>SSNS01000029.1:1877897-2582898 GCA_006937985.1 Aphyosemion australe | reverse complement strand
TCTTTCCCAAATTTCATTCCCAGTTTGTCTCCACCAGTCTCATCCCAGTGAGGCTCTTAACATCCTGTTAACAGGCTCGTTTCTGATCTTGTAAATCTTTGAAGGAATATTCAACCTTGAAAGGTAATTTTGCTTCAGGGGGAAGTGCTCTGAATTCTCTGGTCTCTGCTGATATTTAAGCCTGTGCCGGTGGCCTCGGGCCTTGTGGGTATTTTTGTGTTAGCGCTTACATAAAGTGTGTTTGACCCTGCACCTGGTAATCTCAGCACCCTATCCGTATTGCTGGCTCGGTTGTCATGCACACACACTCTCTACCTGTGCAGAAGTTGTGTAACACATTTGGGCTGCAGCCGCTCAGAGACCATCTGCAGGATCGTTCTCTCCTCAGTGATTAATGGTGTTTGTTTGATGCACCTCATGGCCATCATCCAGACCAGGTTCCTTCGTTTTTGTTTTGTCACTGGTTGAGCTATCATTGAAAGTCAGGATCTGCTGCCTTCTAATCCCAGGGAGTGACTCAACATAATGATGTAATGCCTAGCAATGGCAGTTATCTCATCCCAGGGACTCATTGATTGGCTAGCTTCTACAGGTGTCAAGACACCTCAGCCTTTGTGTGAGGAAGAGGAGCTAAAAAAAAAGGAGTCTTCAGGGAGGAGAGAACAAGAAAAGATGTGCACCATCTGCACTTTTCTGTGGACTTGTTTACTTTCTAAATTGGCCCAACTGTCAGTGAACATGTTCTCGAGGCACCTGCTACAGCTTTGTAGGGTTTCCAGACAAGACCAGCAGAGCTCAGAATGACTTGATACTGTTCAGAAGCTCAGGTGGTCCAAGATTACCCTGTTGTGGTGTTGTGCATACCTTAAAAATCAATGAAAATCAAATTTTTTAATAAAAAGGTGTCGAATGAGAAATAATGCAAATGGTGCTTGAGTCAATTCTAACCCTAACCCTAACCCTAGCCCTGCAAGCATGAAACCAGACTGTCGTTTGTGTTTATTTCAGTGCAATAACAGTTGAGGTGACGATACAAGAAGAGACACAGATGCATTTAGAAGCTGTTGATGTGACGTAGACGCAGCACCAGCTCTGGACGGTTTGATCAAAGTCATGTGTCAAAACATCATCTAATTACCTTGTAAAATCTTGCCTACAATCTAATCTGGGAGCAGCGTAGAACAGAAGCCATGCTGCTGCTGCTGCTCGTGTCCGTGTGTAAATCACATGTGAACACGGAGGTCTGACTGATGAAGAGAAACGGTGTTTATGCATCTGGTTGGTAGCAGGTGGTTAAAAGGTTTAGGTGCTGAGAGGGAGTGGCCGTTGACGCGATGGAAACAGACTAAACTCAATTTAAAAATAGGTTTAAATGTCATTTAAGAACTGTTGTGTGGGCTTTTAAGATGATCTGAATGTGCAGACTTGGAAAAATAATGTTTTGATTTATAAATTAAAGCAGCAAAAGGAAACAGACATAAGGGTGGAACACTAGTGCGTCATAAAGAGGAGTAAAACTAACCCTAACTGGATCGTATGAAGAAATAGTGAAAACGAGGATCATGCATACTGGGAGGTAGGAGAGGGTGATAAGAAAATAAAACGATATTCAACCTCTAAATGAAATTTAGTCTGTTACCAAATTCCCCAGAGTTAGATGAGTGGAGAAATAACATTTTGTAACCAGCCCAGTCATTCTCCTAATCTGGCAGTGTTCCTTTAGCTTTAGCTTAGCATAAACACTGTAAGTGAATAGTAACAGTTAGCATTTAGAATGAAAAAGTCATGAAAATGACTCAATAAGGATCCTGATTACTCTTGATGACATCAATAATCATGTCAACTGCAAATGAAAATAATAAATAGCTAAGCTAATTCTAACAGCATATTGCCAGATTAAGGGGCTCACTGGTCTGGTTACAAAATGCTTTTTCCCATTTACCTGGAAAATATGGCAACAGACTAAATTTCACTTAGGGGTGGAATATCCCTTTCAATTGTGAACCTGTTGATTATTTGTTGAAGCAGAGAGGTCATAGAATCATCTGCAAGTCACATTCTTTCAGAGACTGGGAAGAAATCATGTTTGAGGTCCGTTTCCACCCAGACACTTTTAGATGTGACAAGCCTCATCACTCCTCAAACAATGCAGCTGATGCAAAAAAATGTTAACTTGCTGATTATTTGTAGCTTTGTTCCAATAACTTTACTGTGAGTTGGTGATTTACACCACATCTTTGCTAGCGACAGCAACGTGTTAGCATTAGCTAACGTAATGCTAACGCTACCATGCTGTTGCATAAATTATTATGAATATTTCTGCATTGTTTACACTTTATGTTGCTGCTAATAATCAAACGAGAATCATAAATTAGTTGTTTTCGTCTTCGACAAGCATCATGTTATTAGCATACAACAGGATTGTCCAAAATGTGGCCTGGGGGCCATTTGTGGCCCTCTGAGGGATTTTATGCGGCCCCTAGTCTGTTGATGTAGATCGATGCTAATGTTCATATCTTTAATAATATGAGGCTTATTTTTGAGCAGCACAAAATTTACTAAATTTAAAAAACAAAATAATTTTTCCATTTAGAAAAAAATTTTGTGAACCATAAAGACTTTTGACTTGATTTTTGCCCTTGGATACCCTTCTTATAGAAGGAATATTCTACTATAAATTTTGCTCAGAAATGTTATTTGTTCTAAATTTTCAGCTTTTTGTTGAAAAATATTGGCAGCTTCGTAACATATAACCCTAAAAATCTGGTCTAAAATACTTTGGTGTGGGTCTAAGTCTCTGGGCGACGCCATATTAGACGTCATGTTTACTTCTACGGGAGCCCGTGAGGACAAAATGCATTTACAGATTTTGCAACAAGCGATTACAAAACTTTCACCATTCATAAACTTTGTTGTTTTACGCATTTACTTCTTTATTCGTTGCCAGTAATGAAAGGGATTCTGATGTTATTATGCTGGAGGTTAAACGATCTGACGAAGTACTCGTTCAAAAATTGTGCTCCCAGGGATTTTTGACCCTAATGGCCATCCGTTGGTAAGGCCTTACTCGAACACAAATATACTGCTAGCTTGCAATGATTTAGGTACGTACTTCCGCCTATCGCCAGGAAAAATACACACCGTCACTTTAAATCACCCCAAACTCAATGTGACAGAAACACGAGGCCAATCAGAGATCAATCAGAATTTTTAGGGAATTTAGGTAACCGGAGCCTGAAAGTGAAGGAGTTACTACTCCAATAGTGGCTTCGTGTGAATTTTCTCCACACTCAGACGTGCAGATAAGACGAATGGCACATTTTCATCCAACCTCTATTCTTTTCCCCAAGAAGATTTTATCTACTTTCCTTTTTTTTAAGTTCAAACTGCTCCGATTGAGATCAGGAGGGTCTGTAATTTATTCTCCTTTTACACTAACAGCTTCTTTCTACGAGTCGCTGAAGAAAAGATTTAGGAGTGGCTCGGTGAGATTGGGTCGCAAACAAAGGTGGAGGAAGGGCAGGGAGGAGGCGGAGGCAGGGAGGTGATGTGTTTTCCAGGAGGAGCCACCGGGATGGGGGGGGGGGGGGGGGGGGGGGGGGGGGGGGGGGATATAACCTCTGGATCCATTGTTTCCTGCTGTAGCTGCTCCTTTATGAACAAACACTACTGGAAGAAACTGAGCTTCCTTATTTAATTCCCTCTATTTTTAAAATTAAATTACAAATGAAACTTATTCAGCGTGACCTCCACTTTCTTTACATTTGCCACCTTATTTCAGCCTTCACAGCAGAATAGGAGGGTTTCTCTTATCCATCCTTTTTATGTAACAGCGAACATCTGCATGAGCAGAACGGAGCTTTAGATGCTATGAAAAGGAATAATATGGATGTTAAACACGCTCTTTTCCTTCTACGAGACATCCAATAATGCAACACCTCCTGATAAACTGAATGCTCGCGCATCGTGGCCTGATTATGTCTTTGAAGTGAATGGCCGCTCTCCTGACTGACAGCTGTCTGGGTTTTATCTGCATGGCGTTTTTGCATAATGTGCCGCTCTGCTGCTTTAATGAACAGCAAAGTTCCGTGGCTGCGTAATTACTCTCCTCTATTGACGGCTCAGCAATGATGCCCGCACATGAAAACTGATACCAAAAAAAAAAAAGAAAAAGAGGCTTCTGGGCTCTTGTTGGGGAACAGAATTTGTTCTGCTGCTAATACACGAGTGCTGGAAGGTGATAAAGAAATGTTGTTTGTTTGTTTGGCGCTGTTGTGTTGCAATTTCTTCAAATTGGTTGGCATGGTGACATTTTTGTGGTGCGTGGTTTACTGTAAATGCCTCAAATGTGAATGCATATTAATATGAGCAGCATTCACTGCTACATTCTGGAAGAGGATCAGCATCCCTATGTGTCTGTCCTGAATAAATAACCATTTTTAAGCTTTTAAAGTTCTTAATTTAAGAAATCTGACAGTTTAAACATCATATTTAGAGTCGGCTCTGCTCGCTGAAGCTCCTTTTTTTCCACCTTTCTACCCATCTTTTTGACCGATTGAGAGGTAAATGCCAAATGAAGACCTGTGCTCTCCCCGACTAGCAGGAGGATGAAATATCTGGCAGGAACAAAGAAAGTGTGTCATGCCGTGTGACTGATACTTGCTCAAAGTGCAGAGAATCAGATGGGCCAAGCTCAGAAGATTCAACATGAGGGATCGAGTACTTGGCCTTTTTATCGGAGCCAACCGAAGCCTCAGAGATTCTGCAACCCATAGGCTGCAGCTCAAGGGCTGCGTATGTGCCCGGCATGTCCATGTGGTGCTGAGCTGAGGCAGATCTGCCTATATTCTCAATACTCACCTAATTCATCTGTTTAATTAGAAAAAATGAGAACTTGGTGCTGATTGTTGCCAAACCTTGTTGGGATTTTAAGGCCGAACTTTAAATAATGCACTCGTTTTCTTAGTTGATTAGCATTCCTGGAGCAGCTCAGTAGAGCACCAAAGCATGTAATAGATCTACACGTCCATTACTTAGAGTCAGGATCACATTTTCACAGATCTTAAAAGTTAAAACAGTGCTCCGGCTCCACAAACTTCACAATAATAAATAACAAATGGGACAAAAATGTCCCAAGATTTCATGAGGCTCATCTGAAGGGTCAATATGAAGTTTTACCTAAACGTTTCTAAAAGTAGGAGCATTTAATGTTTAACCTAAATGCTGATATATCGTGCGTCCCTACTACTGATTGTGTTTTTGCTTTGAATCTGATACAGAATAAGGGTTGTGTGATTCTGGCCTGTAACTGATATGGTATGCATCATGATAAACTGCTATTAAGGCAATTCGATATGATGCTGACCCTAGTTGCAAATTACGATATTCAATATGAGCTTGATTGGAAATCCATATTGCCATATGGCCCACCTCTGCAACTCAAAAACAGTGGTCTAATGCTAAATCATAAACACGTTCCTCTGGAGTCAAAGGTAACACTTTCACTATTTGTTGTTCCTGAATTATGTTTTTTTCAATAGCCCTTTTTATTAAGGTCATTTATAAGAGCTTAGACTGTGGTGGTAATGTTGCACAATCATGGCCGTTTTATTAAAGATTACGCAATGGCGGCATAAAGGGGGTATGGGGGCGGTCTCTGCACTGTTGCAGACTTCCGTGTATCTTGGACATAACTTGCCTTTTATTGCGATCGAACCCGCGCTCCTTAAGTTTTTTTTTCCCAAGCAGCTACAGGTGTGTGTCCTCCACCGTCCCTGTGAGCTGTCAGATGATCTGAGTTCCAGCTCTAACGGAGAGAAGCTCCCGGAGCACCGCATCGCTCCAGTTTATCATTACAAAACGAAACTTATGCCCGTGTTTACTTTTATTTTCAATAGTTCCCGGCCGGAGCTCGGCATTAATTCATCACGTGATCACGACACCACCCGCTGTTGCGCCAAGGCTTAATGTGCGTTTATAAGACTGGCAAAGCCGCAATATTACCACAATATTATTATCAAGCGTGGCGGCACGAATGCCGCAAAATTCCTGCAACATGATGCCGCCATGGCGTGTTCATAAGACACACGTTGCGGTAATATTACGCTGATTTGCCGGCATGGTGTGTCTTATAAAAAGGGCTAATTTTACTGCATTTATAACTAGGGATGCACCGATATGAAATGTTGGACCAATACCAATATCCGATATTAATATCGCTGTTATGGCCGCTAACCGATATTTGCTGATATATATTTACTTATTGGACCGATATGTTAAAAAATCACTAACATCGGCCGATACCGATGCCGATATATCGTGCATCCCTATTTATAACTGAACAAACCCGTTTGCAGACCTTTTATCTTTCAGTTAAACCCATTGAGCTTTAGAAATCACAAATATGCATCCAGATTAAATCCCAAAACTGCACGGCTGCTCTACCGTTCCAATCCAGATCGCTTCATCTTCTCAGTCCTACAACACATTTATGTAATGTAAAGTGTTATGCATTTAAAACCTGCTGGGCTAACTTACCAACACCTGACAGCACGTCTCATTAAGGAGTCTTGTACGGCCGAGTCGGTTTAATTTGGTTTTGCCGTTTCCTTTAATGAAGCACCTTTCCAGGCTTGCTTCCTAGCACCATCCCCCCTCTTATGGAAGGGTTTGTTTCTGAAATAATGGTGATTTATCACAGGCGCCGCTATCATTCTGCATTCAGGCAACTAGTGAGCCATAGATAGATCCGTTATCAGGGTCTGACCTACTGTCAGCTTGAAAGAGCAACTCAAAATGTCACATCGTGCACCCCTGTTTGTTTCACCGATTTCTTTCCTCCTTTTCCTCTCCGTCTCTGAGAAGGTCCACTCTGTTAAAGCCCCGCTAACACAGCCAAAGCCCACTTTTGTTTTTGACTGCTGCTTCATTCAGCTCCACTGCATGCTGCAGCCAGCCGAGCACATCACTTAGTTAACCAGCCTGTGTCATGGAAACATCCTGGGATTCTGTTGACTCTCTCCCTCCATTAGTGGATCTCTGGAGGAGGGGGAGCACAGGAGTCTCAAATATTCCTTATTTTATCAATTTGTTGATTTATTTTCCTTTTTAATGGAGGGAACTGTGACTGAGATGGCAGTGGCACACTAATAATTTTCATGGGAACTCGAGTGCAGAAAATGAGGTGGACGGTGGAAACGGGGAGAGGCCAGGAGACAAACGAGCCCGGTGAGAATGGGTCGGTTGTTAGGCCTGAGATGCACGAGGCCGGGTTGGATACAGCGTTAGCTGACAGGGCCAGCTTCCCAAGGACAGAGCCCTCTTTACAGAAGCTAGACTCATTAGAGAGCACATCTCTCATTGTTTATGGGCTCTAATGAGCCTCGCCGTGACCGACGTTGGAAAAACAAAGAGGAGCAAATCCCGCGTTCGGAACTGTGACATGTTCGCTGGGCCAGGACGGGAAACAAACCATTCCAGAATCCCGTTGGCTAATCTGGCTTTTCCGAACAGTACACACCCTCCTCTGCCACGTTTTTACCCCCTCCATCTCTTTTGTTCTCATTACTACTGTTGCAGAGAACAATCTTGGGGAACAGTTTTGCGGAGGACATCGAGGAGCTTAATTAGTTCATTCAGAGATATGGCTGTTCTTACCAGCCCATTGGCTTTAGTGTCTCTGGAGGGCTTTAAATGCCAGCTCCCTCTTGCAGAAAAGCTTCAAACTGTTCGGAATATAAAATACCTGTCAGGTTAATAAGGGAGAACCCCAGTAACCCTTCTCTTTTTATGTTTGCTTTCAAGGATTCAGAGTGGCAGTCGAGCGCCGTTAAAGCAGCAATGAGAGAAACATTAAAGGAATCCAAGACCCCGTGTTTCAGGGTTCTTAACAACTTCTTCTATCTAGTTCTGATTTTAAGTAACGAGGCTGAATAACTCAGAAAAAAATCTGTGCAAAGAAAGAATCTTGGTTTTTATTTAAAAAACATTTATAAATTACCTCAGGTTGTTATTTAGTTTCCCAGTTTGTTCTCATGAAATTTGTATTTTTTTTCAATGAATTAGGATTTAGCAGGTTTTGGTTAAAACTAGGGGTGGGAATTTAACGCGTTAGTTATGATTAATTAATTAGAAAAAATTTGCTTTCAGGGCAAATTTTCTTGAACGATTAAAATGCGATTAATCAAGATTAATTAATCACAAAGCCTCTAATTAGATTAATTTTTTTAATCGAGTCCCACCCTTAGTTAAAACATATTTATAAGGACTAAAACATTTTAAAAAAACATAAAATAGTGATAACAGCCCAGAGACATAATGGACTTCTTCCTTCCACCATTTCGCTAAACAACCTGCAGATCCGGTCCTTCTGCTTTTGGCTACCGCCCCACATAAATATCTGTTAGCAGGTTTCTTGGTAAGCCTCTCAAACTAAATTATCCAGGTCCAGTAATCCAATTTTTCTCTTTAAATTACACTCATAACTCAGTATCCATTGATTGAACAGAAGTGCGGGTCATCCGTTAGCGACGGGAAACTGATCCTGAAAATTCAATAGCAGTGAGGTTCTCCTCGAGGAAATGTGCAATTATGTAATTCTTTTCTTTCTAACTTCATAATTTCTGTGATACCTGAACTCTCATTAGAGCAATGGGCCCCATAAAATGGCTGTATGGGGAAAAGTGGAGGGTGGATGCTCTGCTCCGAGGAGCGAGAATTGAGTTTGAGCTGTTTCCTGTAACACTATCTTGTTTGTAGAATCGGGGGGTATTCCTTAAATTGTATTCAGTTTCTGGGCAACAGGGCGGCAGCTGTGCATGTCTTTGTGCGAGCTGGGGTGGGTGGAGGGGATAAAAGCCCATTGATGCAGCTGTGTTTGAACAGGGACATTGCAGTTCGATCAGTGGCATGAGGGACCCTGTGACCAACAGAGTGGAAGGAAAGAAATTTATAAGATTCCTGCTGTGGGTTTTTTTATTTAAGAGGGTGGTGCAGGATGAAATATCACCAGAAAGTTCAACACAGGCTTAGTGGAAGGCTTTTTTATGTCACGTTCACAGAGACATTAAAAAATGAAAGTAACGTTGGGTAGCATCGAGGGTTCTCTTTCTAGATTACTTTGCTGAATAAACTACAAATGGAGGTGGGATAAAAGTTTTTTAGTCTTTCTTTTTAGGAACAACTGGTCCTGGAATTGACAGACCAACTTCTGTCAGAATCAAGTTTCCATTCTTTTATTGTCAAATATCAGATTTCAATGCAAGCAGAAATCTAAGGTGGTTTTAATGACAATTTATAACAAAAGATGGGACCATATATCAAATCATGCATGTGTGAATGGATGAGATGTAGAAATAGTAGCATGCATTTGTACAGATTTATAAATCATCTGAAAACCAACGTGCATGCACATCATCGCCTTTTTGCTCATGAATCTTCTGAAGGTCTTTCTCCCGTTCTGTCTGGGCCAACCTCTTCCATTTGTTGCAAATAAATTTACAAAGCCCTGCAGGAAAAGGCATGAAAAATGGAGTGTTGTATTACCGTGGCAACTAGGTTAGCAGTGGCCAGTAATGGATAATAATGAGATAAAAATGAACCAGACGAAGAACACTCTAATTTAATACTAGTGGCTGGATTCAGCTAGCATGGATTGAACATTTAGCTCTCATTTTAAACTAAATAATAGCCGCAATTAGGAGTAAAAAAAACACGAGACTCCAACTGTTTTTCAGCCAATTTTGACATTTTGCGTTCATTAGCAACGATTGCGTCTGCTATTGTTTATAATCGCCGTTTAGTTTGGGTCTAATGGCGTCTTGCAGGTGTCGGAATGCTGCATTAAAGGTGATGCCGAGTGCGATGTTATAAGGAAATCTATAACCGAGGACATCTTGGCAGTCATTAGTAACTTGTTGACACTTACTCCTGAAGCAGAGACAGGAGTGGAGGTGGAGTATAACGCTCTCCACTGGTGTGGCCTCATTAATCACTGTCCTCTGTCTCTCTATGGGTGGAGGGGCTGCTGCTTTGTCTATGTTTGGAACATTGTGCGTTAGACTTGATGCAGCGTTTCAGTGCTGCAGTCTGGGGAAAAAAATCATGATAACAGCCTAAATTAGAACTTAATTAACCTAGATGGGATTTATGCCACATCAGCTGTAAGTTTAGCTACAGATTCTTTTCCCACCGTACCTCACGCCGCTGTCTTCTTCCATGTTGTCAAATCAAAGCTGCTTCGATTTCTGGATGGAGAGACTTGTTTTCCTTCTTTTTTTGTCATAATGCAGCCTGCTGTGTAGTTTTCCAGCCAGCAAGCAGAGAATTTCATGTTGAGAAGGAGGAAATAAAAGAAATTCTCGCATAAGAGTTTCATTACGATTTTGTGAGACAGAAGAGTCTGAGAGCGACTGATGTAATGAGAGACGAGAAACTGCAGCAACCCCGTAATTTTATCACCAAATGAAATTTGCATCTTTGGAAACTTCACAAAGTTCACAGATGAAAGAATGAATTTGATAAGTGCTGCTTGATGGAGCTCTTTGGTTTTTCACGTAGAACTTTTGATTAAAATCCAAACTAAAATGTGTTTTTAGACCTTTTCTAGACCGTTTATTAGTTGAAAAACTGGAAAGAAGCAGATTTTTATGGTTTATAAAAAACAGTTTCATTAATAATACTTTTATATAGACACGTTAAAGTGCTCATTACATGGGGGTCAAGGACAAAGATTTTTTACTAGTAATGTTTTGTGTAAATTGCACTTATAATCCAGATTAAATTATATTACAGTGTAATTGGGTTATGAAATTATTTAAAATAAAAAGGAAGAAATGTGTCATAGTTATCGACACTAAGTAAAGAAATCAGCTTTAGTAATTTTTCTGTCTAAATGTATTATTATTATTATTATTATCAATAATAATAATAATAACAATATTTATTATCATTATTATTAAAATGATTTATTATTATTATTATTACCAATACTAATATTTATCAATAATAATAATAATAATAATAATAATATTTATTTTTATTATGACTTCAGCAGCTGTTGGATAATTAATAAACAAATACATTGATAACAGTCTGCAGGGCAAAAACATGATGCACCTAGCAATAAATCATTTACTTTGCGTCATTTCAACAATCTTTAGCCATTTCCTCCCCAGGAGCAATTATTAGGGCTTTTAAAGGTCAACTTCACTGAAAAAAACATTTTTCACCATTTTAAACCTTTATTATTTCTGATTATAATCAGTCACTCGAGTTTCACATGCAGGCTGAACATGAGGCGAAGCTTCCACTGTTGCTAATGTTGCTAGTTCTACTCTCGACACTAGATGTTCGCGTCACTCCCTGGGTGTGTTTTCATTGGTCGATTGCAGACGGGAGTCGTGGATTTTCAAGCAGTGTTTGAAGATCGTTGGAGAGATGGCTCAATAAGCTGTCGCTGAGCTGGTCACACTGGACGACCACAGGCTTGCAAATCACTCTCAAGTTCACCATTTTTTGTCACGATTTTGCTCACGACGAGAGATTTGTCTAGGATGGTAGAGAAAAACGCACAGTGTGGTCTGGGCTTTACAGTTCTCTGGTGATTTCATGACTTCGCGGGACCAGCTGCGTGGAACGCTTTCATTGCTGTTTTGCATCTGAAACTTTCCCGGAGGGAAGGGGCATGCTACTGAGGTTACGGGGAAAATGCTTAAGCTAGCCCAAGTCGAGGTCATCTGTGACTGGAATCACCACCGAAAGTTGATATTGAATTATGCAAAGTTGATTCTGCAACTGCAAGAGTTAAAACGTCTGAAACAAGCTTGTTATGATACCTGTTCTGGTTCTGGATACCGTTACAGTTTTGCATTCTGCATTAGTAAACTCCCTAAAATAAAAACACAATGACAACCTAAAAGCTATAATTCACCAAGTGGAACAAATTATTTCTGGGCCCCAGGCTTCTTCCTCGGTAGCTGATTATTCCAGACTGCTCTGAGGGAGTTCAAGACTTTCTCCTGGATTTCACTTCACCTTCCAAACAAGCTGTGTGCCCGACGCCGGTTCGGTGAGAATATCTGGACGCGGAACTGACTTCCAGTCAGGGTTAGCTCTGCCACCTGCACTGTGTGTGACATTTCGCTTGTGTCTAATCCATGTGAGACTTTTTCTTACTGTGGAGGAGTGATTGCTTAGAGAATTGAATCCGCGGATCAACTGGGAAATCTTATTGGGCGAAGATAAAGAGCAAAACTTCTCTCACTTCCACTGCAGGCTGTCGGCAGGAGGGAACGTGATTATTGTTGGCAGTTCTCAGTCTGAGCTCGCTGAACTTTGGGTGATTTTTACAGGTTCTGAAAACATTTTTCTGAGTTGGAAACGGTGTCTTCCCTTCAGGATATTTGTAACATTTAGTTCAGTCTTCATCACGATTGAACCATTTTCTCAACTGAAAAGACATTTTTTAGATGCAAAGCTGCTTTAAGCTGCTCATTACCGTTGTAGCAGTAAATGGTACTGATAACAAGATGCAAACATTATTATGGACGGAACTTTTCAATTGCGGCACAAATATAGAAACACACCTTTTAAAGGGATTTTTGTGTGTAAAAGTTATAAATAAGTGATTGTCTTATCATGTAGCGTGATATAATGTAAGCGATACGTCTTTTTTTGTTGCTAAGCCCGCCCCCTGCCCCGTAAAATCCGTGCAATAGGAAACTGAGCGGCGACCAGAACTAACCAATAGCGTTAGACTACCGCTTACGTGCTTCAAATTTAAGGAAGCACCTCAGCTGAAGCAGAGTTGATGAACTTTTCACAGACAAGTAAGTCTTTAAAATATAAATATATGAAAACACAACATGACATGAGAATAATACTTGTAAAACAACGTGTTTTAGCTGTTTGTCGGCTACAGAAGCACATTCATAAACAAGAAACGTGCAGTCGCCATCTTAAATTACCGAGTCCACGACTCTTGGTGTGATACGCTTGTCAGCCACTAGATGGTGTCATCAGATAAACAAAATACTCCGGAGAGCTACTTTAAGTAATGATGGGTGACGTGAAACATCTCACTAGATCTGCAGCAGAGGTAGACCGATATATCGGTCGGCTGATATTTACCGTTTTTTATACATCGACCGATATTTGTCCGATTTAAAGTCAGGCACATCCTTGGGCAGCCCGGTGCTGTTGCAGAATTTAATTTAAATGTATTTTTACTAATAACATCTGCATAATAAATTAACTTTATTTGGGCGTGTGACTTTAACACTGAATTCAGAGTTGAAACAGTAATTCAGCTACAAAAATTTTGTGCATCCACTGATGTTATTAGCATGAAAATAAGGTGGAAAATGTCTAGATATCGACCATAAAAATCAGCAGTACATATCAGCCACCGGCTTACCGCGTCTCCTACATATCGGCATCTGCAATAAAAAAAACAATATCGGTGGACCTCTAATCTGCAGTATCCTTCCTCCAGCCCTTGTGCACTAGAGAGATCTTTTTCTAAAGAGCTGAAATCAACGGCCAATGTTCCCTCATCACATCAGGCAACACAGGAATTTACAAAAATGAGTCCAAAAGCATAAAAGTGAGTCTGACAGAGAGCTGTTTACTGATTGACACAGGCAGATGAGAGTATCTGTGAGTCTTTGTTCTCGTTTTCTCACACAAACACACACACACACACACACACACACACACACACACACACACACACACACACACACACACACACACACACACACACACACACACACACACACACCACACACACACTCGTTCCCAGTGCTTCCTCACATGTTTAAAGAAAATTAAAAGAAAAGAAATAATAGTGTCACGGTAGATTTACGGTAAAAACACCAGCGAGTGTTCAGCTGCAGGTGGGAGAAGAGATGAAAAAACAGCCCCAATCAATACTCTCACAAATAAGCATCTAGTCACATATTAATTTTAGCATCAATTAGTGTGTGCATTGACTCTTTTGACAGCCCGATTGGTATTTTGTTTTACCGCTGTCTTGTTTATCAGTTGTTTTTTCCCTGTAAATAAAAAGGGCTGCATATAAGAGGTCGATAAGTTAGAGGCTTAATAGACGAACCGGGTTTTGGCACCATGAGCGAGCCCTTTTAGTCATTTGATCTATTAAAAATATCGATTAGTGCAGCTTTTAAAGGGCTGTAGTGAACTGTAACCTAAATCCTGGATCAGTGGACCTTCCAAACTCTTAATAGACCCCAAAGAAAACAGCCACATAAATCAAAAGCTTGTATTTCTTCTGTTTTCGTTACGAGAATTTGTAGAAGAAGAATAAACTCCCGCTGAATAAAAGCAGTTTCCTTAATAAGTAGTTGGAAGTCACGAACGCAGCAGATGCAATCGACTCATTTAGCACTTTAGGGAGCAGAAGCAAGAATCAGACTGTCACCGAATCTGTAAACAAATCTCATTTCTAGTGAAAGTGTAATGAAGGGGCAGGGCTGAGAGGGCGGGGCTGACGCTGAAGGACCTCGAACGCCACCAGAAACACAAGTCACCACATTCAACATAATTGTGATGAATTAATAAGGACATCGAAATGACATAAATAATTAGGATTAAATGCAGGTTTATGTTGAAAGTGGAGCCGTGCTGAGTAAAGGGTGTGTCCCCCCCACCTCCCCCATCCTATGGCTGCCGGTGGCAGCAGGCGAGGCGCCAGACTGATGCACGGCGTGGTCCCAGAAGCCCCTTTGGCAGACAGAGGGTCCCAGGAGTGGAGCTGAGGGGGTTGCAATGGTGAAGTAAGGGCTTGGTGTTTTCGTGTGTGTGTGTGTGGGCAGGGCTCAGAGGGGTTACAGCAACCGTGTCTTCTGCTTCACTTCACCTGAGACAATGAGTCAGCCGAGCAGATCTATGCCAAAGGGGAGGTGATAATGAGCCATGAGGACTAAAACTCTGCAAACAAACTCGTGCACAAAGTTGATTTCTTTTAAATAATTTGTTTTAAATATTTGACATATATCTGTGGTAACTGACTTTAGGCAAGGCAAGGCAAGGCAGCTTTATTTGTATAGCACATTTCAAACATGGAGGCAATTCAATGTGCTTTACAGAGCAGGAGCAACAAAATCATTAATCAAAATACACAAAGAAATAATTCAGACAATTAGATAAAAGACATAGTCAAAAAAGTTTAGCAGTAAACAGTGCAGAAGGAGCAGCATAAGAAACATTCAATCATAGGCTAATGAATACATGAAGGCTTTTAATTTTAATTTAAAAGTTACTAGAGTTGGGGCCTGTTTGAGGTCATAAGGAAGCTGATTCCATCTATGAGCAGCATAGTGACTAAAAGCAGCTTCTCCCTGTCTGGTTCTGACCCGAGGTTCTACCAGCTGACTGCTGTCTAGGGATCTGAGAGCTCTGCTAGGTGTATATACAGGAAGGAGATCCAACATGTACTTAGGCCCCATACCATTGAGTGATTTATAGACTAGTAGAAGCACTTTAAAATCGATTCTGTAGTTTACTGGTAACCAGTGCAGAGTTTTTAGAACAGGGGTGATGTGCTCAGTTCTCTTAGTTCTCGTTAGGACCCTAGCAGCAGCATTCTGAATAAGCTGCAGTTGTTTTACGGCTGTTTTGGGAAGAGCAGTCAGGAGACCATTGCAATAATCTAGTCTGCTGGAGATGAACGCATGAATGAGTTTCTCTAGGTCTTGTTTCGACATGAGACCTCTGAGTCTTGCTAATTGATGGAGATGATAAAACGCTGATCTGGTTATAGCCTTTATGTGACCAGTGAAGCTCAGGTCTGAGTCAATGGTAACACCAAGGTTTCTAACCTGAGTCTTAGTCTTTATTCCACTGGAGCCAAGTTGAGCAATAACTTCCATCCTCGGTTTTTTACTCCCAAAGACAATAACTTCTGTCTTGTCTTTGTTTAACTGAAGGAAACTTGACTTCATCCAGTCATTGACTTGCTCTAGGCACTGACAGAGTGAGTCTAGGGGACCGGATTCATTAGGTGATAGAGCTAGATAGATCTGGGTGTCATCTGCATAACTATGATAGGCAATGTTGTTGTTGTATATGATCTGACCCAGGGGGAGCATGTAGAGGTTGAAGAGCAGTGGCCCAAGAATGGAGCCTTGGGGGACACCACATGTCATAGTGATCTGCTTTGATCTATGTTCACCAATAGAAACAACATAACCCCTGTCAGCAAGGTATGATTGGAACCAACTAAGGGCTGTACCTGATAGTCCCACCCAGTTTATGAGTCTATCTAATAGTATGTTGTGATCCACAGTATCAAAAGCTGCAGTGAGATCGAGCATCACTAAAACAGATGTTTTGCCTGAATCTGTATTCATACGGATATCATTTAATACCTTAATCAGTGCTGTCTCAGTGCTGTGGTGTTGTCTAAAGCCTGACTGAAAACCATCCAGGAGGTTGTTTGTCTCCAGGAAGTTGTTCAGCTTCCTTTATCTATCCATATCTTTATAAAGATATGGATAAAAAACCCAGAAACAAACACAAAAAGTTTTCTAAAATCTTCTTTTTTGGAAACACATTTTAAACTGTAAAATCTCTGAATAACAAGACAAAAAAGTCACTGAACTTTTAAACTTCGTATAATTAAAGTCGCACACATTTTTCCACCTTTTTATTCAGCATGAAAAGATTCAAAAGCCCTTTTTAAAACAGACTCAAAGCGGTCAAATATTTTCCAATAAAACTGTGAAAATGTGTCAGATGTGAGAAATTAACTTTTCCATACCACTGAAGTAGAACAGAAGTGGAAATCTCACGTCTTTGTGTGGTACCTGAAAATCCACTGACTGTAAAGTTTACTCACTGGGGGCTTGCTATAGCATATCACACAGGCCCGCTGCTGTCAGAAATTTCTTTTCCATTCCAGCTACATTTTTTTGTATCAGTCAATTTTCTTCCGTCTTTGATTTTCTCCCCCCCCACCATACCGGCTCCACTCGAGCCAACTTTCCCAGTAGCGGTTCCCCCTGTAGGATCCCCCGCTGCCCGTGGTATGTCATGGTTTCTTCATGCTTCATTTATTCATTAGCGCTTCTGAGCATTTCGCAGAATAGATTTCCACTCTCAGGAATAAAACGGTTCTGTTATTAAAGGACATAAAGTCTAGACGGTTTGGAAAAAAGTCTCACATTTCACCTTCACACTGCTGCTAATGTTATTGCAAAACATTCCAGCTGCATTGGAGGCAGAATACAAATTAGTTATGTCCCAGTGTGTTTGAACTAATACGGCTTTGATGTTCTATTTCAGTCAGAAATCCATCAGAATTAAAGCATCTTGGACGTATTTCTGGAGGAACTAGAATATATTTCTCTCTGCAGAGCGACTGTAAAACACTGTAAATAACCCAAAACCATCTATTGATGACTGGTGCTAAGTTTTAGGCATGTAACAATTAGTGATGGGAATTTAACACGTTAATTATGATTAATTAATTAAAAAAAACACGTTAATAAAAATTAACACGTTTTACCCTGTTGGGCCTGAGAGTCCTCCATTTGGGGGATGTTGAAGTTTACAGCAAAATAGATGTCCTAAATATCAATGCATATTGTCGAGCTGTACCTCTAACAGAAAACATCAGAACCTTGGCTACAAGACCATGCAAACCTTATCCAAACAAAACTAAAACTACAATCAAGTGAGTTATCGGAAATCCCTCTTCATGACCCTATCCCTTAACCCTAACCCTTTGCCTAATTATTAATTTAAAAAATTGCTTTGGGGCAAATTTTCTTGAATGATTAAAATGCGATTAATCAAGACGAATTAAAGTCAAGTTAAAGTTAAAGTTTGAAATATTGGCAAATCCACTGTATCAATATAATACAGTATCATGAATAAACTAGTGATTTACACACCTAGTAAATTTGCTTTTAATGTTCTGCAATCTAGGGTCGATCGATATATCGCTCGATCGATATTACCAGTATATACTGGCATCGTTGGTTATACCTCCTTAGTAAAGCTGATTTAAAGTCAGGCACATCCAGCCTGTTGCTGCTGCAGAATTTCATTTACCAGCATAACAAATGCGCTAAAAACTATTTTTATACTAATTTTGACTATATAATACTTGGTCAGTTAATTGATTTGTTTGATTAACTTTAGTTAGATGTCTGATTTTAACGCTGAGTACATAATTACCACTTAGTTAAATTCATTGGTCACAAACGGATTCGGCTTCATAAATTTTGTGCATCAACTGATGTTATTTGTGACTTTCTAACATGCAAATGAGGTGGAAAACGTCTAGATATCGGCCAGGAAAATCGGCCCAAAAGATCAGCAGCACATATCGGCATCGGTCATCCAACTTCTACTACAAACCATCTCACTTGAAGTATAACTGGTTTTTAAACTCTTCTTTTTGTGTTACCCTCTTATTTTATTATTAATCCGCCTATAATCCCACACAAGTCTGCAGGAACTGGTTATTTTAATTAGAAAACATTAAAATGTCTTAATAAGTAATCTAATTCCTGATTTTGTCTAAATCTATAACAGCTTTAGTTGGATTTAATTTTGGGGTTTTGGATGAACGTGTTCATTTCCTGGATTATGTTCTTCATTATTTTTCCTATTCCAGTTGTTCTTCTTCATTTAGATTATCTTCTGATGTCATTTGCTTTCCTCAGTCATCCTAAGTGTTCCCTAACTCCCTTATTAAACACCTCCCCAGCTTCTTTACTTCTCAGGTTCTTCTGATCATCTCTAGGTCCTCTTGTCTCGTAAAACTGTCGTCTCTTTTCTCCGTTTCCTTTGTGTGTCCCCTATTCCCCTTCTTCTCCTGTGCTTTAGGTGCTGAAAGCTTTGAGATTCTATTTTTAGCATCAAGCATTTTCACATTGCCTGTTTGCCGACATGCACTCAGACGCCTTTAACTTCAGAATCAGCTCGTTAGAGACGCGTGGGAATTAGTAGTGTTACTCAGGTCAGTGTAGATAAATATAAAGTCATTAGAATCACATTAAAGTAACAAAATCCAGGGAAGACGTCATTTTTCTGCTTCGATGGCTGTACTTTGAGGCAGATCAACGTTCTGCCTGAGGGAAGGAGGGTGAATAGTTCCTGGGCTGGATGGTCGTGGGTTTTATTTCCTGGTTCTACATCTGCTGGTTTTAAATGTCCTCTAGAGAAACAAGGCTGTTTTTGGTCATTTTTTTTAGCACATCTATCCAGGAGTAGTAAAAAAATAAAGATAAAATACCTTTTCTTTAGATTTGAAGAGGTAAAATGTGGTCTACATTTCCGTAGTACCCTTTTAACCTCATTTATGCCTCAACATGTTTTTTTTGAGGTCTTAGAGGTCCAATCATCCCACTGTAGGACGATGACTCCTCTTGCTGAACCACAGCCCCCCTAAACTACAGCTGACCCCCAAAGGAAGTTACTGAACTAATAAGAAAGATGGAAGGGAAAGAATCACATTTAATGTACTTGAATTAAAGATGAATTGATTTTTCTACTTTTGCGTCTCTGATCGGTTCGGATGTGTTGGCAGCTTTCCATCCTTTCGCCTGCTTCCATCACGCTGGTTATTTTTTAAGACGGATGCATGCTCTGCTGCAGTGTTTGTGCAGTTTCCTGGCAGATGTTCTTCCACAGTAGCTCTCTAAATCTAAAAAGAAAGCATCGTTTAACCCCTCGTGCTTCTCATTTTAACATGAGGCACAGCAACCATTGTTTGCTTTGCCACTGGCAGAAGCAGACGTACCGACAGAGCGCTGTTTCCTCCTTCCTGTGTGATGCTAACCATTTCAAGGCCTCAGACGGCACACCATGGGTCCCTCCACACCAGCTTACAATAATTGCTTGTTCTCTTTTTTGTGCACAAGCAAACTATGGGAAAATAGTCTCAGAGTTTGTGACACAGTCCACTGAACCCAAAAAGAACAACAGTCGCACATCTTTTCCAATGAAAATGCAGTGAAAGAAAAGCTCCAGTCACCAGGAAAGAAACACAAGAAAGCAGATGTGCCCTGTATTTTCAAAGAGTAGATTGAAAGAGTGGGATTGCTGGCAATCGCTCCCCAAAAGACTCAAACAGAGCTTTTCTTTCCACTAGAGCAGAGCTGTAAATGCATCTCTGTAGGTACTAAAATCGGGAGGTGTTCAGGAGGCCTATTTCACTTTTCAGACTCAAACAGGACTTGAGAAGCTTCCAAAAAGAAGTAGCAAAAATATAATTGAACCTTGTCAATACAGCATCATGACAGTGTGTTTGTGTGGAACCTACACAAACACATACAGACGTGGACAAAAGAAAAACCCACAATGGTGACAGAAATAACTTGAATCTGACAAAAAAATTATGATACCCCTAACTTAATATTTTGTTGCACAACCTTTTGAGGCAATCAAACGATTCCTGTAACTGTCAGTGAGACTTCTGCACCTCTCAGCAGGTATTTTGGCCCACTCCTCATGAGCAGGTTTGAAGGGTGCCTTTTCCTGACGGCATGTTTCAGCCCCTTCCAAAGATGCTCAATGGCATTGAGGTCAGGGCTCATAGAAGGTCGCTTTAGAACAGGCCAATGGTTTCCTCTTAGCCATTCTTGGGTGTTTGTAGCTGTGTTTTGGGTCATTGTCCTGTTGCAAGACCCATGACCTGCGGCGGAGACCAAGCTTTCTGACACTGGCCAGCACATCTCTCTGTAGAATCCCTTGATAGTCTTGAGATTTCATTGTACCCTCACAGATTCAAGACACCCTGTGCCAGATGAAACACATTGAAAAGCAATGTCTGACTTTCATTGGTTAAATTTCAATTGATATTTATTATTACTTTTGTCAGATTCTGTCACCATTGTGGGTTTTTCTTTCATTGACCGAAGGGTACCAACAACGTTGTCCACGTCTGTAGGTGATATTAAGAAAGAAAAAAAAATCTCCAAGTAAAATGGCTCTCCTCCGTTTGCATTCCTGTCAGGAGATGTAACAGGAGCAGAGTTGTGTTTGGTGGCTTTTGCCAAGCCAGGATGGGAACGTAGAGTCCATGTTGACATGAAAGGGGTGCGAACGTGTCAGCTGTGGTGGCACGAGCTCAGCTGCACTCTGGAATTCATGCTCGGTATATTTATGCTGTCACTATGACTAACAAATGTACAACCGTGCATTTTGAAGTGCTGTCCGCAGCCCGTGACACAATATAAATGATGACTTTTTTTAAATAGCTTGGCCTGTCTTGAAGCGTTTACATAAGTATGGTAATGAGAACTCCTTGTGTGCAGAGAGCTTCAGTCACCAGCCTCTCCGTTGGTGTTTAAACACATTCAGACTAGCCAAACCGTATTTATTATAAATCAGTCTCAGATGAAAAAATATCCTGTTTTAGAATAAATGAACTACATTTTATGCAGAATTGCATGTGCATAACATTTTCAGGAGTTTGACAAAAAACCTTTAAGGCAGAACTTTGTGAAGGGCGCCCAAAATTCAAACATACGTCAACTTTATTCTTCAAAGCCCAATTGTGATTTCAGACTTGTGCGTTCACGATATTCCATGCCATGAGAAACTGTCCACGTTAAATTATATAAACAGTTTATGAAATGTAAAGGCAATCATGATCACAAGAAACGTTAAATCAGCCTCCAATGGCTCATTAGGATCACCACGGTGACCATACAGTATCATTCGCTGATTGCGGTTCTAAAAAATCAAGTTGACAGAAAAACGGAGAAGAAATTAGACCTAAAACAAAAACTGACAAGTATGAATCACTGAAGAAATTCCTGAACTCTAAATGGCAAAAGCATCTGGTGTTCACGTCTGCAAAAGTTTAATTTATCCTTCTTGGTTTAAATAAAATGGAAATCTAAGGGAATTTGGTTGAGTGCACTAGAGTGCATTTGGGAGGTTCTAAAACTGAGACACACTGGGTTAAAGAAGACTAAAGGTCTACATTATGATGTAGAAACTATAAAACAAGAGTTTATAGAGTTTGCAAAAAAGTTTAGACTCTTCAAGAAAAAGGATGCATGACATCGAGCTGAACGTTCCCTAGTAGAATATCTAAAAATGATGCAATTTTAATTACATTAAAATCCATTAAAGTTATCAAAATGTCAGTTTAGTCATGCAAAGATTAATTATTTATGTCATATTCAAACTTTGATGTTTCTAATGTAAGTTCTACTGGAGCTTTAGAGCTCTGGTCCTACTTTTATATGTGTTGAAATTTCGTCTACGTTCTTTGATGTACAGCTACCAAAACTTATAGCACACTAGTCTCGATTGCACAGAAATCCATCCATCCATCCATTATAGTCCACTTATCAGAGGTCGGGTCGCGGGGGCAGTAGCCTAAGCAAAGAGGCCCAGACTTCCCTCTCCTCAGCCACTTAGACCAGCTCCTCTGGGGGAATCCCAAGGCGTTCCCTGTCCAGCTGAGAGACATAGTCCCTCCAGTGTGTGCTGGGTCTTCCCTTGCACAGAAATCATGATGATAAAATGTGTCCACAGTTTCTTTATTCTGTATTTTTACATCTCCTACTCATTGTTGACCTCTGTGGTGGAGAAATCTGTCATACTGTAAGTGAACAGTTGTTGTGTTGAGAACCAATGGCACAAGTCTTCAAAAGTAGCCAGACATAAAAGCCCCCTTTGAGCAGCCTCTCTCACATCCAGATAAATGAACGTGTCTCTGTGCAGCTGCTGTTCGTCGTCTGACCAGATGATGGTTGGAATTCCAAAAAGGAATTCCAAGTCTAATGGATAGAAACTCATTGTTTCCTTTGTCTGGGGATGTTTGCCTTGAACACTCTTGAAGTCTAGATTGTGCCTTAATCCGATGACTTTTTGGTTTTGTGTGTTAAAGTCACAATGTGTAGTTTTTACCATTAATCTCTGGAAATATCCATCGAAATGTTGGTGAAAGTTAATTAAAGGATGCCCAGTTGTTGAAAAATATTGGCGGCTTCGTAACATATAACCATAAAAATCGGGTCTAAAATACATTGGCGCGGGTCTACGTCTCTGGGCGACGCCATATTAGACGCCATGTTTCCTTTTACGGGAGCCCATGAGGACAAAACACATTTACAGATTTGTAATAAGCGGTTACAAAACTTTCACCATTCATAAACGTTGTTTTAAACATTTACCTCTTCGCTCGTTGCCAGTGATGAAAGGGAGTCTGATGTCATTTTGCTGGAGGTTGAACGATCTGACGAAGTACTCGATCGAAAATTGCGCTCCCAGAGATTTTTGACCCTAATGGCCATCCGTTGGTAAGGTCTTACTCAAACACAAACAAACCACTTGCTTGCAATGATTTAGGTACGTACTGCCGTCTATCGCCAGGGAATATACACACCGTCACTTTAAAAGAACCTTGGGCCAACTTTGTGTCTGATTGATGTTTTTTCTTTCTTTTACCTTAAAAAATTAATCTGAGGTCTAAGCATTCTATGAAAAAAGTAAATGTTGAAGAAAGTTTTTTTTTTTTTTACCATTTTAAATGTCGTAAAGCACATTTAATCCTAACATCTTAGATGTTAGATTAAAACCTATTAAAAACCTTATGTACGCTGAAAAATTTTTAAAAATTTTTAGATGTTTGAATAAAAAGTTCACCTTTCTTACCCATGATTATTATCTTAAAATTGATATTTTTATTTTCACATTATTTTTTTCATTATTAATGCCTCAAGTGAATAAAAAAATGCAAAAACAATGTTTTTCATTGCTTTTTTGTTTGGAAGTTAAAGGGTTAATTAATCTTTTTCACTAAGCAATCTAATGTTAATCATAAGTAAGTAAGTAAGTAAGTAAATTTTATTTGTATAGCACTTATCACAGACAAAGAATCACAAAGTGCTTCACAAAGATCAACAAAACACAAGATAGTCATCATAAAATGATCTTAAAACAAAACAACAGAATATCATAAAATCATTAAAAATCAGAAAACAGAAAGTCATAAAATTATAAAAATGATAAAACAAATGAAAGATTATTATAAATACAAGTAAGAAAAAACGAATAAAACATAAAAGATTTAAGTAAAAGCAGTTTTAAACAAAAGGGTCTTCAGCTGCTTTCTGAAGGTGTCCAGACTGTCAGTAACACGTAAGGACAAAGGAAGTTCATTCCAAAGTCGGGGTGCAACAGCCTGGAAAGATCGATCACCTCGACTTTTATATCTGGTCTTTGGAACTTCTAGGAGGTTCTGGTTGGTGGACCTGAGGGCTCGGGTTGGAGCATAAGGCTTTAACAGTTCAGTAACATAAGGAGGAGCTAGGCCATGTAGAGCCCTGTATGTTATAGTAAGGATCCTAAATTGAATTCTAAAGTTAACGGGTAACCAGTGCAGAGACATCAGAATAGGAGTGATGTGTGCTCTTCTGTTTGCTCCAGTTAGGAGCCTCGCTGCAGAGTTCTGGACCAACTGAAGGCGGTCAAGGGCTTTTTTGTTAAAACATGTGAAAAGTGTGTTACAGTAATCTAGACGGGAGGAGATAAAGGCATGGATAACCATTTCAAGCTCATGTTTTGACACCAACCTTCGCAGTTTGGAGATATTTCTCAAGTGATAAAAACAGTTTCTGACCAGTGTTTTTGAGTGGCCTTCAAGAGACATTGATTGGTCAAAGACAACACCCAAATTTCTCATGTTTGACTTGACAGCAGAAGCTAAATGACCAAGTTTTTGACTAATCAGAGGAGCCATGCATAACAAGTAGATAATAAGGCAGTTTTGGGACTTAGAACTTCTCATTTGACAGATAATCTCAGCACAAACCAGTGAAAGCTTTCTTCGCTCGCTTCTGCAAGCAAATGATTGTAAATCAGACTGTGCTGCATATTATTAAATGCTGCGTTTTATTCTTGATGGGTATTTTTAGCTAAGTATATGCCTGAATAATGGCTGCACTTAAACCATATTACAGTGCATTACAGATGTAGTGAAACATATATTCTTTTTTGTTTTCACAATAGTGTCACAGACTCCGAGCAGCGCTGCCGACAAGAATGCGGTTGCTGATCTACGAAGGCTCAGAGCCTTATGAGAGAGGGCATCAATGAAAGTTCTCAGCCACAGCAGAAGGGAAAGTGGTTCTACTTGATAGAGCTCTATTCTAGTCCTTCATTTCTAGTGCAGCAAACATCAGGAGCCAATTCATTTTTGCATGATATCAAAGTTTAGGCCATAGAATCACATCACCCATATTGTCCAATTTGTCAAATGGGAAACCATTTTAGGTTAATAGCAAGAAAATTACCACAGAAATCTGCAAAATGGCCTTTTTGAGTTTGAGTTTGACAGTAGGCTGGCCACATTGGGAGGAGACAAACCATATCAGACATTCCACTGAGTCCCGGAGAGTAGCCTGGAACGGAGATTTACATGGATCGCTGTGATTGGAGGAGTAAATTACCCCAGGATATGTGGTGATATTTTTTTCAGAATGTTAATTACTTATGTACATTCTCAAGAAAGCATGTTTTAATCATGAGCTTGTCATTAGCTTATGCTGATGTGCAGAAGGGTTTTCCTCAAGTGACAACACTAATGCTAGCTTGGATCCTCTACACTCTAAAAATTAAGTGTTGAATTT
Source organism: Aphyosemion australe (assembly GCA_006937985.1). Taxonomy (NCBI): domain Eukaryota; kingdom Metazoa; phylum Chordata; class Actinopteri; order Cyprinodontiformes; family Nothobranchiidae; genus Aphyosemion; species Aphyosemion australe. The sequence goes on along the minus strand of SSNS01000029.1, from coordinate 2,557,279 downwards.
ACTTAACCAAATTATGTCAACTGGTTCCACTAAACAGAGTTGCTTAAATCTAAAGAGTAATATTCATTTACTTTAACATAACAATGTTTGTTACTCTTTACATTTAAGCAACTAGATTTAGTGGAACCCGTTGACATAACTTGGTTAAGTAAATTCAACATTTCATTTCTTAGAGTGTATGTTTCGGTGTGACTCTCATAGAAATGATTTGTTAAAAATCATGAAATTTTAAATTTTGTACAAAAATAATCCAGTAAATTAAACATTTCTAACTGATTCAACATTAAACTTAAGCCCAGTATAGAGAGCAGGATTATTAAATTGTCGGACAATTTTCAAAGCATAAGGGACCACACACATGGTAATAAAGCATATATGCTAGTTTTGGTCATACAGTGTGTGGAATGCAGCAACATGGCTGCACACTTTCACTCACGGACATTCCCCGCTCAGATGGGAAATCACGAGGTATAACGTGACTTTGAAGTAAACAAACAGAACAGAGGAGGAGCATGCTGCCGTCACGTCACTTTCTGATTAGCTACACGTTAAATTCAACAGGCATCACCCTTGTTTGTCCTCGGAAATCAGAACAAGAACATCCAACATGTTGGAAAGCCCGGATTTATAATTGAAGCGATCCCAATGTTCTTCCGAGCGTACCAGAGCGCTCGTAACACACCACAAAAGGTGGGATTATCCGATTAAATTATCTTTAGAGCCGTAATGGCAACCTTAAAATTTTCATAAGGTCAAAAAAAGGGGAAGATTTTCTTGCCGTATGAACCGGGCCTTACTTGCTGTTCTTTGGCCTGCCTAGGCCTTATATGACTTCAGACACACGTTGGACTCTTCTTGCTCATCAACACAACAGATCTCCTTGTTGGCACATTTGAAACACCAAGGGAGTTTAACCATCTTTGCATCAGCTGGTTGTACACCCCATGGGACCCATAACTTTTATGTTGCTACTAGTATAAAACGAGACCATTTGAAGTAATGAGTAGCTTAGATTCAGGTTGCAAATTGTATGGATTGTATGGAAATTGTTGGGATTTTCACCACTAAATCCTCCAATTTTTCCAATGTGTTCACACCTCACTTTACCTTTTGACTCTTTGGTCCATTTAGAAAATTCCATAGAATTATATGGTTTCTCCACGCTGACAAACAACTAAAGTAGCGTTTTGCAAACTGCCATCCAAAGTGGTGCTGTAAATAATTGGGCTGATGTCACTGAATGGACATCAACATCCCCCACCCTGGCCAGTGTTGCGTTATGTAGGCCGTCATTCATTCCATCAATACCCAACCATTGTTCCAACAATTGGGTGGCACCATTCCAACATTTTTTGACATCTAGCCAAGTGTTCCGTGTAAGATTTATCAAAAGAACAACATTTCTGAACATTACAGTTAAATTAGACAATATCAGTTAAAACAGAAGTGGAACATTAGACGTCGGATAAAAGAGGACCGTTGTCCCTCCTTAGATGGACATTGCTAACCAACAGGACCAGAAGGGCATGAGCAAGAGCAAGTTCTTTGGTAATGAAAAGGTGTTTTTTTCACATCTGCTAATCAACACATCTATTCTGAGACATGTTCTTTTTTTCAAGGAACATGGTAACTGCTTGAATGATTTCATGCAGAAAGGCCTCGCAATTTTGTTTTAATTATGGCTTGCTTTCACATTTCAGACAGATGCTTTTGAGAAGTGGAGGACTTGAGTGCTTTGTACATGCACTAATACTCTCATACAATTACATATCCTTTATTGGGTAATAAATAAGAAGTATTGATGGGATAAAACATGAAAAGCTAATATTTAATACATTTCTTCAAAGATTCTTTTGAAATCACCGTTAGTTTTACGAACAGACAAAACAAGTGACATCATCAGCATACTTATCTAGTATGTCTTAAATGGTATGACACGGACGCTCTTCCTCATGACCTCTTCTTCCCCAGACTCTGTCCTCACTTTAAACTTGTGCTTCTGATCATACATAAACATTTGCAACCACTCTAAAAGCCTTTTACAAGCCCCCAGTGAGTCAATACTCTTTCATTTCAGCTATGAAAGGGAGAGCTAAAACTGTGCATGCCCGTTGCCAAGTCCCACTCCCTTTTCCATGATTGTAGATACCAGCCTTGACATTCAGATTATCAGAAGATCCAGGGGAGTTACTCCTGAGCAGCTGCGTGGAACTGGAGTGAGATGAGGCCTGGAATTGGCATTGATTAGTGTGTTTGTTCACCTGAATGTGAGCAGCGAGGTCGAAGAAGCATGACTTTCTATTGAGGTTTGGCCTAAATTTTCATGCTACCATTTGGTACTATTAGTACTGTCGGCTGCGTTCCTTCACCATCAGTTAAATGCATTTCACTGGATATAGTTTTAAATGACTTTGACTGTAAATCAATGAGACTTGTACTCAGAACAACAGCAAAAGAAGATAGAATGATTGCATTTTTATTTTTGGTTTAAGTCGAATTAAATAAATTAGAATAATTTCAGATTTCTAGGTAATGAGATCATTCATCCTTACTTTGTTTAGCTTTAACTTTCACATGACTCATGTGTTTTGTTCTAATTTGCAGCTCAGGGTTTGTCAAGGTATCCTAGAATGCAATTAATCAACAATCTAAAACAGCTTTGAGCCTCCAAAAAGCATAAGAACATTTTTTTTGGCTTTCATCTGTCCCAGGAGCCCTGATACAGGCCATTCTAAACCCCCTTACTCAGGCCTTCAGTGAAATGAGCTGTTGACCCCTCCCACTCGGCCAGGACATGCTGATTGGTTGGTTTCCCCAGAAGGCCTCAGACACATGCAGGTTTGAGGAGGCGTGGCTCCCCCTTATGACGTGTTAAGGAAGGCTTTCTCAGAACAGGAGGTTTTCTCTCGCCTTTTTCAACTTTCTAATTTACATAAAAAGTAGGTCAAACACGACTTTGACTTTTTGGCATGCTACTGTTGACCACCCAAGCTGTCTTATTCAACAACAACAAGGAAAATGTTGGTTTACATTCTAGGTCCCCTTTAAATGTAAAATTAATGTACCTGAATAATATCTGCATAGTAAATGCTCTAAAACTTATTTTTAACTGAAATTTATTTTTATTTACCAGTTTTGAAAATTTAATACTTGGTCAATTAATTGATTTGTTTTAACTTTATTTAGATGTCTAATTTTGACACTGAGCAGTGCACAAAATTAAAATTTAATAGTTGGTTAAATTCAATGTTAGAAACTGAAAAAAAGTTGTGCATCAACTGATATTATTAGTGACATTTCAGCATGCAAATAAGGTGGAAAACCTCTCGATATCGGCCATTATAATCGGCCCAAAATCAGCATCAGTATTGGCCGTTGGCTGACCATGACATCCACTTATCGACATCGGTATTGGCAACAGAAAAACCAATATCGGTCAACCTCTAGTCACAGTGTGGTGTTGTAGTAGGACCCAAGTGCAGGTTAACATAAACACCACTTTAACAATCCAAAAAACAGAAATGCATGGGAAGAACAGGGACCGACACAACGAGGATCTCACAAGAAGTGACTAAACACAGGAGGCTTATTTATTGAGGTAGGTGATTACAGACAAGGAACAGGTGAGCTGAATACTTAATGAGAAACAGGTGTAGTCACTGGGGATCAGAGAAAAAACACAAACAGGAACACAAGCAGCACAGATCATGACAGATATGTTTAATTATGGAGTTTTCAGTTTTATACATTCCCCGTAGGACAGTGGTTCCCAACCTGAGGTCCCCAAAAGGTTGCAGGGGGTCCCCACAATTTTTGTGTGTTCTGAGGTTGTCAGGTTACCAAGATTATATTTGTAAAAATTACATTTATAAAATCCAGATAACACACCCAATAGTACAATCAAAACTCTGTGTAAGAGGCATAACTCTGAATGCCTGTGTAAAGTTTGTGCGAATGCACGTAGGAGTTGAGGTTGGGGGGCCCTGGCTGGTCTTGGACACAGGAAAGGGGGTCCTAGTGAAAAAAGGTTGGGAACCACTGCCGTAGAAAACCATTTTCAGCTCCAATAGGATGAATAAAGTAGGGCAATGTGATCTTTTAAAAAACATTTTCAAGTAGAGAAATCATACCTAACAACAACGGTGATTTGTTTTACTACCTCTGCTTTTTGGGAGTGTTTCATTTATTTAAAGTTTTTTATACAAAACCCGTACCGAACCATGACCCCGACACCGAGGTATGCAACTGCTTCAGTTGTCACTGCGGAAAACATTTTAATGAACCATTAAAGTTTATTTTATCTTGGACAGATCACCGGTGTATCAGATCCGTGGGGTTAGTTTGAGCCACGGTGATATAGGAGCTTATCTCTGGAATGTTTCCATGACTCATCTCCTCTGTGGAAAAGCACCAAACTCTCCCTAGAAAATCTACCCAAGAGGCTTTGGTCCACTTCATCTTTGATACGGTGAGGTGCTGAAGGCTGGTGGGCTCAGGCTTTTCTAGGCTATTATCATGACCACTGCTGCATCACTGCTCCCATCCACACCTCACTCCCTTAAGTGTGATTGATGGGAATGTCCTGCCTGGCCTCGCACCGTGTCATGGCGCACCGCCAAGGGCAAGGACTCTTTGCGAGAGGGACAGACGGGAGAAAGAGAGCGGAGGGTTTGAACTTTATCCATGCCACCGCAAATCAGCGCGGCCAGAGTTTTCACCTTACACAATACATAAGAGCAAAGTCGTCACCGTTGACAACATGATGCTGCACCATCCGCGGCTGTAATAGCTCAGGGACATTGGGGCGGGTCAGCTCACCTCTGCCAAATAAACAGTTGTGTTTATAGACACACAGTTGTAATCCTGGGAAGTTCACGCAGAGTTCATATTTAAAAGTAGTGACAGCTGCATTGTGGAGGTGCAGCATCCCTGAAGAATTCCGGAATTGTCTTCTAAATTAGTGGGGATTAGAGAGATCCATGAGAAGAGTTCAAACGTACACAAAACAAGAGATTGTTAAAGGCCAAGTTCACTGAGACACCGTTTTTCACTTGTTGTTTTTGAAATATGACTCTGAGTTTAACATGCAGGCTAAATGTCTTCTACCCCTATTTCCTGCATTAGCTACAGATAGAAAATAGACGAGTAAACTCAGATTGGAAAATCCAGTCAGATCTGTGTCACATTGAAAATTTGCATTCATAGACTCACCCATCTTGGCTCGCATTATCAAACGTTCATAGAAACTGTCCTCTATTCCTTCCTACGAATGAAATTTAGAGGAGGTTCTGGAGGGTTCTCGTAGTTGTCAATAATTGAATATGGACTGGAATCGGATTCATGCAGTTTCCATACAGGGTCCTAAATCAAAGCATAGCTCCAGAAAGATCTCCTTCAGGAATCAGATCAGTGCGCTCACAGATGACACGTTTCCTCCAGACTGCACGCTCTACCAAATCCTCCAATAACACAAGATCAGCCATGCTACAAGGTCAGATTCCCATCAGTCACTGGTGTCTTTTACAGGTTCTAACACCAGTTATGTGATAAAGCTGTTTCTCCACTGATATAATTACTTATTGGGTAAAATAATTTGTGGGTGAGGAACACGCGTGGATGACTGAGGCCTTCAGAATTGCGGTCCCCCCGTTCTACCACTAGATGCTGTGCATACTCATAAGTACAAAATGGTAGATACCACACAATGCGCCAAAATCGTTCCAACGCATGAAATACGCACAGATCTGTTCGTAAGTACGGTTGATAAATGAGGGCTCTGGAGAGAGCAGAGCACGTGTCAGCTAGTAGAAGCTAACCATTAGCATTAGCAACTCTACAGCATGGCAGAACTCCTCCAGGCTTGTGTTATTAGTGGAGATAAAACATCAAATTTGCAGAGCAAGCAGAGTTAGCAGTAGAGTCGCATTGCTGTTAGTCAATCAGAGGTGAGATGTCCGAATGGAAATGAAACTCCAAAAGCTACCATCTTCTGCTTAACTCTGATAAGGCTCACTTCTACTCCCTGAAACAGGAGCACCAGAGCTTTTTTCCCACAGAGATCGACTCAAGACATTAATTTGTACTAGAGACCACTGCAAGTGTGTTGAAAAAATGAGTGAACTTGATCTTTAAAGAAAAGACACCACCCAAATCTAAAAACTGCTGCTATATTCTAGTATTAAAACACTGGTTTAGAAAATTTTCTTTATGCATGAGATATTCTTTATTGGTCAAGCTATTTTTGTTCATTGTTAACACCCATTATCACTATTACTGCCATTTCACCCCATGGGTTTGCACTTTTTTCTACTTTTCTACACCTACAAGTATGACTTCTAGAAGAATTTCACACTGAACCTATTTTCTTACGCTGCTGCAGCAGTATGCATGAGCAGAATTAGCCATTCCCAGTGGATAAAGCAGATTTATGACCATTGTCTTTGAGAAAACCTGACTGACACTTTGACAACCACAGCTGTTTTAACAGACAGTAAATATCTAAATTTATTTAGACTTAAGTAAATAAAACAAGGCAATGAATAGATTATTGGCAGTGAATGGTAATAAACCGCTTTATGGCCAACAGGGATGAATGAGTGTGTGTTTGGCTGGAAAGCCTGACTGGTAACTTGATGTTGATCAAATATTAAAAACAGCGGGAAGAAGCTGAGAACTAATTTAGCGAGGCTAGCCAGAGAAGAGTTGCTGTTGCGTTTATCTAGAACTGGCCGTGAATATTGCTAGCCACTGTGCCTCATTAAGAGACTGGCATACCTTTGTGATTTTAATTTTCATGCACTGCTTGGTGCAAATTTATGTTTGCATGATTAGAGTCAGCGCTATGTTGGAAAGCAACATGACACAGAGACGCTGTTAAAACAGCTGCAATTATATCTAGAAATATGATGATTCTGTCACCTCGACTCAGAGACCTCTGAATACTGTTGATTTAGGTCAGACTTTGGTTTTTAAAGTAAAATCACTGATCCTAATACCGCCCAATTCTGTCTTTTGGTATCTAAAATCCTCATAACAAAGGCAAAAAGAATTTTGTTTTGCAAATTTTCAAAATTGATCATTGCCATTAGTCCATTAGTGATGAGACTTATGGCTCTTTCATTAGTCGGTTGTTTACCTCAAAGAGTTGTTCAAAAGAGCCTCATCGGCTCTCATTGTTCACTTTGAAAACCCGTTCAAAAGATTTGATTCCTTCGTGAACGTCACATCGCTAGGTGTGTTTCCATTGCCGGAACTTCAGGGTAAATTCTGCGAGGGGGAAATTGAACGGGAGATACGATGTCCCGGTCCTCTCAGCTGCTGTGTCTCCATTCGAATTCAGCTCTTTCAGGACTTTGCACAGACGTCAGCATATCGCGACTGCTTCAGCAGTGAGTGATGTCACTGATCAGCTCCTAAAAGCATCCACAGTAACATTAATAACATTAAAACCATTAATTCTGTTGACGTTTATCATAATTTAATCCATTCAGAGAAGAGCAGCTGCGTGATGTAAAACGTGGTGTTCAATGACCAGAAGAAGCTCAGTTTTTTACGGCGCTCTAAGACAACAAAGCCCTGTGAATTAAGTTGTTGTGGGGGAATTCTGCCGTGTTTTCTGGTGTCGGGAGTTAAATTTTAAATGCGAACAGTGCTTATTTTCTTTTGCTTCCATTCTGCTTCACCAGCAACTCTTTTAATTTTACTACTTCCAGTCGGTTGTTTTGGACGATATCTGCTGATGTCATTTCCTACTGAGTTACAACCAGTCGGCGTGAGTTAACCAAAAACCAAAACTCCACCGGGCCATTCTGAGTAGCTACCCCTCATCACGTACTCAGAAAGTTCCTGAAAGACGCGCATGTCGGGGAGTTCCTGTAAATTTACCCTGAAGTTCCAATAATGAAAAACGCACCATAAAAATTACTGTATTTTCTATTAGAATGGAATTGAACATTTTTTCTGTATAGGAAATTTTCAGGATCTTTTATACCAACATTCTGCTTTTTTTGTTCGTGTCTCATTGTAATCACTCAGGGGATTTGATCTTTTCTACAGCTGGTTAATTTTGGTAATAGAGGACACCAAAGTACCTATAAAGTCTCAGGCCTTTTGAGTTTTATACCCCTTTTAGGTGAACTAATACCACAAGAAAAAATAACTTTCTTATGTTGTGATATTTATTTTATTGAAAATTCACTTTTCTTCTCACTTCTGAGCAACTGAAGAGCGTTAAAACACACCTACTGACCCGACGGCAGGAATCCGATACGAGAAGATTCATTTCAGTCAATAGAGACAAGAAACGTGACATGTGGACATCTCTGTGGCCTTTTACATCACTCAAATCCCCACTGAGCTACGAGAGCTCCTTGCCTGAAGCAGGAGCTAAAAATGACCCCAAAATAAAAAAGGTGACCTACCTCAAACACTCCTAAGGATTGTGGGTGGTTTAAAAGAATCTACAATTGCTGCACACTTTTTGCATCATGCTGCCAAAGTTGTGTGAAGTATTCCAAGTTGATAGAATCTGTGGAGAATTTTCCAAATGAACTCTTGTCTTTGTGTGAAAACGGCCTGATGAAAGCGATGGTTTGAACCCTATTACAGTTATTTACATGGATCACAAACTAAGACGGTCTTAATGTGCATGTACACGTATGTAGAGACAATAATCGTAAAGCCCAGTCACAGACACGGCAGTCATTATCCTCTGAGATGGACTCGGTTGCCTTGGTGACATAGAATACATTTACATGGTGTGTGGGAGCAGCGTCGGAACAATGTGTTCCCTGAATGAGGTCACCTGAGAGCAAACATAAACGCTATCACAACCAATGCGCATCAGCGTCTGTGATGTTTCATTCGCCGCGCTGAGACACGCGGTCCCAAACTGCTGCAGCCGAGCGACGAACCTATTAAACCTAATCGCTCTCAAATGATATCCTGCACGGGACTGTGAAGCATTTGTAGAAAGTCGGTTTATTTTCCCTAGTAGCGGCACACTTTGCAACTTTCTAGCCCCCTTTTGAAGTTTCAGGGTGTTCGATTTCAATAAACTCAGCACTGGAGGTTGGCTCCAGCAGCAAGTAATTGAAAACACTTCTCAAGGTCATGCTCCGTATAGATCTGAGGAGTAATTCTAAACAGGCGAGATGACAGAAACAGAAGTCAGCGGGAGTTATTGGCCTCCTACTGAGGAGTTCATTGCTGAAGATCAGAAAAGAGACAAATGACAAAGCAGGGAACCAAAGGAGAGATTCAGCTCTCAGATTATATTTCTAGACAAAGAGCTATGGTATGTTGAGTGCTGGTTGAACTGGGGCCACTATGTCAAATATAAATATGTGTCAAGTGCTCGTAACGCTAAAGCAGATCTAGCAGATCCTTAGCCACATGTCTCTGGATAATTCTTCTCTTTGTCTCATTGGTTTATTCTTTGGAACTTTGTTTAATTGGAAAAATTATCAAATGTTTGCTTATTGTGAGATGAGTCATCATCTTTTCTGTTGAGCTCATGTAAACTATAAATAAGGAAATAAAACGACAAGTAGTCAAACAATCAGTAAGGTATTTAAAATCCCAGGAGATTTTTTTAAAACAGTGCAGCAATCATTACTTATGCAACATTTTGACAAAGTATTCATTTATTTTAAAGAAGTTTGAGAGTTTTTTGTATTACAACTGGAAACTGTTCTTTGAGCCTCTGTATATAAAACTTTATTGTGGCTAAAAATGGCTCAAGATTCCTGATAAATGGCTAAATCAGGGGTAAACCAACTCCGGTCCTTGAGGGCTACCATCCTGCACATGTTAGCTGTTTCCTTGCTCCTACACACCTGATTGAAATAAATGAGTAATTAACAGGCCTTTGGAGAGTTAAACGAGGTAAGGGGAGGATTAAATTACTCCATACAGGTGTGGTAGAGCAGGAAACACAAAAAACTAGCAGGATGGTAGCCCTCGAGGACTAGAGTCGGTGACACCTGGGCTAAACACAACCCCATAATGAAGCTGTACAACCGAAAGACTGGTAGAGTGTGGATGATGTTACGTCCCTCTGCTTCATCATTGGTCTGGCTGTGATCAAGCAGCAATTACTCTGAGTGGCTGCACCTGAGGGTGCAGCATACAAGACTGCTTGGTGCAACTCCAGAGGGAGAGAGACTGATCAGATCGCACCTGTGGGTGTTTGTTGCCTGTGTGGCATTTTGAGTGCAGCCTTTTGGAGGCAGATTTTAATAAAACACCTCAAAAACTTTTACCATGCGTCCAGTCCTCCTCCATTTGTTGCAGTCCCACGAGCCGGGTTGTAACATATGGGGGCTCGTCCGGGATCATCTGGACTCATTGAAGGAGGCTGGACCTGGTGTTTTGAGTTTTGTTTTTGCAGCTGTGCTGTGGTGGACCTTTTAGCAGCTTTGGTGTGTGGCTTGGAGATGAGCGCCATCTTGTTCTTTGGTGAGCTTTAGGCTTTGGGGACTTGCTGCTACTGGCGCAGGCCTGTCGTGGTCCACCAGCTTGATTGATATTGCAGCCTTGTCTATCGTTTCTTTGGGTTTGTTTTAATTTGGTTGGGAATGGCTGAAGTGTTTGTGATATGATGTGTGTGGATGAAGTGAATTCACCCCACTTTTTGGAGGTTGCCCGGGGACTGTAGGAGCAGCAGGACAGAGCGTTTCTCTGTGCTGTTGGCTCCCCGGCGGTTTATTTTGTGTATTTATTGTGATTTCTTCAGTTTGGTCTCTTAAGGTTTTAGCAAACAATTCAGTATTCATTTGGATAACCGTTTAAGATGTGATTCAGACAACTATTCATTTGTGTAACCATTATGTGATGTCTTTTGTTTGAGTCTGCAGGAGACAGACTAAGACATGACCTCATCATTTGGTTTGGTTTGCTGTTTTGGGTTATGAGACCTTTTGTTAATTCTGTTTACCCGCCGGTTTAGTTTGTGTTTGCATTCATTTCCGTTTGTAAATAAAACATCTGATCATTTTTACCATCTGAACATGTCTCCTCTTTGTTACCCCTGGCCACCTAGACGGCCTGGGTCGTAACAATGAACAACGAATTGAGTGTCCAGCTGGTTGTAGAGCTGCTGGGGTTGTGGTTGAACGAGGAAAAGGACAAGAACTGCACACATTATATCTATCTGGCATTTATTGATAAGCAGTTGCTTAGCTAGCATTAGCAATAGTTTGGGCTAGCATTAGCAGTAGCTTAGACTAGTGTTAGCAGTAGCGCAGGCCTTGCGTTGTTTTGTGATTAGCATTACCGTTACCAATGTTAATATAAAGTCCCATTAGTCATCATCACACACAGGTGGTGCTTGTTACAAATCTGTAAATGTGTTTTGTCCTCATGGGTTCCCGTAGAAGGAAACATCACATCTAATATGGCGTCACCCAGAACCGCGCCAATGTATTTTAGACCCGATTTTTATGGTTATATGTTACGAAGCCGCCAATATTTTTCAACAACTGGACATCATTTAGTTAATTTTCAACAACATTTCCGTGGATATTTCCAGAGATTAATAGTAAAAACTACACATTGTCACTTTAACCAGAGATTGTCTGATCTGACACTCTTTTTCTTTTTTAGTCTATGAATCCACAAATGCCAAGAAGGAACTCATTGCTTAGCGCTAATTTACGCTAGCAATACCAGAGTTGAGTTTCAAACTTCAGAATCATAATTTTCAATTTAATCTGAGGTTAACACGTTTACTCTGTTAGTTAAAGTAGTTAAAGACAAATTGGAATGAGAATCTGTATTGGTAGGTCTGAGCTGTACAAAAATACGATGTTGGTGTCAGCCCTCCAAAGCAGGATCTGTGCATCTTTATTAAACTCTATTATGTTTGTGCAGGGATATTTGTTTGTTTTTACTTTTATTAAAGAACAAATACTTTTTTAACCATTAATTGTTTAATTATGTCCAGGTCCTACAAATAGATAGATTTAATTAAAAATGCGTACAGACATAAAAACGCTTGGGAGGTTAAAGCCCAAAGTGCAATGCTAAAGACAAAAAGAATCAAAATGGATTGTATAATAGCGTACAGTGTGTGTTTTTAAATTATTTTTCTGCCTGTCACTTATTTTTATGGCTGGTTGGTTTGTTTAGATGCTGGTTTCTCTTCATGCAAACAAACAAGCTGGGAAAAAACACACAAAGCTTTGATTAGATAGATAACGTGTGACTTGTTAAGCAGAGCCAGACTCTCCAGAGAGTTTTTCCTCCAAAAAATAAGATTCATAAGATTTTTTTCATCTAATTCCTCCACAGTTTGTATCAGATATGGAATTTTCTTCTGTATGCTCCTGCACACAATAAAATTCTGAATTCTCTTGAGACACTTGCACTTAATTCTGCTGTTGATAGAGGCAAATGGGGGAAATCAGTTGAGATTGACTGTATTTTGCTTGGTGACGCTCTGACTCTATGAGCTCCAGAGAGCGGGATTACAGCCACTAAGCTCCATATATGTTGTTTTTTTAAAACATGGCTCTAATTAATCAGGGCACGGTTCTACTACGGGGCTTAGTTGGCCTCTTGTCAATTTACAGCCATCAGCTCGCCTCGACAAGTCTCAGCAGCACCCACCAAGTTGTTATCAACCACAGATAGCGAGCGTTTAATAAGAAAAGCTCTTAAGAGCTGATGAGATGCTGAACAAACTAAACACAATCAATAAAGATTTGTGGCGTAAAGGGAATAGAGTCATTTTTGCCTGTACATTGAAAAGCTATTATTAGAAAATTGATTATGGTCTAAGGATGTGTGTGTCCAATTAAAATGGACTTTTTTGTGTTTTTCAGTGTAGAAGTCAACAATAGTTTTTACCTGTTTTAATCGGCTTCCTGAACAGCCTCTGTTTGGAGGAAGCTAGCAGCTTAAAATGGTTCTTATGCCCCAAAAAACTCACCGTTTTTTTCCATTTGTCCGTTCGTTTTTCTCCGCTTATCTGGGTCCGGGTCGCGGGGCTAGCATCTCAAGTAGGGCATCCCAGACAGCCTTCTCCCCGGCCACCTCTACCAGCTCCTCCAGCAAGGTGTTCCCGGGCCAAATTGGAGATGTACTTGCTCCAACATGTCCTTGGTCGACCCGGGGGCATCCTGCCAGCAGGACATGCCTGAAACACCACCCCAGGAAGGCGTCCAGGCGGCATCCTGACCAGATGCCCGAACCACCTCAGCTGGCTCCACTCAATGCATTTTTTTAAATTTTACAAACCAAAGTGTTCCTATGGTACCTATGAAAATAAAATAACCCAATAAAAGAACATAACATAATGAAAATAAAATCATTAGAGAGCCTAATAAAGATCCACAATAATATTAATGTAGATTTTCTCTAAGATGGGAAAGAAAACGTCAGAAACCCCTGCTGGAATTGACCTTTGGATGCATCCACTTGTGCAGCATTTCAATAGTTTTCACCTGTAGATGACCAGAGAGTTCTATTAAGTCTGTTTATAAATTAAAATTGTGTGAGGTACACTTGTTTGAAGCTCTGATATTTAGTAGTTTGGAGCTGATTAAAGATGGTCGCTTAGATCTTGGCTAAAGTGGGATTAGCCATGGACTAATCAGTCCTGTAGGATCTAAACTTTATTTGTGAATTAAGGAATCTCTTGATGATGATTAATGTATGGGTTGTTTACTTCTTTACCAAAAACACTTTATATCAGCTCAAACATCCATTTTTAACATGATTTAAGCAAATTACTCTCATTTTGGGCAAACGACTCAACTTGTTTTTGTTACATTAGATTCTTTATTTCACTATTTCTGTTGCACAAACAATGGAAACTTGATAAATAAATCCTTTAAAACTTTTCATTAATGTAAGTGAAACTTCAACGACTGCAGTGGAGGATATTAAATATTTATACTTTATCTTATTTTCTCTGTGTTCCGTAGACTTTCTTCAGGCTTTGGTTTAAGACCTAAATACGATGCATTTAGCTTATTAATAGTTCATTGTTTCTTTTTCCTTAAGGCTGAAGCCAAATAGCTGTCTGCCCTGCTCCAGTTGTATCAGTGCACTGCTGTAGAGTTGAGTCTGCTGTTTGAAGTGAGAGTTTTCTGGCTTATGCCACCAGTTAAAGTTGAACATGCAACACTTTAAAAGTCGTTGCGTTTGATGCCACTGTTGCTGCGTTTGTCCGCTTCTCTGTCCCGTCAGCTCGTCTGGATGTCTGTGAGTTATTTTTTTCTGCTGTTTATTGACTGAAGCTGAAAGTGTTTGGGTCATCTTGGTCTTTTGTTTTAGTCTGAGATGTCGGTGGTCCGGTACAAGATTCAGTGTTTTTAAAGAGACAGTGTGTAGTTTCCTGGTGATAGGGGCCAGTACATTCATTTCAGGGTAGTTTTACACCATATCACCGTGACTGTAGTTAGTTTATAAAAACTTTACGGTAAATGATAGTTGTGGAGCAGAAAGCATGCCTAGAGCGTGACTCCTCAGACTTTGATAGTCCTTCAGTTAATTCCATAGAGAGAATACCATGCTGATGGTAGTTTTCTGGTGGTGTAGGTTCCAGATCTGATCGGGATCCTGCGCCTGCCGATGACGTCACACTACGGCAATACCACTTAGCCAAAATGTAATGCATCTCTTTTTTTCGATTCTGTTCTTTCACAAAGGTTTTGGAAAGAGTTTAGCAGTTTTGTTAATACATTTTTTTGAACATGGTAACGTAACTTACGTAAGTCGTACGTCCAGCCAATCATCTAGTGTGATGTCATCTGCAGGCGCAGGACCCCGAGCCAGCTCACGTAAATGGGAACATGGCGTCTAATATGGCGTCCCCCAGAGACTTAGACCCGTGCCCTGTGTATTTTAGACCTGATTTTTATGGTTATATGTTACAAAACCGGACATCATTTATTCATTTTCAACAACATTTCCATGGATATTTCCAGAGTCACTTTCCAGAGACGTTTATGTTTCGGAGTAAATGGTTCGGCTGAAGTTGGGCAAGTTTAAAATGGAGTTTGTTTGTAAAACACTGCAGCATTTTCCATCATAGCATCAGTTTCCTAAAGGATGATTTTTTTTAAAGTCTGTTTATTTTTGGAATGTTTTTTTTGGGAATCCATGCTTTTATTGGATAATAACAGCAGGGAATCCACCCAGACACCCACTACTGAAGATATTTGCTTTCTTGTTGTCTGAAACCCAACAGCTCTCCTGAAAAGGTCACTAATGTGTAATTTTAATATTAGAAAACACAATCAGGCGGTGTGTTTAGTTCATTCAACGGACAAACTGAGGTGGCTCATGCTTTGATAATTCTGAAATGACTTTATGCTTTGGTACATTACATAAAAACATTAGAGCACCTGAACCTTTTAATTTGATTTAGTTTATCACCTGCCTGTTATTAATTGACTCCAACTCAAATGCATAATGCGCTTCATTTCTATATATGTATAAACACATTTCATCAGCATGACGGCTGCAAAGCGGCAGAGCTGTGATTGCTCATTACAAATCAAATGTTGCATGTTTTCATTGGCACCACCTGCCTTGGGGCTTTAGGCTCTATTGACACTCCAGTAGCACGCTTTGGATTTTCCAGCCAGCTCTTCTACTCACAATATGGTGAGATCTTACAGATCTGAGATGAAGAACATCTGCTGGGTAAAAATAAATAAATGAAGCAGACCAGGACCCCATAAAGGTGATTTTTCTCCTGATTTCTAAACTGCTGAATCAGCATTTCTGCCTCATTTACATTCAGGGATATTTGCTTGTCAAAAGTCTTTGGCTGGTTTTTGTTTGACGCTATTGGGACTGATCAGACAATTTATTAACTAAAAGCCCAACAGAGAGAACAGCCAAACTAATATGCATAAAAATACCCCCAAAAACATCAAATCAAAAGTTAGAAAAGGACTCGGATAAAACCAACCGCCCCGCTTGTGTCAGTGTGCATCTTCTCGCTGATGCAGAGGAATATTATAAAGTTGTGTTTGTTGTCAGAGCTCTGCAGACGACCAGGCGGCTCTATCTGTGTACCGGCCAGCTGGAAAGGAAGAAAGCAAGGTTGTGATTAAGTCTGCGTATGAGATAAAAAACATTAGATCGTTTCAGCGCGATAAGCCAAGGGACCCAAGCTGTGTTGTGTTCCAGATGGATAGAGATATTGCACAAGGCTTAAGGCGGTATAGAGAGATGAAAGGGATTATTGCGTCCAATCGTTCAGTCAATAAGTGGTTGAGAGGCTAAAAACATTTACCTGTAGCCGTTTTCCGGAAGCACGGCTGTACAGCAGGACGTCGTTTATAGTGCTATGCAGCTTTTTCAGTAGAAATTACCGTGACCTAAAGTGTAACAAAAAAGAGTGCTTTATAACTGAGCTCAATTAAAACGCTGACAGCCGCCTACATGTTTATCGTACCTGTGATGACCCATAAAAACAAATTAATAAAGCTGCTACTGCTGGGAAGAGGCGTCGCCATGATGGATGCTCCGTTGGTGGGCAGGTGTGTCAAGGTTTTAAAGCAGAAAGAGACGAATCTGGTCTTTATGTGGTGATAGACTGATATATTAGGATTATATTCACCATGTTTTAAATATATCTGCATCAGCAGCTCTTTAGTAGACAGGGACATTCACCAGCAGCTAGGGGTGGGCGATATGGAAAAAAAATAATATCACGATTTATTTTTTGCAAAATCACGATCTCGATTTTATCACGATTTTTTCCATTTCGACAATTCATACATTTTGGAAGTTATTTACCAATAAAATAGATACATTTAAAAGCATACCCCTTCACAGAAAATATGATAGAATATTTCAGACAGGGTACTGTTTGAACACTTGTTTTAATTTAGGTAAGAAAAATAGCTAATTTGTTCTATTACAATAAACATGATCAAACAAAAAATACCTTCCATTTAAAAATCCATAATGGGTTCATATATTAGCTTTTAATGTCTTTGGAGTAGCTTTAGAGTCAAATATTTATGCCACAGTTCCAGGGCTTAGTATATTTATTTGTTTGCAAATAAGTTCAGAAATGTTGGAGAATGGACCAAGTTCTGTTTTATTTATTATATTTTTATAATTAATGAAAAATAATTTATCTATTTAGAGGTGGCTCATAGCCTATCATTCAAAATATATTAGTAATAATTCTTGTCCAGAGAAAAAAAATCTATCTAAATTCATGATGTGTTTGCGTTTGCATCCACTACCAGCGGATTACGCTCATTGCCTTTTTGGACTTGCTGCTCTCCGTAGATGTTTCCTACGAGGGAGGGGTTTGGCCCGTCTCTTCACAGGATAAACAAACTCCGGTGGCAGCCACGGTGAAAAGGCTCGCTAAAATACGAACGAACGTCCCCAAATAATAAAAGACACGAAGCCAAATGCAAAGTTTAGAGCAGAACATTGACCCAGAGGTTTCCTGATTGAGCAGACGCGTGAGAATGTGATTAGCGCTTAGAGACGGAGCAAGCTAGCGGCTAGTGCTAGTGGCTAGCGCTACAATCGATTATGGTGTGCTTCTTCAACTATTCATAATTGTTTGTCATCATCTTAATGCATCGTTTAGATTATTCTCCTCATCTCTACCGAGCACCCAGCTAAACAAACCAACACGCTGCCTAAAGTTATGATTGGTTTATCGGTGTGTCTGTCGTGCCGACAGAAGCAGACGACTAGCAAATGGCGTGACTCGGCTGAGAAAAAAAACAAAACAAATGTGTGCCGCGTTCAGAAATAATGGCATAAACGGGTGATAGAATGCAAATACACGGTTCTACGATCTCCGAGCTTTGGTAGATCGTCATTACATTAAAATTCTTAACGATCTTATATCGTGAAATCGCACGGCCCTACCAGCAGCCCGGTGCTGCTGCAGAATTTTATCTAAACATGTTCACTTTCACAATCTGGAGTTTACCCCCTTTCAGGAGTTATGCATGGATTCTTTAGAAAACCCTAAAAGTGATAGTCGTACCCTGTACTGTGATGCAATGTAGGCAATACGTTTGAACGTAATATGTTGAATTTTAATTGAGTGGCGCTCAGCAATAGCGTTAGACATCCGCTTACGAACAGATGTACCAATATACACAAACTGCTTTAACAGGAAGAAGCTCATCTAAACGATAGAAACGTTGTTTTTGTATCTCAGCAACACCCAATTCCAACAAAAGCCGCTAAATGAAAAGAACGTAAAAAGACGCACATATTAAGAGAAACACGCAGTAGCGACAATGAACAATGAAGAGCAGACTGAACTGAATCGAATTGACTCATGATTAATCGATTCAGAGCCTTATGAATCAAAATCAAATCGATTTAGGAAAATGGCCACAATACCCAGCACTAAAAACGATGTGTTT
The DNA here is from genome assembly GCA_006937985.1 of Aphyosemion australe. Lineage (NCBI taxonomy): Eukaryota > Metazoa > Chordata > Actinopteri > Cyprinodontiformes > Nothobranchiidae > Aphyosemion > Aphyosemion australe. The sequence goes on along the minus strand of SSNS01000029.1, from coordinate 2,538,908 downwards.
TAGCTCTGTTGGCCGGCTAAAGGTGCGCGTTTGCAAACGAGAGGCGTTCTGTTCAGCCGTAAACAGGAATGTAGAGTAAAGGGACTCGAGGTGCGATACAGCCTTTAGATGGCGCTGTCATAGAAAAATCTCTGGATTTCTACTTCAATAAATGCAAAACATTATTGTTGACTGCCGTTTCTTATTTACCTGTTTTGTACATCTAACACTTGATTTTAATACCGAGCAATGCACAATATTAAGAATCAAGAGTTGGTTAAATTCAGTGTTCAAAAACTGATTCAGGCTCAGACATTTTGTGCATTCACTCTTGTTAATGAAAAAAATGATGGAAAAAGTCTAGATTTTGGCCCAAAAATTCTGCAGAACATGACCCCTACACATCAGCATCAGTATCGGCAATAGAAAACCCCATATCGGTCTCGCTCTATCGTTATCAGTTTCAATATTACGTTAATAAGCCCTATATGGAGAAAAAACACATTCATTAGTGTGTCATTATTTATTTACTAGGATGAAAATCAAAATTCAGGCTGTGTTGCTCTAAAGCGCGATGTTTTATTCATGCATGTCTGTTTCTGTCACAACACTGAGTGACCTGTATGTGAAGGGCTTGAGCGGTTTAGGGGGACGGCAATTTGGTCTGCACTCTCCTCCGATGAGCTCTGCTCATTGTATTTATAATGTACTCACCGTAACACACACACACACACATACAGGAGCATAATAGGAACCATATTCCGTGTTACAACTGGGATTAATCGTCAACGTCGCTCCACAGCTGAAACTGTTTACATTTCCAGTCCCGGCAGCGGTAGCGAGGCGTCACAGTGAAACCGGTTGTAACAAAGCCCACAGACCTTCAGAGAGACATGCCATTAAAGATGACGGATGCATTGGAAATAATACTGAATCTGGGTTTTGGAGCCATCACTCAGTGGTTTGTGACACGTTACTGATGAGAATCACAACTATTTCCTGTCTTTCCCCAGAGGGATCTGTTTCTTTGCGGGTAGCAGAGATAACCGAGTGTGATTGCGGAGGTGACATTGACAAAGAGCATTTGTTTCTGTTCTTTTAGTGGTTAGGCAGCATGTTAGACATCTCCCTTGCTATTTGGCCCCCGTGTTGGTTTTAGCACTCAAGTGCAAGCATTTAGTTTGTGGCTTATTTTTCCTCCCAAACTGAATAAAGCTTCTCGCCTCGTCGCTGACCTCCTGGAACTGGTTTTCTTTGGGACTCCATCTTCTGACTTTCATATTGAAATAAAGCAGTCGGTCTACAAAAGATGGTGCCGACTCACATTGAAACCTTCCAGGCTTTGCAGCAAACACAGCTGGAGAGCATTAGATTTTCGAACTTGACTGATGAATTTAATGATCACATTAAGCTCATTGTTTACACTTTTTGTCTGAAGGGAAAAGTTAAAAATGAGTTATTGACACATAAATAAAGAAATAGCTTTCCATCCAGGAGTTTATATAACCCACTGCATTTCAGGCCAGTTTTAAACCTTTTAGATTGTTGTGGCAAATCCACATCCAACCACCTCTGACCTTAAAGCATCCACATGGAGCATTAGGATTAGTACCTTCATCAAAAACCTGTTATATTCAATTCAGTTTATTTTTCTATAGCGCCAAATCACAATAAGAGTCGTCTCAAGGCACTTCACAAAGGAAACAATCCAATTGAGTTCAGTTCATTATGCCAATTGGTAAAAAGTGTCCTATGTAAGGAAACCCAGCAGATTGCATCAAGGTACTGACTTGTTGTTTCAAAGACTTTACAGCAATCCCCGTACTAAGCAAGCATGTAGCGACAGTGGAGAGGAAAAGTCTAGAACCTGGCTCAGGTTGCCCTCTGGTGGAGGGATATTTTTATTTATTTATTCCTGCTTGTTATTGTTCTATAATGAAATAGTAATAAAATAAAATGTTATAATAGTTATCTTAACATTAACCAATGAGCAGTTAGGAAATTTTAGCTACATTTTTGTAAAACAGACTGATTCAAAGGGGACAAATAATGCAAGACTTGCCTTTAGCATCCTTTTTTGCTGCCATGTGGACCCCTACTGCCCCTATAAACACACCAAACGTGAAAAAAAAATAATCCATCCATTTGGCTTTGGAATTATGTGTCTAAAACAAGCAGTTTCAAAAAGTCCTCTTTTGTGATGTCACAAACAGGGAAATTAGCATAGCTCTCCAGGCTAGAGGAGTAGCGGCTCTAATCTGAGCTCATCCCGGATGTCGGAGCTTCTCAGCTCATAGCAGCATGATCTGGGGATGAGTGGGCGTGGCCAGCTCCAGCTCAGTTTCTTAAAGTGACAGAGCCCTGAAACAGCTCATTCTGGAAGGTATTGAAAACATCAAAAATAAAACTGCGGATAACGCTTTATGTGAGAGGGATTTAGTGCAAAGAACTTAAGAAACATGTTTTTTATCAACCATAGAACTAATATATCTTTTTTAAAAAGCCAGAATATTTAAACCATTGTTGCATTTTCCATTAGCTTTTGGGGCCGTCTTGAATGTAACCCAAACGTTAATCAGCTGTAGATGCACACCAAATGGCTGCAGTGGTGCAATGCCAATGTTAAAGCAGCATTCCGCAACTTTGCAGTTATATGGTCTCTGTCGCCTTCTAGAGGCTTGCTGCGTAACGTCACTGTCGTAACATTAAATCTCTCTCTCAGGCATAAGAGGCATGTTTACATTCCTAATGTCAGGCAAAACAATGAAAACAAACTTCTCCACCTCCACACATTGAATAAATATTTTTATCAGGACTGTATAACAACTTTATGCTCGACCAAACACAATAACCCTGGTGAAATCATTTATTACTTACCTATCCATTAGCAGCACGGCTAGGTCAGAGTCCGTAGGTCATGCTGTTCTTTCTAAAAGAGCTCTCCAGCGAGGAAAAGACGGCCCAATAATAACTCTGGTCTTTGCTCTTGCTCTATCACGTTCTTCTTTTCTTTTCCTAGATTCCTCTGATAAGGGATTTCTAGCTTTCTTTGGTGGATCTGCCGCTGCTACAGCGAGTCTTTGTTATACAATTATGGCAAGCCAAAGGGATAAAAAAATGCGCGTTCTAAACTCGCATTATGTCCACCAAAACGCTGATCTTGAACGAGCGTTTTGGCGGACATAATACTCGGTTTTAGAACACGCGAGTTTTTGTCCCCTTTGGTGTCAAAACGCGCGTTCAAGACACGCATTTTAGAACGCGCGCTTTTTATCCCTTTGGCTTGCCATATTCTGCCGTAAAACAACACCCAGTCAGTACTTCCGGTACGACCCGAAGCTCAAAAACTGTATAGCGCAGTAAACAGACGTGGGACCCCCCAACACTATCACAGGTATGAAAATGAACATAATAGATGATAGTATGACGCAAAAACTTTACAAAAAAGCATAATTTTAAGGTGTAAAAGTTGCAGAATGTTGCTTTAAAGCAATGGCTTGCGTTCTGATTTTAGATTATTTTTCTGGGACAAACAAAAAAATATTTAGCTCAAATGAATTTTTACATCTTTGCTGGTTAATTTTTGAGCAGATTTATTTTTATTTTTCACAAAGGCCGTTTATACGCTGTTACTTCAGAACAGGAAAGGTTGCTGCTGCAACGATGAATGGCACTTAGTCGGAAGCACTTAAAGAAAGGGTGGGAGGTGGGTTGTTGGAGTGTTACTCTCAAACTTTCCTTTTTCTGTTTATCAAAAAGAAAATACAGGAAAATTCCTACAAGAATGACAAATGTCCTTCAGATTGTAAGTTAAAGCAAACTTTGACAATTATATTTCAGAAATGATTTAAAACACCATTTCTGCCACGTTTAAGCCTTCCAGCATCAGCTTCTGCTTGGAAAATGAATCATAAGTGTTTTTTTTTATAGGGAGTGATATTCTGTAGCACTCCATCATCTACCATCTTGACCTTCACCTTTTTAAGCAGCTGGTTGAGTAAAACACATTTCTGCCAGCCTTCCTATCCATACCTGGACCTTTGGTCGTGCATAAATAAGAAGCTGTGCCAGAACGATTTTCAGATAATTTATCGGAAGATGTGAGGGTCATTTCTCCTATAAAGACCTCTAATGAGGTTACAATTGAATCCGCTGCCATGCAGGACAAAAGACAGGAGAAGAGATAATAGAAGTTCCTATTAGACATCTGGCAGTCTGGGATATAATGAGATTGTCTAGATATGACTTGATTATGCTGTCTTATTGACAGAAAAAATGTAATTTTCAATAATCTCCAGGAGACCTCGAGGTCGAGAATTTCAAAGGTGTTTTTCAAGAGTAAAACTGGCAAAATGCATTGATATCATCTCCCAGAGACCCTCACACACAAGACCCCTAGCTCATAGGAGACGTAAGACAAAAACATACCGGAGTAACTCAAGGATACGCGACCAAATCTGATGAAATCTGTTGTCTGATTAGAAATGGTTTTACCTCAAACTTTGCTAACATTTTGTCCGCAGTACTGAAAAGGTTTTAGACATATCTGCCTCTACCAGAAACTCTAAGAGCTATTATACCCATTATGGTACTTACAGCCACTTAGTTGCCTTGTGTTTGCTTTTTCAAGACAGTTTTCTGATCTCAAAATAAAAAAAATCAGATTTTTGTTGTGCAGATGTCAAGACTGCAACATTTCAAGACATTGTGTAAATTATAATTGCCCCCTCAAATTAGAGTGGAGCCGCTGATTGTTAGTTACAAAGAGTGCATGAAAAGCTTTTCAAAAGGTTCAAAAGCTTCAAAGAAAAACGAAGCCTGAAAAAGTGCCTTTTTATGTTAAGTTAGAGAAAAAAAGAACACTAGCTATGTAAACATGTTATTCTATGCAGATGATGCACCATTAAATCACACAAACGCTGTGACACTTGCCATCAAATCAGGGAAAAATATCAACTTTCTCATATTTTTTAATAATATCTGCTTTGTTCATTAAGAAGCACTAATTTCCCAGAAGGACCAGACATGGGTCGTTGTTTGAATAACTCTCAGCGTGGTTGTTTGACAGACTGCGCTGTCCCCTCCTGAGTTGTAGCTGCAAGCTCATTAGAGGAAAAGTTGATTGACTGAGTGTGCAACTGTTTTGATAATTGCATCTCTAATTCAAGCATTGGAGAAATTTTCTCTTTTTCTTCTGCGTAAAGTGGATCATTGGATGTGAATGGGTATAAAACATTAATGAAAGAGATGCTGTGCAAATTAATTTGATGTATTCTCTTACAGTGTTTAAACAGTGCTTTGAAACGGCATGACGGAGCAGTTTCTTTACTCCTTAAACTTCGGCGCAGCAGTTGGACTGAGAGAAACGGCGCTTGCATGATATTCAGAAACAGAATTTATTTATTCTGTTTCAGCTCTAAATATTTGGTCTGACAGTAAAAGCCTCAAACGGCCTTGGACCTGGACAGCACAGACAATAAATCAGAAATAGCTGCAGACCATTTTTCTATACAGCACACAATGGCGTGGAGGTGCTTAACGGTGAAACCAAATGCCGTCTAACGGGTGCTAGCAGGGGGATGGTGTAAAACATTGGTCAAGTCCTCTAGCAGGAAGCACTTAATGAACAGTTCTCTGCTGAGACATCAATATTTAATGTTATGAAATATGCAAAACTCTTGGCTCTTCATTCAAAAGGATGTCTTTGTTATTATAAAACATGTCTCCTCTGTTGAGCCTTACACATTTCACACCCATCAAAACCATTCTGAAGTTCTCAGTCATCATTCAACCGAGGCTCTGAGGATCCCGGACTGTAAATCTTTAAGCTAATATAATATTAGACCCGCCTGCCCCATCATGAGTGATTATCAAACTCAAACAGTTGGGGCGTTTTGTTTAAAGTGGAGATTCACTGAGAAACGTATAACACGAGGAGCGACCATAAAAGATCTAAACCAGAGTGAGTTTAGGTCGTCACTGGACACGGTGCTGGATGGTCACTTTGCGTATCGGCAGCGAACCTGGCATCCCGACGGCTGGAGACCTTGCTCTATTGTTGCAACTACAACCTCCACACACTAGATGTCGCTATGGTGTTCGTGTTCCATATTCAACCTTTAACCGACTCCATAACCTGTTTCAGTCATGGTGTCGCTTGTTCACTGTAAATTAAAAACTATTACAACTTTTTTTGATACATCTAGGTCTACGTATATTTCATTTCATCAATGATAATTTCACTTTGGATAAAAAAAATGTTAGGTTATGCATATAACCACTGTTCCCTGAAGGAGAGGAACGAGGTACTATGGCGTTGTACCGAGTGAATCGACTGAAAGGGAACCCCGTAATTAATGAGTTTAGTTTCATTTTCAATGTTTAAGAAAGCGTAGCATGCTGGGAAATCAATTCCATCCAACCAGTGATCAGCATGCTGAATAGTAAGCACTAGCTAGCGCTTTAGCTAACCTAAACTTTAGGTTATCAAACATGATAAAACAGGTAATTTGTTAGTTTTACTGCTAGGGCTGCATTTACAACACAGTTTTATCAGATCTTCGTTCCATAGATGGTCAAACGCTTGGGTCAGAAGAATCCAGTCTCTTCTACGTCACAGGGAAATATTTGCGTTCATGAACTCACCCACCTTGGCTTGTGACTGCACAAGGCTGTTGTTGATTTAGCGTACAGGAGATAATGGAGCTCGCCTCGGCTAGTAGAAGCTAACAGCATTAGCAGCTCCACAATATGGCGGGACACGTTTGGGCTTGTGTTATTTGTGGAAATCAAACATCAACGCTGCATTTTTTACTTAAGAAAGAAGCTGGAACGAAGGCAGTGGAAGAGTCAAGTTGCTGTTAGCCAATCAGAGACGACACTTTTGCATATCATGAATATTAATGAACAAGACTCCGTTTTCCGTGAACTTTTACTTCCTGAAACAGGAGCACCAGAGCTTTTTCCTCCACAGAAAACGACTCATACATTTATACTAGAGACCACTGCAGATTTAGTGAAATAAAGAGTGAATGAGAGCTTTAAAGCAGCAACTATTGATTAGGTGTAAGTTCAGTAGTGTCTAAATATACAGTAGTATTATTCCAGTTTTCAAGCGTATATCTGTGTGAAACATAAAAAAATCTATGAAATATGAAGACTTTGCTCTGGTGTGGTGAAGAAGAAGGTCTTGATTTACTGGTCCGCCCCCGTTCCAGCCCCCATCTACGGTCACAAGCCGAAGCAATAAGATTCCAGATCCAGGCGGCTGAAACGAGCCTCCTCCGTAGGGTGGCTGGGCTCAGACTTGGAGATGAAGTGAGTGGCTGTGTCATCTAGAGGGGAGCTCAGAGTAGCTGCTGCTCCTCATCATCAAAGGGAGTCACTTTAGATGGTTCTGGCTTTTGATTAGGATGCTACCTGGTTGCCTTCTTCGGGAGCTTTTCCAAGCTTGAAGGAGCCCCGGCAGATCCAGAACTCACTAGAGGGATTATGTATCCTCTCTGGCCTGGGATCACACGGAAATCCCCGGGGGAACTGGAGAGTGTCACTCAGAAGAGAAATATCGACTCGTTATCTTTGTGACTTGACCTTGGATAGCCAAAAAACCAAAAAAGAGATGAATGACTCTGAAGGAAGGTGTTAGCTCATTAGTATTGTTATTTCTCCAAAATGAGGCCAATGGTGAAGGTATACAGCCGCTCGTATCACTTCAGAACGGTGGGAAAATCCCTTTAAAAGGAACCGAAGATGTTTTTGGTTTTGGCAGCCAGGAACGTACTCCTCCCACCGGGTCGGCTGAAGATTAGGAATGCTGAACTTTATTGCAAATCCACAAAGCGTTTTGTTGTCACTCTACGTGCACGCCCCCATGTTTCAGTGTTTACATTGTTAGTACCGTCGTGCCCTTTGAGCTGTGTGAATCACCTTGTGGTCGACGGTGACCCTGAGTCGGAGCAGTTTATCTGAAGTGAGGGAGTTTGTTGGAGTCTGTTTAAAGACCTCTCGGTGGTTTCTTAAGCCTGTTATCTGTGCGTGTGTGCGCTGCCACTGGCGCACCCTCTGCTTCGCCGTGCTCGTTTTCAGCTGCCAGCCTGGACGCCACCACGGTTAGCGGGAGCTGCGTGGAGCAGACCTGCTGGTGACTCTTTCAAATCACAAAGATTACAGTGAAAGGCTCTTTCTTTTTCTTGCAGGGCATGCTGCCACACTTTGAATAAACACCCAGGCTCCATTGTTTGTTTTTGATTTTAGTTCCTTAACTAAAACAGGCACATCTTACTCCTGACATGTCAGCAATACTTTTGACATTTGTTGTGCTTCGTTTAGTTGCTCTAAAAAGTCCTTCAGTGTTTTGGTTTTAAACCTTTTCAGCAGTTATGACAAGATGTTTGCAAGAAACAGCAGGTGCACCTTTTGTTTTGTACCAAGCCTTTTCTAGAGCAGAAAAGGAGAACATATTCAATGCATCAAAACAAAGGGATATGCATGCAAATTATAATAAAACTCGACATTTTTACACATTCTTTCATATATCTCTTCATACATTCCCATATTTTTCACTATCCAGTCTTTATTCTTGGTTTTGGAGGGTTTCAGATACCTGAGTCAGCTTGCTCCAGGACACCTTGACTTCTAGGTTGGTCAAGGCCGTATTCCAAAGAACCAAACTGGAACTTTAGGGTTTGAAATGCTTGTCCTGTTTATCTTTCTGTATGAAATCTGCAGCTTGATTTTAGTGAGTGTGTTAATCCGAAACAGTTTAGACTAGAGGGGAAATTATTCACTTCTGCAGACGTCTCAGGCTGCTTAAACATGGTTCCCTGTTAAGAGGCTGTTAACATACAGAAACCTTTGTCCCATTATTTTGTTCTCGCTAAGACAGTTAGTTTAACAAGCAGTGTTTGTGAAGTGACTCATCTCCTCTTTCCTTTTTTTAGCATGATAAAAATATAGTTATACAGCATCTTACAGTATTATTGATTTAGTTTCAGCTGAAAAGCAATTTCTAAACAGCGCTCAGTGACCACAGTCATTCACACTCTTCATTTCCAAGTCATGGACTTCCTGAAGAAGGTTGAGCACCCTACAAACATCAGTCTTCAGAAAATAAAAACAATCAAAAAAATTCAGTTCGAACTTTCGGGGGAGATCTTGTATTAATTTGCCAACACTGGAAACATAAACTGATGAATTTTAGCTCATGCCTGTTTGCGGCTTGGTTAAATTGTGACGCATGACTCATCACTGCAGATGTGTTTTTTTGTTAAAGAGTTTAGTCATTTAGATTATTTTTATTATACTAGAATTTAAATATCTCAGTGGTGTCCTAGAATTTAAAACCACTTTTACCTTGTTGTGGTTGACTCTAGGCAGCTTGGGGTGTCTAACTTACCAAAAATTCTGTGCCGTCTCCAACTTAATTTCCCATGTAAATTAGTAACGTTTTAACAGCCTCTGATAAACAGTTTGTTCTGCTGAAAAACCAGCAGAGACCAGCATATGTTGTGTTTTGGTGCTGGTTTAGCTGGTGGACCAGCATGCTGGTCCAGCATCCGATAACCAGCATTGCATACTGGACAAGCATACCAGCATCCAAAACACAACATATGCTGTTTTTTTCAGCAGGGCTGGTTTAACACGTCATAAGCTTGGACACACCCACTTACATTAGTGTGTCCCAACCCACTTCAGCGTCAAAAAGTGTATTAAGGCTGGTCACGGTAATGCTAACCACAGAACAACGCTAAACTGAGCTACTTCTAACGCTACCCCGAGCTAAAGCTAACACTTTACCTAGCTGCTGCTAACACTAACCTGAGCTACAGTTAATGCTAGTCTGAGCTACAGCTGATGGTAGCTCAAGCTACTGCTAATACTAGGCTGAGCTAGTGCTAACACTAGCCCAAGCTACTGGTAATGCTAGCCCGAGCTACTGCTAATGCTAGCCGGAGCTACTGGTAATGCCATAGATATCATATATATCACTAGATGCCTTACCGGTGCTGTTCGTCAATTGGACGAACGTCCCTACGCGGCGGCCATCTTACTTCGGACAGCTGCCCCCTTTCATAACATTGGTGTCAATGGTGCATGTACTATTTAAATAACTCTAACTTGCTCAATTTTCAACCAATTTTCAAACGGTTTGATTTGTTATAAACGACAGAGATGTGGCTGTGAAATATGACGGATTTGGTCCGTTAATTTAAAAATGTGCAAGTATGTCATCTCAAGCCTATGTGTTATAAGGTTTGTAATAATGCAACCCGCTTGTAAATCCGTTAATATTTCATCGAGTTAAGAGTGTTTTTGTTTAAGTTGTTCACTCACCTTCCATCTGCTACCATTGAGAACGGAACGTAAGCTGTCCGAGTTAAGATGGCCGCCGCGTAGTGACGCTGTCGACTCCCAGTTAAGGAATCTAGCAATATATATGATATCTATGGGTAATGCTAGTCCAAGCTACTGCTAATGCTAGCCGGAGCTACAGCTAATGATAGCCAGCGCCACAGCTAACACTAGCCTAGGACTAATGGCTGTGTTGGATTAAGACGAAAATAACAAAGAAGAGTGTTGGAGCACTCCAGGTTCCAGGATGTACTGGGAATATCCAGGCTTTGAAAATATGTGATATACAGCTTGTGGTCTTTGTCTTCTTTGTCGTCCGGTTCGTTCTTGTTGATGAAACTTAACCAGAATTATACAGGAATTGTAAAAGTACTTTGTAATTTAATAATTTTATTAAAAGAAAAACAGAAAATGAAGCAGATTTCTCGTTTAATTAAAAATTCCCATTTCTTCATTCCGAAATTTCTTTTCGTGTATCAACAAATTTGGCCTCGAACAGCTTTGTTTTTGGGAACATCAACATTCACCTGGTTCTGCCTAACAGATTTTACTGAAGGCTGTTGGTTGCTTTGAACATCAATAGGACATAATTGGATTTTAAAAACTGCTTTTGTGCCATTTGAGGACATTTTAGATGATTGAAGTCTTTCTTTGTGTTAAAGGGTTAATACCAACTCCAAATATGGACATTTTATCCTTTTTCTGGTTAGAGTATTGAGTCATTTCTGTGATTGGCTCTTATTATCCATTGTACGACCCTTTGCTTACACAAAAAAGGCTTCAGTTAACTTCTTTACTCCCTCATCTGCCCTTTACACACCTCGTTTTTACAGCATTCAAGAGGGCTTAGATCATTACCACTTTCAAAAGTGGTCCTTTTACTAAAATCAAGAGACAGTAGGACAATTATTTGCATGAAATTATAGGCTGACCTCGACATTTGATTCATACGGCCTTTTCATTTTAGTTAAATTAACAAGAGACGTTGGTGAGGAAACCCGGGGGAGGAAAACAAGAAGAAATGCAGCTTACTGACTTGGTGAAGTTTGATTGATTTTGGTTTCTGGAGCAGAATCCCAGGAGGTCGGAGACCTCGAAATAAGAAAAGATAGTAGGGCAAATAAAACTTGTTTTAACCTGAGAGGGCGTTAATACTTAAGACTAGTTAGTGACTTTAATTCAAATCTGGTGCCTTGCCGAAGGTGAAAGGTGGTGAACACTAAGGACGAACACCACAGATCACCCTCAAAGTGACATTTTTTTTATAAAGGTTGGCTAAAAATAGTCTTTTGTCCCTCGTGATTGAAAATGTTTGCAAAGCTGCACGGCTCAGAGGCCTTTCAGTTTCAACCACCTTGTATTTGGTGGACTTTTCATCAGGAACATTGTGTTGTTTGAAAGTTGTTTACAAGACAACTGATTCCAGTCTCTCTTTTCTTTTTCTCCCCCTGCTGCTCTGGATCTCCTGCTGATGCCTTCAATAGGTGAGTAACCCGACTGCTTTTACTGTCCAAGTGAATTTGTCTCTGGGGGATAATTGTGTTAAAGTCTGCTTAGAAAAGCAAATGTGTATCTGATGGAAAGCTGTTTTTTATGCTGCAGTTAGTGGAGTTACCTGACTGGTGGGTGTTAAGTATTACGATGGGATGGGAGGCCTGTTGGGTTGGTTGAACTCATGCCCAGATTATCCACAGCTCTGTTGTGAATATTAATTCAGAAAACCCTGCTGGGATTTTGTTTCCCAGCTTGTTATCTAAGCTAATGTATCTCAGGGCTGCAACTATTGCTGACAAATGACTAATGGTGTTTGTGAGGACGTCTCCAAAATGTCTTGGATGGTTTGCGAGGTGTCTTCCATGGATTCCCTGTGAGAGTATTAGGGCCCTGCTGTCCCATCAGTTGAGTTTTAAACATTTTCATAAAGGATTTTTGTGACAAATCAGATTTTAGAATGAAGTAGTTATGGGTGTCTGGAACCCGTCTGAGTTTGGTTTCTGTGGGTCTGAAAGTGTGAGACAAGTTTGAGAAAAGTTGGCAACCAAATGCTGAATAAAATGAAGAGACATGAGCCTCTTTTATAAAACAATGCCGCCAATTTGCCGCAATGACGATGCGGCATCTGGGAGCCTAAGGTCGTTTATAAGAGCTCAGACCGTGGCGGTAATGTTGCGCAATCATGTCAGTTTTATAAAAGATTACGCAATGGCGGCATAAAGGAGGTATGGGGGTGGTCTCTGCCCTGTCGCGGACTTCCGTGTATTTTGGACATAACTTGCTTTTTATTGCTATCGAAGTCGTGCTCCTCAAGTTTTTTTCCCCAGTCAGCTACAGGTGTGTGTGCTCCACCATCCCTGTGAGCTGTCAGATGATCTGAGCTGCAGATCTAACGGAGAGAAGCTCCTGGAGCTCCGCATCGCTCCAGTTTATCATCTCAGCTGATTCTGTTCACAAAAACTAAACTTATGGCCGTGTTTACTTTCATTTTCAACATAGTTCCCGGCCGGAGCTCGGCATTAATTCATCACATGGTCATGACACCACCCTCTGTTGCTTAATGTGCGTTTATAAGACCGGCTAAGCCGCAATATTACCGCAATATTACTACCAAGCGTGGCGGCACGAATGCCGCAAAATTCCCGCAACGTGATGCCGCCATGGCGCGTTCATAAGAAACATGTTGCGGTAATATTACGCTGATTTGCCGGCATGGTGTGTCTTAAAAAAGAGGCTAGAGAGAGAGAGAGAGAGATACAGAGGGAGAGAGAGAGAGAGAGAGACAGACAGAGATAGATACTTAGATAGAGACAGACAGAGAGAGCGAGAGGGACAAACAGAGAGAGAGAGAGACAGACAGAGAGAGAGACAGAGAGAGAGAGACACAGAGAGAGAGAGAGACAGACAGAGAGTGAGAGAGAGAGAGACAAACAGAGAGAGAGAGAAAGAGAGAGAGAGAGAAACAGACAGACATAGATAGATAGATACTTAGAGAGAGAGAGAGAACGAGAGGGACAAACAGCGAGAGAGAGAGGGAGATAGACAGAGACAGAGAGAGACAGAGACAGACAGACATAGATAGATAGATACTTAGAGAGAGAGAACAAGAGGGACAAACAGAGAGAGAGAGAGACAGACAGACATAGATAGATAGATACTTAGAGAGAGAGAACAAGAGGGACAAACAGAGAGAGAGAGAGAGACAGACAGACAGACAGACAGACAGAGAGAGAGAGAGAGAGAGAGAGAGAGAGAGAGATTGCATCATAAAGAAGAGGAACTAAAGTTCATGTTTAAAAGCACTAAATTGTCCAGACAGTTTATTTAATTGACTATAAATTATTGTGAGAATATTTGACGGTTAGGTTTGGACCATCGCTGAAGTCGGCGAGAAAACCATTTTTCTAAAAACCAGAATGCGTATTGGCTAAACAGAACCACACATAAAACTCAGGATGGAATTCTCTCCGTTTGGCTGCAGCTCATCTGGAGCTCCGCCCTCCCGCTTGTAGTCAGTAAATAAGCATCTTCACGTAATAGTTAGTCGTGTTTCCGTGGAGTTTTCTTTGAAAATGTGTTTAGCGATGCACACGGGTAACATATTAAAGCTGATTGTGAGACACGGGGTGGAGGGATTGGGCCAGGTGCCAGCAGCTGCCAATCACAATCAGTCAGCTGAGTAAATAACGCTGGAGTGAGACCGTCAGAGGCTCTTTATGGGTGGGTGTCAGGAACATGACAGCTTGTAAAGGATATAGGACATGACTGTAATGACTTTCTTGTGATAATATTGTAGATAATCAAACGTGCATCACACACACACACACGCACACACACGCACACACACACACACACACACACACACACACACACACACACACACACACACACACACACACACACGCACACACACGCACATGGCTCCCTACCAAGATGCAGTCTCACATTTCAAAGACCTCAAATTTTACAAGCTTCCCCAGTTTGGTTTTCATTTTAAATGTCCAAATCTGGAAGTGATTAAGCTGCTCAGCTAGACTCTCTGGATCTGGTCCAAGCCCCTCGCCGCACCGGGTCCCTCCTTAAACGCTCCCGTCTGCTGCTGGCTGTCCGCCTCTGTGCACTCATTCAAAAGACGGGGCCCCCATCAGAGCGCTAAACCCTCCGTCCCGGGGTCCGGGGTCCTCTCCGCGGGGAGCATCCGTGTCAGCCTCATGCTCTGGGATGCGATCCGTTATGGAGCTTTGCCTTTAGCATCGAGGCTCCAGCCTAAAATTTATTATGGTTGACTCAAACCTACAGCAGCACATCATCCCAGTAGATGGAGGTTTCCACCAGTAGCACTCCCCAGTGTATTTAAAGTGATGAAAAATGGAAGAAGCTTAAGTTTTGTGCATTTTTTCCATTTTTGCATGTGGTTAACCTTTTTATTTGTCATTTCTATTATCTCCATGTGTGTGCATGGGTTTTTCTGAACAACCAATGCCTCTTAGATCCATTTTTGAACATAATTTAACCGTAGGAGTTGGTGCTCCCATACCTGGTCTTCATGTGGGGCTCTGTGTTGGCTCGCTCTTTTGAGAAATAAGGCATTTTCTGTTGTCTTTATCAATAAAAGCAGACCAGCATTATTAAAAGAAAGCCAGTATGCAGCATGGAAGTCATGATATTAAATGTGGGAACATATTCAAAGGAATGAGCTTAGAAGTTCTTCAAAGAGACTCCTGTCCAGATACATCAAAGCCATAATTACGGATAATAAACATGTTTCTTTTATTTACAAGTTACAGTTATTAGAACTTCAAAATATAATTATTTTATCTCCAGGTTTTTACAAAGAATTGAAAAATAAAGAAGCACAGTTACATTTTTTTTAAAAGTTTGGTCGCTTAATTTTCCGTCAACTTAACATAAGCACCTATTGACCCCGACAGGATAGACTTCATCTATAATGGACGGATATTGGTGCCATATTCCTAGCAAAAGCTTTAAAGTAACACAGAGCAGTTTGCTGCTCCTCCACCCTACTGGTTGAAAGTGGAATTACAACTGTCGTAAGCAACCCTGCTGTAGCTAGCGCTAACAACGAGCTAACTCTAACATGAGCCAACTAATGCTAAAATAAACCACGAAGTAAAAAGATCCACACTGTTGGACAAAAATATTACTTACATGTACAGTAGCAACAAAGCCAGGTCACCATCAGTCCGTGATTTTGTAGCCTCCTTCAGCTCCCTCAAACTAGCGTAGGCCGCACCGATGTTTACTCTGCTTTTAGCTCTTTGCTTTGTCTCCAAAAACATTACTCTGTTACTTTTATTTCCAGGCTTCGCCATGATGCCAACAGAAAAAGCAAACTTCTTTTTCTTGTGCTTTTTATTGAGAATCAGCTAACTGAAAATGCTAACCGCTAGCATTACAGCTAACAGCCGTAAAGCAGGTATAAGAGCGCCCCCTAGATCACCTACCCGCTCCACAAAACTATCTAGTGCCGTTTTTGGTCAGCAGAGGGCAGCAGAGTGGTGTCAGATATGAAACTGGTCAAGTTTCTAAATCAACAATCATTGAGATCAATGTTAAAGCACTAGCTTAACGTTTAATAAACTATTTAGTGTTACTTTAATGTGTGACATAGCCAACATGTTATCTGAGACCAATTTTGGGTTTTACAATTAGAAGCATCCCAATGAGTGGTGATTGGATCCCAATGAGTGGTGACTGGATCCCAATGAGTGGTGATTGGATCCCAATGAGTGGTGATTGGATCCCAATGAGTGGTGACTGGATCCCAATGAGTGGTGATTGGATCCCAATGAGTGGTGATTGGATCCCAATGAGTGGTGGTTGGTTGAAGATATAAAGTTAAAAAGAAATTGGCAATTGGAATCCCACTGAATTGCTACTAATATAACATTTTTCAGCAAGCTTCATCCAGGTAATGTGGGGCATGTGATGCAATTGCAAACTTGAACAAATTGTTTCAATTGTACCTCAGTTTGTTTGTGTTGTACCCTCCTGTTGTTTCCAGTCTGGTCACCAACCCCTTTCATAGTTGGTGCAGATTCCCCACTCTTCCAGAAGTGCCAGATGCTCATGACGATCTGTGAGAAAATTAGTTGCAGATTCTGGAAAATTCTACTTTCCAGCAACACGAGAGCCAGAAAAACGAGAACCCTCTGGAAAGTTTCAAGACATTTTAGAAACTGTCACAACCCAGTGAGATACTGGCTTTAGTGTGATGCAGGACCACCATTTTGGCACCATTCTAAAACATTGATCCTCATCAGTCCCGTGTCACACGTCATGTGCACCAGGTTTTGCACATCGAACATGTCTGGTGCACAGTATTACATCTGTCCTTGCAAGACCTTGTCAGCCAGCTTCGCTCTCCACACGCTTCCCTTTTAGTGCACAAGCAGTTGTGCAACTTGCAGATTGAGGAGGCTTTGCCTCTTACCATAAATCTAATGGGGAAGTCTGTCGAAGCTCCAGCTATTACAGACGTCACCTCTGCACCAAATTGTAATTCCAATAGATTGAATTAGAGCACAACATTTTTCTTTTCACAGACATTCTCTGACATGGGTTGGTGACCCCTCTGCTGAGTGATGCGCTCGAACAAGCTTACAAATGCAGTTCTAATTGAATTCCAATCACACGTCCCTGACTTTGTTCCATGCTGTCATTTCGGGGGTGGGGTGGGGGGTTCGGGAATGACAGCTCTTTTCTGTGCTGTATCATATCAACATCAGTTTGGGATTGGATAGCAGGATGATTGCAGAGGAGGTGTAGTAAAAAAGGCATGAAAACCCCCAAAAGCTAAGGGAGTGAGGAATATCTCCAGTGCATCAAAACAACCTTCCTCTTTTTTTCTCTTGTATGTTGTAGAAGACAGATGAACTGCGATTTTTGACACTTCTCATCTTCTAAGGTGCCAGCGTAGTGCACGTGTAAAAAAAAAAATGAACATGTTGGAATTAGCAGGATTTCTGACTCACATTTGATGCGATTCTCATCCAAACATTCAAGAATGACTAAATTAAATTAATCCCACAACTACTGGTCATGTTTCCATACTAAATAATCAATGTCATTGTTGTGAGAAATAGTCAAATAAATCTAGATTTTCACAGTATTCTCCCAGCAGGAGCAGCTTTCATTACACTATTTGTCATTTTTGATGAATTATGAGGAAGATTTAGGTTATTTTAGAGTCCAAGTTTGATTAAAGAGGATTTTGCATGCTTTTGTGCTGCCATGTGGGTCTATACTGCCTCTATAAACACTCACTGTAAAAAAATCCATCCATTCGTTTTCTGTCAGTATTTGTTTTTGGGAATTATGTTACTAAAACAAGCTGTTTGACAAGGTTCCCGTTTGTGACATCACAAACGGGGAACTTAGAATAGAACCACCTCTCACATGCAAGAGAGAGCACCTGGTGGTGAAGCAACGGCTTTGCTACATACTCCTCCCGGATATCGGAGCGTCTCAGTTTATAGCAGCCTGAGTGGGGGAGGGGTGGGCGTGGCCAGTTCCAGCTTGTTTATTTTAAAGTGACAGAGCCCTGAAACGGCTCATTTTGGAAGGTACTGAAACTGTCAAAAATAAAACTGCTGAAATGATTTTATGTGCGAGGAATTTAGTGCAAAGATCTTCATAAATATGTTTAGTATAGAGCAGGTCCCCAACCTGGGGTCCGTCGCAATCCCCTGGGGTCCCCACAGGATTACAGGGGGTCCCCACAATTTAGTTTGTGCTGAGGATGGAAGGTATAAAATCCCAATAATACACCCAACAGTATAATGAAACCTCTGTATGTCTGTATAAAGGTTTTAATTAATCACTGTTAATTGTGTGCATGCGGGTAGGAGTGGGGGTTGGGAGGCCCTAGCTTGTCTTGGACACAGGAAAGGGGGTCCTTGTGAAAAAAAAGTTGGGAACCACTGGTGCAGGGCATAGAACTATTATAAGTAAAGAAAAAAAACAATATATCTACTTTAAAGTCAAGATTTTTGTATTTTTACTTGTGCATTATGGGTAATTGTGTTACTCAGCAAGTGCAAAGCTTGACACTATTTCAAATTTTGTCAACATTTGCAAACTTGTAGCTTGCAGTAAGATTGGTGGCTTTTTGGTTGGTTGATTAGAATCTGTTCAATGTGTTTAATGTTCATGCATCTACGTGCTGCGTAAAATCCTTATATGAATTGTATTTTCATGTTGGTCAACTCATTTTTCAGATCAAATTTGCCATATATTTCTTCATCAGAGAATAGTTCACGGTGGGTGAAAAGGGGGTGTGGCGGTAGAGCGATTACCGCTGGGCAGAAAAATCAAAGTTATGGATTTTAAAGGAGAAAAACTCAAAGTGTTCCTGCATGGGGTCCACCGTTCTACCTCCCACCTCTGTGCCAGTGCTCAGAGACCCTGTCTAATCAGCTGGAGTCACGGCACTCGGAGATCCTAGCCAGAAAGTGAGCAATTAGAGTGTTTACTCCTCATTCCACACACCACCTGTGAGCTCTTATGGGCCTGCCCTGCTATTTTTGCACGCCCTCGCCCCATTGGACAGCTGTGAGGGATTGTGTCAGCTGCTGGTGGCACATGGCGCTCCCTTCCATCTGTCGCCCACGTGCTGAGCCAGTTGTGAAGCAGGTCGACTCTGACGACGGCCCTGTTTCAACCGAGTGGGCTGCTCTGCTTCAGCCGTGCCTCATCGTGACCCCCCCCCCCCACCCCTCCCCTCTTACTCCAAGGACATCAGCATCAGTGGAGTTCCAGCAGGACTTCCACACCCATCCCCACCCGCTGACCAAAACGACGACACGCCAGAATGTTGTTGACATTCTGATAAGTTTCTATTGTTGGTGTCGTTTTAAATAAGAACTCATTCTGAGCCCCCCCCCCCGCGACTTCTATAAAAAGAAACCCAATCTGGTGTTCTTGAAGTCGCCCCCTGAGCAGCCACGATTACAACTTTTAGTGGAAAGTTGGATTGTGTCAGCATGTGAGTCAAGGACTTCACTACTGATGAGAACAAACATTTTTCTGGTATTTTACACTAAAAAGCTCCAGAATTTGCTTAATTCTGCAGACAGAAACAGAAAACCAACGCTAACGTCTAACAGATACATATACTGCAAATGAAAGAAGTGTATTTAAAACGTGCCTGTGAAGAAGACAAATCACCCAAAACCTTTCATGCAGGAGTTTTGTCCTCCTGGGACACTTTGTCCGCATAGATGATGAATTTTTGCACCATACAATTTAATCTGTTGATTTTACACCTTTAATTATTATTCAGGAAAATGTCTTAATTGATTTTTTATTTACATTTTTAATTATTTCCATTTAGATTAAATTATTACTATTAAATTTTTTGTCAAATTTGATGTAATACTGGGTTATTTAGAAACAAAAGGTCACCCATTTAAAAAAAAAAAAACAACCAATCAGGACAATACTATCTGTGATAAAAATCCCTGATAGGAGTTAATCTGTTGGAACTTTTCATTGACGACGCACCAAAATATTGACTTTTGCATGTTTGGATTAATTATTAATTGGTTGAACTGAAACTCAGATATGGCTTTATTTTTCACCTTTATCAAATAAAAAATCCATCTATGAGCTCACCGTTGCTAGGCATTGATTCATACTAGAAATCAACCACCTGGAGGACTTTGCCTCTAGACTCATAAAGTTATCAGAAATTGAAAAAGAAAAGTGTTGTGGTTAGGTTAATTGGTATCAGCAGGTGTGAGCTTCATGCACTCATTTATTGTTCCCTTTGTGAGCCTCTTGATTTGGGTTGACTACAAAAGTGAATCATCTAAAAATGAACTTTCACAGAGGTTTACTGAAATCCATCCAGTGGTTGATGAGATATTTTACAAACACTAGAGACAAACACAAACAAACAATGAAAAAAAAAACACTGCATAGTGCTTTAAATACGTGTATTATAGACAATTTATCAATACTATAATCCTCGGATGTAATCTAATGATTGCAAATGAACGTATCATCACATCACAAACTCCACGAGCTTCATTTTGTTGTGACTCAGAAAACTGTTGATGCCTTAAATGAAAATCAAGCCGCCGCTTCCTTTTCAACAAATTACAGTTTGCCTGATGTGTGTGTTTTATAATTGTAGTCATTTTCAACATTAATTTTCTCGTCTTCACCGCTACCGACAGCGTTGAGAGGTTCATGACCCAAGAGTTCAGCAGCTAAAACCGGCATGCGGCTCCACTCCTGCAGGACTAAATCTCCAGCTCTGAGATGAAAACATTTTATTTTAAGAAGATAAGGCCAGAGATGGAGCATATCTGCAATTTCATATCTTCGGGATTTGATAAGACGAGCTCGACTGCTTAAAGTGCTCTTCGGTTGAACATGAAACAAATACTAAGTTATCCAGAAACTCCCATGAATAAATGAGCTGCCGTTATCAGTTTTTCTTAAGGAATTCAGGTTACTATAACCTCTGCTGGTTGTGTTCAGTCAAGATTAAACAGATAAGAGACGAGAACATAAACGCCAGCGAGGGCTAATGCAGCTCAGCACAAATCACGCCCGTTTTCTCCGAGCGTGGGTGTAGACTTTAATTGCACGGAGGCTAATATCAAGTTAATGAAAAAACGGAGCCGGGGGGCTCGACGGAGAGGGAGCTCGAACACGACAGCAGCTCAGTCAGAGATGCTTCAGACGCAAACACGAGACGCGGCCCTTCAACACCACATAAGGCGCGTTGGGTCAAGCTGAAACAGTCACAACACGACACGAGGTGCTAAATGGAGGAAGTAAATGGCCGCCTGTTTGCATCTGTTGGCTAAATGTTTGCTTTTAATTAGTATTTGTTGCACATGAGAAACAAATTAGCTGAAATATTTACACTTTTGACATGTTTTGTGTTGCTTATGCAATGAAAAATGTTGCAGTGAGGTGTGAATATTTAATTGAATATAATCCTGAATGAGACTTTGCTTACTTTAAAAACACTTAATCATATATAATGAGAGTTCCTTATTTTAATTTTAAAATATTTCAAGTTTGGATATTCCGTGGTTTGATGAAGGCTTTTTTCCATTTAACTTTATGTCAGCAAGGCTGAAATCAGTTCTGATCTCTGTTGTTGTAGAAAGGTTTTACATGTAACAGCATCAATTCTCTCATTACACACACTTTGCAATGGAACACCACTGGTGTGAGAGGTTCTCAGCTCAATAATATCAGAGGAGAAGAAAAAGGAGGAGGAGGAGGCTTCTACTAGCTCAGTTTTAGGACAGTTTCCGTCACTGTGTTTGTTTAAAAAAATAGAGTGTTAAAAACCATCCATCCATCCATCCATTTTCATCCGCTTATCCAGGTCAGGTCGCGGGGGCAGCAGCCTAAACACAGAGGCCCAGACTTCCCTCTCCCCAGCCACTTGGGCCAGCTCCTCCGGGGGAATCCCAAGGCGTTCCCTGGCCAGCCGAGAGACATAATCTCTCCAGCGTGTCCTGGGTCTTCCTTTAGGTCTCCTCCTGGTTGGACGTGCCCGGAAAACCTCACCAGGGAGGCGTCAAGGAGGCATCCTAACCAGATGCCCGAGCCACCTCAACTGGCTCCTCTTGATGTGGAGGAGCAGCGGATCTACTCCGAGCCCCTCCCGGATGCTTCTCACCCTATCTCTAAGGGAGAGCCCAGCCACCCTGCAGAGAAAACTCATTTTGGTCACTTGTATCCTCGATCTCGTTCTTTCGGTCACTACCCAAAGCTCATGACCACAGGTGAGGGTATAGGAACATAGATCAACCGGTAAATTGAGAGCTTCTCCTTCCAGCTGAGCTCTCTCTTCATCACGACAGACCTGTACAACGCCTGCATCACTGCAGACGCAGCACCAATCCACCTATCGATCTCCTGATCCATCTTTCCCTCACTTGTGAACAAGACCCCGAGATACTTAAACTCCTCCACTTGAGGCAGGACCTCGTCCCTGACCTGGAGAAGGCATCCTACCCTTTTCTGACTCAAGACCATAGTCTTGGATTTAGAGGAGCTGACTCTCATCCCAGCTGCTTCACACTCAGCTACAAACCGCTCCAGCGAAAACTGGAGATCATGTAATAAAGCATTTTCTGTTATTTAGAACAGTTTATTAAATACCCTGATGATCTGAACTTCTACCTTCCAAATCACACATTTCCCTGCTATTATAATTTTATTTGAAAATCAGAAAGTAGAAACTAAAGGCACAGGTGACCAAGATAAATGTCCTGAAAAAGATGCTCATGTGCAGCTTTTGTCCTATCAGAGTGTCTTCAGCAGCAGATAAAGGCAGTAAACTGACTCAACAAGATACCACATCCTGGTATTTACAAGTCAAACAAATTAGAGTGTTTGTTTTGCTGACTGCTTTAGAGCTGCTATATATTAATTAGCTCAGTCTGAGTAAAGGGCAAAATAACCAAAGCGTGATTGTTTTTCTGTATCTAGTGTTCATTTTGTTTGTGTGTGTTTATCTCATGGGTGGGTCAGGTTGACAATTTTTGAATAATAGTAGAATAATTAACAGCAAATTAGAGTAGTATGCTAGCTTGAAATGCCCTTAGCTCGGATTAGTTCAGCAGGTTGTTTATTGGAGTGAATAACAGTTTTATCCCCAAAGACAGAGTTTAAAGTGCAACAGGAAGCCAAAAATAACATGTTTGTTGTCGAAAAGCATCCTTGAATATTAAAGTGACAATGTGTAGTACCATTAATCTCTGGAAATATCCATCGAAATGTTGTTGAAAATGAATAAAATGACGGCTTCTTAACATTTGTTACGATATTAATAAGGTTTTATACTTATTATTACTGCATATGGGATCAGACGATTCTAGGTTCGACTCCTGGCTGGCTCGCCAATTTGTTAGGAAATTAATAAGTCTAAAACCTTTAATTAATTTCGTAACACATATAACCACAAAAATAAGGGTGTAAAATACATAGGGCGTGGGTCTAAGTCTCTGAGGGACACCATAGACGCCATGTTTCCTTCTACGTGAGCCGACTCGGGGTCCTGCACCTGCTGATGACATCACTAGATGATTGGCTGGACATACGACTTATGGAAGTTACGTTACCACTAGGGGTATTTGTATTTGTTGAGGGGGGAAAAGTATTTGTATTTGTATTCGAGTAAAACTGTGCTGTCTGTGGCAGCTGGGGGGGTTGTCTTTTTGGGGTCAGATGCATCTCATGCTCAATGTGTGAGAGTTGGCGGCCCGTAAATTACGCCGCTAACAGAGCTACGTAAACAGAGCGAACATGAGAGCACCCGACTGCAGATATTAATAACGCAGCGTAATGGAATGATCTCCCAATCAAACGCCGCTCCCCACCCCCACCCCCACCCCGCCGCATCTCCTGAACATCTTCCTGGCAAATGTTTTTTAAAGTATTTGTTTGAAATAGGTATTCGTAAAAAACACGTTATTTGTGCCTTTCCGAATACCGTATTCAGGTTCGACTCCACCCCTAGGTACCACATTCGAAAACATTTTGGTTGAGTGGTATTGCTATAGTTTGATGTCATCGGCAGGCGCAGGACCTCGAGCAGATCCGGAACCTACACCGCCAGAAAACTAGCATCAGCGTTGCATTCTCTTGATAGAATTAACTGAAGGACTATCAAAGTCTGAGAAGTCACGCCGAGGTCGCATGCTTTATGCTCCACAGGTAACATTTAGCGTAATGTTTTTTTAAACTAGCAACAGTCATGGCGATATGGTGTAAAACTACCTATTTTATCACAGGAAAAGTGAATTCATTCTTTGGATAACAAGTTTAGCTATATTTAAAAGTTTATTGAAAGATATGCAAATTTCAGCGATTTTATGTTTTTTCTTATATTTATTTATTTATTTATTTATTTATTTATTTGTTGATACACCATTCAGACTTTTGTGCGGTAATCTGCTTTTCTCCATCTGACAGAGATGAGTAATTGAATTCTCCTTATTTGTTTGCTTAACATTGACTGACCGCTCTTCCTTCCTGTCTCTAAGCCACACAATAGCAACTCTTCCGCGGATTCTGGGAACAACAGTATCTTGGTTTGTAGCGCTCAAAGTGAGCCAATCGCCTTATTGCTTCTGTTTACTTTGGAGCATGCGCTCGGAGGCTGGAAGGCGCCGTTCTGATAGCCCGCGCCATATGGTGCACCCAGACGAACGTTTGGAAGTTGATGCGTTTGGGAATCTGCTCAGAGAGGGGTGGTGAGACGGGAGCGGCGTCGGACGGCTCGACCCCTCCCACTTTCATCACACGGAGCCCGTTGTCTGCATCTAATCAGATCTCTGCTGAGAGCTCCACTGAAACTTGATTAAAGGCCTGACTTTTTGTGTTTTACCAGCTCTCTGTTCCACTTCACCAACCTTTCACCACCTGCTCCTGTAAACGTATCCCCTGCTATAATGTTTATTTATGTGTTTATTGGCTAGGCTATTAGGGAAGCACTACATCTCTCCTCTAGCCGCCTGCTCCACCTCTGCAGCTTCTATCCCATAAACGTGGCGTCTGGGAGGAGGCTGTTGCACCGATGTCGCCTTAGCAAAAAAACCCACCGAGCTGCAAATCTTATTGTTGGTTATGCAGCATCATATCCATCAGGGCTGCTAGTTCCCGCCTCTTCATGACACAAAGTTTCCCATCATTTCTCTCGTTTGTCGCAGAGGGAGTATTTTTGCTAAAGCGCTCCTGAAGTGAATTTTCAGTTACAAAACTCTGAGTGAGTATCCTCTAAATGTTTGTGAGCACCCCCTCGGGTCTCTTAAATAATTGAACTGAGCCAGCTTTATTTTCTAATTTACAACTCGTGCCCCCGTTTGAAACCGACTGTCAGTTCGTTGGCTTTGGGCACTTCAGCCCGAGCGTTCAAAAGTCTGGGAGAAAAAAGTAGAAGTTGGACTTTCATATAATGCATGTAGGCCTATTAATTAGCTGTCACGACGCTGCCCACTGGGGAGACATTTCAAGTTTCCACCGACAATGCCACGGATTCATTTAAAAATATGATAATTTCAGTCCAACTTGGTGAAACAGATGGCGGGCAATCAGAGCTTCACACAGTGTTGTCAAATAAAAGAAGGAAGAAAGAGACGGCTGCCCTCATGCTGGAATTGGATTTGTTGGCAGCGTTTGCCTGGAAGTCTGACGGATATTTGTCTCTCATTTATGTTTATGACTAATAATTCACCAAATCTCACTTTACAGCTGCTGCAACCTGCTGCTCTCACCTTCCTAAGTGAACCTCTTTTTTAATCAGGTCATTCTGACTTTTACACGACTTTATGCACATTCATTCTTTTAGTTTCACATTTTTAAGACATTTGTGATGTATTTTCTCCTTGTTTAGGACATTCTGAATGGTGTTTCTGTATAAAAAGTTGTAAATATTCACCATGTAGCCAATTTTCCAGCCACTGGTGTTTCTGTCATTTCTGTAGATTTTGGACTCCCTTGTTTTTTTGTTTTGTTTTTATTGAAATTTTACTATTTTTTTTCATTAATTTTAATTTTTACATTTTTATTGTGCTTCTGAAGCACCTTGTGATTTTTATCTGGAAAGGTGTTATACAAAAAAACTTTCTTCATCTTTTTGTCGTTTCTTTTTCTTGTCGTTTCTTCTTGTAGTTTCTTCTTGTAGTTTCTTCTTCTTGTAGCTTCTTCTTGTAGTTTCTTCTCCTTCTTGTAGTTTCTTCTTGTAGTTTCTTCTCCTTGTAGTTTCTTCTTCTTGTTTCTTCTTGTAGTTTCTTCACCTTCTAGTTTCTTCTTGTAGTTTCTTTTACTTCTTGTAGTTTCTTCTCGTTTCTTCTTCTAGTTTCTTATTCTTTTTGTCGTTTCTTCTTGACATTCTTTTTCTTGACGTTTCTTCTTATAGTTTCTTCTATTTTCTTCTTGTTGTAGTTTCTTCTGGTAGTTTCTTCTATTTTCTTCTTCTTTTTGTAGTTTCTTCTTCTTTTTGTTTCTTTCTCATGTAGTTTCTTCTTTTTTGTTTATTTCTCTTGTAGTTTCTTCTTCTTGTAGTTTCCTCTTCTTGTTGTAGTTTCTTCTTCTTCTGTGTAGCTTCCTCAACAGTCTGTTCTCAACAGTTTGATGAGCTAACGGCTAGTCAGATCACAGCTAAGATTAAAGTTTGTTTGCCTTCTCATGTTGTATTTCTGATGCATCACAGGGACACATCCAGCAGGATAAATAACCAAGATCCAAATGTCAATGAAAACGCTATTTTTTCCAAACTACGGCTCCTTAGGAAACAAGATTTTTGCAGAGAAAAACGTGTCAAAAAGCTAAAGTATTCATCTATAGGGGAAATCACACAATACATATTCCTTTTTGTGTTCTTTATTTACCTCACTGGTACAACGTGCTCTGAAATCAAGTGAAAATGTCATCTTTATCTTGAAATGTCATTTATAGAAGGACTTTGTGTTCTCTATGATTAGCTTGAGGAATTTCATTTTATTATAAAACTACCAACAGAAAACTTTACGATATCTGTCCTGCATTTGAAATTTTCTTCAGCTCCTTGGGTGTTGCTCTTCCTGTTGTTTTCCCTTTTCCAAGTCTGCAGCATTCGTGTCGGGTTACTCTGGTTTGTGCAGAAATCTGAGCATGATTGGAGTTCTTGTCTGGTTTGTGAAGGGAATGATGGTTCATATTCAACCCTGAAAGCTTTGACTGCTTTATTTTTGGAAAATAAGATTTCTTGTGTCGTAGGAAGACAGAACTAACATTTGGTATGAATTCACCGAACATTTCCAGACATTTTTAACAGAAACTTGGTGTTTTCAAACCTTTAAGAGAGAAAATTGTCAAAAAGGTCCTTTGAGTGTGAAGGTGAATATGACGCTATACCACCATAGTTATACTCAACAAAACAATTCTTCATCTTTTGTACTAAAACGAATGAAACACCTGAATCCGTTTAGCTTCTCAAGGCCTTTTCTTTCTGTTTGTGTTTTTATTTATTCATGTTTGAGCTGCAGAAGAAACTTCAGGACTCAAAAACTCACCAAACAAAATAAAAAAATAATAAAAAACACAAAAACGACGCATTTTAGAATGTGGATCGCTGCTCGCACAAACAAACTGGAGTATTCTGTTTACATCTCGGGTTCTCACTTTCAGGAATCTTCAGCATTATTGATCCTGACAGTTGAGGAGAAGATGCCGGATGCCAGATGTGACGGCTGTTCCCGAGGGCAGTCTGTGTCAAAAACACCTGAGCTCCTGTAGAGACGTGGATGTGTTGAAAAGCGAAGAAGTTATTCCAGTGTGGGAAAAAAAAGCTCCAGGATACAAAACCAGACAATGAGCCATAATGTAAAAACATGATTCCTGGTTAAGTCATCTGGTCTATTTTAGACTGAGACGGTGAGTTTTCTCACCGAGGCGTGAAGACGTGCCTGGTTGTAACTTTATTATTATTACAGACGTTAAAACACATTTTAGCAGATTTGGGAGGTTTTAGTGCAAGAAATGAGTTAGAGACAAATAAATAAAATGCACTAAAATACACGTTATTTGTGCCTTTCCGAATACCGTATTCAGGTTCGGCTCCACCCCTAGGTACCACATTTGAAATCATTTTGGCCGAGTGGTATTGCCGTAGTTTGACGTCATCAGCAGGCGCAGGACACTGAGCAGATCCGGAACCTACCTCGCCAGAAAACTAGCATCAGCATCGCATTCTCTCAGTGGAATTAACTGAAGGACTATCAAAGTCTGAGGAGTCACGCCGAGGTCGCATGCTTTCTGCTCCACAGGTAACATTTACCGTAAAGTTTTTTTAAGCTAGCGACAGTCACGGTGATATGGTGTAAAACTACCCTGAAATGTACGTACTGCCCCCTAGCGCCAGGAAACTACACACTGTCTCTTTAAATTAATTAAATCTATTTTTGATGCATCACTCCAACAAAACATAAACCTATTAAAGTTCTCCATTTACCCTCTGACTCATAAAGCAGCACTCTGACAGATTTTTGTAATATTTCTGAATAGCAGCCGAACAAATTTGTATTTCCACCTTAATATGGCAAAAATACCACCTTAAATAAGAACCGCCAGCCTTTTGGAGGACACTGAAGCACATTCACGGGTCTTTTTCTGTTTTCTGGGAGACGTTGGTGGGTTTCAGTGAGTAATTTTAGAAAAGTAATCTCTGAGACCAAGCATGAGGGATTGTTTCATAAATCAATGAGCTGGACTCGCAGCTTCGCCAACAAAAATCCATCCGTCACCACAGAATATTAAAAATGACCCTTTGCTTCACCAAACGTATTAATTAAACTGCCAATCCTGAACTTTTAATCATCTCTCTGCTCCAGAGGACTCAAGGAGTTTTCTTTTTTTTTATTTGGTTCACCTGATCCTGTCCTGCCAGTGTTTACGTTCGCCTTTGAAGTGTCGGCTGGCGGCCGTTCAGTGGTCATCTACCAGATTGTTAGCATAGAAGAAGGAAAACCCTCATTTGCGGTCATAAAAACAAAGACAACAATGATTTGAATGTTTCCTTTTCACCGCTTGGCCTGAAGAACAAAGCGAAGGGACTCCAGCTCTGAGTGTGCAGTTTCCTCTCATGGCGGGGGGGTGGGGGGTGGATAGGCGGGTAGGGGCGTCTGATAGCGCACACGATAAACACTGAAAATGACTTCAGAACCCAGAGGACGGCTAAAACAAAATGAGCTGACAATACTCATTTTCACCAACCCAAATTTAGATTGTTATGATTTCAGTAATGATTTTCCCTCGGCTGTGGGAACGTAATTAAGCCTAATGAGAGAAAACTTAAAACAAGCCCGTTTCTGAGCTAATATTTCAACGCTTCCCTTCAGATCCAGGTAAACGCTTTGTTATCGTGGTATTTCAGCGCTAATGAGATAAATTGGACTGATGCATTATCCGTTCTGGACTACAGAATCCCTGTTTTGTACATGTTTACTGTGTAATTGCGTATCTGCTGCAGCCATTCATCTTGCGTGCACTTTGGACTGTTTACATTTCTCCCAGCATTGCAACGAACTAAATGAAAGGCACTCAAAGCCCATAATTAATGGGATTAAAATGGTGGCGTAGACTACATATGAATAAAGTGCCTGGGACAATTGAGTTTAATCAATAAGCCAGAATGTACTTGAAGCAGAAAAAAGGAAACAAAACCACAAAAATAAAATAAAGACAAAGCAATCCCAGCACATATCGATCAGAACGGCTCACATTTTGTTTTAAGACCATTAGATTTCTTAATTCTGACCTTTTAAAATATGCACCAGGCCTCCACTCGACATACTGTTATGCTCAACGCTGCAAAAATAGATTTGCACCTTTGCTCCCGCCTCATTAATTCCTTTTGTCAACAGAGAACATGCTGCTCTGTAGTTGCAGCTCTCTGCTGGGGGAGGTGCCTTTGCTGTTTTTGGACTTACATACTTGGTAGCCAGTCCAGTTTTCGCTGATGTTTTTGTGAGTCGTGTTGTTGTTCGCACAGGCGGGCTCCACTCCCCTCCACAGACCTGACCCATACCCCCCGCCCCCCTGTGTAGAAGAAAGGCTGGAAACATATGTTGAGGAGTTAGGTTGCAGTTTTTGGCCTTCTGTTTTGCACGCAGATCCAGAAACCTCTCTTTGGTGCTGGTTGGACTTTAGGGGAGCATCACTGTAACCTGAAGTCTGTCAGACCAAGAACGCCACGTACCCTTAAGCCGGGGCTCGGTTCAACTGTCTGTCGTGGAGTCTGGTTGAACCCCATTAATGTTCATGCCTCGTTCCCCCCCCAAGTCCTGCCTGCTTTTGTCTGCACAGCTGTGCACTGCTGGCGTCTTTGTGCTCTCCTTAGAAGAAGAGAAGGGGAGAGACCTCTGTGCTACCACCTGCTCTTATTGCTGGGATGGAAGAAAACCCATCTCTGCTGCTGCTGCCGTAACTGAATTAAAGGCCCATTTGAGCAATTGTCTTACAGGTTAGGTGATGTGCTAAAAAGCTTCCTGCCACTTAGAGGTCTGAACAATAAGTGTGCACATCGGTAACTTTAGAAAGGTATTTATTATATCCTAAACGATTCTCTGCCCCCTCAGTTGCATCTAATACATTTAGTGGTTTTCTATTCATGCTCTAAAGGGGTATTTTGTTCGTTTATAAGTGCATTTCTGTGTAAAAAAATAGTTTATATGCCACAGGACTGATGAGCTAACAGCTAGCAGTTCATACAACTTTTTTATATAAACCTTAAAATTTTCCATTACTGTTATTTATATGGAATTCTATAGTTATGATGATATGGCAAAAAAGATTACATTCCAATTTTTAGTTTTTACAATTAAAGCTGTTATCCGGAGTTTTCCCCTTTCAGGAATTATGTATGATTTTTCAAAAATCCATAAACGTGATTGTCTTATCATGTACTGTGATAGACTGTAGGCAATACGTCTTTTTTTGCTAAGGTCAGCATTAACCAATAGCGTTAGACTACCACTTACGTACGGACGTCAGTCACAGAGCGAGACGTACCTCGGCTGATGCAGAGATGGCGACCTTTCTAATGGACAAGTAAGATTTTAAAATATAAATGTATGAAATAGGGATGTGTATTGGTAAAATTCTGGCAATACGATACGTATCACAATACAGGGGAGACGATACGATATATCACGATATATTGCGATACATTCAGCCAGACGATATTAGCGATTTTTTAAGACTGAATTAATGAATAGTCCAAACTGATACGTAACATGTTTAACATGAGGTGTCTGAACCATAATAGAGAGATTTACATTTCAATGGTGGAAACAAAACCCACTGCACACTGCTGCCAACTAGCGGTCGATGTTTGAATTGAACCAAAAAAAAAAAAAGAAAATACACAAATGTTTGCATGTCAATTCTTCCAAAAAATTGATACACGGCTTTTGAATATCGATATAATATTGCAGGAAAAAATATCACGATATATTGCCATATCGATATTTTCTTACATCCCATGTATGAAAACAACAACATGAGCATAATAATTGTAAACCAATGTGTTTTAGCTCTGTTTTGTCGGCTAGAGGAGCGTGTTCATGAACGAGAGGCGTTCCTTTCTGCCTTAAATACAGAAGTGAAAACAACGTCTGGTGTGATACGCTTCCGGATGTCTCCTTTAAATCACGATTGTCGTTTTTTGTGTTCTGAAAACATTTTACTGTATTGCAAGTTCACAACAAAAACACATTGCTCTATGAAAGCAGCACTAAAGAAACATAAAATTGCAGAATGTTTTGGCCGAATAACATTTCTGAACAAAGTCTGATCAGTTTGGAGCCATTGTACAAGTGCATATCCCCCTGTGTTTCCAACAATACAGTTGTGTGAGATCAATTAACAGCATTCGCTCAACAGAAACACTCAGCATCAACTTTATTCACATGTAATCATTAGCAGCAACAAAACTCATGAATACTTCAGTGTTACTGATTGTGACAGTCCAATTATGCAGTGGTATTTGGCAGTATAGCGTTAGCTCTGTTATGCTAGCAGATAATAGTAATGCTAATGTATCAACACATCAGAAATGTGGTGCAAACCACTAACTCACAGAAAAGTTATATTAATTGAACAAAACAAGAGATACTCATGGGGTAAAAACTTCTTTCATAAAGGCTTACTGAAGCAATCAGGCTCAGCGTGTGTCACATCTTAATGGGTCCTGGTGGAAACGTGTCCAACAGATGAGTCTACGATCTCCGTTTTGACCGACTGCTACATGATTTAAATTGGTCATATCGCTCATCTCAATCACCAGCAACAGCAAAATGTAGCACTTCCAGTGTGTCCAAGGGTTTGACTGAGATAAGCCATTTTTTCACTCCTCACAACCGATATGATTGTCTTTTTTTTTTGTTTTACATTTAAAATTTCAAAATGGCCAAAAATCGTGTTTAATCTCCATATTTGGCTGCGCGAGCGTGTTTTAAAAAAGGCCAACTCCATCAGACACCCTCGCTAAAAGTGGGTGTTTTACGGTTGACATTTGTCTAATTTATACCCCCACTTGGGCCCCTTTGACACATAGTGTGAATTATTCACCCCTCCTTCCCTAACAAAAGATTTAAGAGCCACCTCACTTACAGCTGCAAAGAGAAACACATTAAATTGGGTCGGGTCAAGGACGGGTCTCCACCAGGTTAAATCAAATAACCGCCGAGATTCAGAGTCTTTTGTTTAAAAAAAACATTTTTTCCTTGAAGCGGATCACAGTTAAACAAGTTGCTCTTTATGCAGAAGCTTTGTGACTTCTAACCAGAAAAGTTAATAATTTAATAGAAATCCAGACTTTTTCTACAAAACGAATAACAAAGTGTGTTTTTACTTGTGTCTTGAAACTGCTCAGTTTGAAGCTTTGATTAAACTCATGAAAGCAGAAGATCCTTCCAAACGGTTTCAAGAACACACATATTAGTATTTTTTTATCTTAAGTGCAAAAATAATCAGGTCTGTGCTTTTTCCTCTGAGGAAAGAACTTTGGCAGAAACTCTTCAATAGAAAATAAAACATAAGTTTCTTTTGTCAAAGAAAAAGATCCATCCATCTATCTCTGTCTTTGTGACCTGGCTTTCCACCGGAATCGTACGCTTCGCATAACATCCTCACAGCTTTATACACAATCATTATAGCCACTGGATGTGTTTGCTCCAGCCACAAAGCACCGCATTTAGGACGTGTCCCAGAAGCGTAGCGTCACGTTGCACCGCTAAATTTATGCTTCAGCTCTGTTTTTACCCACTAGATGCGGGTTTTACCTGTGAGCTCAGCAGCACGTCCCTTCCTACCGGGAGCGTTTCAGACGCAAAACGGCAGCGAAAGTGTTCCGCGCAGTTGGTCTCGTAAGGTTACAAAATCACAGGAGAATTGCAAGATCACGCGTGATTTCGGCTGTTCACGCGATATCAGGAAACTTTTATTCCTAGTTAAGCAACTTGGAATCTTCACGTGGGTTTTATTTTGAAAGTTGCCGAATGTCTTTCGCTGCTCTCGTGTTTGACTTTCTATTTGGTCCAAACTGCTGAGCTTGACACGTTCTCGAAGTGTAGCACGAAAACTAGACTCGAAGTGTAAATTTTGCAGAGCAACGTCACACTTCGCTTCCAAAACGCACCCCTTTGCAGCCGGTGGAAATGCACCCGTCAATTATAACAGCAGCTAATTGCTGCCTGCTATACTTTGCTGATGTTCTGCGATGCTTACGCATCTATTGGAAAGACAGGATTAGACACTAGACTTCCAGAATACATCA
Source organism: Aphyosemion australe (assembly GCA_006937985.1). NCBI lineage: Eukaryota > Metazoa > Chordata > Actinopteri > Cyprinodontiformes > Nothobranchiidae > Aphyosemion > Aphyosemion australe. The sequence goes on along the minus strand of SSNS01000029.1, from coordinate 2,505,271 downwards.
AGGTCAGCAATACAGATCAGGCCAGACAGGAAAACATTTGAAAACTTTCAAAATAAAAGTTACATGCAGATTTCGTGTTGCTTAACTAGTAAAGCAAACTATGCCACTGTGAAACCTCCGTGGCTGAGGGAAATGGAACAGAAAATAAAGTAAAGACCTTAGATAGACGCTGGCATCTTTCTCCTTGCTTATCATTGCGAGAACTGCTGAAATCACGCGTGATTTTGCAATTCTCTGGTGATTTCGTGTCCTCGTGGGACCAGCTACGTGGAACGCTTTCGCATCTGAAACTCTCCCGGTGGGAAGGGACGTGCCACGGGCTTATACGTCTGGTGAAAAGCCCGGGTGATGCTTCAACTCTGACTGAATCCCTGTTTTATCTCGTGTTTTGGTACCAGTTCCATTTCAGTACAGCTCCATCACAACTGATGGAACGGATGCTTTAAATCCAGACCGTTTCCTTTCGTGCAGTAGGGTTATTTCTGTATCGTGTTTAATTTTTGGTTGTCAGAGAGCTTTAATGTACCAGCTCATGAATTTGTCAGCTAGCTCTGCTAGTTTCTAAATGAAAAGATCTCAACAGATGAATAAAGAATCGTTCAGATCAAATCTGGTGCATAAATCTATGCAGTTTTGTGTGTTTTTAATAATAAAAAAAAGGATTTATTCAAAAAACAAAAAGAGAAATTTGATTAATTATTTAGCCCGTGTGAGATGAATGCTTTTTACATAAAAAAAGAAAGTTTGAGCCAGTTTGTTTTTCAGTGTTAACGGCCAAAAGGCGACATTAACAACAGAATCACAGCCAGCCATCTGTACAGTTGATTTTTTATGCACATGGTGCTGGCACAGATGGAGATTAGCTGCTCCTGAAATACCAAACCGCACACCAACATCTGTTAAGTATTGAACTGCTCCTGAAGCCGCTCGCCTCCCTGTCCGCCGAGCGGGTTTTAAAGTAGACCCATTAGAATCCGAGCACCAAACTATTTGAATCCAGTGTATCGTTGAACTCCTGCAAAATTGCACTCCACAAATGTAGCGTCATTGACCAGCGGTACCGTCGTTAACAAAGGCTTTAGCTCGGACTCTGCAGAACAAATGAGCAGATATCTCCTCATCAGTCCTCTTGTTGTGAGGGGCATCACTTTGCACACTGTGATAATTTACATTTATATTGAAATAGTGGTAAAATCCTCCGAGAAGCTCTGTTCTGTTAAATAAAAATGCCTCTCTGCTGCTTCGGTATTGTAGCACTGACAGCTCTCTCATATAGAAACCAGCTGTGGCCACTCTCACTATCAGCTCGCTTTGATGAAAAGATTATGAAGCCACGACTTTGATGTATAGACTTCTATACTATAAAGTCACTGTCTGCTCTTTAAACCCGCTGCTCTCCAGCCCCGGTCGGGATAAAACACATTCTTCCATTTGAATTCCAACTTTAGAGGACCTCATTGCTAATTTATTTTTACATCTCTTCAACTTCACCAATCCAGCTGTGTATACTAGAGGAGATTTATATTAAAGAAACAAAAAAAAACCCACACCAGGTCCTGGAATAAAAAATAGTTGTGGTTTTTTTGTAATATTCATGACAGACGTGCGGGACCCGAGAGGCTTCACTGTGTGAGGAGTTTACCAGATGACCCGATAGAAATCAGATCTGTGTGTCGGCTCAAATGAAGCTGCAGACGGAGGTAGGAGGTCTGAGTGAGCGGGCTTTTTCCACAGTTTTTTTTTTTAAATCATCGCAACTAAAGGTCAACAGGTCAGCCGTGCAAACAGATGTCCCGTTCAACGCTGCTGTCTCGTACTGAGAAAGGCAGGTTATTTATAACCAAGCATAATTCAAAATGTGAAACATTTTAGATCATTAGTTATTCTAATTTATCGTCATTTTTCTAAGTCTAGAAGTCAAAATAAATAAAAGAGGAATAGAAAAAGTCTCACAAGATACTCTGAATTCAGAAATCCAACATAAACATAAGTTATAAACACTTTATTCAGAAAAACAGTGCTGTTTCTAATGGAATAAACATGTTTTGTTTGCATTGCACCTTACTTTTACCTACATTTTAGTGTGTTTCTGTGCATTTTTGCATTATGTGATTATTTACATCTCAACAACAGCAGAATGTAGCACCACTAGTGCATCCGGAGGTCAAGTCTGGCAGAAACTTTGTGATATTTATTCTAAATTTACATCACAATGCAAAAATAATGATAGTGTACAGGTTTACTAATTAATGTTTGCAAGAACTGCTATGAGTTGGAGCTGTTTTAAAAAGGCAGAGATCCACTTTGATCTTGTCTGTGGTCTGACTAGTCGTTAGCTTATCAGTCCTCTCGAATATAAATGACTTTTTCTTAGAACAGAGGTCATTCAGGAAACCTAAACCCTTCAACTCTTTGACTGGCAGTTTAAACACTTTGCAGAACACGTTTTAGATTTTTTCGATTGTAAATGGTAAACTCATAACTAACAACCCATTAAATATTGTGCAACAATAATGTGATTTCTTCTTTCATTCCTGCTCATTTTGCACTGCTCAGCATCTCGGACCATTACGTTTATTATCAATATTACTCTTCTACGTAGATATCGACGCTGTGCGTTCCTTATTTTAGATTGTATATATATGCTTTATATTGTACATTACCGTATGTCGTTTCTTATCTAACGCACAAGTCAAGGAGTAGACCTAAACAATGAAATCTCGTTGTTGAAAACAATGACAGGAAAAGTGTTTCTGATTCAGATTTTAGTCCTTTTTAGTCCTTATATCTCATAAAAACGCCACACCGAACCCATCTTAAAAAAAGAACTACAAAGCTAATAAACAATTAAAACCTGCAATGAAAAGTGAAACTTTTTTACTTTGCATAATCATAAATGTTAATATTGATATTGTTATATTTACGTCATTATTACATTACAAATTCACACAAATTAATGAATTCATTGCATTTTTGGTAACATGTTACAATAATGGCCCCTCTATTAGTGTGTTATTAAGCATTAGTAAACTATTAAAGTAATAACTGCTTATTATTAATGTTAATATGAAGTAATGCATTACTAAGCAGACACCCCCCTGACCCTTTGTCCTAACCTTAAGAACACTTAATAGTTAATAATGGGAACGTTAATAAAGGGATCTTTTGTTTATTAATGCTTAATAATGCACTAAGTATCATTAATAAAGGGACCCTTGTTACAAAGTGTTACCGCTTTTTCTATTAACACTTTCATTTCTGCAACCAAATGAAGGACAAATGTTTATTTTTGTTGCATTTTTTATTCATTCAGTTATTCGTTCACATTACTGGGGATTCAGAGCTATATCGGATGTAAATTATCAACGATAAAGTGATACAAATATTAATATTAGTGTAATAGTAATGTAAGATAATAGTGTTTAGCTTTATCTTGAAACATCTCTGTAATATTTAGATTTCTTAGGTTCGGTAGTTATTTATTTTCTAGCTTTGTGTCGTGCTTCTTTCAAAAAGTCTGAAATAAATATGCTCTGCAGGGGTGGGGGTGGGGGGTTGACATGGCAGTCAAAGAGTTAATGAGAGAAAGTTGGATTGGCGATATTTCCAGCAACAACAACAAAAATCGGGTTTTGTTCTGACCAACTCTGGGCTTTGGGTGATCGCTGATCGGGTCACTCAATTCCAATTTCCCCCCAAAATAAAAAGATAAGCACTTATCTCAGCTAATATTGCTTTCTCGTCTTGTTTATTAGAAAAAACTCTTGAGCTAGAGTGACCGTGCTTTTCCAGCCCTCCATTGCCCCACATGCAGAAAAAGCAGTAATTGCTATAAACTATATGGACTTTGGCAGGAGAAGGAGAAGTGAAGTGATGTCATAAATCATGGATGGAAAATGATCAGGAAGGGAATTGGTGCTTTCTTTGCTGGAAGCAACTGGAAACCAATTGGTTGCTTCCTAACCTTTGGTCTAGACAGACTTAACAGTCTTGGAATGCTATTTGAAATATATGATCTCTAACTGGGATTTCATTATGTTGCACAGGATGTTTAAAGATTTGTTCACTTGATGGAGTGAAGTGCTTTTACAGTGGCTCCCTCCCAGTGAACTGGGTTATTTCATCTGGAACTCTTTAAGGAGAACTGGAATATTTTTAGCCTCGGTACACAAGGGAGCCCGCCTCCTAAATTATTCATGTTAAAAAAGTGGAGCCTCACGCTCGTGTGTTATCTTAAACTGTTTAGTCAAGAGACAGGTTTTAGGACCAAGCAGCAGCGATGGAACCATAATCTCCATGTCGACTTCTGAGAGGAGCCTTCTGTTGGAGGAGGCTCCCGGAGGCTTTCGCTCTGCCCCCCCCCCCTCTTAGAGGCGTTATGAAAAAATAACAAATCAAGACACCCGAGAAGAGAACAAAGTTCCCATGGCTGATAACACTTGTCACACTTAACCTCTTTGTCCAGACAAATTTCCCTGACGGAGGATTGTCAAACGGCATGTGAGAGCTTCCCATGCTCCCAAACTCCTCTCATTCAATCTTGCCTGGTTGGCATAGAAAGAAGTGTCAGCCATGTAAAAGCTCCCTCTGAGCCCGGAGGACGAGGAGGGTCGTCTGCAGGTCAGCATGGAAACCTGCAGAGCTGAAGGGCGCCAAAAAATCTCTGGGAAAAGTCGCGTGATAGCAGCCTGAGTCGCTCTGCACGCGGGACAATGGCCCCAGTTGTCACGTGACCTTTGACCTACTGTATGGTACATTTACCACCAACCATTAGGGCCCAGAAATTAGTCATGTTGATAAAGTCTCCTTTCAGCCCGTGACCCGGGAGTCAAACTCATGAGCCTGTTTAAGTAAGTGTGTAATGCCGTTTGGACTTCTGCTGTTTTCCGTCTATGTGGGCACCTGCTACTGTAAACACCAGGAACAGGGGTGACCGGAGCGAGGGAGGAAACAGGAGGATGTAATCTACATGGGGATGGGATGGGAGGGGTCGTAAAATGTGTTTAAGGAGGGCTGTGCTGGATTTGTGTCATGAACTTAAATTCACTACTGGATCATGTTTTAATAGTATAAATAAGTATGTAAAATCATGTTTTAGGCTATTAGGCTTAAAGGTGTAGTTCACTCGTTAATCAATGCATTTGCAGTGGTCTCTGGTAGGAATGAATGCCTTGCAGGTCGTACTCGGAGCAAAAAAAGCCCAGAAGTGCTTGTATCAGCAGGGACAAGTCTTCTGCAGCAGAGTGGCACAACACAGCAGAATTTGGAGTCTTATTTCCTGATATTTGGACATCTCTCCTCTGATTGGCTAACAGCAACACGACTCTACCACTGACTCTGTTTGCTCTGCAACGTTGATGTTTAATCTCCACAAATAACACAAGCCTGGAGGAGTTCTGCTGTGTGGTGAAGTTGCTAATGCTAACGGTTAGCTTCTACTAGCCCAGATGTTCTCTGCTGTTTCCTGGACGCTAAACCAACAACAGCCTTCCCCGTCGTGAGTCAAGATGGGTGAGTCCATTGATGTTAGTGACAGTGTGACGTAGATCTGTCAGGCTCTTCTACTCCTAGAGTTTCACCGTCTATTTTCTATCAGAAGCTAATGCAGGAGATAGGTGGAGGAGACTATTTACATGTTCAGCCTGCATGAAAAACTCAGTGACCCATTAGAATCAGAAATAATAATTAGAAAATGGTTTTTCAGTGAACCACACTTTTAAAAGGCACATCTGAGTTTAATGTAAAAAATCTGAAGTATGCTTTTATAAACAATTACTTTACCTGTTGTAGGTAGTTATCCAAACAGCTTCTGTTTGGAGAAATGGGGTTGATGAGCTGTTAGTCCGAGCTCAGCTAAGACTAAAAGTGTATTGCTGCTGTCTTAAAGGTGAGGTTCACTGAGGAACTGTGTAATATTTGTTCTTATTGAGTTTCACATGCAGACTGAAAGTGAAAATAGTCTTTAACCTGTACTTCCTGCATTAGCCGCTGAAAGAAAATAGACGGGAAAACGATCAGGTTCATAAAAACCACACAGATCTACATCACACTGCAAATTTGCATTAATGGACCTATCCATCATGACTTGCAACCGTGGAAAACTGTTCATTTCATTTTGGCCAGGAGAAAACGGTGTGCATTTTGGCTAGTAGAAGCTAACCATTAGCAATAGCAACTCTGCAACATGGGCCTTGTGTTATTTGCAGAGATAAAACATCAACGCTGCACTTTTACCTATGAAAGAAGAGCGAATAAAAGCAGTGTCCAAGTCACGTTACAGTTAGCCAATCAGAGGTGAGATGTTCACATAGCATGAATATTAATGAGTAAGACTCCAAATCCTGCTGTTTTCCATCTTTCAATCCTCTGGCTAGCTTCTACTTCCTGAAACAGGAGCGCCAGAGCTTTTTTTCCACAGAAAATGACTCAAAAACTCCTTTTAGAGATAGGAGTATGAAGACTCAGCTGTGCTAAAACTAGCCATTCCCTTGGTCCTGTAGTATGTATACTAATTAGTCACATTCTTTATGCAGAAACGTGCTATAGAGAGGAATTGTCCCTTTAAATGTTTTTATTTATGACTATGTATGAAAGTTTGTCCAGTTCCATAATCTGCTCTGACTTGTTAGCTCAAGTCATCAGTAACTGATTAATGCTTCTACTAAGATGGGAATATGTAAACAACTGTTTTTGGGTCAGACATTTCCATTACTGCTTAAAAGTGGCCAAACAATCAATTAATAATATCATGAGTGCTTTATATTAAATGCATTATTGTAATAAAACACGCATGGGTCATATGCAACAAAAAGGATGATGAGTCAGCATCAACAGAGCGGTGTGTGCAGAGAGAACAGAAGTGTTTGGTTCTCTTGGAACGCTTCAGCGTTGGCCGATGCTACAATGTGGTTCCACTGGAAAGGGGCACTGAATTCATAAGTTCTGGCAATTTAAAGTCGTTGGAGAGATCAAGCGGGAACTGTTTGTTTTAGCTTGTGGGTTAAGCTGCAGTGAATTCATGTGTTGGTCAGAAATCCCCCCCGCTTGAGTTTATGCAACAGCCCCATCGGCTATCTGTTGGGATAAAAAAGCGGCGAAGCTGGGAAGAAACACGAGATCTCCCGCGTGCTTTCTCATGCCTCTCCGTGTGAAGTCGGAACACAACCGGGATGCGGTGAACACGCTTCACTTGAGAAAGCTTAAAGCAGGTACGATGAATACCAGGCTTTTTTAGGCTCTGAACCAAAATCAACAGAGCGGGTCAAAAATGCAGAATAACACCCGACAGTGAATAACATCTCAACTGGGACTCTTGTGCACAGATTTACTGACGCTGAGACTGAAAGAAAACAATTTTGCTTCAAAGAAAACCTGATCTTTTTGTGTCAGGGATACTCAAATTCATCTCCGCTGGGGTAAACCCCAGCTTGCTGGTGGTGAGAGTTGCTGCTCAGCACAAATAAATCATTGCTTTCATCCCTTAAAGCATTGTGAACCTAAATGAATGCTCATTGGTTGTGAAATTTATCTTCCTTACGCAGGTGGTGAGGGGAATCGGCAGAATGATGCCACAGCCTACACCGAATTTTTCACAGTCATGTTAAAAATGGCAATCACATCTCTTTGTTCCTCTTTCTGTGATTTTACTAAAGGGTAAAAAAATTCCTTCTGCTTGTTATTGCCTATTTCTGCTGGGTTTATCCAGTCTGCAGGGCGTCCATCGTACGTTTGACACGCATGATTAAGAAACTAACTATTCCTGAGTAACCTCGTGCTACTGGATGAGTTTATTCCCCTGATGGATGACCTATTCCTCTGTACTGTCGCCAAACTGTGGATTAAGTTATCCCTTGGCCCTATGCTAGTCTTCTTATGTGCCATCAACAATCATAATTGGAAATGTCATAGCTAATTGGGCAGACACTGACCTTTGTAACAAGTGTGTGTTGAAGTAAAGGTCTGCTATCACACGCAAATGGAATTTACTGTTATACACCTTCCTGTAACAACACAGGAATTGGAACGCAGCCTAAATGCAGGAACAAGCTTTGAAATCTGAGCTCATGCTAGTCGTTCGTTTGGGAGTAAACCTTCAGGATTTTAAGTGTTTAAAGGCCTTTAGTGCCACAGGTTCAAACTAAAAGCTCATGTATGAAATACGGCGGTTCTGGTTTAAAATTCTGGAAAATCTGTTACTACTTAGAGTAGGGATGTAAGAAAATAACGATGCACTGAAATATTGTGATATTTCGTGTAAAGTTATAGTCAAGTTAAAGTCCCAAGTATTCATCACACACTCGTGAAATTACATCTCCGCATTTGACCCATCCCATGGGGGAGCGGTGAGCTGCAGCTGTGGTCGCGCTCGGGAACTATTTGGTGGTTTAACCCCCCAATCCAATGCCTTAATGCTGAGTGTCAAGCGAGGAGGCATTGGGTCCCATTTTTTCAAAGTCTTTGGTATGACTGGACCGGGATTTGAACCCTGATATCCCAGTCCCAGGGCAGACACTCATACCACTAGGCCAGCGAGCTGGTATTGATACTGAATCGATACTCTAGAGCGGTTACTTGGAAGCATTTACTGTATTTCTTTTGTGTGGTGGTGCAATTCAAGCTCAGGCTGCTAGGTGGCAGCAGTTTTTATTAACTTCATTCTATAACGAGATCTCACAATAACTTTAGATGTGCCTTGGGAGTAGGGCTGCACAATATATCGAAAATGTATCGTTATCGCAATATCAGCATGCGCAATAGGCATATCGCAAAAACAGAAAAATATCGCAATTAATGGTCATCTCAGATTTTTGCTACACAAAATGCATTTTGTCAATCAAATGGAAGCATGAAGTTTTTGGCAAATCAAATAGAGCCCTTCACTCATTTGGCCAATTGGCTGGGTTCTTATCGGTTAGATGCCTTGGTGCCTAGGTGGACGGCACTTCATTTGGATGGCTAGCAAACACCTGAGTTAGCTTAGAGAGTGTCGCAATGACTGAAGGTAATGTTAGCGAGAAAGAACTCATAATTCAAACAGCATGACTATTATTTCAAAGTAGTTGTGTTTGTTGCAAGACATGTGAAACACCCGTGGCAACCATGAGCGGAAACACGACAAATCTCTGTTGTCACCTCCAACGCCGACTGTTTCTCCCTTTCTGTTAATATTGAGCCGCGAAGTTCTCACACCAATGGTGTCTGTTGCAAAATACACAAGTGCGTAATGAATGGGGGATCTCCGTGCAGCGTGGAAGTGCGACAGTTCAGTGAGACCAACAACTGGCTGGTCCAATGGTTGCTTTCAGTCCAAAAGGTGTTATTGGCGGAGGTTTTTAGACAAATGCGAGAGAACCATTTTATTCATTTTTAATTTTTTATCTCTACAATATATTTATAGCTTTACTATGCTAGAAAATTGTTAAGAGGCATGAAAAAAACGTTTTAAGGTCATTTTTTTTCCAAATAGACAAGCAGTGCTAAAAAATCCCATCTTTGTTTTTAAGCTAGCTTTAGCATTGCAGCACAGCTAGCCACTACAGGACGTTAGCAGATTATCATTTTGAAACTCCCATGAGCCTTTGCTGGAAGAGTTAATGACTCGTGAATGATGTGTTTATTGATTTCTTTGTCATTTTGCTGCCTGGTTATTATTGAAGAGTGAGTTATTTAGTTTCTGTATTTGTTTCCTAATCAAATCAAACTTTAAATCAGTGTCTGTAACAATTGTTGACTTATAACCTTTTTTTGTGTTTGCTAATGTCGGTTAGCTATGGCGGCCATCTTGAATTGGTTTAGCCATCCAGTAACTACTAAAACCCACCCAGTGGTTAATGAGATATTGTTTTAAATACAAGCACATAATACAACAATGAGAGTGCACTAAAGGGAAAATATACCCTCTTTTTTTTTTTCTTTTTGACCCTTTCACCAAATTTCCTAAACAGTTGCTCCACAAACCAGTGCTCATTTGTGGTATTTATGTCCATCTATTTTAGGCTTTTTGTCTGGTTAACTAAAGTAGAAACCCACACTAAAGCATGGCACAATCACTCTTTTCTTCACACAAACATTTAACTCAAATCGATTGTGCAAAATTTGCTTTTGCACGGATATAAACAGCAAAAAAAGTCTCGAAACCATCAAGTTTGATTTGCTCGTCCTAATTTAGTAACAAAAGCAGAACAAGACTCGTTAGACACAACAGATTTGTTTTTGCAAGCCTTCAAATTTCCATTTCTCACTTGCTGTGGGCAGAAAGTACTAGTCACTACCAACACCAGATGTTATGTTGTACAAATAGCAAGTTTATGGAACTTCAGTTAGAAAGGTAGTTCCAGCCTTTTGTATTTGAGTCCTATTGAGGACTTCAAAAACAGACATACTTGTAGAAGTTGCTCCTCTCCTACTGTCTCTTGTAATCTTTCTCAAACCAAGCGTTTGCCAACCACATGATTCTTCTTAGCGCGTCTGAAAAGCATCTGCTGAAGGATTAGCTCAATTCTGCAGAGGGAATTTGACTCCGCTCAAACAGACAGACACATTTCTCACCAGATTTTAAAATTCCAAGCACAAGTGTACACGACCCATCAAGATGCCAATCAAATCATCAATCATATTGATCCAGCTGATCCATCTTGCCTGACAGGGCGTTTCTGGATGGGTAGGTCGTAATGTTGGGATTCATGCTGTCCACACTGTGGAATTGATTCTGTGCACCCACAGTTCACTTCTCCCTGGTTAATGGGTAATTAAGCCGGCACAGGAGACCACATGACTGATGAGGCTGCATGACTGAATTCCCAACTACAGTGGGAAGTGGCTGGTAGGCGAATCTACCGAAACTCTGAAGAAATCTTCAAAATATGTTACATTCTTAGAAACCATCCCTGATACTGCATCATTTTTTCAAATGACCTTTTGGAAATCGAGTTTTTGCCAAGCGTTGAAGCAGTTCATGCAAACTTTATTTTATAAACCACCTTGAGAAAAAATCTTGTGCATCTATTGTAGCAAGGAGTTTAAGTTTCTGTATATTTCAGCAAAAAATAACCATGTAATGCAAAATTTGATGCACGGCGAGCAGATAACATCCACATAAACCAGAATTAACCCCTTAATTGGCAGGTTAACGTGGGAGACCATACTTTAGACCCTATATTTAAATAAAATATGCACTAAACCTCACTGAAAAAAGATCTATTAAACTGAAACAATTCTTAAAATTATACGGATCATTAGTGCATTCCATTATAATTACCTTAAAATTACTATTACTGTTATTTCATTAAAATTCAGCTTTATTTTTAAGCAGTACGGCTCCAAATTAATTTTAAAAAGCCAAGAAAGAAAATATTTCATTGTGTTTTTTGGGTGTGGAAGTTAAAGGGTTAAATCTGGATGATTAGAAGTTTTTTTTTGAAAAGGCAGCAACACAGTTTGAAAAACAAATCCCTATTTAAAGCAAACTGATGATGTTGGAACTCACAAATTTCACAATGAATTATGCAAATATACAGTATAATGACCTTTACACCAACAATAATTTTGCATTATGTTGTTTTTTCAGTAGAAATATTAAATATATTTGTCATTGTAAAAAAAGTTTTACAACACAATTATGAGCAGTAATAATTAAAATAATAGTAAAAAACACACATACTAATAAACAGACATCAATAAAATATGGACAGTCATGCATACTAATTAAATAAGGTGCTAATAATTAGCTAGTAATGCTAATAAATAAGACATTCCTGCTGAATATGACCACAGACATCATATACGTAGACGCCCTGTGAACTGGTGCTGCCATAGTGGCTGGCCGCCATTTTGGATGGGTCTCCATTTGCCCCCACTGCCTTTATTTCTACTGAGGAAGGTGTTCACCCAACTAAAAAACACATTTTATAATGATTTTTCACAAAATCAGACATGTGGTATGGCATGATAATTAAATAAAAATATAAAATCCCAACAAGTAGGCTTGAAAAGTCAATAGTAATCTTGTGTGATCTGTTTTCAATAGTACGCTGGCTGTTGCAACTGTAGGCTGCACAAAAACAGTGATGGTTGCTCACTCTGCATTGACTTCAGTTGGGTTTGGAGATTGAGGAACCCATCCAATATGGCGGCGACGCTGCTACGCTCTCCAGCGCCCAATGGGGCGTCTACGTATTCATGGCTCTGGATGTGACACTCCAATGAACAGGAAGTGCAACATTTTGCGTCTGATTGTGATGATTGTGATTCAAAAATGACCATGTAATGCAAATTTAATGGTCATTTAAATGTTTGTAAGGTAGTGGTTAAAGAACTGCTATGAAAATTCGCTCCTAGCTATGCTTGGTCTAGCAGTTAGCTTATCAATCATGCTGGATGTAAACTTTTTCTTCAATCAGAGGCTGTTTAGGGCGATTATGTTAAACTTTTACGCAGAAGCACCATCCTTTTAGTGAGTTAGGTAGTTGGATTTTACATTAAATTAAGATTCAGATCTAAGTTTGGTGTCACAAATCAAAAGATTCAGCTCTGACTCTTCTACAGAAACATAGAAAATCGATGGTTTTACTTGCAACGAGGCGTATGAGATGGATGTTTACTGGAACGTATTCACTTCAAAGTTGGCCATTCAACTTGAGATCACGCAAAACTATTCCCTTCCAAAAAAACGTACTTTTTTTAGGTTTCCAGATAAGTCTGACTCCCTCAGTGAAGAAAAACGCTTTGCTATGTTTTCCTGTGTGGGAGTTGTTTTCATACATTATACACCAAAATAGACAGGAAATCTGTTTCATACACGACCAGCAAATGCAGGTATAAGTTCTTAAATCTCAGCACTTTGATGTTAAAAAGTAGCAAACGAACCCTCGAACCCTCGGACTACATTTCTAATCTCCCTCCAGAAATCCACGGGGGTCTGTTTCCCTCCAAAACCCGAAGACACGGCCCGGAACATGCTGGAAACGAGCACGTTGAGCCAGCTGAAAAGCTGCTTCACACACCCCGCAATCCTCCTAACTCCCTGATATTTGCTGGAAGATATTTGGCAGAATCAATAACGGACTTCAAAGTAACCATCAGCGTAATATTCACAACAGCCGGTAAATTCAGAGGATATGAAACGGTTTCAGTCGGTGCGTTCCACAGGTCAGGAGCAACAGATGAGGCAGATAAGTTCTTATCCAGCATGAAGAAAGGCGACTTTGCTTTGCATGGGAGCCGCGTGGAACGTCAAGCTCCGCTTGTGTCTCTGGGGGTTCTGGTTGTTTTTGTTCCTGTTTCTACTTTTCAGGAGATAAGTCAGGTTCTGGCCTAAGTCGTGTTTGAGAACGTCCTCCTGAACTCGGAGAATTACTCTTTGTTGCTTCAGATATAAAAAGGGTTTTGTTCTTTTGCAGAAATTAATTGCATTGCTGTGTATTTATTGCAATGATGTTTTTTATTTTGACTTCTTGGTATCAGGACGTGGTTCTGTTGTAGAGAAATGGTTGAAAAAAATACATTTTTAAGTATTTTCATTATTATTGTTGTTGAAATGATGTTGATTATTCCTCTGTTGGCGCCTGGCTTCGTCTCTTTGTTATAAATGATTTTTGTTCTGGATTTATTCTTTTTATGTCAGTGTGTTTTTCTAAATGATGTTTTAGAAAATAAAGCACACTTTCAGTCACGGTTCCCATTATAAGTGATACAATAGTCTTAAATCTCCTTTCTTTTATTTATGTGGTTAATATTTGAGGTTTGTTTTGAATTACAAAAGCTATTTCTTTTGTTTTTTGGGGTAATTTTCTGAAAATAAAATAAAAGCCATTTAATTTGATGCCGTGAACACCAAATTAGTCAACTGAAACAGCACATATATAGTATAAAAGGTTTATACTTTCTGTAATCCCTAGAAAAACAAAAGAAAAATAAAGCAGAACACATGTGCCATTAATTGCACGTCTGGTGTTAAGTCAGATCACTCTGCTGATTCATTCGTGGTTTGCACCCGCTGCACCGTTTCAAAAGAAGGTCAGTGTGCAAAAGGAGGTCCAACGGACTCATTTGCATATTATGTCCTTTCTTTTTTAGTAACCAGACCCCTTCTGATTTATGATGGCCTTATAAAAAGCACAATTGTCAGAGATAGAAGCAGGTCTGACAGATGCAAATGTGCTTCAAGATTTATGACGAGCGCCACTTTAGAATGTTTTGTTGCCGGTAAATTATAGCTGTCCGATTGCGCCATTTTTTAATTTCAATAAAGGGGAACCCATTTAGATGCATAATGCTGCAATGAACTAAAGTGATGCTAACGGTTATTTTTTAAAATTATACTTTGAAATTACTCCACGAAACCGTTGGTTTCTACTTATTTTTCCTGTTCTATGTATAAGAAACTGGTTTAAGATCAGATCTAATCCAACATGTCTCCTCTTTTTTGTCCAGCTAATGCTAAATAAGTTGCTGTTGTTAAAGTGATTCGACAAAGAAATGCACATAAAATCCCACAAACAGAAAAACAAACCCAGGTTCATTCCAGCTGTTTTCAAATGAGTCATTTTCACAGATATTCGACCACATGATCACCGTGCCTCCACAACATTACGGTTACGGTCAATTTCCAGTCTGTCAAAGTTATTTTTACAACTCAAATGGAAGCGAGCTAGACAATCTGCCTTGAAGGTGGGAAATAAATGTGAAATGAAAAGAAAAAGGCAAGGCGGATCTCATCAGGAATGGAAAACGTCTTCATTCTGTCGTTCTGCAAGTGATTTTAGAGTCTCTGCACCATGTTTTAACATCTTCAGATAGCAGCAGATTGATGTAGAAACCCTCAATATGACATGTTTTTTGGGAGGTTGTTTATGCAATAAGGAGTTAGCTGTGCTCAACCTTGCAGCCCTTGGAGCAGCACACTAAAATAATCACCTGCACTCAAGTGGCAAGTTCAAATGACTGAAGACTGGAGATGACGTTGGTAAATAATTGCAACCACTTCAAAGTTATTTGAGGTGGGACTATAAAAAGCAGTTTTACCGTTTCCTGCTGAAGAAATGCCAGATGTTGGCTGGTTTTGGATGTTTTTCTCTCAAGTGAGAAAGAGAGTTTCCAAATAAAGAAAAGTAACATACAAGTTAGCATTAGCAATGAACTAGCATTAGCATGAGATGTTGGAACTACACTCAAAAGTCACAAACAAGCAGTGGTAGAAAATCTCATCCTTGTTTTTAAGCTAGCTTTAGCATTGCAGCACAGCTAGCCACGCTAGCAGATTAGCATTTTGAAACTCCCATGAGGCTTTGCTGGAAGAGTAAATGACTTGTTTGTGATGTGTTTATTGATTTCTTTGTCATTTTGCTGCCTGTTTATACAGGTTATTATTGGAGAGTGAGTTATTTAGTTTCTGTATTTGTGTTACCTAATGCTGCCATTATTTACCCAGTTTATTAAAGTTCCTCAAGCGATGAGTGACCAAAGTTTGAGTAAGTCTGTAATAACCTAAAGGCTGTATTTCCTACCATTAGAATATTCAATGATATGTTGTGCTAACGTTAGCCTGGTAAGCTATCCTACATATGTGAAAATATTATTAGGCCACGACCCATTGAAACAACCCATCCATGAGGTGAGATTTACTGTTGTCTTTCAAACTGTCCCCGCACACAATTGGACAGCACTAGCACCAATCAGAGCAATGAGCAATGTGACGTATTCATCCATATTGAGCAGGGCAGTCCGCCATACACGGTCAAAGGAGAAGAAGTAAATACATCCCCTTTTGAAAAAGAATGACCTCTTTCTGCTCATGTCAGAAAATCCCAAGTCTAAATTGTTCAAAGTTGATGCCATAAATTGAACGCTAACGCCATTTTTGTAGTTTTCTCTGTCGCAGCTGTGGTGCAAAATCTGCCCAAAAAACAGAGGGCTGTGATTGGCTACACAAAACTGATCAGGCCAATGGTAGACCTGCTACAATGGAGCATGGCTAGCCTGATCTGCGGAGCAAAATATTTTGCCGCTACAGTTTGACTACATTTGTAGGCTATGCTAATTTAGTTAACCCTAACACTAACTCCCTAACCCTAACCCCTAACCCTAACCTTCCCCTCACCCCCAATCCTAACCCCAACACTACTACTACTAAGCACAGCACATGACAAGACACTCATGAATCCACAAGGTGTAACTGCCTCACTGCACCTTACACAGCACATCTCAATAGGTTGATTGCCGAAGTCCTTTCGGAACAACCACTTGCAGATGCACTTCCCATAAAAACCAGAAACCAGATGCTCAAGATTGGACCTGATCTTGAGTGAGTGTGCACATCTTTGGTTTCCATACCAAACTCTGCAGAGCCATTGGGCGGCAGGGGGAATCCATTGAGACCCATCTCCCAAACCTAACCCTCAAAAAGTAACGTTCCTGCTTTCCTACATTCCATTCTTCAGTCCAGCTTCATAAAATACCCTCAAGATGTAAGAATTCATGATTCATGTTTGGTCCTAAAGCTTCATTTGATGAACATCTTTCCGCTTTAGCAAATAAAGTTAAAGTCCTACTTCTACCTCCTTTTCTTGGAAATGAGTTGGGTTTCATTTTTAGATTTAAAGCTTCCCTTATTCCTTTTGTGTTTTAACTTGAGACACTGTGAAGTCCACACCATCATTGTCTAATCTGTTTGTGTTGATTGTTATTTCACTAACAGGCTTTTTCTCTCTCTCTTTTCTTTCCCTCCATTGCAACAACCTCCGATGGCTTGTCTCATCAACCACAAGGTAAGAGAACTCAATCAGTATCCCTCTGAGTTTTTATGAGAACACAAGTGTTGAATAGCAACAATCCCAGCCAGGTTTCCCTACACGAGCATTTATTACGCTACTGTCCTTGAATCCACATGAGTTCTGTTGTGAACACGACGCAGACAGCAGGACGTTCAGCGGATATCAGCCAATCAAGTGGGTGGGGTGTGGGTTGTTAGGGGGTGGGCTGCTGCATCCGTTCACGAGCGCTTCATCGTTGTTTCAGCGCTGGGCTCAGCTTCACTTTTCTTTACTTTTCACTGTACTTGCAAAGTTTCCAACCTGATGGCTCAGAAGAAATTTCTGATGTTCAAAGGAGTCCCAGTTTAGCTTTTCCTGCATCTTTTCATGCTGAGAATCTAGCTTCCGTATCTCACCCTTAGTGAAATGCCACTTTTTGAGCAGTTCTTTCATGTTTGTTTTTTCCATATTTGCATTGCAGAGGTTTAAATCTACTCAGACATGTGGAAGGCCTCGGCTGCTGCATAAAAAGCCCATTTATACTGAGGTTTCAGTAATATGTGTTCATCTTTGGACGCGTCTCATTAGGTCAGGGCCGGGCTGTTGGGTGTCAGGAGGTGTCTGTTTGATTTGCATTAAAAAGGAACTGTCTGTTTTCTAAATTCAAATTGTTGCTCATTTGGTTTATTTACCCAGACTGACACAATTTAGAGCCGGACGCATGAAACTCTGCTTCTCTGCTCAATTTAAATGCAATTTAGAAACCGTAATTAGTCGGTATGGTAGCATTTTCTTGAATAAATCCAAAGAAACAGCCTTCACTCATCTAGAAATTCGACACATTTTTCAGCTTCATACATAAATGAGAGGTTCTAACCTCCTGTGAAAATATCTGGAACCTTTTTGCGAGCACATCGACCATCTGATCTCTCTGAATTCAGAATGTGTGCTGTCTACACACCAAGGTCAACGCAACCCTCCAAGGTCCTGAAAAGAAAAAGAAGAGAGATAATGGATGCCTTCACGTCTCTCGGGGGAGTTGAAAGGATTTGCATTTTTTTTAAATAAATCATTTAACTGTAGTGAAAATCATCTACATGATAAGCAGTTTTCCAACTTCTTCCAATTTATTCAGGGGAACAAAACCAGCCTCCAATGGATTTACGTTTCATAAAATGAGTTTTACACTATTTAAGCTCTGTGGGGAACTTTTGCCACTATATTTATTACTACCAGCATATAAGACCTGCACAGAAACTTGTTTTTGAGTTCATGTAAGGCTTTTCAGACAGATCCATAACACTAAGTGATACTACTTACTAGGGATCTGTATTGGTAAAAGTCTGGCCATACGATACGTATCATGATACAGGAGAGACGATACGATATATTGCAATACATTCAGCCAGACGATATTAGCGATTTTTTTAGACCGAGTTTATTGTAGGAAGATTCAATAAACAGTCCAAACTGATACGTAACATGTTTAACATGAGGTATCTGAACAGTAATAGAGGGATTTACATTTCAATGGTGGAAACAAAACCCATTGCTCTTTAAGTAAAAAATAAATGGAGTGATTAACATCTGCATTATCAGAAGTCATTTCAAAATAAACAAAAAAGGCTGCCTCTGGAGAATCAAACAAAAATATTTCAATTAAATTATTAAGTCTTTTGTTTAACATGAAAAAATATGTAAACAATATCGCAGGAAAAAATATCACGATATATCTAGTATGTTCCTGTGCAGTGGTGAGCTCATGTCCACCTTCATGGTCATTGGGCGAAAGACGGCAGACACCCTGGACACACGGTCCTCAATGAACCAGAGAACCAGTTAGCAATCAAGCTAATGTGCAGGTCTGTGGGAGCAAATGGGACTAACATAAAGGTGCAATACGTAAGAATTCTACTGCATAATCACAAAACAGTCTTATGACTCCATCATGTTGGAAGGAAGGTTACATTGAAACAGATTACCTTCTCAGTCGACTGGGGGGTTGTCAGTTTTCCTCCTTTCAAAAAAACGAAAGCTGTTACTGTTTACACTCTGAGTTAGTGAGGTTGCCAAGACTGCGCCAAGCTAACGCTGCAGCACCGGCATTTGTAATTTGACACCGACAGGCAAAAAGCTCCAGAGTTGTTTAAATAACTGAAGCCAGTAAACAGCAGCGACCCAGAAGGTATGTCTTGTACCCCTAAGAGGCCACGGCATCTTTTTGTTTTTCTCTAATATCGGGCAAAACAGGCTAGAGGCTAACATTGCGCTAACAATGCTAACGGTGAATTAGAAGCAAATAGTCAGCTCTAAAAACCACATTTCCTCTAATGCAGAGAAATATTATCGTAATAATTGTAACAAGTGCTTCCTACCGTAAAAAGCATGACCAGCACCAGATATGACAATGTATTTATCTACTTATCACCTTCACTTGTCATCTAGAATTTTTTGGTGCTGATCCGTAACTGGCAACAGCCATGAAGCTCACGGAGCAGGAGTAATGGTGCGTTCGATTTGTCCTTGGAACTTGGAAATCCTGACTTCCGAGAAGGAATAATCAAATGAAACGCCCCCCAAAGTCGGACCTCCCAGTCGGAAACTCTGACGTTTTTCAGAACTCCGACCTCGATATCCAAAATGGCAGCTCTCAACAACAGTAAGTTTTGGTTGAAATGTGTTTATTTTACAAGACACACATATGAGTATGTTTAAAATCAATGTTACATGTAGCTACTAAAACAGCAGTTTTCAAGGGCGCCGCCATATTGGAACTTCTTCGACTACGGTAATCAGAACGCGCTTAACTCGGGTGTGACGTCATTCCCAGTTCCGACTTCTGAGGTAAATTGAAAGTAAGTAAGTTTTTTTCCTTAGAAAAATGGCCGACAGTAACCACATTTGACCACAGGATTCTTACATATTGCACCTTTAAGCAGAACTGTTCACCATGGAATTAGCCTTTCGCCGGCCCCACCCCCAGAACGGCTATTGTCCAATCACACATCATAGCAACCGTTACTATCCGACAACTCCAAACAAGATTATGAAGCTAAGCCTAATTTACTACTAAGCATTAGCCTCGATAGTAGTCGTGTCTCCTTCGTTTCCCTTCAGAACCTCCTCATCGACCTCAACCAGCAACAGCATGAGTGCTCCCCCCGCCCGCGGCTGGGCGGAGGTCCAACTCCCAGACTATCCAAGACCCTTTTAGATAAGACACACTGTGCCGGCAAATCAGCGTAATATTACCTCAACCGTGTGTCTTATAAACGCACATTCAGCCTTGGCGCAACAGCGGGTGGTGTCATGATCCGGCCGGGAACTAAAAATGAAAGTAAACAGGGGCATAAAAAGTTACATTTTATAAACAGACTCAGCTGAGATGGTCAACAGAGCGATGCAGAGCGCCGGGAGCTGTTCTCCGTTAGAGCTGCTCTCCGTTAGAGCTGCCTGCAGCTCAGATCATCTGACAGCTGACATCTGACAGCTCACAGGGACACCGCATCGCCGCCACCGCTCCTTGGATCCACGTGTTCCCGAACGCCGGACCTTCTCCCAAACTCCCAACTCCTTGTTCCCTGCTACGCTTCGCTCAGCGGAGCTGACACTAATGTATCCCTCCACTGCATACTGTAACCCTTTTGCCTCGATCTGGATGATATTGAGGAGAAATTGCTCCCAAAAATGTCGCTGACACGCATCTGTCTACTTCTTTCCATTGCGGAAATCTGCAGAGCTGCAGTATTTGATCCTCTTATTGTCGGAGTTAGCAACAGTAACTAAGGGGGGCGGGGCTCAGCGAAAGGTCAATTGATCCCTGGACCTTCTTGCAGTAAGGCAGCAGTGCTCACCAGCCACTCTCTCACCATCAAACCCATCACCCCTTCCTACCACGACTCTCACAGACTGGGTCATGATGTTGCATTCTAGACCACGCTGCTACACTGACATGGTAAGGTTAGCATTAAGCTAACATGACAAGTCCTGCTCTTATTCTCAATAACCAAACAGTAACAGTATGTGCTTCCCCGTGACTCGGTCTGCTGTTACCACAACCCTGTGCAAAATCACTGTAGACCAATGACGCTCTAGCACACCGTAATATTAATTTGTGCCTGCAGATGTTGCAGAGATCATCAAGACCAACCAAATTCTGACGGATTTTTATTTACAGCGTAACGAGGTCTTTATCCTCAGTGAAGAGGGTCTAAGGAGACTTTAAAACACCCATAAAACCCTGTGGTGTAAGCATAAAGTAAGAGTCGGACTAATTAGACAATATTGCAGCTATTACATTTTCTAATAAGACGAAATCTTAACGCTATTAATTAAAAA
Organism: Aphyosemion australe; assembly: GCA_006937985.1. Lineage (NCBI taxonomy): Eukaryota > Metazoa > Chordata > Actinopteri > Cyprinodontiformes > Nothobranchiidae > Aphyosemion > Aphyosemion australe. The sequence continues at coordinate 2,484,185 of SSNS01000029.1, read as the reverse complement.
GAAGTTTCCTTCTTGATGTATTTTGTTTTAAACTCCACCACACAGATGGCTGTGCCTGGCCCAGTTGTTTGTCCTCATTTTCTGTTCTCAGAAGGTTAGATTGGAATTCAGGTTAGGTTTGGTTTTTGCTGAAGGCAAGTAAGAACTCATTGTCTGCAATTTAACAACTTGTGGTTGTTGGTTTATTGATATTTGCAAGAGTCTGGGCATTGGAGCTATAATTCCCCCTCGCTCGTTTCTTTCACCGCTCTCATTTTGGAGTCGTCAGATTTCACACAACCTTTCTGTTTGATGAACCCCCGTCAAGCTTTTGATAAAATGTTTAATACCGCAGGACTACAGCGGGAGTGTGGAACGTTTGCCGCATGTAGCTAAGGGCTCTGCTGGTGACATACAGGCATGTACTTCTCCTTCTGGGAGACGGCGAGGACATGGAGAGCAGGTTAGAGGACATGTTTAATGCAAATGTCTCCTCCCCGTGTCCCCTGCTCTCTTGCAGAAACAATAGTTAGATTCTATTTGACATGGATGAGTGGTACACCCTCTTTCAGTCTCCGCTTCCGTCTCCCTTCCACTGAATATATTTCACAGCTGTCAAAGAGGGCTGAGGGAACTCTCTTCAAATATTAGCAGTCTGTAGCTGGTTCTTTTGTGGCAAATGCTTCTAAAGCCACAGAGACACGTTAGAAATGCAGTCCTGGCTGATATTGCTTTGGTGATGAGGAGAAACGAGGGGTGGGATGAATGAATGAATGCCAGATGTACAGGACAGTGGAACAGAGTGAAATTTCATCTCTGTTATTTCGGCGTTTCACCTATTGGTATTCAGCCATGTGCCAGACTTTGACCCAGCAGTTACGCTGATTGTATTTAAAGACATCTTTAATGAATCCTAATACCGGACACTTTATTTACGCAACTGCTCAGTTATTTCTTCTATCTGAGCTCTGGCTCAGGTCAGGTAGACAAATGGGCGCATAGTCCGTTGGTTAGCTTTAGTTTTTAAAGCAACACTAAACTGTTTCCTGCTCCTCTGCCCTACTGGTTGAAAGTGGAATTACAACTGTCATAAACAACCCTGCAGTAGCTGTAGCTAGTGCTAACAATGAGCTAACACTTACATGAGACAAGTCTTACTAAATAGTCCATGAATTTAATAAGATCCACACGGTTGGACAAAAAATATTATTACTTAAAAGTTCAGTAGCAACAAAGCCAGGTCACCATCAGTCTGATTTTGTAGCCTCCTTTAGCTCCCTCAAATTAGCGTAGGCCGCACTGATGTTCACTCTGGTTTTAGCTCTTTGCTTCACCTCCAAAAACATTACTCTCTTACTTTTACTTCCAGGCTCCGCCATGATGCCAACAAGACAGCAAACTTCTTCTTCTTCTCCTTGTGTGTTTTAGTGATGGTCGGCAAACTGAAAAAGCTAACTGCTAGCCTGTTATTAGCTACTGGCACAGAAAATAGCTAACAGCCATTAAGCAGTTAAAGAGCGCCCCCTAGGGCACCTACCCGCTCCATTAAACTATTAAGTGTCATTTCTGGTCAGCAGAGGGCTTCAGCGTGTGGTCTCATGTGAAGTTGGTAAAGTTTCCACCTACAGCATCGCTGAACCCCACTTTTTAAGGAAGTGTAAGAAACTGCTTTAATAGCAATAGAAGAAGGGAAGTCGACGTCTTCATAAAAATATGTATTTGAACAAATTTCTTCCACTTTTATTTTGTAGCCGTTTATCTTTTTCTGAGCCTGTCTTATTTTGTAGTTTCGATGTTATAAATTCATCATTTTATTTCAAAATGCTTGTTTGGTCACGAGTATCTAAACATTTACAATATCGGAGACTAGAGATCGACCGATATGGGTTTTTCTGTAGAGGTGACGGTCAGCCGATGGCCGATGTTTACAGGTGATTTTTTTAGGCTGATTTTCATGGCCGATGTTTACAGGTGATTTTTTAGGCTGATTTTCATGGCCGATGTTTACAGGTGATTTTTTAGGCTGATTTTCATGGCCGATGTCTTCAGGTGTTTTTGCCACTAGTAGCAACAGTTAATGAACAACATTTCTGAACCTGAATCAGTTTTTGAAAACTTCATTTACCAACTCTTGAATCTTAATTTTGTGCACTTCAAAAGTATTAAAATGAAATGTTTAACCAAATCTAACCAAAACAAATCAATCAACTGACCAAGTATTTATTATGCAAATTAGCTAAATAAAAAGAAAAATGTGATGAAAATAATGTTTTAGAGCATTAATTAAGCAGATGTTTTTCAGGAATGTAAATATACATTTAAATTTCAATGCAAGGACCGCAGTACCAGGCTGCCCGCAGATGTGCCTGACTTTAAATTTCTCTACTAAAGAAGTTTATCAGCCCATGTGATATAAAAAATGTTAAATATTGGCCGATCAAAGAAGTCCAGTTTAGGAGTAAAAGTAAGAATTTTTTTATCGTCATCATGCATTTGCATGACAAAACTACGCTGGTAGCTCTCAGCTTACAGGCACAAATTTCTACAGAAGAAGATAAAGCAATAGCAACACAGTTTTAAAAATGTTTAAATGTTAGGAAAATATTTCATAAACCACTGGACTGATTTTGGGAAAACTCCCAGAAGGTCTCCATTAAGCAGCTAACACAAAAATAGCTTAGAATCAGTTGATTTCACTCATGCTGGGCTAATGTAATGCAACGTTGTAACTGAACTTACAACATTAGCAATACTGTTTTTTTTCGTTTTCACTAAAGTCCTCATACAGGATTAAATTCCACATAAAACGCATCAAAATGCATTTTTCTACCTCCAACGGGCTGCAGCACATTTACAGCATTTTAAGGCCAACTTAATTACAGAAGTAAATGTCTGACTGTTGGGCAGACTTCCCCTCATATAACACCTACTGTCTCTCATGTGCATTTAGAATGATACATGATATGTGAATTATGAAGGCCTGTAAAAAGCACATAGCAGCACATGTAGTCCATCATGCCGGTATCTGGTGACTGCAGCTCTCCCACCACCCGGCCGTTCTGCAGGGCCTCTAAACCAGCGAGGGGCTGAGGTGAATGCATTTGGAGACAGAATGGAGAAAGAGCTGCACAAAAGATGTCTGTAATGCAATAAGAATGAATAAAGGGCTTTTTAATGAGGAGGCCTCACTTCCTCTGGCGTTCCCTCTCCCCAATCCAATTGTTCTATTATACTGAGTGGGGAGTAAGAGCAGCAGGGCCTCAAAGCTGGGTCTACTGGAAACTCAGGTTAGCAGGGTCAGAGCACAATCAAATCAGCTGTCAAGAGGACTATATATAATTTTTTATTATACATCACAGGAAGGTCAGGCTCTGTACCTTCTCTGAGAGAAACATCTGCTGCATTGCGTTGTTTTGCTGCAAGTTTGTCTTTTTGTTGGTTCATCCTCATTTTTATTCATTTTTTATAAAGATGACCTGAGTTCTGTGGTCCAATATTTATCAAACTTTACATTTGCTGGTTTGCTGGTGTAATACATTTTCCAGAGGAGAAATCATTAAATCTGTCAGTTGACCAAACGCCCCACTTTGTTTTCCACTTATGCATCGTATAGTCCCTCCAACGCTTCAATTAAAGTTTTACTTTCTCAAAGTTACATTGCAGGCAGTGCTGTTCTCTTTTTTTGTTTGGCAAAGTTCTCACCATGTTACAAGCTACAGGTAATGATAGTAACTAGGGGTGGGACTCGATTAAAAAAATTAATCTGATTAATTAGAGGCTTTGTAATTAATTAATCTTGATTAATCGCATTTTAATCGTTCATGAAAATTTACCCCGAAAGCAATTTTTAAATTAAAAATAATAATAATAATAATAATAATAATAATAATAATAATAATAATAATAATAATAGTAAGTATTACACACCAAAATTAGATTGACAGCTCAGTCAGCCAATGAGACTCGTCATAACACGGACACACACAAACCAGGAATGTTTGAGTTCCAAGCCTACAATGAACCCCAGGGACAGCCTTTGCTAGGAGGATAAACCAGACCCGTCATGAAATTTGGGGAAAACGAAGATGCATAAAAGCCTCTTTTATAAAACAATGCCGTCAATTTGACACAACGCTGAGGCGGCATCTGGGAGCATTAGGTCGTTTATAAGTGGTCAGACCGTGGCGGTAATAAGGCGTAATCGTGTCCTTTTTATAAAATATTACACGATGGCGGTATAAAAGGGGTATGGGGGCGGTCTCTACGCTGTCGCAGACTTCCGTTCATCTTGAACATAACTTGCTTTTTATTGCGATCAAAGCCGATCAAAGGTTTTTGGACAAGCCGCTCCTAAAGGTGTCTGTCCCCCACCATCCCCGTGCAGCCTCTGGTGATCTGAGCTCCAGCTCAAGGATACTCTAAGATTATTTAGAGTATCGAACAATTTAGCTACGCTTAGACTAGCCTTAAAATGCGTACTTGCAGGATGCAGCCCCAGAATTTAGGCACAGCCACTTGCCTTGTTCATTTTCATTATAACGTAATTGTGTGACGCTACACCTCTACTTTAGCTTGCTTCCTCAGATGCTAACGTTATGTCATCTGTCACCGGGGCTCACGTTTCCTCTATTACCATCAAACGACATTAAATGAAGACATTATTTAATCATGTGTCATGTGCCAGCTGAGCTGAAACGCTAGCTCCATTTCATAACAGAGAATAAGGATTTGTACCTGCACCAGGACCATCAGGAGCATTCTCATCATTTCCAGCGGATTGTTTGTGTGGGTCTTTAGTGCTCACAGAGGAATGGGCTATTTCATTTTGCTGGTGTTGCTGCGGGGCATGGCCGCTGCTCAACTGGATTGGATTAAGATCAACAATTGGCCACCATAAAGGGAGCAGCATGAATCATTCTGTCACAGATCATCCTCGCGTGTAAACAGGCTCCATGTTCGCTTTGATAGCAGCACAGTTGCTGGACTCTCACCTCTGGATCCCGATATCGGTGCTTGATGTTCCGACGGGCGAAATGGGAACGGAACGCTGAAGCAGCGTTTACTTAAAGTAGCTGAACAGCTGATCCGAGATCTGTTAGTGGAACGTGTTGGAGAACATTTGTTTTTTATTTATTTATTTATTTATTTATTTATTTATTTATTTATTTATTTATTTATTTATTTATTTATTTATACCAGACCTATTTGATGGTCTATTTGACCTGAACATGGAGCAAAATGATTTTTTCTGGGATGCAACCCTATGCATATTATTATTTTATCATTTTGTGGGAAACATGTTAACTTTTTAAACCATTTTCTTATTTTTTGTATTATTTATTTATTTATTTTTATTTATGCAACCTTATTAACATTGATCATTTTCTAATTTTGGGGGAGAAAATAACAATAAACTATTTTCTTATTTTGTGTATTTTTAATTAGTTTATTTATTCAGTTTTTAAAGTTATTTTAGCCTCGTTTTATTATTTTTTTCTTAAAAAACCTGAATTTCTTTCTTCCAAAACTTTCTTTGACTTTTCATCTAAACTCAGCGAGGCTTCAGAACGCTTGCTCAGCCGACGTGAGCGTTTATCGTTGTCCTGCAGTTGTGTTTGAACGAATGAAAGTGACGGTCTCATAGAGGGAACCCTATCATCAGAAGCACAAGGACAGGATTAAAAGCTAATATCTCCTCTCAGACAGCTGATGCCTCAAACTACTTCAAGCTTAATTGACATTTTCAACACAGTCACTTAAGAAAACGTGTAATTGCTTCGTTCCTCTGTGGCGCTAAACAGTTTGTGGCAAATTAAAGGATGTAAAACTCTAAAAGTGAGTCACACTGGGAAAACACTGTTAAGTTAAAGGGATATTTTAGCCATTTTGATCAAGTTTAATATTTACGTTTGATAGCTTTGTGTTTACCCGACTGATGAGCTAACGGCTAGTCTGAGCGCAGCTAAGGTCAAAGTGCATTAAATCAGTTCCAGGTTTTCTCACATGCAACAATATTTACTAAATCTTCACACTTGATGTCAATATTGAATTGTACACTTATTAACGTATGCTGGTGAAGGTTCTCAGTCATCCAGGTCATGGTAATCCAAGGGGTTCAAATGAAGGCAACTGGACTTCTTTGGTTTCTTGAAGACGTTTCGCTTCTCATCCGAGGAGCTTTGTCAATTCTGACTGGAATATGTGTCATCTTCAAAGGTGTGGCCCTTGTCCTTCAGGTGTAGGTGGACTGCAGAGTCTTGGCCTGAAGAGGTGGCTCTCCTGTGCTGTGCCATGCGCTTGTGTAGTTGTTGTTTAGTTTCCCCTATGTAAAGCTCTGGACAGTCCTCACTGCATTGGACTGCATATACGACGCCGCTCTGCTTCTGTTTGGGTGTCTTGTCTTTAGGATGGACCAGCCTCTGTTTGAGGGTATTGTTGGGTTTAAAGTTTACAGGGATGTTATGTTTGGAGAAAATTCTTCTCAGTTTCTCAGAGACTCCTGCCACATATGGGATGATGGTACCTCTGCGCCTGTTGTCCTTCTCTTTGCTGTTTGCTGCTGTGGATTCCTTTCTAGACTTCTTTGTTGATTTCACAAATGCCCAGTTGGGGTATCTGCAGTTTTGGAGCGCTTTCCTAACGTGTTTCTCTTCCTTTTGCTTTCCCTCAGTCTTTGTGGGGATATTCTCTGCCCGATGGTGTAAAGTCCTGATAACTGACATTTTGTGCTCCAGTGGGTGATGTGAGTCGAAATGCAAATACTGGTCTGTGTGGGTCGGTTTCCTGTAGACTTCAATGCTGAGACTTCCATCCTCTTCAAGTCCACATTCTGGACAGAGAAGATAGATGGTTTGAGAGAGGAGTGAAGGAAGCCATCTAGTATGTCAAAATGGAGAAACCATCATTAAATAGAGGAGGAGGACTCAGGTTTCACCTTTCCAGCACCTACAATGCAGCTTTGAACCAAGTTCCAAAACAGTTTTCAGTCCAGTTCACACCCTCCTGCATCTAATCAAAACAACGACTCACAAACAATAGAGGCTAACGAGGCTAACGACTCATCAAGAGGTAGGGAGGAGGGGCATTCACAGGCAGATGCTGCTCGTTGAGCAACAATAGACAGCTACAGTTTATAAGATCGACCCTCCCATATTCCAGTCAGAATTGACAAAGCTCCTCGGATGAGAAGCGAAACGTCTTCAAGAAACCAAAGAAGTCCAGTTGCCTTCATTTGAACCCCTTGGATTACACTTATTAACGTGGAATTTTACAATTAATTAAATGCATAAATATGATTATTTTTTTAAATGTAGCACTTTTGGTGCATAAGCTGGAAGTTCTGATAATTTCTACCGACATAAATTATTTAAAAATAAAATCCACAGCGGTTTAAAGTTTTATAAAATATTATTCGAATGAAATGCTGCCAAAGTTTGAAGGTTGATGGAAGCAATAAACATTGGTTTTAGTAAAAATTTCTTTATAAAGCGCCTTTCACTAAAAATACAACACAAAGCTCTGTTAGGTAAAATTGGGACAAAACATTGTGAACAAGGAGGATCTCCAACCTCAAAACATTATAAACAAGCATCAAAATAAAACAAAAAAGGAAAAAAGTATAAACAAAATCAGAATCATCATAAATAAGATGTTTCAGAATAAAAGCGGTAGCAAACAAAATTTCCCTCAGAATTTTATCTGTTTAAGCTAGCTGTTAGCCAATTTCTCAATTTCTCTGAACATAGGCCAATCAGAAGTCCATCTACAAGCTTAAAATGTTAAATATTTATAATTTTTACACATAAAACACCCCTAAATGGCTGAGTGTATCTATTAAATAGGTTTGCAGCCTGTTTGGTGCTCATTGCAGACTTTTCTGTTCATTTGTATTTTACTTTAGCTCTTCTAATAGGTTTTGGTTTAGTCTGTGTGAGAGGCGAGTGCTCTGACATCAGAATTTCATTTCTACTTCACCATGAGATCATGGATTACACTCAGCACCTTTCACCATCATCACCACTCGTTCCACAGCTCCATCTCCACCCCCGTCTCAAGGTGAGGTGTCTGACCCTGAAAGGCAGCCCATAAAAATGTAGCCTCCTGATAATTTTACAGCCTTTCCTTTAAAACACTGCCTTTTCTGATGGGGACTAGTGCAACCATTTGACGTTTTGATGTGACAGGGCCGCAAACCTGTCTCCTCGGCGAAACGCCTGTGATGTTAATGACTGGCAGCCTTTTAATGGCGACAGATTTGTGACTTTAGTGATCTGGAAGGAGACCGGAACCTACAAGTCATGCGTCAGGTGTCAATAGATGATTAAAGCTAAAGCAGCGTCATCGCAGAAAAACACTGTCTTTGTGTTGGACTAATACACATAAATGCAATATTTTAAGCAGTGAACGATTAAAACTAGGGATGTTCGATATTATTGGTCTATCAATAATATCGGCCAAAATCGGAATTAACATTTGATATCGGACAATATCTTATCGGTTAAGTTTTTTAATGACACAACTTTCACATACCATACACATATTATACCTTAGCTACTTCTCCTCTAGTAATATTTATTGCGATATTGTGGGGAGGCTCACGATAATAAGACTCACAACATAAAATACTTTGACTGGAATCCTCCGTGCGTTCACCGCTGTAGCCTCCATACTACCATTGGCGAACTGGCCGATGACGCGGAAGCAAAGGATGATGGTCTATGTAGTTTACTTTGCTATGCTCCGGTGGAGCAGACTGAAAAGTGTTATTTTTACCTCAAGATGTACTGTATGATATCGTGACAAGACCACGACGATATTGTGGTCATTTTACTATGACGATATCGCAATATTGCCAATATTGTTACAGCCCTACAAAATAAGTAAAGTTTTTGAGATATTTTTGTTTATTTGGCACAACTACACCTTGTGTAGTGAACGTACGATGTCCTCACAGCACGTAGCTACGTGTAGCTAGATGGCTAACAAACAACCAAAACAAAAACATGAATCTTCACCCAAGGCTTTCTTTTCTTATTTGAAGATCTTTCTTAATGTTTTATCACGATAGCTGCAATATACGGAATAAGAAAAAAATCATTACTAATAGGGCTGGGCGATATGGCCTAAAATCAATATTACGATATATTGAGGATTTCACCTCGATAACGATAAATGGACAATGACTACATGTATGCGCAAAAACAAAAGTTGTCCACTAGATGGTGCTGTCACGTGTATTGTGGTGAGTCACGTCATGTGACTCGAGGTGGTACAGCTTCTTACAGAGACATGAAAGTCGCCAACCAACACACATCGATTTATCGCCCAGCCCTAATTACTAGCTACAAGTTAGCTTAGGGAGAATGAGATAAACATGGCACTTTTCCTATTACGAACTTAAATTGAAGTGTTTGTCATTTTGCACGAAAATGTTTTAAAATGTAAACATGATAGGAGATATTTGATGTTAGTAACCTAAAAATTGTTTTTTATGAGAAGGGGACACAGCATATATCGATATCGATTTATATCGGTATCGGAAATTAGGAGTCAACAATATCGATGTATTGGATATCGGTAAAAAAGCCAATATTGAGCCTCCCTAATTAAAACCCTCAAACGCATCTTTCAAATCACACTCATTATCGGCTTCATTAAACCCTCATTTTTGAGTCATCCTCTTGAACAAACACCTGCTTGTTATGAAATGCTGGTGATAAAAACGGCACAAGGTTAAACAAATGTGAAGATGAGCTCGACCGATGTTTCCGTTGCTCCATCCCCTAAACTGAATTCGATTTTGGAGACAAAACAAGTTTGCGTCCTTGAAAATGTGTTGACAGGACTGTACGGGGGAATCTATTTAGTGTATGAGTGGATTTATTGCATTTGTGGTGAATGGGCTTTGGCTTACAACCAGAATAAATTAAGCTGTGAGGGGAATAAAGTGGTGTCTGATTTACAGTATGTAGCTAGAAAGGCAATATTGTGTTTATCATTGCTTCCCATGTGAGGTATCGGAACTAATCGCTCCCGGTGGGTTTGCTTTCTCCTCTCATAAACAGAACATATAAACACCAAAAATGAATCACCGTGTCTGTTTATGAATCAATCTTTCATTTAGGCTTTGTTGTCTGCAGCTATAGTGTGAGCAGACACTTTTACTGTGAAGCGGGACTTTTGGTTTCAAGGTTGGATTTTGCACACGGTTAAAAATTCTTTTTGAGTTCTACAATGGTCAGTCGGTGCTTTGATGCTCTTTGACAGCTTCATTCAGAAATAAACCCGACGGTGTTCGTTCAAAACTGGTCGTCCTGACATTTTTTTTTAGCAAACAGTGAGGGATTGTCTGGAAAAAGGCAATATGCATGGGCTGAGTCGTTTCTGCAGCAGGTGAAACACTTAGCATGACAAGTTGGGTTGGTGGAACGCTGCAGCACTTAAACAGCGGGAACAAACAACATTTTACAGAAAAAATAATGTTTTTCGTGTTTGGTGTGAGATGCTTCTGCTTCAGCTTTTATCAAGTCATGATCTGTGATCACAATGAACAAAAAGGAAGTGGAAATCTTCTAATTTTATCCAAATTTGTTGACAGATTATGGTTGTAGACTTTAAAAAATGGCTGAAAATGGGGTGTTGTAATCTGGAGATGCAATCTTACTAGATTATAAAATATACAGGTGTGTGTGCATGTAAGCTGAGGCAACATATAACTTCAAAGACTTTTTGTAGAGCTTAAATTTATTTCAAATAAGCTATTACTGGCCACGCCCACCCATCCCTGATTGGCTGCTAAGATGTGAGGAGCTCATATATCCAGGAGGGGCTCAGAGTAGAGCCGCTGTCAACAGGTCAGGGGTGGTTCTATGCTAGTTTTCCTTATTGTGATGTCACAATAAGGGGCATTTTGACACGTCTCGTTTTAGACGCATAATTCCTAAAACCAAACACTGACCATAAACAGATGGATGGGATTTTTATACGTTTAGAGTGTTTATCGAGGCAGTAGAAAAGGTGAGTTTTACATAATATGTCCCCTTAAATTACGGTATGCTGTTAATTATCATTGCAAAATAATGATTTTCATCCATTTCTTGCAGAAAGTCTTTTCGTTTTAGCGCTGTTTACTTCACTTCCATTCTTTTTGAGACATTTTAGATCAATACCAAGAATATATTACACATTTGTTTTTAGAAGATTTCTGCAAAAAGATATTTTGGACAACTACTATTTTTTGTGCCAATATTGGAAGACTTTGATGTTCACTAATTGCAAACTTTCCAAAGTTTGCCAATAATTCCCCAACTTTCTGTAAAACGAAGTAGTCTGAGACAGTGTCTCCAAACTTTCACTCGTTTGGAGATCCCGGTTAAATCGGTTTCTATCTGTTAGCTCGTGAGATGCAAGTTTTCCCTTGTACTCAGCTGGAAGTTGTTGCTCGGATAAATCAATCCGCCTTCCTGGTTCCTTTCAGCGTTGTCCTGCTCTTTGATGTGCTCTAATTTGCAGTGTTCTTTCTTTCTTTCACTTTGACAGACTTTCTTTGTAGAATCCTGTATGTAAATTTTGAATGTGCTCACGGAGTTTGTAGCAACATACCCCTGTTGCCTTTGACAAGCATGATGGAAGAAAAGAAAAACACCAATTTGGGAAGTCTGAAATCCTGGTTCTTCAAGGGAAGCTACATCTGAAAGCCTGAGTCTGCATTTATCTCGGCTCTTCTTCCCTTCAGTTCGTCTCCTTCCCTTGCATTCCTCTCCTCTTGCCTACTATCACTTCGTTTTTTACACGTTGACTTTGTTCTGTTCAGTCTTTCTGCTTTTTTCCTCTTTCTGGCTCTCTCCCACTTTGCTTCCTTGTCCCTCATTTCCTCTCTCTAGGGGAGTTTTGGATCAGAGAGGCGTTTTGGTGCCAGGCTGCAACAATACTTCATGTTAATAAAACAGGATAGTTGGAGGCGCAGTTGGAACTGAACACAACACTTTGCAGCTCGTTTTCCATGTCTAGTTTCCTTTGTGGTGGGAAGTAGTCTATATTTTTAAATCATACACTTCCTTCATCATCAGAAGCAGAGCATTTTGCTGCTCTTATGTTCGAGCAGCTGTGGATTTAGTTAACAACTTCAGAAGGACTTTTGGGACACGTAGGATGTGTGTTTGTGGTGAAAGTGGTCAAAATCAGAAAATGGACTTTTACATTTATTCCGCCGGCCTTCAGCCGTATTTTCCCAGAAGTGAAAAGAAACAACCTGCAACAGTAGCCTTGTTGTTGAGTTTGTTTAAAGTGAAAGTTAATACGAGTTTGAAATGTAGCAACACGGTTCAGAAGACTCTGGTGACCAAAACACATCATCTAAGCTGAGCGCTTTATAGATTTTTCCTGTTTCTTCTATGATCTGACAGGTGAAATATATACTTTTTCTTCCAATATTTGATGTAACTTTCATGTTATGCTTGAACCAAAGCTTGAAAGTGAACACAAGTTCCTGTCAAAACCCAACAGTTCACCAATTAGCTTTCCAAGGCAAGTATTTAATCAATTATTGGCTCTAGTCCAACTCTGATGTATTTTATGATAGCTAATAAATGTAGGTACATGCAAATGTAAAGAGAACAATGCATTTTAATTACTGCAAAAAATATTATTTACCTTATTTTCCATAGACTTTAATTTGCCCTAAAGAAAGAGTGCACCAGTAAACATTATGCAAAACTCACCATTTGCATCCTGTTGTGCTGCCATGTGGGTCTCTACTGCCACTATAAACACTCCACATGTAAAAAAACAGTTCCGTCCATCCATTTTCTGTCAGTGTGTGGTTTTAGGAATCAAAAGTACCCGTTTGTGATGTCACAAATGGGGAAATTAGAATAGAACTACCTCTTATGTGCATTATAGCAGCCGCTATACTCTAAGCCCCTCCCAGATATCATAGCGTTTTAGCTTATAGCAGCCTGAGCGGGGGTGGGGTGGGGGGCGTGGCCAGCTCCAGCTTGTTTTCTTAAAGCGACAGAGCCCTGAAACGGCTCATTCTGGAAGGTACTGAAAATGTCAAGAATAAAACTGCTGTAATCGATTCATGTGAGAAGAATTTAGTGCAACGAACTTCATAAACATGTTTTGAATCGACCATAGAACTATTATAACTTAAAAAAAGTTGTAACATGTAACTTTTTTTAATCAAACCCCACCAAAGTCAGAAATAGTAGCCATTAGCGCTTCTATTATAACAAAGTTCTACTTTTCTTTGAATTGACACATGAAAACTCTTTAACTCTTCCCATTTCCTACATACAAAACAACTGAAAGACGAGTGACCACCAGAATATACGGAAGCAGATTAGAGCCACTGAAAAGAAAAAAAAAGAAAAGAAAGAATTCTGACTTTTTTCTCAGGATTCTGACTTTTTTCATTCTTAGATTAAAATCAGAAATTAAAGTCAGAATTCTCTATTTTCTTTCTTTTTAAAAAAAAATTGGCCCTAATCCTCTTCCGTAGAAACAAAACATTCTTAAATACCTTGCGTATATTTTGCACAGTGACTTTTTGTGTGAGGTTTCCATTTCAGTCTTACTTACTGTAATAAGCATCTACTTCCCCAACAAAACTAATAAAAACAACATGCAAAAGTCCTGCTCTCTGATTGGCTAAGGCGGCACCAAAACTGCATGAAGGATTCTAGAAAAAAATAATATAAATCCCTATAAATAAATATAAAATATAATCCCTGTTAAAAAAAATTCTCAACTCATGTATAATATTTAAATATTTAATGAATCAACTGATTAAAGATCTGGATCAATGAAATAAAATCTAAATTTATCAACAGTGACTCAATAACCCAACATACAGTAATTAATTCATTTTACAAATGGTGCAAAATAAAAGAGTTAGAGTCCATTTTCTGTTGCATCAAGTAATGAACTAACGATCTTTTGCCTCGCCCTTCAGCATTAGTCAGTGTGGACAAAAGCGCAGCGGCGGGGACAAAACTGTCCCTTTCCTACAGCCAGTATTCGGATTTTCATCTTATTATTTTTTAAATTCTTGGCTCGTGTAGTAAAATGGCTCGGTGACAGGACGGACTGGCTGGAAAGAGGACCTGCACTCACATAGATTAGTTATTCTAGGGTTACAAAAACAGCAAGTTATGAATATTTTATTGCGTTTTTGCCAATAGATCACTGGGTGTGTTACTCACTGGAATTTTAAACAAAACCAATTTGATAAATCATTTTTTTCCTGGTATTCATGGGATTTTCAAGTGGTGTGGGTTTGATTGCGCTCCAGCGTTTGAGTGCACATAGAGGCATCACATGGGTTGCCCTGGGCAGCACACGCATGGCGGTGGAGCAGATGGCGTATTGATCCCAACAGTTAGTTTTGTGGAGACCTTCACCCTTCGACCTACGACTTTGCTGATTGCCACAAGCGGCCATCTTTGTTCAGATTATTATTTTATGACTCAGATGACCGCCGGGGTGAAAACACCAGCACAGTACAAAAAAATAAAGTTTCATGAGACTGAAGTTGTGTTTTTAAACCTAGATGAAATGTTTCATGTTGTCTTAATGAACTGCTGCTCGTCTCAAACGGGTTATTTTCTTTTTAAACTGAGAAGAGCAGAAGAGTGACGCTGTGAGGAAAAGCCCGCCTCTCCGTCATGCCCTGAAGTCAGCAGCAGCAGCATCGAGCCGTTTTGTTATTCACACAGTGTGTTCGGCTGCTGAAGGTGTCGTCATGGCAACCGGTGGATGTGTTTGTGCTGATGTTTATTGAGACCAACGTGTTTGTGTGTATGGTGAGTGTGAGTGTGTGTGTGTGTGGGCGTGTGTGTGTGTGTGTGTGTGTGTGTGTGTGTGTGTGTGTGTGTGTGTGTGTGTGTGTGTGTGCTTTAGTTGTTGAAGCTGCTGACCTCAGGAGCTTCTTATCAGAACTGCTGATGACTGACTGCCTCAAAACCTTGTTTTTTTTTTAGTTGTTACGTTGAAATCTTGTTTATAGACTGGGTCCAATAAATGTAAAGCTCGTATCATTTAAAATGTCGAAATATTATGAAGAATTAGGATTTACCTTCATGTACATGGTGATTTGAATGGCATCAGTTTGGAAAAACAGAGATAAGTTTTCTCCAGACTTTAAAAACCAAGTTCACTCTGTTTTCAATACATCTGCAGCGGCCTCTAGTGTAAATAAATGCCTCGTGAGTCAAGAAAAGCTCTGGTGCTCCTGTTTCAGAAGGTAAAAGTTAGCCAGAGGTAAGGTGAGCAGAACACGGCAGGATCTGGAATCTTATTTCCTGATATGTGGACATCTCGTCTCTGATTGGCTAACAGCAACACGACTCTACCACTGACTCTGTTTGATCTGCAACGTTGATGTTTTATCTCCACAAATAACACAAGCCTGGAGGAGTTCTGCTGTGTGGTGGAGTTGCTAATGCTAACGGTTAGCTTCCACTAGCCCAGACGTTCTCTGCTGTTTCCTGGACGCTAAACCAACAACAGCCTTCCCCGTCGTGAGTCAAGATGGGTGAGTCCATGAATGTTAAGTGACAGTGTGACGTAGATCTGTCAGGATTTTCTAATCCTAGAGTTTCACCGTCTATTTTCATGTTCAGCCTGCATGAAAAACTCAGTTACTGATCATTTTCAAAAATAAAAAGTAAAAAATGGTTTCTCAGTGAACGTGCTCTTTAAAAAACAGCTGTGGTCTTCTGTTCTTTTCCCTGATCTCCCGCATGCTGCTCTTATCTGATGTTGGAACTGAACGGATGGATGGAACGTGTTGTCTGTATGAGAGCGTGGATGGATGATTATCAGCGCGGTTTTGCGATCAAATCAGCGGCTATTGATTCATCTGACAGTAGAGACAAATAAAGCTGGACAATTTTGAGATCCGTGTGTGTGTGTGCGTGCATGGCAGATCATGGAAAATGTTTCACACTAGCTTGAAACAGCAGATTCACTAATGGGCTTCTGTTGCCTCGTCCCTCATTGATCCAGACATTGGGAGGATTACTGATGGATTTTCAGGTTTTATTTGTGGTCTTTTGTGTTGTTGTTTGGCCCAAACTCCAGCAAATAGATTAAGCCACATAACACCCCCCCCCCCCCCCCCCCCCAACTGACCCTAAATAGGAACAAGCTAATTATAAGATTCTGACAGATCTGCCTTTTAAGTGCTCTCTCCATCACAGAGCTCTTGATCTCTATCATTCCTGAGCATAATTATTAAGACGTCTAAATTAAATCTGACCAGACCAGATGTCTTCTTGCTCACAAGGGCAACACCGTGCATTAGGTCTGTGTTGTATGTCGGCGACAAACCACTAAGCAATGTGCAGCTGAGCCAGAAAACCTTTCTGGTGACTGATGAAGGGTCATAAGTGTATCAACAAGCGTATTATAACAGCACTATATTTGTGTTCACAGGTCAAAAGCTTGATTTGCAATCCCACCTCTAAAAATGTCACTGCTGGCTGCCGAGTTTCATCCTGCAGGAGCGTGAAATGAAGCAAAAACAACGGTGCTTTTTCAGAGCCCTTGTGGAAAAGGTCACAAGCAAAATAGTTGCACATTTAATTGTCCAATTGGCTACATAAATCTGTGTTCTGCTGATGCTTCCATGAAAGTGGCACCTTCTAGGGAAGGGAGCTTTGGTGTCTGACTGAAAAAATAAAAGTTGTTTGTTGTTGTTGGGGCTCAAAATGACCCAGGAGCCCTGATAATTGGTCAAATATGACCCCGTATTAAAGCCCTACAATGAGAAGACTGGTTTGCCCCGCCCACTTGGCCAGGACATGAATATTAAATGAGCTGCATGATGATCGGCTGGTTTACTCCAATGGCTCTATGAAGCTGCCTGAAGCTAGAAACTGTGTACAGCCATGTTTAGTATCCAGATTACTGGAGAAGGAAGCTATTTATCTATCTGACATTCTCTCGTGGTCTGGAAATTCCCAGTACATCCTGGAACGTCACATGTGTGCTCCGGCATTCTTCTTTGTTGTTTTCTTCTCGTCCAACAATGATGTTAGCGGTAGCTTGAGCTAGTGTTAGCAGCAGCTAGGGCTAGCGTTAGCAGTAGCACGGGCTAGTGTTCTGGGATTAGCATTACTGCTGACATCATGTAGATATTTCTGGTGTTGAAACTGGTTGGGACATGCAGACTAAGGGCCGGAATATTCTTGCTTTTTAACCTCGCGATGGTGCAGTTTGTTCACATACCTGCTGCTGTACGGCACGGCACTGCATGTAGTACTGGAGTGTTCCACTAAGGGGCACACTAGAGTACTCAGACTGGATAGAGAGCCGGGTTTGTGGGTACAACCAAAACAAACATGGCGTCAATAGAAGAGATCAGTAACTGGTTCTTTTTGAGATCACGACAGAAAAAAAGACAGCAGAGATATCATAGATGGTGAGTGTGTCTCGCTGGTTTTGTCAACTCCACCTACTGGTTACTCGTATATTGCAGCGTTAGGACGTGTTAATTTCGGGGTGTGTGCACAAATGATGCTTCAAATCAATGAAAGTTACACAAGGCAGCTATTTTAAACACACGTACGCGTCAAACAGCAAGTATATTCTTTAAAGGGATGAGTCTACGTGGGCTACAGCTTCCATGATGTGACATCACAGCTTTGCTCAGACTGAACAACAAGGTAAATGTGATTTTTAATTCTAGAACCCCTTTAAAAACAGACACAAACCCACCAAATAATTTACCAGTGCAGCAAATAAAGGTCGTGCATGCTGACCAGCAGTGGTTCCTATCAGGGTAGGGTTCATCAGCATGGTTTGCTTGTTCAGCGGGATCAGAAAACAAAAATATTTCTCCTGAATCAAACTGGGAAACCAAAGTAACTCACATGTGATTCATTACTTCCTCTGGAGAAAAACAATACCTCTGTGGCTAAATGCATGAATGTTTGGGTGTATTTCACCCACACCGTCTGAAAGGAGAAAAATATTTTTCCTATGTTTGTGAAGTCAGAAACACAAAGAAAACGGATCCATGTTTTGTTCCATTTGAGTCCACAGAGGAACAAAGCAGTCATGACATATCAGGCATTAGCTGCGTGTGTTCATATGAACTGAAAGTTGCTTTTGTGCTGCAGCCTGCTGGTGCACTTTCAGCTGCTTTGTGTCCAGCAAGCCAACACACAGTTTGAACCTTTTAAAGACAAGGACGCACCGTTATGAACAGCAGAGGACTCAATCCAGCTGGAAAAAACACAATACAGAGAGAAAAAACAGTAAAGACTCAGGAACAAATTAAGTTGTTAACTTGAAATAAGCCTATACATCGCTTCTGGATTTTATATTTAATAACAGTAATTCAGTTTTGAATCACACTCTGTTGGGGCCAGGAAATAGTCGGATCCCACGCCCTAATCCGTACCATAGGGCCAGATGATTTCAAGGCAGCAGCAGCAGTAAGCGTAAACCGCCGCTGCTTTTATAGTTTTAAAAAACAATCAGGGACAAGTGGGCTGTGTCCCGCAGCCATCACTCCTAAAACCCACAATGCGTCTAGAGGGAATCCAGGTGAAGAATTGCATCTTGAAGTGCAGCAGAATGTCACACATCTGCAGGGATGAAGGCCTCCACTCGTGTCCTCAAGTGATGCTTTTATTGTTATCATCTCCAACCTGAAATCTCCTTTTGATGTAAGGATTTTTTTTCTTTTGCAACCAGGGGCCTCATTTTAAAAATGGATTCCATCTTTGATCTTAAGTGTAGCTTTAGCAGGACAACATGCCTGATAATTATCTATAAAACCTCGCTTTGAAATGGAAATGATCTCACCTCCCAGTGAAGTCAATCTAGAGAAAATGAGAGGGTTATCAATTAAAGGTGTGAGGAATTAATTACATGCATGTTATGTAAGGCTGCTGGGATTTTCCCTTTAGGAGTAGACTCTTCCATGTTTTAGTGCACTGGAGACACGCTCATCATGTTTGTTTTGGTTTGTCAACCTAGAATTTGTTTAACAGAATAACCGGTATTTGTTTTTGTTTTCAGTCTCTTCCACAGTAATTTTGTCTTTTGAATAATTTGAGTTTGTTCTAAAGAAAGTTGGACAAATATGAAGTCTGAAGGAGATTTATGTTGGTTTGCATCCTACAAAATTAGAAATACTTCTTTCATTTTTTGCGATTCAGAGTAAAGCTGCGTGCTATTCGTTTAAATTATAGTCAAGAAAAAAGACTAAAAAGAGCAAAAGGAGGTTTAGAAATGTCATAAATATAATCAACTGTTTTTACCCTTTAGGTGCCAGGTCAACTGATATTTTAGTCTCTAAATTTTGAAATGTGCACTTTGGGAAGCTGAGGAGGATTACTGAACTAAATATTTTTTTTACAAAAAATGCAGTGATCTTTCCATGCTTTTATTTTTCAAATATCATTTTTTTTATCTACAATATTTTAAAGCTGTTTTTGATGCAAACTATTTAAAAAATCAAGAAAGAAAAAAAACCCACATTTCCTTTGCTGTGTTCTTGCCGTGCACATTAAAGGGTTAACCCAAATATTAACCTCTACGTCCCATAAAGAGCTGTGAGCGATTGATAATTGCCGCTGACATCACAAATAAAATAAAGAAGTCTGTTTGGCTTTGTCTTTTAAACTTGTGACTCACTTCAATAAATCAAGTACAAACAAAAAAATGCTAATTTATGTCAGATATCGAATATACTCCAAGGCTTTTTTAGATAAATACTTTGTTTTGTGATGAAATATTAAGAATAAAATATCTTTAAAACCATAATGACCAACTTCACTGAGAAACCATTTTTTACTTGTACTTTTTGAAATTTGTTCAGTCACTGAGTTTAACATGCAGGCTGAACAAGAAAATGGCCTTCTACCCCTATTTCCTGCAGCTTCTGATAGAAAATAGACGGTGAAACTCTAGGATTAGAAAATCCTGACAGATCTACGTCACACTGTCACTTAACATTCATGGACTCACCCATCTTGACTCATGACGGGGAAGGCTGTTGTTGGTTCAGCGTCCAGGAAACAGCAGAGAACGTCTGGGCTAGTGGAAGCTAACCGTTAGCATTAGCAACTCCACCACACAGCAGAACTCCTCCAGGCTTGTGTTATTGGTGGAGATAAAACATCAACGTTGCAGAGCAAACAGAGTCAGTGGTAGAGTCGTGTTGCTGTTAGCCAATCAGAGGAGAGATGTCCACATATCAGGAAATTAACCTCCAGATCCTGTTGTCTGAAGCTACTTTCTCCTCCAGCTGAATTTTACGTCCTGGTACAGCTGAACAACGACTGGTTTCTCAGTGAATTTGAATCCTTTCGCATAAACAGAACTTTATATGTCTTCTCTGGCCACGGAATACCTTAGAATCATCCAGGAAGAACTGCAGAGAGTTGAGAAGTGTTTGTGTTTCCCTCCTGGACCTGTATGACCCGACCTTATGGATCAAAAAATGGTTGGACAGTACAATTTAAATTTCCTATTTGGCAAATATTTTTACATCAGTTCATCTTATAAATATGCTTTTCTCAGCCTTCAAACCAAATCAATAAGATGTAAATACCGAGTGCTGTCAGTTATATTCATCCAAATTTCGACGTCTGAGCCAAGGTTGACATTCCGCCTTGATCAGCTCTCTTATCCCGACTCCTAGGACTCCACTTCTTCTTGTTTAGGTTACACAGTTTTGTCACAGGGAATTTGGAAAAATGAGAATGCCAAAACTCATATAAGCTTGAGCTAAAGTCTATAGGGGACAGTTTGACAGTAGAAGACTCAAGGTTAAACAAATTTTCATTCCACAACAAATTGCTGGAATGCTTTTCCTACAGCTCAGATCTACTGGACCGCTCCCGATAGTCCCGTTTACCTAAACACAATTCCTTTTTTAAGCTTCAATATAAAAATGTTAATGTCAAATCATCCTCTAACATCAACATAAAGCCTAAACAAGTTCTTTATGACATATTTTTAAGAGTAAACACATCATCAGCATTCATTTGTACACATCGCCAAAGATTCTATGAGAATAGGCGCGGCCCTTTAAGCGGCGGGCCTCACTGGTTCCGGTAGGGTCAAGAGCCTTGGGAGACGAGGGAGGGGCTAGCAGTAGGCGGGCGTATATTGAAAGCTCTTCAGTGATTCGTGGCTAACAGAGAATGTTATCATTATTACCTCCTTAGTGAACGCAAAGTCAAGTTCGTTGTACACCTGTTCAATGACAAACAATCTTGAATCAGGTAAAATTCCTAAAATAGAAAATAGCAGAGGTTTTTGAGTCGGTTTCCTCCATGATGAGCATCAGATGTGTAGTCCATTTCATCCTCAACACGATCTTACACGATGTGGAAGTCCTCTAAATGCGCCTACTCTGAGATGCTCCCTAGTTCTCTATCTCATATGGGTTAGAACGGCACATCACATCAATACCTTCATCTGTCAAAGCAAACAAAGTCAGGCCTGCAAATGTGGGCAGTATTGACTCAGTTCTACCTCTCACTCTTTCATGTTTTTCCCCCTCTCTGAATATGGAACAGCCAGGATCAATATTTTTCCATTAGCTACGGCATTAAGGTTGGACAGCCGCATGGTCACAGATGGGCAGGCTGTAAAACAGTGGGCAGCGGTGGCAGCCACTTAGTTAATTACAAGATATCTGGTTTAATTCTCCCCCTGAGGACTAAAGAAAAAAGCAGTGAAGCCAGATACAAGGAGATATTCCCACCCTGACCTCACGGAGAGCCTCCTAGTGTTTCACCAACAGCAGAACTGTCAGAATACTTAAAGAAAATTACAAATTCTTCTTTTATTTAAATGAATTTTAATTTAATATTAAATTTATTGTCAGTTTTAAAGAAAACTTTCATTTTGGGAAACTGTTTTGTGTATTTCCTTCAGTCGTCTGTGTTTAAATAAACTGTTAAAGTTTTAACAGGGTTCATTTTTATGTCTCGTTAAAGTCCGGCTGTTGTTGGAGTGTTTATAGGAGACAAAACTCTTTTGAAAATCTTTGAAACATTTTTCTCCGATGAGTCTTGCTGTTTTGTGGGTTGTTTGACCTTTACAGGAAGCACAGATTACTCATCATTTACCCACATCTGCAGGTTTATCTCTCAGGTGTCTAAATGAGGTTTTGCAGAAATGCATGATGTCATTTTTTTTCCTTTTATTTTTTATTCATCTGCCGTTGTAGCTCACTCTTGTATGTGAGTTACCCGGATCAGTACGTGGAATAAAGGAAGGCAGACCCAGCTTATTTAATCTCTGCTCAATCCCGTAAACACCTCTAGAGTGTAATTTAACACACCGAGCACTTATTGGATTTCATCTGTTGCATCCTACAGCCTTCCACGTTTTTCTCCAGTGTCTTCCAACATCATTGGCAGCTAAATCAATGTTCACAGTGTTACCTGAAAATGTACGTTTTAGTACTTTAATGTGTTAGGCGAAGCTCCTTTTTTAGAATTTCAGATCTGAGAATTTCAAAGAGGACTAGGATTATTTTTCTGTTTGTAAATAACATCTAGCAACTAGTATTTTACTATACTTATGAGGACCATTTATTGACTTCCATTTATTTTAATGTCTGTATTATGCCTAAACCTAACCGGTCTATTCCCAACCCTGACCATAACTAAAACTGAATTCACACCATACCTCTAAAATCAAGTAGTAGAGGTTTCCCCCACATGAGGACAAGGCCAAATGTCCTCATATGGTCAAAATGTCCCTCATGTGGTCAAAATGTCCCTCATGTGGTCTAAATGTCCCTCATGTGGTTAAAATGTCCTCAGGTGGTCAAAATGTGCTCATGTGGTCAAAATGTCCTCAGGTGGTCAAAATGTCCCTCATGTGGTCAAAATGTCCTCAGGTGGTCAAAATGTCCTCAGGTGGTCAAAATGTCCCTCATGTGGTCAAAATGTCCCTCATGTGGTCAAAATGTCCTCAGGTGGTCAAAATGTCCTCAGGTGGTCAAAATGTCCCTCATGTGGTCAAAATGTCCTCATGTGGTCAAAATGTCCTCAGGTGGTCAAAATGTCCCTCATGTGGTCAAAATGTCCCTCATGTGGTTAAAATGTCCTCAGGTGGTCAAAATGTGCTCATGTGGTCAAAATGTCCCTCATGTGGTCAAAATGTCCTCAGGTGGTCAAAATGTCCCTCATGTGGTCAAAATGTCCTCAGGTGGTCAAAATGTCCTCAGGTGGTCAAAATGTCCCTCATGTGGTCAAAATGTCCTCATGTGGTCAAAATGTCCTCATGTGGTCAAAATGTCCCTCAAGTGGTCAAAATGTCCCTCATGTGGTCAAAATGTATGAGTTAACAATTTTTAACTTTTTACCCAAACATCTACATAATTTTACAAATTTTTCTATTTTACTAGATTTTTTCAGTTTAGCTCAGCGCCTGTTTGAATATGAAATAAGTGCTAAAATATTCTTTACCAAGTGGTTGACCTCCAACCTAAAAGGCTCATTTGGGGTTTTTACGTGCTTATAGACACATCTAGATGATCAGTTTGGAAAAAAACAAGGACTCAAGGTGATTTTTCACACCAACCCGTCGACAGCTTTATAAAAGTTCTCAGACAAAAGAAGACAACAGGCGCCCTTCTGTTCGACGGGTGGGAGGTGACAAGCTTCTTAAAGAGTGAAGATAATCTGATTAGTAATGTGATACACTGCATGGAGGAGGGAAGCGAAGCCAGGCCTTTAGAGGAGAGGTGCACATCTCTCCCAACATGTCTAAAAAAGGAGGCTATGCCATTTAAGGAGCTAATGCAAGGATGTCATTTCTATTCTTGAGATGACTCAATTGACGCGCACTTTAGCTGCTTCCTGTCTTTACATGAATACTGATGTGATGCATCCATCATCAGGAAGGTGAAATCCTATAAGCACATTGGATTTTTTCTGTTAAAAGTTGAGAATTATAGATGAAACTGAAGCGCCGTGCCGTATCAGTTTACCTGTTGGTGTCACTCTGCTCGGAGTCAGAATACCTATATGAAGACATCAGTGTTCCATGCAGTCCGGATCCTCCAGTTAGATCTCCCACCGGGAAGTTGTTGAGTACTTTACTCAATAAATTTAAACAAAAACACTAAAGTATTTTTTATGAAGTTTTCCTAAACTAAAATAGTCTTATGTTTAAAAATGATGGAGTCTGATTTTTTTGGTCCAATTTGGAAACCTCATTATTTGTTATGTGATCTAACAAAATTGCAAAATCTTATGCAGTCTGTTTGAGGGTGCTATCAGTGACTAGTACACCAAATTGTAGCTCAATTTCTATAAAACCAACTGAGTTATCACCATTTGTGTGCTTGGATACACTAATTAGCTGTGGCAGACATCTTGATTTTGTTGGACTCTCAAAGTTAATTACTAATAGATGATTATTCTGAGAGTTCCCTAATAACTATTAATGGTTGAAGATTTTTATACAGAGAGACAAGAAATCATGGCAATAATTACTGCAAAACCTTTAAAGAAATAACTGATCAGTTTGTGTTTGCAGTGGGGATGCATGGGGATTACTCTCAGCTGTTTCTGCACCAAAACGTAGCTTAAAGTGGTCGTCCACTCGTTATTTCAATAAATCTGCTGTGGTTTCAATCATAAATTAATGTCTATGAGGTGTTTACAGTGGAAAAAGCTCTGGCGCTCCTGTTTCAGGAAGGAGAAGTTAGCCGGAGAAGTGTGTGTGTGGGGGGGGAACGGCAGGATTACGAGTCTTACTCGTTAATATTCATTATAGTCAAACATCTCTCCTCTGATTGGCTAACAGCAACGTGACTCTTCTACTGCCTTCGTTCTCTTTTCTTTCTTGGGTAAAAATAATGCAACGTTGATGTTTTATGTCCACAAATAACACAAGCCTGAAGGAGTTCTGCCATGTTGTTGAGCTGCTAATGCTAACGTTTAGCTTCTAAGCGCTGTTTTATTTACGTTCTGTGAGGCAACAACGCCTGTGAATTACGTTGTTTTGGGAGATTTCCGCAGCATTTTATGGTGCTGGGAGTTTAGTACGAGCTATTTTAAAGCAGCGTGTACACTGATTATTATCTTTTCCTTCCATCCCGTTTCACCAACTCTTCCAATTTTACAAATGCCGGTTATTTTGGGCGATGTCATGTCCTACTGAGTTACAACCAATCAGTGTGAGTTAATCACAAGCTCCACTCAGCGACTCTACCGGGCCATTCCGAGTACGCACCCTGGCTTTTGTTCTCTGTTGGCTCCTGAAAATGCTCCATTTGGTCGGCCCGCTGAAGTGGAGACACGAGCATGCCGCAAAGTTCCGGTAAAATTACTGTGAAGTTCTGATAGTGGAAACACGCCTCATGAATGCAAATATTCCCTGTGATGTAAAAGAAACTGGCGTTTCCCCGTCTATTTTCTTTTGGTGACTATTGCACAAAATGAGGGTAGAAGACTATTTTCACGTTCAGCATGCATGTGAAATCATCATATTTCAAGCATAACATGTTTCCTCCATTTTAATGTCTGTAGAACGTGACAGAGTTGGAGCTGTTTTTGTGTTTGCAAATGCTAAATAGCTGTGGTAGCCATCTTGAATTGATGGATCAAAAATCAATCAGTTTTAGATGTTTGTGTTTTGATTACTGTCTGAGAGATTCACCAAAATCATGAGATATTTTACTAATGTACTAACGGTTACAGAGACATTCCTGCAGCAACGATAATAAACATCTCCAGCAGGAGAACACGTTTTAAGACAGCTGTCCCATGGCTACCCACTAATTTTTAGATATTCCACTTTAAGACGAGATGCTAAACTTTGACTGCTGCATCTATATGAAACCTGGAGGTGTTGGTGTGTATTTCTGCTCTGTCCTTTTATCGGCTCTGCTCAGTCACAGAGGAAGCCTTGCAGGAAAACAGCGCTTTAATCACGCCCAGTGGGGGCGAACACGCTGTAGCGCAGACCTTCTGCATGTAAACCGTCTTTGTCATGGATGTTATCAGCTCAGCACACGAGGCCTCTGTCCTCCTCCATTCTGCCAGCTTTTATCGGTGGAGATGATTCTGTGATTGTCGTCACAATTTAAGATAATGGATTTTGGTGCCACGGATTAAACGTTTGGTGCTTTTGGATTTTTCAGGAACATTTTAAACAATAACAGTTTTTAGCTTTAATAGCTTATAGTGGCTCAAAGGTGCCCCATAAAATGTGAAACAGACTAATAGTCAGGCGTGTTTGTCACCAGTATATCTGCAATGATCTATACTGTTTCCTTTCTTTGCATCTTTTACAGTAAAGCCGTAATTTCAGGCTCAGTTCTGTGTATCGCAGCAAAGACGAGCGAACATCGATCGCTGAGATTATTGTTGTCCATACTAAGCGGTTGTGCTTTAACATCATCTCCTCTCATGAGCCCTCTGTGCAAATAGACCTGTGTATAAAGCTTAAACCGGGCAATAAAGGTCAGGAGTGCTGTGCATAATTGCAGGATTTAGCCCGAGTCTCTTATCACCCTGCATGGACTCTGCCTTGCACAAAAAGAGAGCCGCATGTCGGGTTCAGGATGCTGCGTGACGGGCTTTCTGAAAGGACGTCCTACCCGGGGGGTCAGCTTTTAAGCTGGAAGTCCTAAATGGTAATATTTTGCTTGTAGACGTTGAAATCTGTCATTATTTCACGAGTTTTGGATTTACAGGAAAAGGATTCATTTGTTTTTGTTATTCAGCAGCAGGTTGGAGATATGAGAGAACAAAATGTGATATTCAGGCAGAAATCTTATTGTAGAAACGAAACCGCATTTAAGGAACAGAGTTCATGACCCCAGCAGCCGCAGGGAGGAAGCTGTTCCTCAGCCTCGTTGTCCAGGCTTTGTGGCTCCTGGGTCTGTGATCATATTTATGGTCTGCTTCTGCGTTTGCTGTTTTCTGACCCTAATATCAGTTTACTGCATTTCTAAAAACGTGTTTATTAGATTATTAAACCACACACACAAAAAAGAAAACGAATGAGAGAAGCAACACAATGAATATTAGACCAAAAAGGTCATTTTTAGTGAAAACAGCTGAGTTTTTTCCTATATGTTGAATTATTAAACCAAGCGTTGTTTTGCTAAAGGAACTCTCTCAGCTTGTCAGTGTCAAAAGGTTAAAAATACTTCCAATATTGAAGGTCAGTGTTTGAAATGAAATCTTTCTAATGGCACAGTTTGCACTTGAACCTTCATTTAACCCACAAGCTAGGATATTTACAAACATTTGTTTTGTAAAATGCATAAACTCCCCATAAGTGTTATAAATCTGGAGTCTTTTCTAGTCTAAGAAACTGCAATGAATGCAGCCATAGAAACACTACTTGGTATAAACGGTGTGTGTGTCTTTTGGCAAGCCAATGGTGACAATAAAGTTCAAAACGTGCATAATGGTCGCCAAAACGCGTGTTTTGAACACGTGTACTGACGCCAAAGGTGCCAAAAAGCACCTGTAAAAATGTGCGTAATGGCTACCAAACCCCGTATGGAAAGCCAATGGTGGCACAAAATATTTTACAGAACATAATCAATAAAACTAAAAGACATAAAAAAAAGCTGCTTCTTTAAACAGTTTACGGGCTAAATGTAATACTGGCAAGATGTGTAGCTGAAAGCAAACATTATATATGTCACGAGGGTTTATCTACTCAGCTGAAGCAGCTTTTATTTTTTAATGTTTATTAGTATTGTTGATTATGTTCTGAAAAATATTTGTGCCACCATTGGCTTTCCATACAGGTTTTGGCGGCCATTACGTGCATTTTGACAGGCATATTTTTGGCACCTTTGGGGACAATACACGCGTTCAAGACGCACGTTTTGGTGGCCATTACACGCGTTTTGAACGCATGCTTTGTTGTCATTGTTGGCTTGCCATATAATGCGTGCGTGCATGCGTGTGTTGCTCTGTCTTCTCAAACTCCCAGTGAGCTGCAGAGGATAGCTGCTCATACTGATCCAGGTTATGTTGCAGGTTTCGTCCTGTTAAAGGGGAGTTTTCCTGTCCACTGTCGCTACATGCTTCCTTAGTATGGGGATTGCTGTAAAGTCTAAGGAAACTTTTACCTAATTAGCATAATGAACTGAACTCAATTTGAACGTTTACTTTGTGCCTTGAGACAACTCTTACTGTGATTTGGTGCTATAAAAATAAATTAAATTGAATTGCTTTAGCATCTTTTCCTCTCTCCTTTGTGAGATACTAAGGTTAGCCAACATCTGTTCAGCTTTGCCTCGATGCACGCTGTTTGTTTATTTGACTATAGATGTCATTTTGTTCTTTATATACTAAAGAAATCCCTAAAACATTGAGACAGCTGCAATTTTCTTTAATCATAGATGCAGAAAGGCACACCATTATGCTTTGGTTTCACTGGTCACAGACATATTTTACATTAAATACTACCTGCTGCATGTGTCATCTCAGTTTTACTTTATGGAACGCCTAAACGCCTCATGATTTAGGTCCCATGTGGGAGATGAAGACATAAAAAGAAGCAGTCGGGCTTAAATGTTGCTGTTTAGATAAATAAGGACATAGACATTTTCATGTGGCTCAGTTTTTAAGGATTTCAACTTAGTCTCAAGCTGATTGCAGCCAATCTAAAAGTCAAACTTTTCAGAGGCAAGAAAAATAAGCGTGTTTAAAAGAGTCATTAACACTGCAGGAAGGATGTTTCTGAAAAGCAGTCACACTGCTAAAGAGCTCCCATCTCAAGATCAAATAGCTTTGCACGGGGCTTCTGCTTCTTATGGTGTCAAATTCATTTAGCTTCATCCTGATTTCCTCTTGATTTCCTGTTTCAAACACTTGTGTGAGCACTTGAACGGACGGCGTGCAGCGGTAGTCATTTTCACCCCTCGTTGAGGATCCGGTTTTAGAAACCAGGTACACGGTGGTACTGAGGAGGTTTTGGTGTCTTTTCAGTTGCAAGGTGATGATGCTAATACACTCTGGCGTTTGCTGACAATGGGAAAAAAAATCTGCCTCATGTTGGTTTGATGAGTCGTCCTGGTGAAGAAAAAAGAAGTGAGTGAGCTCACAGACTGGATTCACCATCACACGCTCTGACTGAACACATTCTCTGTTTGTCACACCCCCTCATTCCCCACCTCCAGGTCTCAATTAAAGTTTGACGCTAAAATGAGAACAGTCTGCACCCACCAGTTTCTGCTCCTTTTTTAGCAATCTGGAGCAGAAAAATGTAAAAGATACATGACAATGTCTTTGTTCTTGTCCTGCCTTTAGGGCTTATTCTCATGGACAGCCATGGGTTCTTACAATATTACATTCTGAACGTTGGAGACGAGCCTAAAACATCATACTTTTATGTGGTTTTGTCCACCAAAGCCTGTTATAGATGCAGGGGGTGGAAAATAAACCACAGAAGTTATTTCCTTTGTTTTTTTTAAGAAAACTAAATCTGAAAAAGGTATCAAGACATGGTATCAGCTCTGGATCTTTAATGTTGACTCACTCTTTCCAGGCTATGTTACAAGCTTTGCTGAGCTGGAAAAATGAACTTCACTTTAAAGGTGAGGTTCACTGAGAAACTGTATAACTCTTGTTCTTTTTGAAATACGATTGGTCACCCTGAGATTCACGTGCATGCTGAACGCAAAAATAGTCTTCAACCCTTATCGCCTGCATTAGTTAATGATAGAAAGTAAACGGGAAAACAATAGTGTCAGAAAAAGCCACACAGATCTAAGTCAGACTGTAAAATTAGCATTCATGGACTCGCCCACCATGGCTCGCGACTGCAGAAGGCTGTGTTGATTTAGCGACCAGGAGAGAGCAGGGCAAATCTCGGCTAGTAGAAGCTAACTGTTAGCGTTAGCATGTCAACCACATGGCAAAATACTTTCGGGCTTGTGTCATTTGTGGAGATAAAATGTCAACGTTGCATTTTTTAACAAGAAAGAAGAGCGAACGAAAGTATCTTAAGAGTCATGTTGCTGTTAGCCAATCAGAGGCGAGATGTTTGCATATCAGGAATATCTGCCGTTTTCCACCTCCTACTCCTCCGACTAATTTCTACTTCCTGAAACTGGAGCAAAGGAGGTTTTTTTCATACTGAAAACGACTTATTCATACCAGAGACCACAGCAGATTTACTGAAATGATGAGTGTATGACCCCAAATCCAGACTAGAGGCATCAGCCGTGTGGAACTGCAGCAGGAAGGTTTACTCGCGTGTTCTGCGGCACGGCAATCCACACTGGGGAGCGTCTCAAACTTCTCTGCCGTCCTCCTCCCTGGACCCGCGAGATCACAAAATCCCTCGAGACTTCAGAGGTCAATGTTTGTTTATGCCATCCGCCATTAAACCAAAAAGAAGAAGGAGATCACGTTTGCTATCCCTCTTTGATGTCATATAAAATGTTGTTCCTCTCCACTGCCAGGATTAAATCCATAAAAAACACACTGTTGCATTTCTCGAAAGCTGCGGTAAGTAAATAAGCCGTTAGGTCACATGTATTAATGTAATCTACGTAGGTAAGAAATTGCATCTCTGCAATAGTCTTTTATTTTGAAAATTACCAGGCATTTTACATCAATACTGTGTGTGATTTCCTGTCTAGCCCTATGTTAATTGTGGAAATTGACGCATCCCAAAAGTGACTCGTGGCAAAAATAGAATCCAGACCAATATTTAGCAGCATGGCGCGGAAAGCCGCTTCTGGGATGCACCTGAAAAGTTCCGCGCTGCGGCTGGTTTGGCCCAACCCATAGACTATAATGGATTCTATTTTAAGAAAAGATGTTCCGCTGCCGTTCTGCACCACTGATGCCTCCAGTATGGATTAGAGGTGACTCCTTTTAATAAATATTGTACTCTCGTCCTAGATGGCTGTTTCTAAAAAACTGAATAAACTGTCTACATGCACTGTGGTCCTCTACAGAAACTCACATGTACTTTACTGTATTTGTCGTCAAACATAGATTAATTTAAAACAGTTTCTTGTTTTGCATCTAAACCCATATAACACGTAACAAAATGCAGAGACAAAAGCAACTTCTTCAAATTGAATTTATTTGAAGCTTCTAAAATTCACCCGGTGATGATTCAACCCAAACCTCAAAAGAAGGGATGATGTGGACGTAGAGACATGCCTGGGTTGTGTATGTGCGAGTACGTTCTGTTTGTGTATATTTCCAAGGACAATTTATTTTCAAAGTGGGTTGGTTCGTCTTTGTTTCCTGCCGTTAGGAACACACGCGGTGCATGTGAGGTCTGTTTATTTGCCTTTTCTGTGCCCTTTAAGATTCCTCCGTCTAACCCCGCGTTTAGTCACAGTTTATCCGGTGTCCGGCGTTTTTGTTCACCTTTAAAATCGTTCTCAGAGCAGCTTCTGTTCCCCTGTTTCACTCATGAACAAACACATCTGGCTGGGAGCTGTCTGTAAGCATTACTGTGGTATCTTGCAGGTGAGTCTAGAAGGTTAATTTTGCCAGAACACTGAGATATTTGCTTGTATTTTTTTCGCTCTTTGGAAAATTAGTACGTGCAAATGTGTGGTGCACCCTGAGACTTCATCTGGGACGTCTTGTTTAAACATGTTACAGGATATATTGAAGAAACTGGAGATTAAAACAAATTTGAGAAAAATTAAGGGGGGTTTTCACTGCATGGGACCACCTTTGAGTTAGGGTTCAAAGTCCTTGAGCCAAAACCAGCTCACTTTTTCATTTATATGTCTGGAATCTCAAGTTTTCCACTCGTCAACCCACCAAATGGTTGTACATGGACTTTTTTTTTACTGGAAATCCGATTCAAAAGGTCAAAGTAGACAGATAATGAAGCGATCAGTACCGGTCGGTGCTGTAAAGAGGGAGTTTGTGTTCAGTTGGGACGTCTGCAGGAATAAATGAAGGTATCTGGGGGTGACGGGGTATGACATTAGTAAGTCTCACATTACTGACTTTCCTTCCATTATTGCTCTCCACCAGCACGTCTCACGATGGAAACCAACAGCTGTATTTGACAGCTTTGTGGGCTCATGACCTCTCATAGCAGAAAGAAATAAAAGAATTCAGACGTCAACGGACAAAAATCCACTGACTCACAAAGATAGCTGCTGATTCAGACATCAGAGGAACTCAAAAGTAAAGAGAAGTGCTAAAAGGCAACACAGCTCACCCCCTACAAAAAGCTTTGTTAGCTTTGATTAAGAAAAATCAACTTTTTAAAGTTTAATCTTGCTGACTTGAGGCTTTTTCTGATTTCAGGCACCATAGTGTGTCTGCAGGAAAGTGGATTGATGACTAAGGTAAAGGTAAAAACTTGTTCGTGTTTAGGGAACAAAGCACATTTCACATGTTAAGACATCATTAACCCACCTTCTTTTATTCTAAGAGATACAATTAAAAGTTAAAGAGTTATATAAGGAGTTCGTTCGCAAAACAGATAATTAAATTTTTTAACAATTTTCCAAAAAATGCGACTTTTTAGTAATTACTTCAGATGATATCAGTCAAAACAAAGTTTGGTGATTTTGATCAAAAATGACTGTTATTTGTTTTTGTAAATTAAATCTTCATATTTCTTTTTTATGCTAAGATGACATTAGTCCTTTAGCAGTTTTAGGTTATAACTTTCATCTCAAAAAGCCTCACTTTTGGGAGCAAAGAAATTATGCCCAATATAGAGAGAGTTACAATAATCTAGCCTAGAGGTTACAAAAAAATGGAGTACCTTCTCCAGGTGGACTCTCGACAGCATAGGCTTGACTTTAGAAAGGCATCGCAGATTGAAAAAACGTGATCGAGTCACAGAGTTGGCGTAAGCATCACACTTAAGGCCAGAGTCAATTCTCACCCCCAAGCTAGTGACAACTTGCTTCAAAAAGGGGGAGAGAGGGCCCAGATCAACTTTGGAACTCATAGCCTGCTATTTGGACTGAAAATAATCAGCTCTGCTTTACCCTCATTAACATGTAGGTAGTTTGCCACTAGCCAAGACTTTAAGACAGGACTCAAGGGACACGATATCAAGACCATCCCCTTGCCGAAACGAGGTGTAAATCTGACAGTCATCTGCATGTAAGTGAAACTGAAGGCCATGTCTACATATCGGGCCAAGGGGCAGCAAATAAATGGAAAAGAGAAGTGGGCCGAGAATCGAGGCCTGTGGAACCCCCCAGCAAAGATCCTCCAGGAAAATGCGTCCCCCAATTTAACACAAAACGTCCTTCCATGAAGGTACGAGCGGAACCAATCCAATACAGATCACATAGGTTTTTTAAAGACTTTAGCAGTTTTGTTATTCAATTCATGTTTCTTATCGCCTAAATGTTCTCTAACGTGGTAACGTAACTTCTGTAAGTTGTACGTCCAGTGTGACATCATCAGCAGGCACAGGACCCCTAGCCGGCTCACATAGAAGAAAACATGGCATCTAATATGGCGTCCCCCAGAGACTTATACCCGTGCCCTATGTATTTTAGACCTGATTTTTATGGTTATATGTTACGAAGCCACCAATATTTTTCAACAACTGAACATCATTTTATTCATTTTCAACAACATTTCAATGGATATTTCCAGAGATTAATGGTAAAAACTACACATTGTTACTTTAATTAGAGTAAATTTACTTTGTTGAGTTTTTATTTCAGTGCAATTGTTTCTTTTTAAGCTGCAAAACAAAAACCTTGTCTCTACTTTCCTGCTACAAAGACAGATAAATCTCCCAAGTCTCAATATAACACAAGATTCCAGTCATAATATTGTCAGACTGAGGTTTTCCAGTGAGCTCTCAGGAAATTAAGAGTCGACTCAGAGTATTTTCTCTCCTGTATGCCGTTAGTCATGGGTTTCTCCAAGCATGCATGAGGAAACTTTGAAGAGGCACAAAAGCCAGGACAGCATTGTGATTTATAACAGCTTTTTAGATTAGTCTTTACACACATATTGAACTTCCTTTACAGTCTTCACCTAGAATAAGGGAGAAAAGCATCAGCCTTTTAAAGCTTTAGGAGCCAACGCACCTTTTGCTTCAGCGCAAGGATCAGAAGTGAATTTTCATCTGGAACACGTCACCCTCTCTTATAATTTCCCCTTGACTGTCTTTTCCGTGTTGACTTTTCCAGTCACAGAGGAAATATGAGTGCTCTCTTGAAATATGAGGACTTTATGTGGTTACTGAAAGTGGTAAAACCTTTCAGTAAAAGGCCCTGCTCTCGTTACCAATGCCATATGCTTTTGCATAATTGAAACTTGCATGAGGAAACATCTGAGTCAGCATTAGCTCCTGAATTATTCTGGTGTGTGTGATCACAAATAAACTGGCGTTGTGACAAAAACACCCATATTTCACTTCCAGGTTGTAGATGCTACTTAGGGGATTTGTAAGAATGAATTCTGAGCAGAGCAGCAGAAGCCTTAAAGGGGTCCTAGAAAAAGTTTTTTGACTCTCTATATAACTTATGAAACTTTGTTGGGGCTCACAATGGCCCAGGAGTCCGGATAAATGACCAAACACAACTCCAAAGACTTACAGTGGTTTGCCCCGCATACTCGACCAGGACATGAATAATAAAGGTCGAGGGTGAATGAGGAACAAAGTGAGAGTCTGGTAAAGTGACTGTCCGGCTGGTTGTGGAGCAGGGGTATGTGGATGAACAAGAATAAAGATAAAAACCAAAAACTGTGAATCTCACTGGCATTCCCAGTACATCCGTGTTTTCCTCTTGTCCAACAAGGACATTAGCAGTAGTTTAGACTAGCATTAGCAGTAGCTTAGGCTAACGTTAGCAGTAGCTTAGACTAGCATTAGCAGTAGCTTAGGCTAGCATTAGCAATAGCTTAGACTAGCATTAGCAGTAGCTTAGGCTAGCGTTAGCAGTAGCTTAGACTAGCATTAGCAGTAGCTTAGGCTAGCGTTAGCAGTAGCTTGGTGTAGTGTTGTTCTGGGGTTAGCATTTGGCGGCCAAAGTTTATATATTGCAGACAATGAAGTGGGTTGGGACTTGCTAATTTAAGGTGGTATGACTTGTTAAACCAGTTTTTCTCAGAATGAACCATTGATCTGATGCCATTACAATATTACTGACTTACATAGGAAAGCAGGTTTTGGTTTTCACCTTTAAAATATACAAAGATGAAAATCTAATGTGCAGTTTGGTTTTGAACAATTGAGTCTTAAAGCTGCAAAACAACACAGACACGGTCATGGAACACTCACCCATCCCTTCTGTTATCAACCCTGGGCCAGGTCCTCCTGTGATACATAACCCGCATTGCCAGAGGAAACGAGATGGCGCTAAACACCAGTCGCTGTTTTCTATGTTCAGAACGTCTTTTGTTGTCCGTGACTTCAAATGGTGTTTTTCTTTTTGGGACTCTGGTAGTTTGTCCTAAAGTTGAAGTGGTAGCAGCCGACTGTTTCTCCTTCTCTGATATTATTGAGCGGAGAACCTCTCACACCAGTGGTGTTCTGTTGATAAATACGTGAGTGTGGAATGAGTGGAGGACCCAGGGAAGTGCGGTGGTTCGGCGAGACTGACAACCAGATGGTCCAAAAGCTGCTTTTGTTTGGAAAACAACTATTGGCTGAGGTTTTTAGACAAATGCAAAAGAACCACTTCATTAATGTTTTTTTGTTTTTTTAATCTCCACAATATATTTACAGCTATACTATGTTAGAACGTTGTTAAGAGGCATGAAAATAATGTTTTAAGCTAATTTGTTTTGCAGATTTGCTGTTGTAGCATTAACCTATGCTATCCTTTGTGTCCTTACTTTAATCTCTGAACTATTTCATGTTACCTTTAAAGTGCTCAAAGTCTGTGGTATACTCAGGGGTTAAACAGATAACCAAGAAAAACACCCATGTTTTGATTCATTACATCATTTGGGGACACAGGTTCTCAGTCACACCTTTTTGTGCAACGTGTGCCAATCTAACACCCGTAGCACGGCACTTTCAGTGCAAATTACCCAGCAGCCCGTCTGAAACTCAATTATGCGTCTTTCGTTATTTGTAATAAATATGCAAGAACCTAATGAGGCGCAAACGAGGCAAAAGTTTGGGAATATGCCACCACAGAAATTGCGACTAAACTTTTGCCATCTCTTGCTTTTCTATAATCAAATCACAGAAGCTCTCAATTCAGCTTCCTAGTTAGAGCATAGTTATGTTGCCCTGACAAGACAACCGGTCTGGCACCAGACTCGGTACAAAAAGCTTTCTAATTAGAATGTATTTACATTTTATTTACAAAGCAGAAATATGAATGGAATGCGGCCAGTGAGCGGTCGGAAAGCCGTATGCTAATGCGTGTGAATCTTCCAGAAGGATGTATTGGATATCCCTTTAACCGTTGCCTGTTTAAATGCTTTTTTTAAAAGTATCCTGAGCTTGTATGCAACACAACCAGAGAACTGCACGTTGATATATTATGGTGTGAAGCATTTTATTACGCTTCCAGCTGAAAAATGCCGTAACCATCGTTTAAAGAAGCTCCAGCGTTCCTTTGATCTACTGTTTCCCTTCGAGTTGTATGTCCATAAAAAAGAACAGCTTGCATTGACAATGCAGTGTGAGATCTGTATAGTACATCATTTTCTGGTCCTGGTGTCGCTGCTCCGTTTAAATTCCAACGCATCGCCTTGACAACATCATACCAGTAATATATTACCCCGTCATTGACGGAGCGCGTTACCCCCGGCCTTACTTTGTCCTTGATGGCAGAGCTCTTCCCTAAACTGTAATTTATTTGCTGTTCACTTGTCACTTTTGTTTGTCATCAGACATGCATTTCACCCGTGGCAATAGCTCACCCGTTTAGCATTACTTAAGTAAGAACGATGTTAGCTTGGTGGAGTAATTCTCATGCACAAGATGAATTTTTAAAAGAAAAATAGATGCTATTGTACTGATGCATGTGGGCTATGGAGAAAATTAAATCAAGCTTTTAGTGATGAAAGGGGCACGAGAGAGGAGGAGCGCGGAACAAAACGATGCTCTGCTTTATCAGCAGACATATTTAAAGAGCAAGTTCACTGAGAAACAGTTTTTTACTTGTTGTTTTTTAAATATGATCGGTCACTCTGAGGTCAACATGCAGGCTAAACATGAAAATAGTCTTCTACCCCTATTTCCTGCATTAGCCGCCGATAGAAAATAGACAAACACTCTGATTAGAAATGCCAGTGACATTTGGACGTCATAATGTCAAATTAGCATTCATGGACTCACCCATCTTGGCTCGTGACGGGGAAGGCTGTCGTTGTTTTAGCCTCCAGGAGAGACCGTTAGCATTAGCAACTCGTTAGCATTAGCAACACAACAGAACTCCTTCAGGCTTGTGTTATTTTTGCAGATAAAACATCAACATTCCAGGGCAAACGGGGCAGTGGTAGAGTCGCATTGCTGTTAGCCAATCAGAGGAGAGATGTCTGAATATCAGGAAATAAGACTCCAAATCCCTCCCCTCTGTTCTGTCTAACTTCTACTTCCTGAAACAGGAGCGCCAGAGGTTTTTTTTGCACAGAGATTGATTTACAAGACTTTCATTTATACTATAGACCACTGCAAATGTGTTGAAAAACAAGTGAACTTAGCCTTTAAAACAACTTCCTGTATGATGAAACTACTTTAAACCAATCAGTCCTTTGATTCACTTGTTTAGACATAATACTTATTTACCTAAAGTTTGGAAAACATCCTGTTTAGTCAGTAAATTATATATTTTCCAAATATTTTTAACATTCTGTACATTAAAATGACATTATGTTCCACCTCTTTGACATTATAGGCTTGAACGGAACCAGTATGTTATGCACAGACGCAACAGGCTGCCGGTAGACTGAGTATTTTAGGATCTGAAGGTGAGATCGGATTGATTTAGGTGTGAAGTTATTAGACTAGATTTTAGCAGTATGCTCTGAAAACTTGCATGCATGCAATGGTGACTCACAAGCTTCTTTTTTTCTCCCCCACAACCACTTGTTAGGTATTTTGTGGCAATGCCTGCCCTCTTGCAGACTTGCTTCTAAATACAGTCGTGTGTAACATACCAGTGATGTTATGTCAGGTTTTCAGTACGCACTATGCCTTCAGAGTCAGTAGAATGTGGATATTGCTTTTAAAAGGGACATTCTGTGGAAATATTTCAGTGATGACTTTGGTAAATGGATCCCTAAATGACCTTATTGAGTCAAATATCCTCGATGGGTCAGTTGTTTTCTAATTCCATGGTCTTGAAAATCCATGTGAGAACATTAATTCAATTCAATTCAGTTTATTTATATAGCGCCAGATCACGACAAGAGTCGTCTCAAGGCACTTCACAAAGTAAACATTCCAATACAGTTCAGTTCATAAGCCAATCAGTAAAAAAGTTTCCTATATAAGGGACCCAGCAGATTGCATCAAGACACTGACTAGTGTCATTGTGTTGGTACAATCCTCATACTAAGCAAGCATTTAGCGACAGTGGGAAGGAAAACTCCCTTTTAACAGGAAGAAACCTCCAGAGGATCCTGGCTCAGTATGAGCAGCCATCCGCTACGGCTCACTGGGGGTTGAGAAGACAGAGCAGGCACAGGCACACCCCGCACCCACACACACACACACACACACACACACACACACACACCACATATATCAAGTAGTGTTTCTATGGCTACACTGTGATTTCTTAGTAGAAGTTCTATTTAGTAAGAGTAAGAGAAACTTTATTGTCTTTATCTGAGTGAATCTATAATTAATTCAATAGGTGAACTAATAGTAGCACATTCTATGTTAAAGAAAGTAAGATGTAATATCAGGAAAGGGAGAATGTTAGGTGGTTGGCAGCAGTGTGCCAGCCGATGGCCCCCTCCATGAGGCCACCACAGCTCAGCAGAACGCCAGTGTAGCTTCTTCTGGGGAGAAAAACACTTAGAGAGAAAATAAAGTTAACAGCTGGAATAACAGGAAATAATGCAGTTAGAGAGTGGTGGTAGAAGAGAGTAGCAGAGTGTGGAAAGTGGTCAGTATGTCCTCCAGCAGTCTAAGCCTATAGCAGCATAACTACAGAGATAACTCAGGATAACCTAGCCTTTTAGATGGAGGCATGTGGGAGGCAGGGCCAGGGAGAAGTCTTTAACGACAGTAGTCCCCTCTGTACACTCCACCTCCCTC
Source organism: Aphyosemion australe (assembly GCA_006937985.1). Taxonomy (NCBI): domain Eukaryota; kingdom Metazoa; phylum Chordata; class Actinopteri; order Cyprinodontiformes; family Nothobranchiidae; genus Aphyosemion; species Aphyosemion australe. The sequence goes on along the minus strand of SSNS01000029.1, from coordinate 2,445,053 downwards.
TGCTCCCCACTCGTCTAAACCTGGGCTAACATCAGAATTTAACCATAAGCCCTATCAAATAGAAAAGTTTTGAGCCTAGTCTTAAAAGTAGACAAGGTGTCTGCCTCACGCACTAATGCTGGGAGCTGGTTCCACAGTAGAGGAGCCTGATAGCTAAAAGATCTGCCTCCCATCCTACTTTTAGATATTCTAGGAACCACCAGTAAACCTGCAGTCTGAGAGCGAAGTGCTCTGTTAGGAACATATGGAACAATCAGATCACTGATGTATGATGGAGCTTGATTATTAAGAGCTTTATATGTGAGAAGGAGGATCTTAAAATCTATTCTGAATTTAACAGGCAGCCAATGTAGGGAAGCTAAAACAGGAGAGATGTGGTCTCTCTTTTTAATTCTCATCAGAACTCTAGCTGCAGCATTTTGGACCAGCTGAAGACTTTTGACTACATTCTGTGGACCTCCTGATAGTAATGAATTGCAGTAATCCAACCTTGAGGTAATGAATGCATGAACCAGTTTTTCAGCATCACTCCTGGAAAGGATGCTTCTAATCTTAGCAATATTCCGAAGGTGGAAAAAGGAAATCCTACAAACCTGTTTAACGTGGGATTTGAATGACATGTCCTGGTCAAAGATTACACCGAGGTTCTTTACTTTGTTCTCGGAGGCTAATTTAATACCGTTTAGATTAGGTGATTGACTAAGCAGTTTCCTTTTCTGAGGTTCTGGTCCAAAGATGATAACTTCAGTCTTGTCTGGATTTAACAGCAGAAAGTTTAGAGTCATCCAGATTTTTATGTCTTCAAGACAAGCCTGTAATCTACCTAACTGATTAGGTTCATCAGGGTTTATGGATAAATATAACTGAGTATCATCAGCATAACAGTGGAAGTTTATCCCATGTTGTCTAATGATTTTACCAATTGGAAGCATATATATAGTGAAAAGAATTGGTCCAAGTACTGAACCCTGTGGTACTCCACAAGTAACTCTAGAGTATGAAGAAGATTTCTCATGTACATGAACAAACTGAAATCTGTCAGATAAATAAGATTTAAACCAGCCTAGCGCTGTTCCTTTGATCCCTACAACATGTTCAAGCCTTTCTAAGAGAATATTGTGATCGACTGTGTCAAAAGCAGCACTGAGGTCCAACAAGACCAGAACAGACACAAGATTCTTATCTGAGGCCGTGAGAATATCATTTGTAACTTTCACTAATGCGGTTTCAGTGCTGTGATACTCTCTAAAACCTGACTGAAATTCCTCAAACAGATCATTAGTGTTTAGATGCTCACATACCCGACTGGCCACTATTTTCTCAAGGACTTTAGATAAAAATGGGAGATTAGATATTGGTCTATAATTCATTAGGTCATCTGGATCCAGAGAAGGTTTCTTAAGTAGAGGTTTAATTACAGCAACCTTAAACTCCTGCGGAACGTATCCATTTACTAAGGATAGGTTAATTATATCTAAAATGGGGGCAGTAACCAAAGGAAATGTTTCTTTAAATAATTTGGTTGGGATTGGGTCTAAAATACAAGTTGAAGGTTTAGATGAAGCTAATATTTTTGATAACTCTGAAAGCTCAACTGCATCAAAACAGTTCAAACACAGATGAGGTTCTACAGTTACCTCAGATGCTGCCTCACTTACTGAGGAAGAAGAAGTCGTGTTGGGGAGGATGCTGATGATTTTGTTTCTAATAGAATCTATTTTATTAGTGAAGAATTCCATAAAGTCGTTGCTGCTGAAGGCTAAGGGAATAGCTGGCTCAGAGCTATGATTCTGTGTAAGTTTAGCAACTGTACTGAAAAGAAATTTAGGATTATTCTTATTCTCCTCAATTATCAGGATCTGGGTCACTTTTTAGTAATGTTTGTTGTGTTTAGTAAAGTCTTCTTGTTAGTAGGGTCAGTGAGGGTTAGCGGTCCTGTTAATGTATTTACATTTTTAAAAAGATTTTAATTTAAAGTAACACAGAGCAGTTTCCTGATCCTCCGCCCTACTGGTTGAAAGTGGAATTACAACTACCGTAAACAACCCTGCAGCAGCCTGCTGTAGCTAGCGCTAACAACGAGCTAACGCTAACATGAGCCAAGTCTTACTAATTAAGCCACAAATTAAGAAGATCCACACTGTTGGACAAGTAGTTGTCATATATTGCAAAGATGATGTTTAAAGTTAATTAAACATGATAAACATGTGATGTTAACGACCTATAATGATTTAGTTTTTCTATTTGTCTCCTGTATAAATCAGTATCAGTTTATATCAGTATTAAAAGTTAGACAATATCGGTATATCAGATATTAGTAAAAAAGCCAATATCAAACTACCCTAATTTTAGTTTATCTGCATTTTTTGATCAGCTTCATTACAAAAAGCATTACTGAAAAAACATTTTTGCATTCTGCGACACACCATCTCCCTGATGGCCACAAATGGCCCACAAGCTGCTTTTTGGACCCCCTTAGCCCAATAGATCTTTTACTGATAGCCCATCACTAAATAGTAAAGTGTGCATCCATCCACTGCATGGATTTTCATGAAACGTTCAGAAACTAATCATAAACTGTACATCTTTTATTTATAAATTTTTGAAATCAAAGATGGCTGCCAATGCTATGCAATGGCTATGCATGCAAACAATTTGCACCAGCATTTAAATTAGGCCCGTTCTGGTAATGGTGTAACTATGAACAGGAAGTTGTGTGTAAATATGTGATCTATAGAGTAATAAACCGATTTTTTTGAGCGTAAAATCTACTAATTGAAAGAATTGTCGTTATTGGAAGCGTAGCTCTCCAAACAGGAATTTTCTGCCAGAATCATTTAAGTTAGACTCTAATAACACGTTTAGGAATTAGTGATTTCCATCATTAAACAAGTGCTAATAACTTTGAGGAAAACATGGCCGCCCGTTAGTGAGGAGTTCTAATGAATGGAACCATTCAACACGACATATATTAAAAGTTTTCCCCTGAGTTTCGGTCTCTCGACTGTGATCGTCAATTAGTATGCATGCCCTAGGCCAGGCCAGGAGCAGAGTGATCACAGATTATTATTCTGTCTGCTAATGAGTTTATTTTCTCAAAGTATTCATCCCCCTCGCTGCCCTTGGGTCGCTTACTTGAACACGATCTCATTTTGATACATGAAGCATTCTGTGTTAGCGTTTAGCTGGCACACCCATTCATCACTGAGTGAGATGATCCCAGGAAGACCCAGGGAGGAAGTGATAAACTTGGCTGTAGTTTGACGGCAGCCGAGGGTGAATAACACGCCGTCTGCGCGACAGGAAGCTATTTTTTCTTCTTCTCGGTTTAATTTCCACGGAGGAGAGGCCCAGTGGAGACGACGGGCTGTAAATTCACCCGGGCGATGCTTGTGTTTGGATAAGGAATGTGGAGCTGACACCCACGTCACTCCTACCCCCCAGCGTCAGGCTGATCCTTTGGGAAGTTGTCAGCAGAAATCTTTCATAGAAAACAAGTGGGAAGAGTTTTTGTCATAAATATACCATCAATGTCTCGACATTTATGTAACCCTTGTGAAGATTGACTGTCTTCTGTAATTAACAATGTCAAGAAGAGTGAAGGCAGGATGTAAGGGGGGAGGGTGTATTTATAGGAAAATTCAGTTTTTTCTATAAAACAGCAACCTGTAGTTTCCCCCTTTCAGGAATTTTATATGATGCTTTAGAAATCAGTAAAAGTGATAGTCGTATCCTGTTCTCTGATATAATGTAGGCAATATGTCATTTTTTTTCTTTTGCTAAGCTTTTGCTCTTTTGTGGGTCTGTAAACACTCCAAATGTGAAAAAACCCGCCCATTTGTTGTCTGTCCATGTTTAGTCGTAGGAATTATGTGCCCGAAACAAGACGTTTCAGAAAGTTCCTGTTTGTGATGTCATAAACAGGAACATGTGCATAGAACCACCTCTCATGTGAGAGCGCTGCAGCTAGAGGAGCAGCGGCTCTACTCCGAGCCTTTTCTGAATGATCTTCTCGACTTATTGCAGAGTGAGGGGGAGATTGGTGGGCGTGGCCTGCTTCAACTTGCTTTCTTAAAGAGACAGAGTCCTGAAACGGCTCATTTTGGATGGTACTGAAAATGTCAAGAATAAAACTGCTGATTTTGCTTCATGTGAGAGAGAATTTATGCAAAAATGCATAAAAATGTTTTGTATCCACCACAGAACTATTAGAACTTCCACTTTTAACCTCAGAAACCCTGGTCTTAAACTAATTCACCTTGGGAATGAGCAACTAGGAAAATATTTAAATTAGCCGGAATGTGGATCTGATTTCTGGGAACTGCTGACCTGCTGCAGACAGCTCTAATGGTATCTTAGATGATTGAAAAAGCAGCTTGTTTTATGTCTTTGGTTGAATGATGAACTTGTAATGAGACACTCAAAGCCGCTGTATTAAACTTCAAAAAGAATACGGAAAAATAATCAGAAATGGTTTTCAAACCTAAAGTAGGAGCATTATTAATCAAGAAAATGTAATATTTTGTATCTTTGGGTTTCTTAATATTCTCACTCATTATTTCTGCACCTGATAAGAAATTATCTGTTTAATAAATTCTAAAGGCATTGTTGTTCTGCTGGCAGGTTTCTTTTTTTTTTGGACACATACTTGTCGCAGGGCTCTTCGTTCACATGGAAACTGGAACGCTGAGGATCTCTGTGGGTGTTTTTGTGATCCGTTACATAAAGTCCAATATCGGTTGGAAGCGAGAGGGAATCAAGTAGGAAGTGACATCAAGGGAACGGCCCTTATTAGTGCTTTTGTAATTGGTGAGACCACTTGGCTGATCAGACTGGGCGGCTGCCACTGCAACGGGAATTTAGAGAGAATTCCTACATAAATAAAGGATCTTTTCAGGAAAAGTGCCATAACAGTCTGCAGAAATAAGAGCTTCATGTCAAAACACGCCGGCCGCTCCGCCGTCATAAAGCTAACAGGGTCAAAGAGCAGCTGCACCCTGCTGCAATGCAGCTATTTGCTGTCACCCATCATAAATCCATAAGAAGCCCATACATCTCACACTCAGACTCCAGATTACACCTTCAGCAGCTTGTAAATCACCCACTAATTAGCAGCTATTTTTAGTCAAACGTACAGCCTCCTCTATACGGCTCATTTATGTGCATTTTTATGTCACATTATTGGGCTGGGAAGATTATTTTTAGTGATATGGATTTAGATCTTTAGCACATCTTTTGCATAATCGAATTTTCTGCTATTTAACAGCTGAAGCAAAGCAAATATCCTTCAATTTTTACCCAAAATGTGCTTTTAGCAGAGGAAGGACTTTAAAAACATAGAAAATATCATTTTAATAAAATATTTTAATCAGGCTACACAAAAACGATGTTGGTTCTCTTCCCAAAGTAATTGTTATCATGTATTTGTTTGAGTTATTATGAAAGCAGTTAAGGAAATGTGTAAAATGTTTAAATAAATAGCCGTATGAACACATTTTTCTTTTTTTAATCGTCAGGAAAACTACTTTATTCCATAAAGAGAAAATAAAGGAAATCTATGGAATTAATGAAATAAATGAGGGGGAACTCTTAGCTGCTACCTTTACAAAAGCCCTACTGTTTTCATCAGAGGCTAAAACAGGTGGCGCTCTGAACTTCCACGTCTGATTTGTGTTTTACTTTTCCATCTGCCGCGTTTCAAGGATCATCAGATTCTGTGGAGGTTCAGAGACGGTAAACTCACCTGGTTTGCTCATTTCCTGTCTCCACACTTCTGTAAACTTTCACCTGAAGGTATTATGTCTCGATGTTCACCTCTCTGACTCACACACAGATGTGTTTTTAATTCAGGGAAAAGTGTAAGCTCAAATTATTGTGGGGACAAAATGAAAGGCTTTGAGATATCGATTTATGATAGAATAGATATTGTCCAAACAAGTGTATACAGCTTTATTAGAAATGACTATTTCCTTTTTAAAATTAAAGACTAAGTTCACTGTGAAACAATTTTTTTACTTGTGATTTTGAAATATGATTGGTCATTCTGAGTTTAGCATCCAGGCTAAACATGAAAATTTTATTTTCTGCTTTAGCCGCTGACAGAAAATAGACGGGGAATGCTCCAGGATTAGAAAAGTCGGTCAGATCTACGTCACACTGTCACTTAACATTCATGGACTCACCCATCTTGACTCACGACGGGGAAGGCTGTTGTTGGTTTAGCGTCCAGGAAACAGCAGAGAACGTCTGGGCTAGTAGAAGCTAACCGTTAGCATTAGCAACTCCACCACACAGCAGAACTCCTCCAGGCTTGTGTTATTTGTGGAGATAAAACATCAACGTTGCAGAGCAAACAGAGTCAGTGGTAGAGTCGTGCTGCTGTTAGCCAATCAGAGGAGAGGTGTCTGAATATCAGGAAATAAGACTCCAGATCCTGTTGTCTGAAGCGACTTTCTACTCTGGCTAATTTCTACTTCCTGAAACAGGAGCGCCAGAGCTTTTTTCCCCACAGAGATCAACTCACAAGGGATTCATTTATACTAGAGACCACTGCAGATGTGTTAAAAAAAATTGTGAACTTGGACTTTAAGTAGTTTCACATATGACTAATTCGGTTTTCCTAAAAGATTGTCTCATCAGGTTAAAAAAGCCAACAAATCAGTTTAGTTTTTGCTTCTTTTTCTTTAGACTATGTTAACAAACCTAACACTCTATACTGAAGACGGTCTGGGAACGTCATCTAAGCATATTCTAAAGTCAAAAGGTTGATCCAACAGTGTGGAAATTCCTCAGTAGATTACATCAGTTTTAGCACCAATTTTGGGTCAGCAACTAATGATTCATATTTTATCTGTTAGAGTTCAAATATCTCTGATCAACTCGTTTGGAAAAAAAACATTCAGACCAAAGCAATCGCTGTTACAGGCAATGAAATCATTTATTAAACCATGAAATGATTATATTTGATTTTAGTAAAATACAGATTTATTTGTTTAATTCATGTTACATCGAAGTAATCATGGATCCATCCATCCATCCCTCCATCCATCCATCCCTCCATCCCTCCATCCATCCATCCATCCATCCCTCCATCCATCCCTCCATCCATCCATCCATCCATCCATCCATCCATCCATCCATCCATCCATCCATCCATCCATCCAGCCATCCATCCATCAGCTGTTAGCGTATACGATGGGAATGACATTTAGCTGCTACTACCACGATTTCAAATTTCAGGTCCATATCTGTGAAATTAAAATGATTTTCACCATTTTTGTGTGTTTGCTCAGATTGATTAGCAGTGGCGGCCATCTTGAATTAGAATTTGGTCGCACATCCAATGATCCCTTTAAATGTGAGATATTTAGCTGATGGCAAAAATCAAATCTTCCTGTTTCCAGATCAAACGTTTCCATGGTGATGATTTCATTGGCCACCATTGTTTCAACATAATTGAGCCAGATTTATGATAGATTCGTGGCTTCATGCCAGCGTATGAGTGTAAATGAAAGTAGTGGTTGTTGGTGATCTGGAAGCCACCTGACCCTGAATGGGTGAGACCATTCAGCAGATAATCAGACACTCTGCACAGGACGGGGCTCACGCCGTTAATCATGTGGCCAAAGACAGACTGTGCCTGGTTGACATCCTGTCATTTATCATAAACACACATAGCATGACTAATACAGGACGACGTAATGACTTTATCAATAACTCATCATCTGTGACCAGTACATCAAACGTGCTGTTTCACTCGTTTTTTCTCAACAACTGGAGTCTTTTATTTTTGAGATTACATCTTGTCAAACTCGTGACCTCGATGATTTGATCGGGGTCCGCGTTTCAGCGCTGGCGTGTAATATCTTCCGACAGTATCGACACTAAAAGAAGGTGTTTCTCATTTCTGCGTGCTCTCAGTCGCCTAACGGGAACAGCCACATTAGGCTGATGGAAATCTAATTACGAGGAAAACTCCTCACCAGTAGAGAAGAAGTGCGTGTTTGCAGCACAGAACGTAGTCAACAGAAATGCTCCCGCCACACGTCCTCATTGTCATACAAATGAGTTTTTCAATCGAAGAGATGCGATCATGGAGCCTGAAGCCATTTGTCATCTCCTTATTTGCACTCCCTGGCTTTTTTTCCTCAGACAGAGCTATCTGTTAAATTGCTAAGGAAGTGGTCATGCAGCAGAAACAGAAGGTGATGACTGCAGCTCCTTGGATGTGATGAGATTTCACCAGATTAAAAAAAACAACGTGCTGATAATAGAGCAGCACCTTTCCTCACTACCAGCCGCAGTAAAACTCTTCAAAGGCTTGTTGTTGGAATAGATATAGGAGCTCGTTTTCCAGTGTTTATACAGTTTCCACGCATTTGTCTTTCTCTGTTCGTCGAGCCTTAGTAGCTGTCGTTCCTCATCCAAAGTGCTTCTTTTCTTGTGTTAAGCTCAAACAGCCAGAAACGTCCTTTTTACAGCCTCAAAACATTTCACATGAGACGTCTCAATGACAAAAACAGTCATAATTAAAATGATGTGTTGTGGGGGAAGTGACACAAATATACATGTCAATTTGGGTAAAATGATTAGTTATTGGGAATTCACAAAGCTTCATGGGTTTGCTTTGAGTTTGGTTTTGATCAGGACCTGGTGGCCTCTTATATCAGTGCATGGATGTAGGTTTATGATTTGAGGATGACTGTTTTGACCTCCTCCAAATCTGAGGTACTGAAATTCTCCCTCCAGGTTAAGGTATATTTGGTATATTGGACTCTTGGTTGATAGGTCTTCATCTGCAGTAATGAGGGCGTTACTTCAGCCTGTTGTTGTAAAGAAGGAGTTAAGATGAAAGGGAACGCTCTAAATCTACTGGGTCCAACCCTATCCCATGGCCATGAAAGAATGGGATCTCAAATATAAGGAGGTTAGGGTGGCTAGGTTTTGCTGTAGTGTACTTTGTGTTTTTATCTGTGTACTGCCTGTTTCAAGTACCAGAAACAGCTCAAACTGTTTCCTGTCAGGTAATTGCTGTTTGTTTTGAACTTTTATCATAGCCCAAAAACTCCCAGAGTGCTTTGCAAACCAACGGTCTGCCAAAACAGAGGAAAGGATAGAGTTAGAGCTTTTGGGACAATGGACACCAATTCAGTCAGCTCTCACATTTCTACAGTTCAATTCTTTACCAGCTGCAACTCCCCCTTCCCCTCTTACCACCATCCTTCATCCGTGTTTGTGTTGGAGGTGGAGCACTACTGGCTGTGAAGCATCTGTCTCTTCTTAGGTTTGGGATTTTCTTCCTCCCTATCGCTTTCGTTCCTCCGATTGATCCCTTTTCTTGTCACGTATCCAGGCCTGCTTATCCCTCACTCGCACAAACACCACTCCACTTCATATCCGTCCTCCCTCAGCAAATTCTACCTTACTCCTGACGCCTATCCAAACAAACATTCTTCTGAGCCTTTTCTTCTGCAGGTTTTGAGAAAGACACAAATTGAACTACATCTACACGATGCAGGATTAGCAACCTGCAGAACATGAAGTGGAACAACAAAACCGGTCATTAGTATGTTGATGTGTCACTCTGAGAGCTGTGTGTGTGTGTGTGTTAGTGCATTAAACAAACTGGATGTTGATTTATTTTGAGGATTGATTTCCTGTCTCATTATCAGCCATCCTGTAAAATATTAAAACGTCTCATTAGAAATTAATCACAGGGAAGATTAAGTTCTTATTTTATTTTATTTTATTTTATTTTTTTTTACCTTTATTCAGACAAATTCAGATCAGGGATTGGCCCAAAACCTTTTATGTACTCATATAAATGCTGAGAAATGACCTTTATTTTATTAAAACCATAAATGACTCAATAATTGTGTGAATTTTGCTTAATATTTGACCTTTGCACATAACTTTCAAAGAACAGGAAGAAAAGTAAGATGTCCTTGAATGTTCCTTCATGCAAAACTGCTTTGTAGCTCTGCTGGAGCAAAAAACATAACAGAAGATAAATAAAAATACAAAAAAATGGATTTCTAGTCATAGAAACGTCCAGTAATGATAATATTTAGCATGCTTATGACAGATTATGTTTTAGGAATGTTAAACTGCTTCTGTGGAGCATCTGATTTGTGAATAATGGTCAAAAACAAGCCAAATCCCCAGTGTGGCAGGCAGAATTGATGAAAACTGCATGAGCCTCCAGAATGTCAAGTATAAGTCAGGTGTGTGCTTGTGCATATTTTTCCTTAATCTGTTTTAGCAAATTCAAATCCCTCCAACCTGCGTGAACGTATATATAATTCAAAGGAGCATTTAAACCTTCACAGGTTGTTATTTTCTGTTTTTCTTGTAGTTCTTGGCTTGTTGTTTATTTCTAACCAATTACACTGACAGAAGAAAGGTCTGTGGGTTCTGCCAGCTGACTGAATCTCTCAAAACCCTAAAAATCTGTCCGCACGGTCACATCTCTTTCTTGTGTGAAAGCCAGAGTCTACCAGTTGGCATCACGCATCTGCTGAGACAACACGCGGTTTTAAACGTATTGCTGTACACCCTGTGGGCGACAGCATCGTGACAGGTGTATCTCAGTGTGGATCAGAGGTGCTCCTCTGTTTGTGTATCTGAGAAACATCATTTTTCCTCCACCTCCGCCTGACTTCCCGATCTCCTCTGCAGACCTCAGGGTTTATCGTCAGATCACATCAGAGAAGTCCCCAGCTTTAGCAGATCCTGACAGCCAGGAAACAGATCACCTGTTTTCAGCTGCTAAAATGAGGCTTTCTTAATGCTAACACAAGTTAGTTACTGCAATATTTCTGAAAATAGACAAAAATGAGCAACTTTTGACCTCTTGAGTTGTAATTTCTGGCTAAAAAAGGCATCAACCACAATCTTAACTACACAAACACAACCTCATGCTATGCTATGCTAGCAGAAATTTACAACAGATGTTTGGTTAGCTCATAAATCCTTGAAAAGCAGCTGATTCAAGTGGCATCAGATGGTACAACTTTATCAACCCTTGCATGACTTCAATTGAATATACAGCACTTTGTTGGACTTATATGTGAATATCCTTTTAAATATTATTTGTTGCTCAATTTTTAATAAAACACTGACATGAAAATTCACTATCTATGTGCAGCAGACACTTTATTCAGCATTAGATTACACTTTGCTGTGATTTCAGATTTGACAAAAAAGCTGTAATTTTGTCCTTTTTCAATATTTGATGATCTCAGTTTAAAATTCCACTGCAAATTTAGGGAATAGTACGCTGGTGAAGGTTCTCAGTCATCCAGGTCATGGTAACCCAAAGGGGTTCGATTGAAGGCAACTGGACTTCTTTAGTTTCTTGAAGACGTTTTGCTTCTCATCCGAGGAGCTTTGTCAGTTCTGACTGGAGTGAAGGTCAATCTTATAAACTGTAGCTGTTTATTGTTGCTTAACGAGCAGAAACTACCTATGAATACCCCTCCTCCCTACCTCCAGATGAATTCCACAATTCCCCTATTTGACATAGCTCTGATTCTTATTCCCAAACCGTTTCAGCCTAAGTTACTCCTGCATCTAATCAATACGACTCCCACACAATAGATGCCAACAACTCATCAGGAGGTAGGAAGGAGGGGTATTCATAGGTAGTTTCTGCTCATTAAGCAACAATCGACAGCTACAGCTTATAAACGTGACCCTCCCATATTCCAATCAGAATTGATAAAGCTTCTTGGATGAGAAGAGAAATGTCTTCAAGAAACCAGAGAAGTCTAGTAGCCTTCATTCAAATCCCTTTGGTTTAGGGGATTGTAGATGCACATTGTTTATTCAGTTGGACATCATTAACTTTTTAAACCCGTGTCTTGTATAAGCTGATCTAATTTCAGTGATTTACTCAGTGGCAGTTGACAGCTCATCACGGTAGTAGTGGAGTTGTTTATTTTGTGGCATCTTTCAACAACTTGATATCAATCTCTCACTAAGGATTTGAATCAGAGAAGATGCAGATGTGAGTAAACGGTGTTAAAGTGCAGACCGAATCACCCGTGCCGGACGTCCTCTTGTCAAAGCTGGCACTGGGATCCGTCTTGAGACATTTGCCCATGCTGCAGTTGTGTCTGACATGACAGCTCTCCTCCCAGGGGTCAAGCTGCATTCATATTCATGAGAGCGGCTGGGAGCCCAGCTCTACGTGAAACCACTGTCAGGCAACAGTTTTGATGTGCAACCGATACAACGCTGCTTGTGCTTTTCTGGGGCTTAATGAAAAATAAAGCTGCTACAAAAGGCAAAATTGGGAGTTCATATCTACATCGAACTGATATTTTTAAGCTGCTTGTTCAGAAATTGATTTAAAAAATATTACCTTTGTTTTATAATGTTCCATGTTGTCTCTGTGTTAAAACTTTTAGTTTCTCTGAGTCAAAATGGCACCTCAAGCCGTGTTTCCACCAAAGGAGTTCGGGAAAATACAATGGCTCTGTCCAGTCTGTCGAAATTGGCCCTTTCATGACTTTGCTAAGACGTCCGCATGTCGTGACCGTTTCGGCAGGGAGGGACGTCACTGATCAACTCCAAAAGGCGTCCACTGACAGTAATAACATTAAAAAAGTAATTTAATCCATTCAGGGGATAAAGAAAGCTGTTGTGTGACATAAAAAGCACAGTTAATGATCAGAATCGCACTTTTTAAACACCGCAAAGCGCCGTGAGTTACGTTTTTTTGGGGGGGATTTCCACTTCTTTATTTGGTGTTTGGAGTTTGGAAACGACGATTTTACAGCAGCATCACTGCTGCTTATTTTCTTTTTTTCCCATTCACCGTTCACCAGCCGCTCCTCCAATTTTAAAATGGTCGGTTGTTTGGCGACATATAATTTCCTGCTGGATTACAATCAATCACCATATAAGTTACCCACAGGTCCCGCCCATTTTCAAGTACATACCCCATTTCAGGTCCTTGGTTCTTGAAATGGCCCAAAAAGTGGTCCTTTCAAGCCGGCCCGGTAAAATGGAGAAATACCGTACCGGTAAAATTACCCGGAGGCTCCGGTAGTTGAAACAGGCCTATAAACTTTGTTAAACAAGCCTGATTGAAGAGCTGTTTTAATTAAAGAAGTTGTTTTTGGTTGCTCTTAAGCTACTTTTATCTTTTACACATTATTTTCCCTGCGGTTTAAACCCACAGAGGGCTTTTATCAGTGTTTCCACACCAGACACTGCTGCACCATGGAAACTACTGGACAACTAATCTCTGTAATGATCTGCTGAAGAGGCGAAGTAATCTCCTCTTGTTAGGAAACAGCCAACAAATCCCTGACGCTTTTGGCCACAAAGGGAAGCGATATGCAGAACCATGTTGGAGCAGAAAGAAACATGGCTTCTAAACAAACCTAAGATGACCTTTTCATCATCCCTCACGTCTTGAAGGGCACTTCTAAAAGCTGTGTTTAAGGTTTCTTTCTCTGACTACCTTTCCTTCATTGTTATTGACGAGCGGTTGAACAAAGTTTGCTCTAAAAAGAAAATATAGAATGAGCGGAGCTTTTTTGTATCATAAAAAATTGTGCACTTGTCCTTGTCTTTTCTTCTTGAGCTGAGGGCAGATTTGATGCTATAGTTCATTTTTATCTTGTCATGATGCACAAAAAGTACAATTTATCTGCTGGTTATGATGATGCATGCATTAAAATATAGAATTCACGTTTTTGTTTTCTTATATAAAATCTAAATAATTACAACTGTAGTAACACTTTCTTTGACTGGATTCCATCTATATTAGGACAGTAGGGGAAAACTAATTCATTGTTTTAGAAGGCTGGTCATTTGCTAGACAGTGCCCGTTGATGATTAATCGGGGGCACAGGCGTGTTTATTAATTTGCATCCAATAAAACACACATGCTGTATTTTTAATTTTTGCAGAGCTGATGCATAATGGGTAGCAGAGATCAACACTAGTGGAGTCGATCAGTCAAATCAGCAGTTTTTCTAATAAATTAATTTTATTTTGAAATTTTTGTTATGCTCCTGTAATCTAAATATCATAAAATGTCTAAAATGCATACACACTTGTGCTTTTGGTCTCTGCATTAAAAAAAAGCCCTAATATGAGCACCCGTCCAGGCCTTGGTATATAAATGAGACATATTCAGAAACACAGAGATGTGTAAACCAATTATGTGCTAATCACAGTTATTTGGCATAAAGATGCTAGAAAGAAAATTGAATTTTGGCTCAAAGTCCATTAACTGTAATTTCCTGAAGTTAGCTTCATTTTGGCAAAATTCCACCTCGCTGCAGATTTCTCTAATTATGTCCTCATGTCTTTGTCTGTGAAATCAAACATACAGTTTCTGGAGGCCTGTTGGCTGAGCTGCTTGGCATACACGCCCCACATCGAGGTGTAACTATAGTTCTCCCATTCATAGAAACCGTGTCCTCAATATGGTGCCTCCCAAGTCCTAGTCATTATTTATACGACAAAAGAAATAGGCTTTATTCAAAATTGGGAATAATAAATGGAAAAAGAAAATATAAAATTATACAAAAATAATATTTATTTTAACAAAACATAATTTAATGCTAAAAGACTTGATTTTTTTGTTTATAATTGTCCATAACTATCTTTATTTTCTGAATAGATTATGTATTATGTGGTGTGAATGAGTTTGTGTTTGCATTTAATCTGTAACTACAGTTTCAGGTTCATGGTCTAAGGAACTTATTCCTGCAGGCCCAATTCATCACCTGCTGAGTCTGACTTGTCCAGGTGATTCTCTGACAAGGACAAAGCTCTGCCCACAACTTCCTGGAGAAGATGAAACACAAACAACGAGGAGAGATTTAGTGTGAAGGCCAGTGTTTGGTTTTAGAAATGACATACCTAAAACAAGCCGTTTAAAAAGTCCCCGTTTGTGACATCACAAATGGAGAAATGAAAATAGAGCCACCTCTCACGTACAAGAGAGAGCTGCTGCTGGAAGAGAAGGGACTACACTCCGAGCCCCTCCTGGATATCGGAGCTTCTCAGATTACAGCAGCCTGAGCAGGGGACGGGTGGGCGTGGCCTGAAACGGCTCATTCTGGACGGTACTAAAAATGTCAAGAATAAAACTGCTGAGATTGTTTTATGTTAGAGTTATTTTGTGCAAAGAACTTCATGAACATGCTTTTTATTGGCCATAGAACTATTATAACTTAGCAGATTTTAAAATTATATACCAAGAATAGAGCGATGAAAGCTTTTTTGTTTTTTGTACTAATTAACTTGACCATGAAAGTTACATATTTCTCTTTTTTTGTACAGCGCTGAGCTGTGGATGCCAATTCCCACATAGTCTGATTTATGTGAAAGAACTTCAAAACATTGACAATGCCATTTTAAAAAATAAAGAGTGCAATCTTAAATCTGTACCATCTTTTCTATTTTTCTCTTGTAAGGCCATAATTGCCCCATTAGTGATGAAACATGTTTATTTTCCTTTATTCTTATAGTTTTTGCCCATTCAGTGAGAATTTGCCATGAATCAAGAACCTTCATGTGCACATTCTGCTTCTTGCTATTAAAAAAATGGGTTAATCACGCTGCATACGGTTATGTCGGTGACAGCTTTATCCATTAATATGTGAATAAATGACTCAGAGAGGGACTGTGTTGAAGAGCGATGGGAATATTTCAGCCAAAATGAAATATTTTCTTAATCCCGTGAGTGATGGCTCACCGCATTGTTCAGAAAAGCAACAGTAAGTCAAACAAAAATGGATGTTATTTCGCAATTATGCAAAAAAGAAAAAAGTGAGATGCTGAGGGGACGGTTTCTGCATTAACGGGCCAATCTGGCCGACCGCGGAAGAATTGTGGAATTCAATAATTCAGAGAGAAATTACTCCTCCGAAGGGAAATGTGAATAATTCAGGGTATTATGACTTAAATGAACTATCAGCTGCATAGGGAATGAAGTGGAATTATGATTAATTTCTTATCAGGATTTATAATGTTTGAGTCAGTTTGCATCACCATGTCTGGCTGCCCCCGTCCCCCCTTTACCCTCCTGAATGTAATAAAAAAAGAAGAAAAGAATTAAATCCTTTTCAGCTGTTGCCCTGTGCTTGAATTGTTCTGGCTCAATACACTTTCTGTGTTTTGCGCCAGCGCGCGAGGAAAAGCATGCGGTGAAGTGGAGGAATTTAACTCTTGTGATGGCTCGACGCAGCGAGTGCAGTCTTGTGTTAAGCTGCTGAGATGATGGAAGGAGACGGAAACAGTGAGTTGACAATAATCACATAAAATGGGAAAAGGTGGAAATCCATCCCATCCAGCCCAGTGTGAGACCTGCTGCTGCAGAGGCTGGATTTTAAACACAAAGAACTGGAAATGTAATTTGATGAAATGAACACAGGATGAAAATAAATCTAAAGGATGGCGTAATTAAAATGTCGCCAAAGGGTCACAAACTCCAAACAAATGAAGAAACTTAGAAAGCAACACTTTCTCGTCTTCATAAGAGCACTTGAGCGAAACTTGCTGCTTTAAGCTCCAAAGTCTTTGTTGTACTTGTTGGGTAATTAAAACACTTAATGTACATTTGTATTAAATCATCCTTCAGATAAGCTGTTAGTGTCCATATGCTGCCGAGCATGATCTTCCTACGTGTTCGCTTCATGTTCAGATACAATTAGAGCTAAATGTTTATTTCTTACCCTGGAGCACCAAGCTGTGCAGGTGGGTGGATGCCTCTCCAGCAGCGCAGCGCTCTCGGTGTGTGTTCGTGGTTTTGATGTAATCCCAGGCAGGGGCTGTCCTAGCCCATTTGGTGCCCTGGGCAACCGCCCAAGTCGCCCATATCACAAACTGCTACCGATCCCAGGAGGCTTAAACAAATGCATCTGGACTTTTGAAGACGTTTGACTTCTCATGCAGCAAGATTTCAAATTGAAAAGTGGAAAGGTTTTAAAGAATACTGTTTTTTTCTGTCGTCCCTCCTGAGGGTTATTTGGGTCTTTGTTGGTCTGGTCCACGTGAGGTGTTATAGTCACATTTCTGTGAGGTAATTTCTGCATTATTTCCAACAATCAAATGATTTATGGAGTTTCTTACTGAGAAAAGTATTGGTTATATGCATCAAACACTCAGAACCAACTGACTCAAATGTGGAGCTGCTGTGGAAGTCCTGTAGGTTCAGAAAAAAAGGCAACTGGACTTTTATTTTCTTTAAAATGTTCCTGTTTCATCTAAGGAGCTTTCTGAGTTCAAACAGAAAAGTGCAGAATAGCGAGCTCTTAAACTGTTGTGAGACCTTTGTTATGTTTTGTAACGTGAGCTATTTAACAAATTCTCCCTCTTGAGGGTCGTTAAGGTCTTTGTTGTCCTGATTGAGTTAAATAATGGTTTGATCACGTTCCTGAAGGTGTAAAGTGCTGTGAAAATGTCTGCAGATTAGTTTTAAGCCTGGTGAATCTGTGTAGAAATCACCCAGTTAAAAAAAAAGGAACATTTCTTAAAGGTTTACCAGAAAGAGGTTGTTTTACAATTGGAAACTGTGTTTTAGCCTCTATATAGCATATGGAACTTTGTTAAGGCTCACAATAGAGCTGTGGACCAAACGAGGAAGACGACAAGGACCGCAAGCTATCGCTCTCTCTATCTGGTATTCATTCAAAGTCTAACTATTCCCAGTACATCCTGGAATTTGAGTGGTGCGCCAATAGTCGTCTTTGTTGTTTTCCTCTCATCCAACAAGGATGTTAGCAGTTGCGCAGGCTAGCATTAGCTGTAGCTCACGCTAGTGTTGGTAGTAGCTCAGGCTAATGTTAGCTGTAGCTCAGACTGTCTTTAGCTGTAGCTCAGGCTAGCATTAGCTGTAGCTCAGGCTAGCGTTAGCTGTAGCTCAGGCTAGTGTTAGGTATAGCTCAGGCTAATGTGAGCTATAGCTCAGGCTAGTGTTAGCAGTAGCTCAGGCAAATGTTAGCTGTAGCTCAGGCTAATGTGAGCTGTAGCTCAGGCTAGTGTTAGCAGTAGCTCAGGCTGTCTTTTAGCTGTAGCTCAGGTAGCGTTGTCCACCAACGTTTATATATTGCTGACATTGAAGTGGGTATGGAGATACTAATTCAGGGGTGTGTGTCTAAGCTTATGACATGTTAAACCAGCTTTTCTCAATATGAACCGTTTCTCCGTGGCCATTACAACATGACTAATTTACATAGGAAAAGGTCAAAGACTGCAGAGTTTTTGGAGCATTAGACACCCCAAGCTGCTTATATTCAACAGCAACAAAGTAAATGTGGTTTTAAATTCTTAGGCTGCTTTAAAAATTGTATTAATTGACCGCGGTGATGCACAGATCTCTAGTTTCATACCACTAGAGGGAGAGCAATTAATTAGCAAATATTTCAAATATTTGCTACTTTTAAAAAGGCCTTATTATCTAAGAAAAAAAAGTATATATATATATTTTTAAAGTTCAGCACAGGTCATAAAAAAGATTGGTTGACCTCTATATCACCACTGTTTTTTCAACTTTATTTGTTCAGGGGAAAGAACCAGTGAGGACTTTATTAACTTTGCCAAAACAAATTTTCTCAGTGTATCAGAAAAGAAACAAAAATGGATTGAAAGCTGAAAATTTCAGCCACACTGAGGTCACATCAATCAAACACTTCTTAATATAGCAAATATTTTCTTGTTGAAATGATTTAATTGCCGTCCTACGTCCTCGTTAACCACAATCTCAAGGCAACCGAATGCTGCTTTAAACAAATTAAAACAAAAAGCTAAAATCGAGTGAATGAGCTGCCCTTTGTCAGTCACCGTGCACCTCTGACGACTCCTCTACATGTTTTCCATAATTTTGAGTTTAGAAAAAGCTGCAGAGATCTGACGAAAGTCTTCTTGATACTCATGCAATCCTTGACAAAAGTAGCTATGAATAACCAGCAAGCTTTGTTTTTTTGTACTTGTATGTAATCTCATTTCTATCTTTGTGTTTATATATATTTATATATTTTCCCCTTTCTATTTAACGCCTTCGGGCTTCACCTGTTAGCTTCGTGTTTAACGTCACCGCGCTGTGAACTCTGGGTAATGCCCTCTGGCACAGTCTACAAAAATGGGAATGTTTTGGAAGTTTGCAGGAAGTGCTTGAAATATCTGGAGAAGAGTTCATGCAGTTGATCATTTGCCAGTGGGACCGGCTTCAGACTTAAAGATACTGAACAGGAAGAGGCTCTAAAATTAAAAATTGGCCGTGTGAGAGAGGCGATCAACGATGGTCCGGTGTATTTTTCCTAAAATAAATCCACAAACTGAAAGAGTTATTTCAAACTTTTGTCAGAATCCAGTTCAGCATCCTGACATTGATAGCTCTGGGCTAATTTCTTTGTTTACCCGGCTTCTAAACTGATTAAATTCAAATATTGTGTGTATGGTTGAAAGGCGAGGCTTAAAGCCGTAGAGCTGCTGCCTGGCGTGATGAAGGACAACATCTGCGCTTTTCACCTTGAGTTTTCTTTGTTCTACAAAGCTTTAAAATTTTGCAGAATAATAAATAAAATGTGAGCGACTCAGAGCTTTTACTTCCGTTTTTGGTTTGTTTAAAATATGCAGCGTGTTTGTTTGGCCTGGTACCATTTATTGATGTTTTAAGATGCGAGTGGGCCGGAGAGATGCATGTGTAAACAAAAATTCTATGTAAGATTTTGTTTACTCTCCTAAAAAAAGAAAGAAGAATCAATTACCCTCCTCAGTCTCCTGGCAGACAGCAGGTTTGTCACGTCCAGAGCTCCAACTAGTGATGAAGCGCTTTCCGACTTTTCCAAATGGATCGCCTGCTCGTTTCCAAGGTCACTGCAGCTGCCATCTGTGGCGGTGGCGTATGTTTGTGGGAAATAAAAAAAGCGGGCTTGGGGTTTGATGACATGCACATTTGTTTCTGTGGGACATAAAGGTGAAACTACACAAAATTCAACAATGACTCACGTGGATGATTTATAAATCACAGTGGTTGTAAAGAAAAAAGGAGTAAATAAGCCCAATGAGTGATGGATTCTTGGATTAAGAAGCAAGAAATTTAAACACTCCTGAAATACTTGGAACTTCACTGAGTTTATTCTCACAATTGTTTATTTTTAAGGGATTTTTCAGACTTTTGGAGATGTGTTTATGTGGAAAAGGTATAAAATCTTAAAATACTTTACATCCAACAGGACTGACGAGCTAACGGCTAGTCAGAACACAGCTAAGACCAATTATGTTTTGTTGTCGTCTTAGAAAAGCTCCAATCTTGACAATGTTGCAAAGGGTTATAAACAAACTTATGCATGATCCACTGCAACTTTTTTTTAGATCAAAGTTGTTTTAAGACAGCAGGAAAACCTTTTAGCTTTGGCTATGCTCAAGCTAGCCGTTAGCTATACGAGCTATTTCTTCAATCAATTCAGGAATCTATCCACAATCTGTGAGACAGTAGTTATCCAAAGAAACACACTTCAAAATGTCAGAAATGTCCCTTTAAGTCAAAACTTTGATGCACTTTACCAGAATATGCTCTCCTTTGTCCACAAAGTTTTCATTTTGACATGAAATAGCTTTCATAATGAGGTCTTCTCCTCCCTTAGTTCACATGTAGGCCAGTTTCTGCTAAGTGACCACTGAGCTCTGTTCTTTCATCCCACTTTCTCACTGTGCGGTTGGGAGTTGACTGATTTAGTGTGACACTTTGGTTTTGAAACAGATTCCCAAAGGCCAAAGCGCTGCTCCAATTTATCAGTACATCTTCCCCTAACTGTGCAGTGGCAAAACGATACCGGCTCATGAACTCAGTCACATGTGTTACTTAGGCGACCTTTAACTGTAGAATGTTCCACTTCATTAAAACTGGGTTTTGCCAAGTTTAATGTTTTTTTAATGAACGTCTTTATATAATAACTGAGTCATTTGTTGTTTTCAAAGACACGAGTTTGATAATAGAAAATTATAGAACAGTTTCACTTTCAGTCATAAATGTTTAAATCTGCTGAGTGAACTTGAAAACACAAAAGGCTCATTTAGCAACTAAGATACTGTGTGTGGTGATTTTGTGTTGTAAGCTAAGAGCATCAAACTAAAACCTTTACTCAGCCACTGATTGCTCAAGTACACCCAGCCAGTAATTAGACGGATGCACTTGAAAGAAAAAAGAAAAGGCTTCTGTATATGCTCGCTTCAGGTAGTGAGAGGGTCTCTAAGAAAAACTAACCTACTTTTATATTAGTGTAATTTAAATACATTTTTATTCAGTGGTAAAATCATTTTGTTATGATTAAAATGTCAATTAGTGTTCATGTTGTCAGAAAGAACAACTGCATGTACAGAAAGAAAGTGTGCCTAGTATTGTTCCCTGTTAGCCTAGTGAACTAGACCAAATACTTGCTTTACAAAGTTTGGTTTAGGCACGCTTCATTGGAACCCTCGCAGCCTGATCCACTGCTGTGGCTGTCCAATCACAGCTCGCTATAGTTTTGGTTTGGCCAATCACAGCGCTCTATATTTTGGGCCAATCACAGAGCGGGAGTAGCCGATGACGTCAGCGCTGCAGCCGCGAACACAAACAACATGGCGGCAACGCAGGAACCACGTTCGTTTGAAACGGCTTTGTCATCAACATTGGATTATTTAGACTCCAACGTGCGTAAGTCTGTCTGATATACTTAGCGGCTTCTTATTTTTATCAAAGTAGTGCAATGTCCCAGTACACCTGATATTCACATGTTTTTCATACAAAAACAACAGAAATCATTGATGTTAGACACCATTGCTGCCTCCCGCCTTTCCGTCGCTGTGATTACGTCACGTTGTTCGTTACTCTGATTGGTCCTAGCGCTATCCAATTGCGTGCTGACATTTTGAAAGACAACCGTAGATCCCGCCTCACGACTGAGGGCCGTCAATGGTTCGTTGCCAGACTATATATTCACATATATAGGATGGCTTGCCAGGCTAGTTCCCTGTGGTACTCCTCTGATTATCGTTACATTTTTGGAAATAAACATACGAAGATATAATTGAAAGACAAATAAATTGAAGATTTGAATGATATACCTATTTACAGATTAAATAATAACAGGACAGTTTAGTCAGCAAGAAGTCCCATGTTCAATCCTGGACAAGCCCCCAAATGATGAGCTACAACGTAGCTACAGCTGCCCTGGGGCGCACTGACGGAGGCGAGGCTGCCGAGCACTGGCGCCACCAGTCCCTCCGACCACCACCAGCAGGCAAGGCGGGTTAAGTGTCTTGCCCAAGGACACACAGCAGCATTCTCTGGCTGGAGCCAGGATCGAACCCGCAACCTTCCGATTACTGGACAACCCGCTCTACCTCCTGAGCTACTGCTGCCCTATGTTAGTCATCAAAAATGGCTAAAGAACCTGAGACATATGGAGTCCAGGCAACTGCATTGTATAAAATGGTAAATGGTCTGTAATTTATATAGAACCTTCCATAGTCCTAGAACCCCCCCCCCCCAAGGTGCTTTACAACACAATCAGTCATTCACCCTTGCACACACACATTCACACCCTGGTGGTGATGAGCTACAATGTAGCCACCACCAGCAGGCAAGGTGGCTTAGGTGTCTTGCCCAAAGGCACAACAGCAGCATTCTCTGCCAGGAGCCAGGATCGAACCCGCAACCTTTGGATTACTGGACATCAAGTATTTCCTAAAATCAACTTTAACCAAATAATAACAAAAAAACTTGTAGTATTTGATTGTAAATTGCTAAAGTAATAGCCACAGTTGATGGTTTAATTTAGGAAGTTTTTAGTGATTTTATTAGCTGGCATACAGTATAGTGAACCCAAGGCTGCAGATTTCTAAGTTTTTGACTCCAGCTCTTTCAGTGTTTTTGACAGTTCCTCAGAATTTCATTAACATACTCAAGCCCTGCTGCACGACTAGAAAATAAAGTCAGGATTATATTAGTAGGCAGATTTTGATGCCACACAATTCACAGCTATGAGCTTATACGTTGCACCACAGTCTACGTTGTTTTTATTGCTCCTGATATATGGTTCAGATACGGTACTCATCTGTATCACAACATTTTTACAGCAAGAAAAGCAACAAATGTTTATTTATAATAAAGATGCTGCTGCATTTAAGTGTCTGAACACTAAAAGGACCTGAAATGTCAAACTGTGAGATATGTTGTCGTAAAACGTGTCCTTGTGTCCGGCTTCATAATTCCACTTAGCATGTATGCGCTCTTTGAAGGTGACATTAAACATTAGAATTCTGCTAGCAGCAAAACCTGAATGCTGAATGTAATCTTTCCAGACCAGCTCAAGTAGTACTAAATTTCCTTTTGTCATAAAAAATCTATCCCAGAGGATGCTAAACAGACGTTGACAATGGCTAATTCATCAGGGTTAATTTGCTGTATTAAGAGAAGAGATCGCCTGCAGGGGTGGTTTCAGTATTTCAATCTTTTCTACAGCTCCTCTTCTTATTTCTGGCCTCATTCCTAAAAATCTACCTATTATCTCTCTCTCTGCTTTTCACATATTATACAGAAGTGCATGGGAGAGGCAGAGACGAGTCATTTAGAATGTGTTGACAATAAATCATTATGTTTAAGTCTTTATTTATCTAGAAGCAGCATCTGTTCTCTTGGGTTTTCCACTAACAACCCCCCACACATAAATGTCGTTGCACATACTTTATTTCCTACCCTTGCCACTCTTAACTCATCACATGGATGCTCAGTTGGAGGTTTTTGGTGTCACTTTTAACCCACAAGATGTGTCATTTTTCAAAGGGTAGTGCAATGAATTTATAGACCACTTAATCTCCCAAAGTTCACTTTTTTTTCTTTCTTACACTTCACCATCTTTGGATTTTCATCCTTCAGACACTTCCATCTCTCACATTTTCAAGGGACTGTTAAAAGCTGCCCTGAAAGAAACGTGGAACTGCCTCTCTTGGCTTAAATAAGTAATGAAACATACTGGGCATAGCATGCTCACCCTGTCTTGAACCCGGCGTACTTCTTTTAATTTGAATGATTATTCAAACTTGTCTTTAAGGGCTGCTTTCATGTTAACATGACCATCATTAACATGTAACTAAGCCCTCATCTTGACCAGGACTTCCTGGATGAAGAGATATTTGGAGTGTCTAAATTCAGGGACAGAACCTTTGGAAGGATGCGCCCTACTCGGTCTACGTAGGTCAGGTCCATCCTCCAGCGATAAGACTGGGAGTGAGCAACTGGGAATTCCGACGGTCTAGCCTTCATATTGATCCCGCCTCTACCTCAGTGTATGTGTTGACACCTAGCAACCATGACGGTGCTAACAGAAGTTAAAGCTAATTTTAGCGGTAATACACGAAGATATACGAGACCATCATTCTAGCTTGTTTACGAGTACTTTTCTTATCGTTTTTGACAAAAACATGTCTACAAACAAAAGAAAGCCTCAAGCCACAACCGCTTTAAAGATGTGGTTCACTCATTCTCTGGTAGGAACGAATGCTTAGTAAGTTATACACTGGGGAAACAAAGCTCCAGTGCACCAGTTTCAGGAACTAGTCAGATGACAGATTTGGAGTCTTATTTCCTGATATTTGGACATCTCTCCTCTGATTGGGCTAACAGCGACACGACTCTACCACTGACTCTGTTTGCTCTGCAACGTTGATGTTTTATCTCCACAAATACAAGCCTGGAGGAGTTGCTAATGCTAATGGTTAGCTTCTACTCGCCAAAACTTTCTCTGCTGTACATAAAAAACTTAGAGTGACTGATTATAATCAGAAATAATAAAAATGTTTTTTTCAGCGAACTACTTCTTTAAGTTTCTAATTTTTACCTCCAGATATTAAAGGTGCAATATGTAAGAATGACATCCTGTGGTCAAATTTGGTTACTGCAGCCCCTTTTTCTAAGCAAAAAAATCACTTTCTCACTCCCGTTCCATGAGTTTCATTGTCATTGTCGGTTATGGATCAGCACCAGTAGATTCTAGATGACAAGGGAAGAAGAGTCATACACAGTAAGTTTATAAGTAGATAAATGCATTGTTATATCTGGTGTTGGCACTCTTGGGTGTTTTACGGTAAGAAGCACTTACTACACTTATTACAATAATATTTATCTGGCACTGGAGGAAGTGTGGTTGTTTGCCGTCTTGCTGTTAGCTTGTTGTTATAGTTCTGAATGACAATTACAAATGCCAGGACTGCAGCGTTAGCTTACCGAAAACATGGCAACCTCACAAACTCACAGATTGTAAACAGTAACTACTAGTTTTTATGAAAGGAGAAAAACTGACAACCCCCCAGCCGACCAAGAAGGAAATCTGTTTCGGTTTAACGTTTCTTCCAACATGATTGAGACATTAGTTTTGTGATTATTTCCCTGTAGAATTCTTACATATTGCTCCTTTAATAAATTAACATTTAGAACTGTAATCCTCTCCTGTTTCGTCCGCCATTATCACAAGAACAAAAATTTCCGACTCGGCCCACAACAAATCCTGAGATAGCCTTTCCCTGTGAGGATACACTATAACTGTCCTTTAAATTCGGGGAAAATGACGACGCATTTAGAGTATCCTTCAAATTTGGATGGCCTTGTCGCTACGCTGTGAAAAAATCAGCCTTAAAATGCGTACTTGGACGCAACTCCTGGATTCGGACACAGCCATTGTATCGCAGGGGGTCCCTCCTGCAGAAAATGATAAACCAACCGAAACCTGTTAATCATTCGAGTCATGTAGGTGATGCAAACAAACATCTAAAACATGCAGGACAGTGGACCTGAGAGACCAGGACACTGCTGCTCTAGATAAAGGTCCAAACACTCCTCGCTGCACCGAGCCACATACATAATAGCACTAAGCCTGTGTTTGGGAGCTGTCCTCTGGATGAACCAGTTTTTGTCTGAAGGTGTTGGGTTTTTCACACATTCCTGCCACGTATGGAAAGACAATGTTTTGTTGTCCTTTTTTTTCCCTTTTGTTTGATGCTGAAAAGTTTTTTTCTACTTTTCTTTGTTGATTTAACAAAGGCCCTTTTTTTGGGTATCTGCAGAGTTTGAGTGCTTTTCGATTCTTATCTTTTTCATCTGTCTTTGTGGGGATGTTCTAAGCCTGGTGGTGAAAGATTTAGACTTAAGAGAACGTGATTAGAGTGAGAAATGATATGCAAAGAGGAAATAGCATTGTTATCTTGTGATCAAATGATTTGATATTAATAAACACCAAAGTCTGCAGGGATCTTTGCACTGAGTCATTTAGAACACCTCTCTATTATTTTTTATTGTTTTACAGATGGGAGAGTATGACTCAATGCCTTTCCTGCCCACCTCCCAGGACAACCAGGGATTCAAACCCTCTACATTCCCTTCTAACCTCTGCCTTATATATAGTTTTAAAAGAGATGCATTTCTCTTTTTTAGTTTTTTCTGACTTTGCTGTGCGTCTTCCCCTCTCGACTGTGTCGGCTCTCATAGTTTGAAACACAGCAAGTCATTTCTGCACACACCACAGCTCACCATAAATACGCGCTGCTCATCTGGAAGCAGAGGCGAGGGCTTGTGCTGTATCTCAGGATCCCACATTTGCAGGAGTGGGCGCGACTCCAACTGTTTCAGAGGAGAAAACAAATATCTGCACTTTTAAGAGAAACAATTTATGCTGCAGCAGGGTTCATCCTGTGTTGTTGTGCACAAAGAGTTGGAATTTTCTTTTGAGGCGCTGATGTGAAAGTCAGTTATATATTTTTTCTTTTGCATTAGGTCAGTACGGGCATCCAACAACTGCAAAATTAACAATAACAAAAAGCAAAAACCACGCTTCAGCTAAAAAAAATGCAGATTATTGCTGGTTTTAGTGAAATGTGAATGCTTTCTGCTGGTTTTCTTAGGGTTAGGGTTAAAAATTACTGAATAGTGTTAGCCGAAAAATCTAGACCAACCGTAGGTGTAGCAAAAGGTTTTGCTCTGCAGGTCGGTCTAGCCGCGCTTCATCGTAACCTCAGCAGGTCTACCATTAGCCCAAACAGTTTTAGGGCCGGCCAATCACAGTGTTTGCATGTTTGTAGAGAGACATTGGGCAGGCTAATGGTGCGTTCAATTTGTCAAATCTCGACTTCCGAGTAGGAAAAATCAACTGAAACGCCCCCCAAAGTCAGAACTCCCAGTTGGAAAGTCTGAAGAATTTCAGAAGCTTGACTTCGATATCCAAAATGGCAGATCTCCGCCTCAACGACAGAAGTTTTGGTTGAAATGTGTTTATGTTACAAGACACAATTGTAAGAGTGTGTTTAAAATCAATGTTTCATGTAGCACAAGCAGGACAAACTAAAAGTTTTGTTTGCATGTCGAACGTACAGCTTACAATGGTGTTATTAAGCGGGATCTACAAACAATGGCTACTGTTTTCAAGAGCGTCGCCATATTGGATTCCCGACTTCTCCGACTACGGTAGCCAGAATGTTTTACCCGAGATAAGAACTCGGGTGTGATGTAATTCCCAGTTCTGAGTTCCAACTTCCGAAGTAAATTGAACGCACCATAAGCACCAGAGCTGTGATGGAGAAAAACTACAAAGATGGAGTCGGCTCAGGAACAGCACTCGTTTGAAAAGTCTTTGGCATCAACTTTGGACAATTTAGACTTCTTCTTCTTGCATTTTATTTCTTCATCTTCTTTTTCTTCTGTAGCGGTGAATACGTGACGTTCGTTGCTCTGATTGGTCCTAGCGTTGTCCGTTAGCATGCAGAGACAGTTTGATAGACAACCGTAGATTCCGCTCCACGACAGAGCTCCATCAATGGTTCCTATATATATATATTCACATATATAGGATGTCTTGCCAGGCTACAATATTGTTGTATTTTATTTTTTAAAAAGACATAAATGAACCATATTCTTAAATTTTCTTGGTATATTTAAAATTTTGAATATTTCTCCCATAACCCTAACCCACAACTCTGTTGTTGCTGCTTTGCATTGAGCTCATTAAAGCTGCCCATTTGTACATCTGATAATACTTTCAGCTTTACGTTGTGGATCTTTTTACTGGACCTGCTCTTTTATGTCTTTGTTTTGAATAATTGAACAAACCCTGACAGATGTAAGGCTGGATCTTTATTCTGCTGCATGTAGCCTGCAGTAAAAGTCTAATTAAACTATGTTTCATAGATATTTCCTGTAAATGCTGAACCATAAAATATTCTCTGAACTTGAACAGTTTTCTTTTTTCTTTCTATGTTTCCGTGTTGCTGCTCCCCGCTGATGTCAAACACCTTTTCAACTCTTATTGTCTTCTTAAAGGTAAGAAACGTTGTTTATTATGTTAGGCGATGCTACACAAGCCGGATAAATGAGCGATCATTATTTTTTAATGATCTTCTTAAAGAAGTCACCTGTTTAAAGCATTTCTGTTACATCATTAGTTTTTTCTTCTCTATACAGTAAAGCGACATGTCGCTGAGTAGGCTAAAAAAATCGTGTCAGGGTTTTATCTCGAACACCCAAACTCCTCCACAGCCATGTAAGAGTCAGCTATCAGCATCACCGCCTTTGAAAACAATCAAAGTTGTGTTTCTGTTGCTCTAAAAGAGCAAAGATTCATTTATCAGAACGATTATCGTGATGTGCTTGTTAGGGGGAAATTAAACGCACGTGTAAGGCTTTTGAAATGAGCAGATCACAGCTACTTAATGAGGACACAGTTGAATTGAAATAAATCACAGAACACGTTACAGCATGAGCCATATCAGATACGGTGGAAGTGATTGACCTCTAAAGCATAGAGTCAGAATCCCTCAGGGATTCGCTCTGTGCTCCGCCACGGCTCTGCAGATCCGTCACAGATCAGGGAGCAAAGAAAAACTTTGTTTCAAGGTTTCAGTGGAACTGAATAATAAAGGGAATGGTTCTGCAAGAATCAGACGTGAGCGCTCAAGTCGATGATGACCCAACGCATCCCCGACACGACCGTGTAATCTGCGGTGCAGTGGCGACAGGAAGTCGTAAACAAAACGACCGAATCGCTAAGCTACCTCCTCCAGTCCAGCCGTCTTCTGTCGAATCCAAGAAAACACTCCGTCGCCACACACAGAATTCCCATCTGTTTTTTCTTGAAAATGTACTTCCGCCCCTGCCGGATCCGACAACATTAATAAACAAAGAGAATTCAATTAGACAGTTCCAAAATAAAGACACCAGAAACACAAACAATAAGGAGAAAAGAGAATGTGGCTTTTCTCTCGGTGCTTTATCGCCTAAGAGCCTGCCATTGCAGTCCTGGGTCTAATCTCCTCTTTGTTTTAGTTGGCAGTGTTTCTCCTGTGTCCATCAGTCTTTTCTGCTTCAGCCATTTATCTCGAATTCAGGGAAATCTGTACAAGAATACCTTGAGCTCCTCTTTAAAAAAGGCAGCGGAGAGCTTTGGCAAGGAGAACTAAAGGGTTTGGAGCTAAAGATTATATATATTAGTACCTTTTCTAAAAGAAAAACCTTGAACTGTTGTTTTTTAGGTTTCAGCATTATGGTAGCTTCACGTTTTAATATTTTCTTCACATCCCCCCTACTGAACCACCGCCTCTGTACCAGCTGTTTGTTGATACCCTAAAATTTGTAAATCCCTAAAAAATTCCCAAAGATCAAGGATGATTTTTAAAAAAGTGTCATTTTTCCACACAGACTCCAATAAAAGGTCAAAGAAAACCTAATTAAACATAAACTATACATACATTGATCATATTTATGAGGTTACAATAATTACTTACTTTAAAAAACAGCCAGTAAAAAGATCCCTAAAAGAAACCGTGAAATAAACGTTTCACAGTACATGGATGCCATGCTGTTATAATTTGTAGCTTTGCCTTCTAATGCTCAGATTGAAAGGTTTGGTTGCACATTAATGGATCTGGCCCAGATGTTTTCTGCCAGCGTTTCTATTTATAACATGATTGAGCAACTGAAACAGCATTAGTTGGACATTTAGTTGGATAACAATAACTGTAGAAAATGGGGAAAAATAGGAATTCAATGAGACACCATCCCTTGTTCTGAGATTACATCAACTCTTAAGTTAGTTTTTAAAAACGTGTTCTTTTATAAATTTCCCTCTAAAATTGTCCATGTCGTGCCACCAAATTATTTATCCAAACCGCATATTAAAATACAGAAAAAGAACATTCTTTCCCTAAAAAATAAGTTACGGCTTGCCTAGGATTCTCTACGTTTGCACGCATGACACAAAACTGGTTGTTATCTCAACAACATTGTGAGTATGTGAGGTGGGTGTGTCTGAGGTTGGTCCTTGAGGTTTGCGTGTTTTCTTTCTGAGTTGGATTAATGCAAAGATATATATCTATGTATGCTCATTTAAGTTTGTGTTTTTAATTACTTTAATATGTCATAATTTAGCTGCCGAGGGACTGCAGGTAGAAACCTGGCACTAATCATCTGTCTGCCTTTGTCTTGGTCAATGTATTGTTGTGCATGTCCCTGTTTCAAATAAACTTATACTTAATTAGCTTGGCTAAAAAATGTACCACAAGACGTCTAGGTCCCCAGGTTTTTTTTATGTTCACAGTTTTTTTTTTTGTTTACAGTTAGCTACCCCACTACGCAGTTGGAGTTCAATGTTGACAACATAAACTTAAAGTGCAAAATATGTAAAAAAAAAAAAAAACTTCATAAAACATCCTTATTGCTGTTTTGGCTTCTAGTATACACAGTAATGCTAAACATGCACTATTAACAAATGGTGTTCTACATGAAACCAACAAAAGCACAACCAAAAATGAATAATCCAGGAACATGTGCAAGAGATCCCGGACAAGCCCCCAGTTGTTACATGTTTTACGATTGTAATAAACAGAGGAAGACTTCACAGAGTAGTGAGGATTAATCAAAAACATTTATTTTGACGCATGAACTAAATACTGTGAATAACTAAACATAAACAGAAATAGGAGAAGCCAGAGTGGACTCTCGGCTGTTCAGAAGAGCCCTCGACAAACACAAAAGGACCAGCCTTTATAGGGCAGTAGCACACCGGGCTCAGGTGCACCACATGTCACTAATCAGGAACCTGCAACAGAAGAGAGAAATAACTAACGGAACAACCAAACAGAAAGAAAACAGCGACTAAAACACAAAAAGACCCACCTAACAGTGTTGTCACATGACATCATCGCTTTTATGGGCAGCAGTAGCTCAGGAGGTAGAGCGGGTTGTCCAGTAATCGGAAGGTTGCAGGTTCGATCCCGGCTCCGGCCAGAGAATGCTGCTGTGTGTCCTTGGGCAAGACACTTAACCCGCCTTGCCTGCTGGTGGTGGTCGGAGGGACTGGTGGCTCCAGTGCTCGGCAGCCTCGCCTCTGTCAGTGCGCCCCAGGGCAGCTGTAGCTACGTTGTAGCTCATCCCCACCAGCGTGTGAATGTGTGTGTGAATGGGTGGAGGACTGATTGTGTTGTGAAGCGCCTTGGGGGGTTGTAGAACCCTAAGAAGGCGCTATACAAATACAGGCCATTTACCATTTACCATTTTTGAAATCTGTTCATCCACTTTGCATGTCGACACGAACATTTTTTAGCGAAGTTGGTTTCCTCACCGACTTGGTCAAAACAATCTTCTTATGATTTTATGTATTCTCCTCAGGCCCAGTTTTTGTCTGCCATCTTGTTTCTACCTTTATCTTCATTTCACTCCTGCTCTTCCTCCAGTGATCCGGAGAAAAGTTTTTATCCTCATCCCAACTCTCGCTGTTGCAGATATTTCTGGTTCCAGACTCAGAAGAGAAGTTGTAAATGGTTGATTTCTAGTTCACAGTCAAGCACAAAGCTAAGGACACGGATGTGCCACAGTGGGCCTCGCACCAAGGCCAGCAGACCCAGTCAAACAAGGTCACTGTCTCGTTGAAAGTGGTACAGCTGCAGGAGAGCAATAACTGCAGCCACTTTTCCTTTTTTTTCCGTCAAACCCACTGACCTGTTCAAAAGGCAGATGGAGCTGAAAATACCTGCAGTAAATTATAGTAAGAGACTTCGCATGTGCTGGTGTTACAGGAAATCGAGTGTTGGTAGAGAGTGTGTGTGTGTGTGTGTGTGTGTGTGGGGGGGGGGGGGGGGGGGGGGCATGATTGTTGGTGCCATAATTGGATGTAGAAGATAAAAAATGGAAAAGAATAACCTAAAACAACTGTAATGTAATAAGATGTATGCCCTTACAGCAGTAACAGTGTTCTATCATTTATTAGAGATAAACTATTCTAAACCTACATTGCAATTAAAACTTCAGAAAACCCTGATGTCCAAATTCACCAGCAGATTGTGCATCTTTTATGGGTGCAAATTAAAGTTTGGTGCATTCATCTGAATCCCAAAGCTGTAACTAAGGAAGATCTGTCGTTTAAACGGTGCCTCTGTGTGCCGTTTACTCTCTCTTCAGAGGTGCATTTAGGAACAAACCGTTTCCAGGTAGAAAGCATCAGATTTTTAAGCACTTGCAATGTTTGTAACACACATTTTTAGCATATCCTGAGAGCTCTTTAATTTTGCATTTTAGGGGAAGAAACAGGAAGCAGAGTGATCTGCTATACTGTTGTCTTCGTGAAACAAGGGCAGGCATGTCAGGAAAATGATCAGTATCAGCTTCACCTACAAATAAATAGCTAAGTGTTAAATTCAGAGCAGGAACCATTATGATTGCTGATATTTCAACAGATCATTTTTGAGACAACTCTGCTTTAACAGACAGATGAATCTATAATTGTGTCAAAGGGCTTTTGAACCATCAATTAAGGAATACCAATGTATCGTTCAATTTAAAAATCACATTTCTATGACAGATCCTAAGTTTTCAGTGTCAAAAATAATATAAATATGAATAAAATCCCTTTTCTAATGACCTTACAAGCACACCCATGTTATTTGTATGTGAGTCGACTTGACGAAGCAAAGCATGTCTAATTGATTAGTCTGTGCACATAATTACCTGTTAGTCATGTATTCATTTTTTCTACGGTTAAGTTTTAATCCATAGTCGACTCATTTTCCAGATTTTAGTGTCTAATAACATTTTTAGAGCATATTTGGCGTAAACAGCTGCCCTGTGATCAGGGTTGTCATCTCAAAGCTCGGAGATTCAATTTTTCTAATCTTCGCCGGAGCTTTTCTCTGCGTAGTTTGCATGTTTCTGGAGGCTTGCCGCTCTTTTGAAAACTGCTTTGCAAAGCTGCCGGGTTTCCAAGAGATCGGCAGAATCCCGATCACAGGTGAATCCATCTTGCCCGGCAATAGCTATCTGTTGGTTGTCAAAACACAAAAGTTGGGACCAATCAGCTTCTCATACGGGTGGCTACGGGTGGGTTTTAGCTGTAACGACAAGCTGCACTTCTGGCTCTTTATTCACAGCATGGTTTATTGTGGGTCCGCTTGGTTCATCTGATTGATGAGGCTCATGACTTGGATAGACAGTTGCTTTATTCAATCACCTGCCACACATGCAGGACACATCTGCTTGCATCCTGTCAGGTATATTCATGAGGCGCTGCGTTCTTTTAAATATAATACATAAAGGAATCGTCTTTGTAGAGAAACCGGAATTGCTTTTTTCACCAAGAGAATGATGTCCTGTCTTGTGTCATGCTTTTTATATGATATGGTATTAAAATTCAGTTAGATTGGTTCTTTCTACAAGTGATCTACAGAGGGATGACATGTGACTTTGTCTCTTTTTGTGGAATTTGCTAAAACATTTTGGATTAATTCACTGAACAAATTTGAGAAAAACAGAAAATATTAACATTTAACACTCAGTAATGAATTATGATGGATTAATTCTGCCATCAAGAAGAACAGCAGACATTAGGTTGCAATAATGTGTCATATTATCAATTAAAAAGGGGCATTTTATGCAAAATAACAGTGAAATTTTGAAAGTACTTGTTAATACCAAACCCTGCAGCCAAAGGTTTTGGGGGTTTGTCTTTGTAATCCTATCAAAATAAAAATATGATGATAGTAACGTGGAATCATAAAGAGTATATTTTGATGTTGTGCTGATTAGGAAACTACTTAGCACATTACTGCACCCTAGAGGTCATGTTAGCAGAGTGTTAAAGTAACACTAAATAGTTTTAAGCTAGAGCTTTAACATTGATCTCAGTGATTGTTGAGTTAGAAACTTGACCAGTTTCATGTTTGACACCACTCTGCTGACCAAAAATCGCACTTAACAGTTTTGTGTTCTAGGGGGCGCTCTTATACCTGCATTACAGCTGTTAGCTATTTTCTGTGCAGTTAGCTTTTTCAGTTTGCTGATCGTCAGTAAAAAGCACAAGAAGAAAAACGTTTGTTTTTCTGTTGGCATCATGGCGGAGTCTGGAAGTAAAAGTAAGAGAGTAATGTCTTTGGATGTGAAGCAAAGAGCTAAAACCAGAGTAAACATCTGTGCGGCCTATGCTAGTTTGAGGAAGCTAAAGGAGGCTATAAAATCACAGACTGATGGTGACCTGGCTTTGTTGCTGCTGGATTTGTAAGTAATAATATTGTCTTTTTACTTTGTGGTTTATTTTAGTATTAGTTGGCTCATGTTAGCGTTAGCTTGTTGTTAGCACTAGCTACAGCAGGATTGTTTACAGTAGTTGTAATTCCATTTTCAACCAGTAGGGCGGAGGAGCAGGAAACTGCTCTGTGTTACTTTAACAGGTGCCAGTGGAAGAAAACAAATGCAAATGTGTATAAAAACACAAAAAATATGTATTAATTTATCAAATATGATAAACCAAAATGCAATCTTGTCATCTATTTAAACAGCTGCTAATTTACGTTTCATTCTCATCACTTATAAATCATATTTTAAGTCATTTTAGTTTTTTCTGTGACATTTTCTTTCTCCGGTGTCGTGCAAAAACCAAGAGAACCTTTAGCTAACCTAGAAAGGATAATGGAGTCCATTTGAGGGCAGGAATGTACACATTTGAAGAAAAGATTGAAGCCATTAGGGTTGGTATAGAAAAAAAACTAGAAAAACACCTAAAGAGCAGCCTCCTCAAATGGCTCTGCAACAATTCTCACCTTGAAGCTGCTAAAAAAAGCTAAAAAAACAATCTTACATGTTAGTCAGGAAGGTAAACAACTCAGAGAAGACAAAGAGACAAACAACTCAGAATGGGCGGGATAGCCAGTGACATATGTGGCTTCAGCGTCTCTCAAGTGGAAATGCTCCAGTTTATAAACCCGAAACTCTCCACTGCTTCAGATGAGAGGTGAAAACACCTGCAGGAACCTGTCCGAAAAACCTGGATTAAGCCAAATAAACACAACAAACCCTGCAGCGACGAAGCTTTAGAAAATAAAATAAATAAGGTAGAGTTGGCGGCTAACAGATTGTCTTTAATGCTTGTTTTGTCAGCAAACACACATGGTGGGGAGATCACACGAAGGCAAACGCGATGCACCAGATGGTTTGTTACACCGAACCATTTACGATGTCATATTTGGAAAATATGTTTAAAAGGAAACATTTTCTTTGAGTGATTTCCAGGTGATTTGATCGACAAATGACGGAGGAGCTTCAACCCAACGTGTCAGAGATTGCAGGCAGGTGTTAAGTTAAAATTATTGCTGGCGTTAAGAGAAAAGGGGAAAAAAACCCTTTCAATCAAAATTTCCCTCCAGTTTGAATACAACTGATGCTAAACAGCATCTGTGGCCTGTGTTTTAGAAGCTGTGATTGTCCTAAAATATGTCTCCAGCTACAAATAAAACTTGATTACATACATTAGGATCTGGTGAACCACAATCAGCCGTGAATGGGATCCAGAATCACAGTCATCTGACATTCCAAAAAACCTGAAAAGAAGATAAAAATGTAATTTCTGCGCTTCAGAGAGAGCTCTGTTCATCAGCAGCATTATACAGCCGTGGCACATCTGCCGAACGCCACAAGTGAAAGAAAATTGCAGAAACGAGGCTTGTTTTTAGTTGCTTTGCGAGCAGGTGTTAAAAAAAGTGAAAATCTGAGTTAACTGTCGTTTTGAGCGACATGCTTCAACTTGCCATCCCCACCTGCCACCACGTTCAGCTGTTTCCCCCTGAAGCCCTGCTCATTGCATCCTATTCATAGGATTACCAGAGATGCAGGTGTTTCCATAGCAACTGCAGCGCAGGCAGGAACTGTGCTATAGTGGGGCCTGGTGGCTGTAATGTGGGTTTATGAGTGCATGTGTGAGTGAAGAAAGACAATAAGTATTTAAGAGTTTGCTTTCGTTTAGCTTCTGGTGCGGACACGAAGAAATGTTGTCTTTATTTTGTGATTTTTACATTGAGCTTTTCTTTTGTTGCTGCAGCCAATTGTTGCTCTCTTGTATATCAACAGTGAGGACAATAAAATTCAGCTGGATTATCCCAAAGAAGGTGGCGCTAATCACCTTAGCGAGCAGGCGGCGTGTGAGGGAAGAGTTGTCCTCGCTAAGACAATCCTTCGTGAAAATGCTGTTGAAGCATAAAGGGTATTACCACAGGGTGACATCATCATTATGGATTACAGCTTCATGTTGTAACGGTTACACTGCAGCTGGTGATTACCACCCTGCCTCTAATTAAGACGTTGGCATCATTCCCTGCCTTCTCAGTATGTCTGTTTTGATCATTTTCTTTCTTCGTCTCTCCAAGGAGCAGACACTAAAGATGAGATAAAGATCTGGAGCAAAAAAATAGAGGCTATCATACAAGGTAGAGGAGCTCAGTGGAGATGAGTGAACTTGATATTCACCTGATCTTGAACCTGTGAGACACCAATTTTGTTTAAACACCCAAGACAGCTTTTGTCACCTTTTTTATGATCCCTTTGCTCTTTTTGAGAGTCGGTGTGGATTCTCGGTGGTCCAGGTCATGGTGGCTCTTGCTGTGTGAATAGAAAACAACTGGACTTTCTTTCCTATGAGTATTTAGTTGCCTTTTATATCAGCACTTGGAATTACGTAAAGGAAAATATAGTCTTTAAGGCTCATGATGGACCAACAACGTTTTCCTTTTTAAGCTAACACATATTCGCTATAATGCTAAGCTACTCTCTAAAAAACATTGGGTTGAAACAACCCAATTTTAACCCAGCCACTGGGTAAATAGTGGTCGCACCCAGCACTGAGTTATTTTAACACAGAAATTTGGGTTATCTAATCAACCCAACTCATTGGTATGTGTGTGTCATGTGAAAATATGGCTGTGTTTACCAAATGAAAACATGTGTTCCATTTTGTTAACATGTTACGAGATTTGATGGCAGAGTTGTTTTGCAAAG
This sequence comes from Aphyosemion australe, assembly GCA_006937985.1. NCBI lineage: Eukaryota > Metazoa > Chordata > Actinopteri > Cyprinodontiformes > Nothobranchiidae > Aphyosemion > Aphyosemion australe. The sequence goes on along the minus strand of SSNS01000029.1, from coordinate 2,407,750 downwards.
GAATGCCAGGGTTTAGCAATTTGTGTGTGATGTTTGGGGTTTTGTGTGTGCAGTTTTGAAAGAAACGTTCAGTTTCGACAAACGCGTTTTAGCAACTGTAATTACATCTTGATTTCTTTACAAATTGTCAAAATATTTGATTGCATCTGTCATGTAACCTAAATGTCAGATTATTTCTTTCTTCTAATCTCTAATCAGTCATGATGTAGCTTCATAGATCACCAACCCGTCCCTGAGTTATCTCACATTTCTGACTCGTGGAATCTAAATTGAGAAGGATTTCAGATGTTGAGTATTTCATGAAAAAGCAAACCTTGTCGGACAAGAATTGAACATGTTTGAAGCTAAAGCAACATGACAGCAACGTCAGCATCACGAATAGAGAAATTTACAACCCCCCGCTTCAAGACCGGTTGGAAACTCCTTTGCTAATGCCGTTCTCAATTAGTCACAAACAGTCAGAGCCCAGTGAGATACTGCTCTAAAAACACACTATTTCATTTGTTAAACCAATTTTGCATTTGTGTGAGTTCAAGAACAGCAGTGAACAGCTAAATGTTGTAAAACTGCACCTGTTCTCATGTGGCCCAGATGCCAAAAACAGCATTAAACCAACAAAGGTTTCACTTGTAGGTAACCGTGTTTGTAAGAATCTGCTGCAGGTCTAAACAGTAACGTCTGCTGGTTTGTAGTTGGAACTGGAACTCAGCTTCAGCACCACTTTGTTTTTAAATTTTTATTGCACCTTTTATTTGCAAAGCTGTAAAAGTACAAACTACTACCAAAGACACTTTATGCTATTTTAAGCTGCAAAGGCATTTATAGAAAGTGACGCCAACACAGAAGATAGAATGAGCTTCATCCCATGCACTGGCCCCTTAACTTTAACCTTTTCTGCTTTAAACCACCTGAAGGAGCTTAAAGTACTTTGACTTTTCCAAATAATAACCCTGGTTTGTGCTTCAGGTCAGAAAATATGCAGATAAGTAATTCATGAGCGCTTTTATAAATGACCTTTCATGTCTTTTAAATGCGAGGACTTTAATGCACTAGATAATGCACGCTGTGATGGAACGCAGGCATCTGAAAACTTAAAGTAAGTCTTTCTCTTTCTGATAAATAGCTTAGCTGAATTTGTTGCTTTTGTTTTTCAAGCTAAGGAATCTCTGTTTCGTCTCTATAGCTCCTATCGTTGAGTCTCATCATGCATGACAGTGCCACAGATCATCGTCTGTTTTTAACGTCTCACAAAAAGTCCAAAAATAGAACAAGTCCTCAGAATAAAACTGTTATCCCAGTGGATGCAGGATTGACATTTCCCACCGCAGAGCAAAATAAAAATACAACTTTCTAACAAATGATTTCTTGTTTCTGCTCATGCATTTAGCTCCTGAGGCTAGAGCATCGGGAAGCTGCAGAGCATGTCCTGTAAGCGAGCAGACTTGATGCCTGCATCAGTAAAATGAATTAGGTGGATTCTTCTTAACATGAGATCATATCAGCTTTCCAACAGTGGATTTACAGCCAAGGCACTCTCAATTAGAGGGAGAGATTACGGCTCACCAGCAGATAAGGTGTGATATGTACAGGAAGGCTCCGGTTTCCAGTTGGTGCTGAACATGTGTTTGGATAGAAAGTGACAGAATCCCAAAGTGAGTCTATATTCGTCTCCGAGGGATTCTTCTAAATCATTTTTCTGTGACGGCTGCTTAATTTCAATAACCTTTCAACCTTTATCCCTTTTTTATTAATTTTGTAAGATTTGAGCAGTAATTTACATTTTTGAGGTTTCCTTGTAGTTGCTTCCCAGTCAGCACATGTAGGTGGGCTCCATATGGGATCTATATGGGCAAGCCATATGGGTCCCTACAGGGTATGTCCGTGTTTTTTTTTTTGCCCACATAGATTTTAATGAGCCCTACATGGGTTTTCAGAGGGTTTGACTCATACAGTGGACAAACCCTGTTGGGACCCATATGGCTTGCCCATATAGATCCCATATGGGGCCCACCTATGTGTGCTGGCTGGGTTTTGATTCTTTTGTTTTACTTTTTTAGAAGTGAATCTTATTTTTCTTCAGCGTATTTGATTTGTTGTCCTTTCTTGCTTCAGTATTTTGCTAGCTGTCAGTAATATTGTTTGCTTGGAACTAAAAGTCAGTTTTTCTCCTTTTAAAAAAGCTAAAGAGGGACGTAGTCATTGTTTACAATCTGTGAGCTTGCGGGGTTGCAGACTATGTGCCAGCTAACGCTGCAGCGCCGGCATTTGTAATTCGACACACAGCAGTGGTTTGTAAAGATCCTAAGCCAGTAAACAGGAGCGACCTAGAAGTTATATCTTATACCCCTAAGAAGCCACGTCATCTTTTTTATTTACTCTAATATTGGGTAAAGAAGGCTAGAGGCTAACATTGAGCTAGCGATGCTAACAGTGAGTTCGAAGCAAATATCTCAAGCTACTTTTTCAATTACCAACAACTCGATTTTACAGTGAAATGTATTTATCTACTTACTGTGTATTAGGGCTGGGCGATATGGCCTAAAACCAATATCACGGTATATTTAAGAGTTCACCTTGATAACGATAAATGGACAATAACTACATGTATGCGCAAAACAAAAGTTGTCCACTAGATGGGGTTGTTGCGTGTATTGCGTTGAGTCACGTTGTCATGTGACTCGAGATGGTACAGCTTCTTAAAGGGACATGAATGTCGCCAACCTACACACATCTTTTCATTTTTTTATTACTGAATTTATTGAGATGGGAAAAATTATATCGGTTAGAGTCGGAAATTTCGATTATGATACATTTTCAATTCATAGCCCAGCCCTACTGTGTATGACTCATCTTTGCTCGTCATCTAGAATCTTCTGCCGCTGATTCGTAGCTGGCAACAGCCATGAAACTCACGGAGCAAGGGTGAGAAAGTGGCTGATTTGTTTGAAAAATGGACTGCAGTACCCAGATCTGACCACTGGATGTCATTCTTACATAAAGCACCTTTCAAATTTCATTGTTTTTTTTTGTTCTTATCTTACTTCTGGCTGCCTTCGTCAGAGCTTTGGTGTTGTGCTACTTCTGTTGCGTTGTCTGCCGGCAGTAGAGGACGATGTCACCCTCTACTGCTCGCGTCTACAGATCATAGCAGAACAAAAATGCAAAAGATGGATAAAAGAGGTGATTGAAATAAGGAGATGTGGACCATGAATAGAGATGAAGGAGTTTACACACTGGATCATTCATGAGACATGGTGATTGACAAGGAAGGCGCGGTCAGAAGAGGGTGACATTGTCCCCATGTTCAGTGAAATATCCTGACGTTGTATTACAATATAAAATAATACAAAAAATCACTATAGTTTTGCTTATCGTTCATTTACTTGTTCCTGTTCTGACATTCCTTGACCGTTTGTTTCTAACACAGAGACAAAAACTCTTCATCAGTTGCTTGCCCTAAACCTAATCTCAATGAATATTACACAGACTGAATTAGCAAAGTACAATTCAAGGCCAAGACAAGATTTATAGACCGTCTCACCTCATGCCTTCATGCTTTATAAAACATTTTGCATATTACTTTGAAGAGAGAATGAAAGATATTTTCTCTTTATTTTGTTTTTCCACTCCACAACGGTGGCTTTAATAATAGCTGGAGGGAATGTAAAAGTTTGAAATTCTGCAAAACGGAGTTATTTCATTTTTGTATACCCTTGGGTCTCGTTCAAATCACCTCAGCATAATTGGCAGAAAATGTGAAAAACACTTCAGTGTTAATAGATCTTCCAAGCATTTCTCAGAGAACCAAGTTAAAATATTCTATAAAAAAACGCTGCTGTATTAAAAAGAAATTGTTTCAGTCAAGAGAAAGGCAATGAGTGATAAATGAAGAGACATCACGTTGTGACAGGTGATGTATGTGTCTTTGATGCTAATGCAGACCCACACCTTATACGGCTGCCTTTGTGTTGGTAGCCCTGAGTTAAAGAAACTTTCTTTTATCACGCCGTCTCCGTGAAAACGACGTTTTTATATGCATTCTGGGTAGATTAGAGCTATAAATCAGGTGCAGGAGGCCAAAGGCAGTAAGGTTAACTGCCTGGTTTGCCACTTAAAAAGCAAAGTCATAGAGCCAGAAGTTGTGTGCAGGAAACCCATTTGGCACCTATTTGTCAGGTGTCCACTGAGCAGCTCTTTAGTGATTTGAGTGGGTATAAAATAGAATGAAAGGAAAATTCCACCCACCCTCACATCCAAAGTTTGATGGCAGTCGGATATTTAGTGCTTTCTGGGGGCATTTTATTTTAAAAAGGATCGTAATGTTGGGGATTACTTCTGTTATGATCTTCATCTACAGCTGCTATTCGCTGAAGTATTAAAAACATTTGACAAATACAAGCAGCTAGCAAGACCCATTTAGATATTAGGTTTAATTTAATATGATTTGGTAATAAAGGACCAATTTAGCCAATGGTTATGCTTTATATAATTTATTTTAATAGCATTTACTTCTGAATTGTACAAATAAAATTATTTCCCACTGCTGAAAGGTAAAAGGTGAATAATAGTTTTTTGTTGGCAAAATAGCTCATGAATGTGGATGTTGTACCGGTCTGTTGTCTGTCTGCCATCCATCTCAGGTTAGGGTTGGGATTTACCAGTTGGTCTACGTTCCAACCCTCATCTTTGGTCATGATCTGTGGGTAGTGACCAAAAGAATAAGATCATGAACACAAACAGCCGAAATGAGTTTTCTCTGCAGGGTTCTCCCTTAGAGATAGGGTGAGAAGCTCAGTCACCCGGGAGGGGCTCAAAGTAGATCCGCTGCTTCTCCACATCGAGAGGAACCAGTTGAAGTGGACGCCTCCCTGATGAGGTTTTTCAGATACATCCAATCAGGAGGAGACCCAAGGGAAGACCCAGGACACACTGGAGGGACTATGTCTCTCAGCTGAACTTGGGATTCCCTCGGAGGAGCTGGCCCAAGTGGCTGGGAGGAGGGAAGTTTGGGCCTCTCTGCTTAGGCTGCTGCCCCCGTGAACCAACGCCGGATTGGCTAAACGTCACATTCAACATGCAGTACGGTCATTTGTCCTCAAAATCAGACCAAGACAATCCAACGTGATTCAGAGCCCCAATATGATCAAAGCGTTATTGATGTCCTTCCAAATAAACCAGCAGATTTTAACGTACCACACACGGCTGGAACGTCTGACATTTTTAGAGCCACACGGTAATCAGGCGCATCCTTAAGATTGTCAGAAGGGGAGGATCGGGTCAACTTTGGCATAGTTACCTTGCTGTGTGAACTAAATGTGAGATTATTTCAGTAAATCAAAGGTGGTGGATGACCTTCAAGGAAAACTAGCCATTGGTCTGATTATTTTAGGACAAACTAGGGAAAAAGTTAAACATCATCCACCAGAGGAGAGTCAGAGGTCATACAAACCACCATAAAAAATACCGATCACATGATGTCTCAAGCCCCAGCCTGTTCTTTCTGTGCAAGGATGTAGCCACATGCTAGATCACACCATGTTAGCGTAGCGGGGATGGAGCCGTGGGGTTGTAGATTAGGCATGAAGGCAACGTGGCCAGGCCAAATTCAAATTCTTGATGACCATTTTTACTGTGCTATCCGAAACTCCTACCTGGACCTAGCCTAGAAATCTAGACGGATTGTAGAAGTAAAATGATTTTGCTTTGTAGGTTGGTCTAGCCATGTTCCAATGGAACCTCAGCAGACCTTAACAGTCTTGTGTCTTTCCAATCACAGCGCTCTATCGGTTTGGTGGGCGGGATGTTACTGCGAGTGAGCGATAAAACAAAGATGGCGATGTTTGAAATGGCTTTGACCTCAACTTTGGACTATTTAGACTTGGGCTTTTCTTTGAGTTGAGAGCAGATAGAGGTACTTAAGTCCTTTATTTAGAAAAAAGGATGCATTGGCGTCTTCTTCGGCAGTGTATGGCGGACTGCCCCGTTGACTTACATCTTTAGCGGTGAGTACGTCATGTTGTTTGTTGTCCAATAGTATGTGGAGACAGTTTGAAAGACAACCGTAGACTCCGCCTCATGGCTGAGATCTGTTTATGGGTCGTGGCCAGACTATATATCCACATGGTAAATGGTCAATGGCCTGTATTTGTATTGTACCTTCTAGGGTTCTACAACCCCCCAAGGTGCTTCACAACCCTAATACAGTGCCACTACAACAATAAAACATCAAATGGTCTGATTTGTGCACCCTAACCAAGACCAGGCAAAGAATAGCAACTATTTTTAAATCATAGCAACATCTTTCTTCTGCGTGAATGGTTCTGCAATACTCCTATTCTATAAATTGGGTTTTATTATGCAACATTTTATCTATTGAATTTTCTTGATTGGGGATATTATAGTGGCTCCAATAAATAACAGCTTTAGTTGTACCCCATCACTGATGCAGTGTTGCCTTTTTCCATGATGTTATTTAGTCTATAAAAAAGAATCAAACCCGTATTTTTTAATTAAACTTGCACCTTTTTGAAATGTCACGGCTGCATTGCTGATATATTTGTCACTTGGGGGTAGTTCCACCCATCTGCGGTTAAGGCACACTGATAGATATTTTATTACTTTTAATATCAGGTCTGCTGGCTCATGAAGGAACGCTTGTTGATTGTTTTGGATAAAAATGAGGAAAATACCTTTTCAGTGGATTCCATTGCACCCATGTTGTGTACACACCAGACTGTGAATGTGCACCTTTGAAACCTTTTGCGTGTCATTGTGAGTAATCACTTAGAGTTTTTCATGATGTGATTTACAATATAGGAGCAGTAAATATTCATCATCCCCAAACAACAAACCCTGGAGGCTTTTCACGGCTTTACCAACGCATTTAACATTTTCACTTAGACACAGCTTAGCCATAGCCGGCAATAAAATCCATTAATTATGAAACAATTCCCACTTGAACAAACCTACATCACAGATTCTTGTCATCAGGACAATAAGTCGTGTTCTGACTCACTCTAAGTGCGTTTCGGTGTTCGGCTGTGCTCCCTTTGTGCTTGTGTGATTAGTCCATATGACACATTTATGAAACAATAAAGCCTAACATGATGAGTCACCAGAGGACTCGCTAATTGAAACGTGTTTGTGGGATTTTTAGAGTATGTAAAGCTTGTTGCATCGTCTCTTAGGACTGCTTTCTGTTGTTTTGTGTAAGATTTTGCATTTAAAGGACTTCAATCAGTTACTTTTTTCCTGAGATGTGCTCTTTTTGATGTATTTTCTGTAGTTCTTCAGTTTATTTAGCTACTTTATAAATTCCACAAAGGCCACGTTGATGTTGTTACTTTAATAATACATTTGATAGCGAATTGTGTTTTTTATTTTGGGGTGGGGTGTATCTTAGCACTTCATTTACATACCGATTCATTTAGGGCTTTCTGCCGCCCGGAGAAAACCCCTGCAGAGTTCCGTTCAGCTGCTTTCTCAAGTAAATGGCAACCTCTTTTGAAGATGACACCAGCTTCAATTTGTGGGGAATGAAAAATACAACTCCGCTCTTGTGTTGATGTGTGCTCAGTTCTTCTCAAAGGAATAGGATTTTCAGAAATGGGGAGACATTTTTTATTTTCTTCCCTAAGATATAAAATGTTTTTTTCCTCCATTCTCGGTGCAGCTGCATCAAAGCTACTGACATAATCCTTCAGGAAATAAATATTTTTGCAGCAGTCTATATTTTCATTGAGAATACTTTTGGCTAATTATTAATTTAAAAATTATTGTCACAAACTTTTGGAAGTTATTCTTACATTGACTATTTGATGATGGTTAGTGGTGTATTGTTGTTATTTTTGAGCTGCCTAAATGTAAAAAGCAACTTGTCACCATGGATTTAAAAAGTTTACAGTTAATTTTAGATCTTGCATTTCCCGAATAAACACTTTATTTACAATCAGTTTCAGTGTTTAAAAAAATGTGGCTGCAAAGTTTATCTTAGTAGTTGAGCTTTTTTCTAACTTGCTTTTAGTGCATTCTAAAGAAAATGATCAAATGGGAGTGATGTGCATTTGAAATTAATTTCAAAAGAGAAGACATTTGCACCTGATTTAGTACTTTCTCATTAATATCTGGCAGGTAAACTGAACATTTAGCTACTGTAACTGTCTGTAGATTAAAAATTAGGGGTGGGGCTCGATAAAAATATTAATCTAATTAATTAGAGGCGTTGTAATTAATTAATCTTGATTAATCGCATTTTAATTGTTCACGAGAATTTGCGCCCAAGCAATTTTTTAAATCAAAAATAATGTCAGTGAGGCACAGATGACTTACCCACACTTTAATGAGTATTTCTGTAACCACAAGGTGTTTGATTACTTTGGTCTCATTATAAAGGTAACCACTGTGGGATTTGTTGGGATGTGTAAATATTAGTATATGTGTTATTGATGAAATAGACATGGAACATTGTAAATGTGTACTGAACTGGACACTATGTGGCAGCAGAGCACTGCTAATATATATAGAGGTGTAGTGTAGAGTTCAGGGGACGTTCTGCTGAGGGTTACAAGATGAATGCTGCATGTATGCTTGCCCCTCCTGCTGTAATAAAGTTCATTTGGATAAAGTTACTGAATGTTCTACCTACTGGAAAACAAAACGGTAATAAAGATTTTTTTCTTCCATTCTTGTCTTCATGAAGAGTGATTTGTCATGAGTCATTTAATTGTGTTTTTAGTCGTGTTTGAAACACGTGAAAAACGGTTTATATGGTCTTGTAGCTCAGGCGCTGAAGTCTTGTTAGATGTGCAGCTTGATGATATTTATTGATATATAGGGCATAAATTGTGATGCTAAATGTTTCCGGCCCCCGATTGGGGGAAGTTCTGGCTAATTTTCAACGTGTTATTTTTTTCTAATTAATGAATTGTAATTAACACGTTAAATTCCCACCCCTATTAGAAATGTAAAGTTAAAGCAGGTCCTAGAATATAAAACCACAAGCTGCTTTCCTATAGTCATGTTGTAATGGCCGCTGAGAAACGGTTTGTTCTGAGAGAAGCTGGTTTAACACGTCATAAGCTTAGACCCAACCCCTTAAATATACAATACTGTCTTTTAAGTGCATCAGTTGCCTTTTTTTTTTACTGTTGTAGTTTTAAACCTGTCTTGTATTTTATGTATTCTTCTTTTATGTACTTTGATTGCTTTGTTCAGCACTTGGGTCAGCTGCCATGCTGTTTTATAACAGCATTAACAAGGCTGGTTGAGTGTAAGGCATAAGCCACGCCCCCTCCATGGAAACGCATAAAAAACGTCATTTTTCTAACACTTTTGGTTATAATTCATTATTGGATTTCTTAAAAACACCCCGCCATGATTGTTTATAGATGGGACATTAAGCCTTGCACTCTGAGTTTGCATGCTGTAGTTCCAAAAAAACAATATGGCAGCACCAGAGCGCCCGATATTAAAGTGTTACTATCGTACAATGAAAGCAGACTCAAGCCTATCATCCATCTTTGTTTATATAGAAGAATTTTTAGCTTTTATTTGAAGTTTGGCAGCTAAACCGGTTAGATTTAGGACTCAGGACTTGGTTAGACGTAACAGATGAGCGACGGAGGACATGAAGTCCCAAGGTTACAGAGAAATGTCTGACTTCTACTTTCCTTTGGTCACATCTGCTGGAATGAGTAATTAAAAAGGCTTTAGGAGTGAGTGACTCAGCGGGATCTTTGTGGAAAGTTGAGATGGTCTGAATTAAAATTGGAATTTGGTTCTCTGTCATACGAGCAGAAGAAGATAACTCCTAATCTAATATCTGTTTAGTTTCTATTGCTGTTTGTTTTCCTTTCTCTCTGTTGCTGAATCATCTAGACCTTTTAGAAAACTCATGCTGTAGCTAATGAAATATTATGACTGCTTACTAGTTATCATCGCTAACTGGTCATTTGGAGCTTATGAGAATTTATGAGTTCTTAAAAGGATTAGCTTTAATAATGTAAGAGCCACAAGCCACCACTATGGTTTATGTATTCCATGCCCATGTTCATGATGTTCTCCTCCAGCTATGCACGCCAGAATGCTTAGAGCGAGTGTAAAAGAAGCAGGCACTTTTAGAAGGAGAGGGAGAGGTCGAAAGAGGAAACTCTGGCCCGGGGACCGGGGTTTTTTGAGGACAAGACCGAGGAGAAAAAACCACACAACAAAGACGCCAGCTCCCGTAAATAACAATGCAAAGCACATAAGTCTATCAAAGTGTGTTTTTGGTGGCTTCCTCTCATCCTATCGCTTTGAAATACAAGTGGGTGTATGGTGAGACGTGTTTACTTCTAGAGGGAGGAAAACATTTTAGAAACAACCAAATTTGCCTCCTTTTTTCATTTTAATTTGCATACATACATAATTGGTCTGAGGGGTTGCCATAGAAACCACTATAAGTCAGATTAAATCCTGACAGCGGTCACAGTCAAAATAAATGACTTTGGGAACTGGGACGCGTTCTACATAGACGTAAAACTGGGGTAAATTTAGCTGCCCTCAGAGCAGAGCGAGCTGTGGGAATGTGAAACTCCAACTGAGGCTTCCTCACTGGATCAGGAAGGAAAAAACGAGTTAGTAACGCAAGTGCTGGTCTACTATGGAGTGAGAAATGTACAGGTTACTCTGATTCTATTGGAGTTAGATATTTTTATTTCTAAGCTAAGTTAATACACCTACGCAATTGTGCAGGTGGCAAAAATAAAAAAAAAATCTTTCATTTTTAAAAATATTTTTTAGCAAAATTAGTCATCTTTAAATCCCGAATTAATAAAAAAATATTATTAATTCGTATTAGTTTAGTTTTTTCAATACAGTTTGACTTTACCAATAAATAAATAAATAAATTAAAGATGCAGAGCATGAAATGTATTTTTGTTCACAAACTGAGGAAAATCTAGATTTAATAATAAAGTACATTTATAGCACAGAGAATTCCAACATCACTCTGGAAGGATTCATCATAATGCTTAACCACACGGGGCCAAGATTAAAGTGGATTTCTGCCTTTTTTAAACAACCCAAATCCTAAAAATGTAAGATTTCCTCATGCATATTATATTTTAAAACCTGCATCCCCATCAGTCTCATATTACGTGCTGCAGCTAGCTGCTCCTGCTACCACCATGAGATCATATTAGAAGATTTCTACTTAAATAAATGTGTAATCCAAACTTAACAGTGATGCATATCAAAAGCATTTACATGAACCACTTGAACAATGTTAGAAATCCTAAATCTGTCCGAACTCTGATTTTCCAAACTTCCAAACAGATGCTGCATCTGACAGGAATATCTATAAAGAATATACGGTCATTTCTGGACTATTGAGCTGGGACTCTAGGATTAGAAAAGCCTGACAGATCTACGTCACACTGTCACTAAACATTCATGGACTCACCCATCTTGACTCACGACGGGGAAGGCTGTTGTTGGTTTAGCGTCCAGGAAACAGCAGAGAACGTCTGGGCTAGTAGAAGCTAACCGTTAGCATTAGCAACTCCACCACACAGCAGAACTCCTCCAGGCTTGTGTTATTGGTGGAGATAAAACATCAACGTTGCAGAGCAAACAGAGTCAGTGGTAGAGTCGTGTTGCTGTTAGCCAATCAGAGGAGAGATGTCCACATATCAGGAAGTAAGACTCCAGATCCTGCCGTCTTTGTGCTCCAGCTGAATTCTGCTGAGGCGTTTCTGCCCCTCTGACTTACAAGGCATTCATTCCTACTATATGCAAATATATTGATGAAACGAGTATTCCACACCTTAAAAAAAAACATCGGTGTTGTAGCCCACCATGAAGTCATTTTCATCTTCCTCCTGTGCACTAAACCCACAGAAGTCATCTTTAGTGCGGGAATTGAACAGCCACAGAAAAACTTTGTCACACACGTCTCCCTTTCGTTGTCTTCGTCACTTTTTTCCCAAGACTCGTAGAAATCTACATATTGGCTGCATCATCATTTAAAATCATGTGCTCTAGAAATTACAGTAAACAAATCATTTAACATCCTTTTTTTATAAACTGTTGTTCTGAAGTGTTTAAATGTGTTCTTAGCCCTGGTAATGAGTGTCTAAAGGTCATCCGTGACCTTCCTGCTGTGTTTTTCTTTAAAGTAAATTGTTTTCACTGCAACCCAGCAAAACGGTCAGCAAAAGCAAAACCATACAAGTAGTGGGGGGTGGGGGCGGGGGGTGCTTTCTGGCTAATCTGAGCTCCAGGTTTTGCTTACGTGGACCCCCACCTCGCTGGAGTCTTGGCTGACTTTGCTGTGTGGGCCCTTGGGAACCCCCTTTCCTTTTATTTCTGTGGCTAGCAGAAGACAAAAGACTCCCTGAATAAAGCTCTGTCTTACCATGAAAAAGCTGTGGGGGGTGCATGCAGTGGTCACTGTAGCCATAACCGAGGCTGCGCACCATTGCATAAATCATTCCTCTGCACACAGTAACATAAATAGTGTTCTGCTTGTCTAAACACTAGAGCACGATCACACACACGTATAAACTGAGTAGACAACAACATGACACCATTCTGCTGCACACCACCCACATCTGACCACAGAAACGCAGACGGGCATTCCAGGGAGTTATAAAGTGTTTTTGTTTCTGTCTGTTTTTTTTTTCTTAACAAAATGTCGCATTTATTTTTCTGCAAGGAGTTTAAAACTGACGTCTGCAACGGGTTCATTTGTCTCCTGTAACTAGAGACCTTTGTCAGTAAAAGCACTCCCTTATGTCACGTCTCTTTACTGTAACGTCCTTCCTCTAATAGAACTTTTTTCTTTTTGACAAATAAGTTTCTTTTGTCCTCGGTCAAACCCAAACAATGTAATCAGACGTGATGTTTTATTCTTTTCCTTTAACCCTGATGTTCCAGAAGCTCTCTTAGAGCAAATTTGTGACTGGTGTCATCATTAGTTAGTGCAGACGCTCTGACTTCATCCAATAAATCTTATTGTGAAGGTCATGAAGTTTGACTTCCACTGCGTCGCTGTAGAAGCGTATTGCTTCTTGAATGACTGCCTCGCTGAGAACGATTAATGTTTGTTCTGTTATTATCAAAAGATCAGCTTCGGCTGAGCGGGATCTCGCGTTTGGAAATTGGAGAGCTGCTCGAAAGCAAACACAAAGCAAGATATGTTTAACTACCGCGGAATTAACATTTACAAAGCATCGATCTGCTTGCATGTTTGGACAGTTTTTTTACAATTTCCTGTCTTGAACAGGAGAAGAGAGGTTATTTCCCACATTCGGGACTAGCTGGAGAGAAAGGCGAACTGTTTACCCCTTTAGAGATGATCAGAGCTGAAAAAAACAACACAAAAACCAGGAAGAAGGAACCGTTTCAGGCCATGGAAGTTCTCTGGCTTGCTGACTAAAGGTTTTTTAAACAGTCATGAAATCTGACTTGTTTTTCTCCTGTTGAAGTCTATAAGTGCTGTGTGTAAGCATTATTCTTTCTTTTTTCCATGCGTTTTGGAGAGTATCGGGAACTTTATGTGAAAAAGGAAGTTGAGTCGTCCCCAGAAAGCGAGCTGAGTAGTAACTTTTACATTTACTTCCATCCTCCCATGAGGACGAGCAGCCTGATAGTGTGTCTCTTGGTACTTTGTTGATAGCAGTGGTCAGCGCAGACAGCCAGAGCTGTCACTGTCGGCGGTTAAAAACAGATTGAGGAGATGAGGCAGGCAGCAGAACAGTTGGTTTCTGGGGCAAAGCAGGGCACCACTAGTTAAATTGTTGCCTCGGGGAGTCTCTTGCTGCATCCTGAGATTTTGGCTGTGGACCGAGGCACCGCTTGCATTTCTACATTTGAAATCATATCCGACTCTAAATAGATGTGACAAAGCCGGTGTCTGGAGCTCAATTTGGGTTATTTCAAGTCATGTTTTTGCTGCTATTATGGTCGTAACTGTCTCTGCTGGGTTTGTTCCCAACCGGTCAAGCTAGTGTCTGCAACAGTTTGTGACAAATGGAGAACAGCGTTCAAGAGGGGGTTTCCAAAAGGACTTGTGTGTGTGTGACTCAGGGTCATGCTCTCGTAACCTTGAAATTTTGACCATTCTCAAAACTTTGCCCTGTTAATTTCCTCTAAAATTGCTCACAGACTCATTGCTGGCATCAGGAATGCATTTCAGAAAGTGTGGAAAATGCAGGATGATGAAGTGGTTGGCAACCGAAATTATTGGTAATAAATTTGGACACAATTAGGCACTTTGTGACTACATCATGACATCAGTTGCATAAGTGCATGACTGCACATATTGCTATTTTTTCATGGTAATCTCACTTATTGCATAAGTCATGTGCACCTTTTTTATGTAATTCCAAGTCATTTTTTGCAGTTTTCTTATATCCCCAGTAAAAACCCAGTGAGGTTACCAGCTTTACATTCATGCATTCAACTTAGCATGATAAGTGTATTGAGTATTATGATCCAAATATACTTTTCTCTTTTTAGTTGCACCCCTGTGCCTTTAAAGGTCAGCTTTACGCTCATCTTTAATACATTTGCAGTGGTCTCTAGCAGAAATGAATGCCTTGAAGTCATTCTCTGGGGAAAAAAAAGCTCCGGTGCACCTGTTTGAGGATGTAGAATTCAGTCTTATTTCCTGATATGTGGACATCTCTCCTCTGATTGGCTAACAGCAACACGACTCTACCACTGACTCTGTTTGCTCTGCAACGTTGATGTTTTATCTCCACAAATAACACAAGCCTGGAGGAGTTCTGCTGTGTGGTGGAGTTGCTAATGCTAACGTTAGCTTCTACTAGCTGAGACGTTCTCTGCTGTTTCCTGGACGCTAAACCAACAACAGCCTTCCCCGTCGTGAGTCAAGATGGGTGAGTCCATGAATGTTCAGTGACAGTGTGACGTAGATCTGTCAGGCTTTTCCAATCCTAGAGTTTCACCTAGAGTCTATTTTCTATCAGAAGCTAATGCAGGAGATAGGTGGAGGAGACTATTTTCATGTTCAGCCCTGCATGAAAACTCGATTCTAGTCAGAAATAATAATTAAAAAAAATTTTCAGTAAAGTACCTCTTTAACTTTATCCACTTCTAAAAGAAACATTTGTCATATTGCATTAATCCACTACAACTAATCCCTTTTTAACATTCGCTTCAGTTTAAAAATTAAATTATAATCTGCAACACTTTGGAATGAACTCCAATGTAATTTTTCACTTTGTTTATCTGACAGTTAATATTTCTACAACTCAAAAAAAAGTAGTTAAATGTACAAAAAGATCTCAAGAAGCATGTCACGGTGATTAATAGATTCAAATTTATAAAGAAGTGGAGATTGACTTTAATTAAATGGAATTAAATCAAACCGACTTTGATCAAGTGTTTCAGTTGCAAAGTTGTCAGTCAGCTGTAGCTGTAATATTTTATTAATCAAATGATCAAATTAAATAAAATACAAATGAGATAACCGGAATTAATCGTGAGATGGAGCCAGATCATGTCACTAGCTAAGCTTCAATTTGAGCACTTACCAGCAAAACCCAAGCTTTTATATTTATTATTGGCTCACATAAATATACGATTCTGATTCATCTGAAGCTAAGATGAATTAAAAAATCTAATCCGAAAAACAGAATCTTTGCTAGCGTTTAGGAACTTTTTGCCTTTTTTTACCAGTAGGTGCCACTATTTCCACATTTTGTCTGGATATGATGCATAAACTGTTTAAATCAGACATAAAGCATTTTAAATTCATGGATATGATTTTTTCTTTGTCGTTAATGAAGCCTTGCTTCATTTGCTGATACGAACCAGCTTCCTTTACCGTGTGACATGAAGGTGACGCCTCCTCGGATGGTAATTAACACTTGAATTACTTGTAAATTCTAATCTGTCTCCTATTATTTAGCTCAATAAATGCAAACTACACTCAGCCTGGGTGTTTGTCCTTATTTTTCAAGGGCAAAATATATTTTTCTTCCCCGAGCCATCACTAGTGAGCTGCACCAAATCTCCTCTTTTTCTTTTCTGACTAGTCCTATCTTTCTCTTCCGTCTGTTCTCGTCTCTCTCTTCACACCGACTGTGTCTTATCTCCCTCCTTCCTTATGTACATACATTATTTAACAATCCGAGGAGTGAAAATGCTATAATAGAGTGTCTCAGCATCCAGCCGGACCACAGAGACATGTTATTTTTACCAATCTCATTCGCCCCATTCATATGGTTAAATAATGTATGTGTTAGCTGCTCACATGCTCTGGATGCAGAGGGATGCAGATGGGAGTCATCAGTATGCCGAGAGTGTCATTAGGATGACACCATCCAGTGACAGATTGTGGCTTTCGGATGAATTTCACCATGAAGTGCTTGCTGTGAAAATGACTCGGGGTGGGATGGAGATGTGGTGCAAGAATCTGATTTCATACCTTATCTACATTTCCCCGATTCCTTTCTGTTCATTCATCTCCTCACCTAGTGTGTTTTATTGAAACCTTGGAAGGAGAAAAGGTTCAGGTGTTGCTTTTTTTGTTTCCTCCTAATCATATTCATCTTTCTGTATCATTATTGGGGAATATCTCACCTTCCTGCTTTGCTTTATTTTACAGAAACTGTCATTGAAACCCACTGGTTCAGCCTCATTCTCCCCAGTTCAGATGAAAAGTATATTTCCATCTTTAGCAGCCTCTTTTTGGAGAAGCACAGTTTACATTAGGGATGTAAGAAAATATCGATATGGCAATATATCGTGATATTTTTCCTGCGATATTATATCGATATTCAAAAGCCGTGTATTGAATTTTTGGAAGAATTTACCTGCAAACATTTGTGTTTTTCCTTTTTTTTGGTGCAATTCAAACGCCGACCACTAGTTGGCAGCAAAGACTGCTTTTTTGTTGATTTTGAAATGACTTCTGATAATGCAGATGTTAATCACTCCTTTTATTTTTTTACTTAACGAGCAATGGGTTTTGTTTCCACCATTGAAATGTAAATCCCTCTATTACGGTTCAGATACCTCATGTTAAACATGTTACGTATCAGTTTGGACTGTTTATTGAATTTTCCTACAATAAATTCAGTCTAAAAAATATATATCGTCTGGCTGAATGTATCGCAATATATCGTGATATATCGTACTGTCTTCCCTGTATTGTGGTACGTATCGCATCGCCAGAATTTTACCAATACACATCCCTAGTTTACATCCTCCAGGACTGATTAGCTAACGGCTAGTTCAAGCTTAGCAAGAGCCAAAGCATCAGTATCACTTCTGGTGCATTCAGAGGTCATGTCCAGTAGTGTCTTTTTATAGTTTTGATTTTGGAGCTTTTTGAAGCAACACTAAATGCATTTCTTGCTTCTATCTCCTACTGGTTGAAAGTAGAATTAAAAACACTTTCAGGTAAACAATCCTCCCGCAGCCTGAAAATAAGCCACAAAGTAAAAAGATCTACTCTGTTGGACATAAAAATATTATTACTTACATGTCCAGTAGCAACAAAGCCAGGTCACCATCAGTCAGCTCACTGAAACTAGTGTAGGCAGCGCTGATGTTCACTCTGGTTTTGGCGTTTTTTACTTCAAGGCTCCACCATGATGCCAACAAAAATAAACAGTTTCTTCTTCTCCTTGTGCTTTTTATTGACAGTCAGCAAACTGAAAAAGCTAACTGCTAGCCTTGATATTAGCCCCCAGTGCTGTAAACAGCTATTGCCGTAAAGCAGGAGCTTTTTTTCTCACTAAAAATGACTTCCATGGCATTCATTCATACTAGCGACCACAACACATTTAATGAAAAAATGAGTGTGCGCCCATTTTAGCAAACTATTACCAGACAGGAAGTGATCAGGCTTAGAGTGTGTCACGTCTAAATCGGTCTGGGTGAAAACTATTTCAAAATATGCTCAAAATTCCCCAAACCATTTATCTACGCTGACCTTTTCATAGCTAACTAAACCTCGTGACCTGCATCTAGGCCAACCTGAGCCTGATGAGTTTATTCATAATTCTACCTGAGGTTTTTAGAGCTGACTGCTACAAAGAGCCTTGGGGACATGCATCAACATGACAGGAAAACACCTCAAATATCCAGTGATGAAGAGAATGAAACATACGACGTTGTCAGCACGTTTGCTGAGACAAGGACGTGTCACTTTTTGTTGCTGTTGTTGTTTCCTGTAACCTTACCTGCTGCTCAGTCCTGGAAGGACATCGAGTCGTCAAAGCGCTCACTGGACCTCTTCTTTACTTCGTTTATTCGACGCTGACATGAGTCCATATTTGTCTATGAGCAGCATCCAGATTTGCATTCTGCTAATTACTGTTATTACTATTTATCCACTGTCTCCAATTATTAGTTCCTGCAGCGGATGGGAAGCATTCATCGCTGCTGCTGCTGCTGCTGTGGCCTTTAACAGTGGAATGAAGCCATTTTCAGTAAACACTGTTATTAACTCAACAGAGCGCATGAAGGATCTCGCCACCCATTTTAGTAATTTAATAGAAGTTTGTCTCATTGCCAGTTTGCAGCTTTCAAAAAAATTTTTATATTGTAAATGTTTAACTCTTTATGGGGTCACAGTTTGGAAGGTGCATCAAATTTTTATTTTTCTGGACCTTTAAAGCAACATTCCTGAACTATGCGGATATATGCTCTTTGTCGCCCTCTCAAGGCTTGCTGTGCAACGGCACTGTCGTAAAATCAAATCAAAGAGGCATGTTTACATTCCTAATGTCAGGCAAAACAACGAAAACAAACTTTTCCACCTCCACACGTTGAATAAATAGTTTTATCAGGACTGTATAACAACTTTATGCCCGACCAAACACAATAACCCTGGTGAAATCATTTATTAATTACCTAGCCATTAGCAGCACGGCTAGGTCAGAGTCCGTAGTTCATGCCTTTCTTTCTAAAAGAGCTCTCCAGCGAGGAAAAGACGGCCCAATAATAACTCTGGTCTTTGCTCTTGCTCTGTCACATTCTCCTTTTCTTTTCCTAGATTCCTCTGATAAGGGATTTCTAGCTTTCTTTGGTAGATCTGCCATTGCTCAAGTCTCTAAACTGCGGGTCTACATTATACTACTGTGGCAAGCCAAAAGGGTGAAAATGTGCACGTTCAGAATGCGCGTTATGTCCACCAAAACGCGCATCTTAAACGTGCATTTTTTGGCATCAAAACGTGTGTTTTGGCGGACATAGAACGTGCACTTTTTTCACCCCTTTGGCTTGCCATAAAGTGCAATACGCAGTCAGGACTTCCGGTGTCAGGTCGCAGGTGAAAAACTGTATAATGCTGTAAACAGACGTGGGAACCCCTAACACCATCACAGCTCTAAAAAGTTAGATAAGTTAGATAAGTGAGATAAAAGCATTTTGTAACCAGCGCAGTAATTCTCCTGATCTGGCAGCAGTTCCTCTGCTTTAGTTTAGCTTTAGCTTAGCATAAGCATTGGAAGTGAATGGCAAGTACTAGCATGCTAGTATGTCAGACAAAATTTCAATTTTGGGTGGAATATCCCTTTAAGGTGTAAAAGTTGCGGAATGTGTCTTTATTGATGATAATAATAAAAAAACATAGATTTATTGTATAGATCCACTAATTGTGGGTTTTACATTGTGTGGCGTTCATTGGAATGTGGAATAAATAACTTTAGACTAATAAAAAACATCCAAAACGTAAGAAGGGAAAAAAATAAAGATTCACGGCAATATTTCTCCCTAAATTAGAAAATAAATAAATCTCAGTAAGAGGGAAGATCTTGCAGCTCCCTAATCAATAGTTCCCTGGTCTTTGTTGATGATGACACGCGTCAGATCAGGTGTCCTTTTGAGGAAGATTTATTCCAGAAAGAATGGGACAGAAAAATCCAATTAAAACAGAGTCTGTCAGGAGCAAAGTCTCTTCAGATTTAATATGGAGATTCAGACGTCTCCCTCCATATCTCAGACAGCGCCGATAAGTTTCAGATCTCAGATTTTCCTCACAGGACGCCCAGACGAACCATTTATTCTGTCTGTGCTCTCTTCCACTGTGTCTGTCTAAACATGGCAGCCATGCTGACTGTACAGTTCAATCGCTGCATCCTCTCGCCAAATGTGGGAGTTTAAGCATTCCTAGTGCTTCAGCCAAACACGTTTATTGGGTGGAATTTGCCGAAAAATGTGGCTAATGTACTTTGCTGTCATAATATTAATATTTTAGATTACGTGCATAATAAACTTCTCCTGCTGCGTTTATAGTTTATTTTAAGTTAAAATCTTTGTGAATACTAATAATTGGAATAAAGTGTCGTGACCACAGTGATTACACTAAAGTTAAGTACAGCTGCGTCGCTAATGATGTGCGCCGCTAATGCACCTAATGAAGTTCCATTTATTTTAGTTGTCAGTGCCGTAACAAGCTTAATCATGCTGTGTTTATGTTATTCAGGAAGCTCATTCAACACGTCTCATCTCAGGCCATGAGGGATTTTGTTTGCACGTGTGATTTAATAAAAACACATATGTGTGTTATGCATCAGTTTATGAGGTTGTTTATTCATCTCCATTTTAAAACAGATGTTATTTTGTAACCTGGTTGTGACGCCTGTCGTGTTGTCTCACTTTAAATCAGCCGTATTTGGTAGAACACAGATTATTGATGCAGTTTCCTTATCTTAAGGAATCTTCATTAAAGAGCAAATTGCAGGTTACATTTTTTTTCTAATTCATATAAAATGCTGTCCAAAAATATTTTTTTAAACATATATTGTAGGCATTTCATTTAAAAATACATAACAGCACAGATTTTTGAGTCAAAAGTGGCCTTTTTCAGCAAAGCTTCTAAAAACGCTCTTTTTTCTAAATCTTAGCCTCTGACGTAGTTTAAGGGAGTTCTAAGCTAGCTGGCCTACAGCTCAGTGTGAAGCGTGGAGAGTATTTGATATGGCACCTTCTAGAGTCCTAGAACCCCCCAAGGCACTTTACAACACAGCAGTCATTCACACACACACACACACACACACACACACACACACACACCCTGGTGTGATGAGCTACATTGTAGCCACAGCTGCCCTGAGGCAGACTAAACATTGAGCTAATGGCTAAACAATAAGCTAATGGCTAATCGATGAGCTAATGGCTAAACAATAAGCTAATGGCTAATCGATGAGCTAATTCAAATGATTTCATTTAAAAGTTTTTATCTCAGCGCTTTACTTCTCCGAGCAGAGGTTGTTCATGAAGCCATCTGTGGGTGTGGTCGTTATTTTTAACTTTTACACTAAAAGGCCCAAATATCCACTTAGGTGTGGTCAGTCAAACAGGTCATTTTTAGAAGCTAAAGAGTTTAAAGAAACTGTGATAAAGTTATTTCATTTGTCAGCTTTATCTGACGTATGTACCTGTTGGCTTTTCTTTGTGACTTGAAAAAAAAAAACAACCCAAGCACCTTGTTGGATTGCAGACTTCCATTATTGCTGTGAATCAATCTTTAAATCACTAAAAAAACAACTTTAGGTGTCTGAAAGCTCCTCAGCTGTGAAAAAACTCACAATAAGCCTCGCTGCTTATAAAACTCAGTTCTCAAAAGGATAAACGTTTTCACACTCAAGGAAAAGGGTGAACTCTGGAGTCTTCTTTAGGATATTTTCGTCTAATTCCAGTTTCTTTCAGGTGGCTTCTGGGATGTTCCCCAGAGGGGTGTGGCTCGGTGTTTTTAAGGTGGAATTTTAAAGTTTGTGTGGGTGTCGGGGTGGCACGGCGATTAGCGGGAGATCCCTTCAACTTAAAAGTGCGTCAGAGCACAGCTGGGTCCGGGAGCGCTGCTGCGAGGCAGACAAAGCTTTGACCTTCCACCAGAGGTGGAGGACTGAAAGGAAGAAGTTCTCCTGCAGATCACCGCCACAGAAGGAGTGCTTATTATCGGCTGCTTGACTGATTTCCCAAGAAGGTTCAGAAAGGGCAAAAATTCACAGAGCAGAAGCAAGAACTTCTGGAAAAAACAACCATGTGCTACGACTTTAAAAACGAGCACATTTCTGATGTCAAAAACGGCCAAATTGACCTCGTTACTGAGAATTAAAAACATCAACTGTCGTAAAAATAAAGAAGCAATGAGCTCCTGTTATTTCACTGCTAGCTAAACTTCCTGTTTACATTGATTTTGTCGTCTTCAGTTAAACAAAGTTAAAGTGAAACTAACTCACTGAGACCACCTGCAGCTCCTGGTTAAAGCAGCTGACTCAAAGAGTTGGTGCTCTAATACAGCACCAAACTTAGAAAGTAGGTCAACAATAGAGATCAGCAGCTGTCCAATCAGTAAGAGTCTTGGTAAGGGCTGGGCGATGTGGAAAAATCCTATCCTGATAATATTTTTCCTATCTGTCGATAGATATATATGACAAAATAAAATAAATCACCATTTTTGTCACTCTTTAATGTTCTCTGGTACTTTTAGGTGAGATTTGAAGACATCAGAAAGCTGATTTGGATTTTAAAGATTTCTTTTCAAAAGCTGAAAATGAAACATGACAGAACTGTTTAGGATGAATAAAAGAGGTTTATTTTAACGTAACATCTTCAGGTGATAGAGAACACAAGAAAAGAGGCATTGGAATATAAATGGGGGTGCTAGCACTCCGTCTTGTCTGGGATTAGTGGACCTGGTTCAGGAACAACAGATCGGTGGTTTTCCCGACTGTCAGAACCTGCTCTCGACATTATCATCGGCACGGTTATGTTTTGTTCGACGTTATCCAAATACGACTGAACTGTTTGCTCTTTGATTGTTTTTCTGTTCTTATCTTATACACAGCAAAGTTTTCGTTTTTACCTTATTTTGCTGGTCTTTGGGCCTTTATTGTCAATATCGATTTGTTGTGTCTTCCATCTTTTTATTTCCTCATTTTTTTTCTACTTCTTCCAGCCATGACCTGTTACCTGCAGCAAGAGGCTAAAGCTACACAAACATTAGCCGTTAGCGTGCCTGGCTGCTACTGTGACGTCAGCATGTCTATTCCAGCCGCATGATTGTTCCAAAGCAGACCAACACTTAATATGATTGGCTGTTCATACGTTCTACCGACCCGTTCTCATATGTTTACCAAGGAAAAGTTGTTTCAAAATACACATTGCTTTTGTTTTGTTGCCTTGCTCTACTTCCTGTTTGATTTCTTGAGGTATGACTGGAGTAGATGTCTCTACTATATCATACGTCTATGTTAACCCTTTAATGTCTACACCAAGGATAATGCAATGTATCCTAATTTATTTGGCGGAATAATGGTTAATAATAATAATAATAATTATTATTATTATTATCATCATTATCATTATTAATAAATAGTGATCATCATATTTTTATTTATTTTAGTTTATTATTTTAAGTTAAATTTTGTGCTTTTACAATAAAAGGCACTTTTCACATTTTAAACAGCAGAACTACTCATATTTTACTTTACTGTACTTGTGCTGTTGCAATACTGCAATTTCCCCACTGAGGGACAAATAAAGGTATTCTTATTCTTATTATGTAGTGTCTTAAAGTTCTTGATGAAGAGAGTAGTCTGCACCAGCATGCATGCATGAGCAGACAGTCTATTGTCTCACATGGTGGTCTGTTTGATGTTTGCGCTCGTCTTTCAGTCAGATTACTAATTCTCCGAGGGAGCTCAGCTCGTGTTGAGAGCTGGATTAAAAGTATTCCTGCTGCAGCTGAAGGATATCTTGAGAACGAGCGATAGAATCACGTTTGTGAGAAAAGGTTGTTTTCAGGGGATCATCCCTCTGCAGGGTTCAGCCAGCCAAGGGTTCAGCAAAGGTTACGGGAGAGTTCTGCAGGCAGCTGCACTCTGGTGATGTGTGTAAGTGCTTACCAATGTAGGTCCTTTTGTTTGTGGAGGAGCTGTCAGCTGAAGCTTCCATCAGAGCAAACAGCACATGGTCAAGAGGATTTAATTAACAAGCCACTCTCAATTATCTGAAAGAGTTTCATTCCATCTCAGCGCAGCCAGGGTGGAATCCTCATCAATTATGGATCCACAATCATATCCCAGAGGTTATGGCTTCTGTTTCTCAAAATCTACTCTGACTCCTTATTAAATTATCATTGGGTATGTAAATGATAGTTCCTCTGGTGTGTGTGTGTGTGTGTGACAGCTGGAGTGCTTTCCAAGAGCAGGAAGTGTCTCTATTTCTTTGAGGGATGGTGAGAGGAATCAGCACAGAACTGGCCACAGGCTGGAAAACAGTTGCAGCAGATTCAATTTGATTTGAGGTTAGGCTGTTTCTGTGGATCTGGTCATATCCGGTCCCCACAGAGAATCAGGTCCATTCAGTGTACCGTATAGGCTAAGGTGCCAACGACTTGGGCGTTTCCACCTCAGAGCCATACAAACAAGTCATTCCCTCACTGCGGACGGATTCATTGCTGCACCTCTGTAAAATCAGGCACAACAGATGAGAACGTGGCTAAAAATACTTCCTAAACAAGAAGCTTTGTTGGAGTTTGTTTCCTTTGAATTTAACCTGCTCTGGGCCCTTCTGCTTCTCAGAAGCATCTTCCTTTTGGAAGATCTTGATCTGAATGCGTTGGAAAGTTGGAAGAAGCTGAAAATAATCTGAATCAAAAATGGGAATTCACTCACAGTTCCTTGTGTTGGAGAGTTTAGCCAATCCTGTTTTTGACTGATGTTACAGTTTCAAGAAGATATTTATTTTGTCCTTTTCTTCTTCTTCAAAGATCAAGTTCACTGAGAAAACGTTTAATTGTTTTTGAAAATAGATGGGGAAACGCTCGGATTGGAAAACGCCACCCAGATTCATGTCACATTGAAAATTAGCATTCATGGATTCACCCATCTTGACTCACGACGGGGAAGGCTGTTGTTGGTTTAGCGTCCAGGAAACAGCAGAGAACGTCTGGGCTAGTAGAAGCTAACCGTTAGCATTAGCAACTCCACCACACAGCAGAACTCCTCCAGGCTTGTGTTATTGGTGGAGATAAAACATCAACGTTGCAGAGCAAACAGAGTCGTGTTGTTAGCCAATCAGAGGAGAGATGTCCAAAAGTCAGGAAATAAGGATCCTGCTGTATCCCTTTGCTCTGGCTCAGTTCTAGTTCCTGAAACAGGAGCACCAGAGCTTTTCCCCCACAGAGAGTGACTCACAAGGCATTAGAGACCACTGCAGATGTGTTGAGAAAACAAGTGAACTTGGTCTTTAAACAAGCATTTAGGTTTTGATGCTTTGCCCCGCCCACTTTGCTTCTTCTGGTTTTCACAACATCCCTGCCTAAAACTGATGAGATGCATCTCAACAGTGATTAGATTTTATTCTCAGTAATATTAGAAAACCAATTTTTCTGTTTCCATCATGAGTGTCATGAAGTAGAGGTTCAGGTACAGGTACAGGTGAGCAGGAACAGGCGGCAGACTGGCAGGCAACTGTTTCATATGACTAATGGTACATGGTGGTGATATAACAGGTAGACACGACGAGGATCTGACACAGACCAGCACAAACAGAGGGTTTAAAAACATGAGGGTAATCAGGAATCAGGTGGGCAGGTGAGTCCAATAAACACTTAACGAGGGAAGACAGGACAACATGTGAGGGGGAGACGGAGCAGATCCTGACATCATGATTGTTCTGTTAGCCAATCAGAGCTGCTTTAGTGCAAATTTGTGTAATAAAACAGCAAAAATGGGAGCATGTCAACTTTAGTTTAGCTAACCCCTGTAGCATCCTGCCATCACTCTCACAGAGCAGAAACTAAAACACGAATCAGTTACTTTTATATCAGTATTATAAAGAAATATTTAAACACCCACTGTAATCTTTTAGCTAACGTATCATCATTTTTACACAATTGACACAGCCAATGTGTTTTTATGTTTTTCATGAATTGCTCCATCCTGTCGCTGGAAAAGCTGCACACCTCACTCTTAGAGTTTTGGAAACTATTTTTTAAACTATAGTTTTGACGGATTCATTAAGTTAAAAAAAGTACGCTAACACCAGAAAAACACTCCCCAACTTCTGCTATACAGAATTGTTCTGAAAATAACACGAAAGATGAGTGTGTTAATGAAGTTGCCGTGGTTACAACCATCAGAAATAGGCGGAGTCAGTTCTTCTCTCTGAAATACCGACAGAATCCGTTTTGAAGGCTGCTGCCAAAAGCATCACCCCTATCTTTTCATTTTCTGCCAACCTGTTGTGCTAACCTAAGTGTGGAATGAGAAAAGTGTTTTAGGAAAATAAACGGCTATCAAAACTCAACCTTGGAACCAGCGGGCTCTCTGGGGTGCCTGGAGGGGAGGCTTCAACTGACTCAATTTCTGCAAGTTGATGTAAAGCACTCGCTGCCAGGAATGCCTCTCGGATCATTTAGCCACTGTCAACAATTCAGATGAAGCTTCTGGCCCATGAAGGATAACAGAGCGGCTGCTCCTTAGACATCCAGCACGCTGGGAGAGCTGTTACCCAAAAGCTTTGGGTAAACTAGTATGGACAGCGTTTTTAATTAATTCTGTTTGGGATCATTATTCATCTCCTCTGCACGTGTGAAGGACATTAAGGTTATCACATACCAACTCAACAGCTGAATTCAAATGTGTCCCGGTAGGTGAAAAAAAAGGTGTAGAAATTTAAAAAATGCTAATTAAATAAACTAAAAACGTTCATTCAGATGTTTAATTTACTTTGTAGATCTTTAAAGGTGACGTTTTAGTTTTATAAGCTGTTTTTTGTTCTCTTTCAAAGTGGCCAAAGCATTATTGACCTAAAAAAGGACCTAAAATACATAATTTAGTTGTGATTTATTGCTTGGTCAAGAGGATCAGAGACCAAAGATTTTAAATTTAAATCCAATCAAAAATCGACATGATGATTCAGAATGCACATTTAGTCATTCACAGGCCAACAATATGACAGCTGATTAATGAACAGTAGAGGATTATGTAAACTATACCACAACTACGGGCATTGGCAGTACTAAATCTGAAAGTTTATGCCGCATTTGCAACTCCCCTTCACACAAAGCTAGAGTTTAGTGTGAAAAACAGATTTGAAAAAGTACTTGGCAACATGGAGACTTTTAAAACTCACAATATGGTCTTTTGATGGAGGCCCAAATGGCACATACATATTATCACTTGGTGTTGCGGACCTTCGGTTGATTTTCAGCTAGCTGGGAGCTACTCTGCAACGCAAACCAGGCTACGGGAAGGCGTTTGTCTTGGCCATATATGTTGCTTCTGTGTCAGATCAAGGTCAGATCTTTCTCACGCTATTAACAAACCACTGATTTGACTTTAGATGGTCACGTACAATCTCTGGCACACTGGTTTCTTTCATTTAAAGTTGCAATCCAGGAGTTTTCCCCCCTTTCACGAATTAGACATGATTTTTTAGAAATCTGTGAAAGTGATAGATATTATGTAGGCAATACATCCATTTTTTTTTTGCTAAGCCCGCCCCCGATTTTGTAGAGGCCCTTGCATTTTGAATTGAGCACTGCTCAGCATCAGCCAGTAGCGTTAGACATCCGCTCATGCACAGATGTCAATCACAGCGTGCACGAGTGTTTGAGGACGTACCTAGACTGACAAGTAAGTCTTTAAAATATATAACGTGAGAATAATACTTGTTAAACAATGTATTTTAGCTCTGTTGGCCAGCTAGAGGTGCGTGTTCACGAAAACGAGAGGTGTTGCTTTCTGCCGTAATTACGGAAGTGGAGAGAACAGCATAAGATACAATACATTTTTCATCCTTTAGGTGGTACTATAGGGTAAAGAAAACTCCAGATTTCTGAGTTATAGGGAGCCTAAAGCTTTGGTTATGCTTGATGCATCCGGGAGGTCCGCACGTCATTTTAGCAACCACGCCACTCCACGTGACCTCCGCGCGGCCCAAAGTTTCCGCACCGTGCACTTAGGACATTTTTGTAACTACGCGGAAAAATATGGCGGACTGGCAAGAGCTCGTGGTGGTAGAGGTTCGTAAATACAAACATGTCTATGATATGGCCCACAAAACTCACCGTGATCAAAATATTGTTAATAATTCATGGAGATAAATTGCTGTCACACTCGGAAAAAACGAGGAAGCAGTAAAAAAATGTAAAACAACAGTGATTTCTACTTCTACTATGGTGTAGTGTTGGATGCATGCCGTAGAGCCCCATGCCACCCCCTACAGTGTGGGAGAATATTGGCTCACAGCGGAGACAAGCCACAGAAGGTAGGAAGGAACCATAATTGCTGCAATTTCCGACGCGCGTTCCATCCAC
Organism: Aphyosemion australe; assembly: GCA_006937985.1. Lineage (NCBI taxonomy): Eukaryota > Metazoa > Chordata > Actinopteri > Cyprinodontiformes > Nothobranchiidae > Aphyosemion > Aphyosemion australe. The sequence continues at coordinate 2,379,459 of SSNS01000029.1, read as the reverse complement.
GCATCTCATTTCCGCGCGGAATGTACATGCGTCAAGCATAAACCAAGCTTAATTCATGCCCATCTACCATGGGTCACCTACTGCCAAACAAAAAGGAATGGGAGTCTATTCTGCGGTGACGCCATATATGCGTTATTTTAATTACGAATTTTTACAAGCTAATAAATCTCAAACTATGTGACAGACACACATAATTATTTATCATTTAATTTGAAGTACAACATGTGTGTGATTCAGGGCATAAGGGAAATAACTTTTATAGCCCCGTTCACTTTCACTTCTCAGGACCCATGAGTCGACCAGAAGGGGTGGAGACTAGGCTCCCGATCGCCAAATGACATTCTATCATCTCACATGGAAATCATGATTCATGCCTTTGTTTCTTCTCGACTGGATTATTGCAACTCTCTTCATACTGCCCTCACTGCAGCCTCCATGGACCATTTACAGATGGTGCAAAATGCGACTGCCAGAAAACTGACACAGTCACTCAAGTACTCCCATGCCACGCTGCTCCTAGCTCAGCTTCGTTGGCTTCCAATTCGATCTGTCTAACCAAGCCCCAGATTTTATTGCTGAACTTCTGAACCATTACGTTTCCCAGTTGGTCATTGAGGTCATGTGACCAAGGGTTGTTGATTGTTGAAAACCAGAGGTCAACAAGCCTTCTCAGCAACTGCCCCGGCTCTTTGGGACTCCTTCCTGCTTCTATGAGGTCGGCTGACTCGGATGAGCTTTTTAATAAACTATTACAAACTCATCTTTTTAAAATAGTCTTTTTATCAAGATGTCTGTGCAGCACCTTGTGAAGTATGTCTAGAAAGGTGCTGGATAAATAAAGATTTACTTACTGTGGAGTTTGGAACCTTGCCGAGACCATCTTTTTTTTTATTTCTTGTGTTCACACCTGTGAAAACGAACTGCACCAACTGGGAAACTAGACCAGAGTTTGATTTACATAAACTAAACACTTCATGTGTGAAAATGCCCTTATTAAATATGTGTCCATTTTTATCACCATTTACTTTCATTTTGTGTGCAATTTGGTTGCCAACCTTTCCCAAAGCGGTCTCATGTTGTTCACGATATTTGCGTCATGGAATCTAAATTGAGAAAGGTTTTCTAGACATGTTCAACACCCCAGAAACATGAGAGCAAAGCCCTGCAACTCATGATGAATGTGAGAACCCTCAAGAACATTTGGGGAGTTGTGTAAAAGTCCATTGGGAACGTTGGTAGCAATCTCACGAGGATTTCTCTTTATTTTGCGATTTTTAAAGAGCAAGTTCACTGAGAAGCCATTTTCACTTGTTATTTTTGAAATATGATCGGTCACTCTGAGTTTAACATGCAGGCTAAACATGAAAATTGTCTTCGGGGAAACGCTCGGATTAGAAAACCCAGTCAATTTTAGGTCACAATGTAAATTAGCATCCATGGACTCACCCAGGGAAAGGCTGTTGTTGATTTAGCTTCTAGGAGAGAACAGAGCGCGTCTTGGCTAGTAGAAACTAACCGTTAGCATTAGCAACTCCACAACATGACAGAACTTCTCCAGTCTTGTGTTATTTGTGGAGATAAAACATCAACATTGAAGAGCAAATGGAGGCCGTAGAAGAGTAGCGTTGCTGTTAGCCAATCAGAGAAGAGATATCTGAAAATCAGGAAATAAGACTCCAAAACCTGCCGCCTTCTGCTTCCCTCTCTTTTGGCTCGATTCTACTTCCTGAAACAGGAGCGCCCGAGCTTTTTCCCCACAGAGATCGACTCAAGGCATTCGTTTATACTAGAGACCACTGCAAGTGTGTTGAAAAAACGAAGGAACTTTAATATGCATGTTCCTGCAACTTAAAGGTGTGACATGAAAACAAGTCATGGAGTGTTTGTATCGTAGATGTGGCCTGAATTTATTTCTTTGCAGGAGTTTTATAAAGCAGCATACAAGCAGCGTGCCCTTGGAGAAATAACTTTTCATAGAACAAGGTTGCAGAAACTGTCTTCCCTCTTTTAATTTGGGGATTCTTTACGTCCTCAAAATCTGTAAACAAACGGAGACCATGTCTGAATATGAATTACAAGTCAGAGGAGATAAAACCTCGTTCTGATCAATCGGCACAATCATTCTGTTTCCTTTGATTGGAGAAAATCGTGAAATCGTCTCAATCAAAGAGTTGTGGTTAAAATCCGCTTCTGTTCTTGTAACATTGAATTATTTGCTATTAGTATTCCAGAGTGAAGATCTGCAGTGATTATCGGCTTGGTGAGGTGCGGGGTCACCTTGGGGGTCAAACAACCAAAGAGGGGTCATGTTCGATTGGCCTCATTAGTTAATTAGACTGCAACTTTGAACAGTCACTAAACATGCATTCAGGTGTTCAAAATTGTTATAAAACCAAGATAAACTTGGATTTAGGAATATAAATGGAAAAGCATTACCAGTGAGAAGGTTTGGACACATGATTTAGTCAAATGTTAAAAATTTCCCCATTTCAGATCATTTATTTGTAAACTAAATATAAAAAAATCCAGCTTTTATTTTAAGGTTGTTTCATAATTTATATGACAACCCTTTTTTCCTCTGCACCAATATGACAATTAGCACACCTTTCATCCCCCACCTGAAGCGCATTAGATTATTTTTCTAATTTATTGCTCGGCCTCAGTCGTATTGCTGTTAATTACAACGTGCCAGGGGGATTCGACCTTGTGACAGAAAGACCCTTCAGAAAGTTAATTGCTTGGAGCTGTGGCATTTTCAGGTCAGGCCTGGTTCAAATTGGTTGGAAATACTTTTTATGATCTGATTTAGCACAACTGTGCACCAAGAGGGGCGTGTGAGTTATAGAACAATACGTTTAAGCTAAGTGTAGCGCAACCTTTCAACTCTGACAGTTCCACCGAGGCTGATGAAGGTTTTTCATATTACACAATTTTTTATTTAATAAAAAAGATAGTGGTCTAATGATTTTTGGTATTTTTATAGGTAATGTAAGTTTTAATTACTAGATGTTTTTTTTTCTTCAATTACATAGGGGTGTCAAATTATGAGATTAATCGAGATTAATTAATTACAGCCACAATTAATGCACTATTTTTTAATTGAGTTAATCTCATTTTTAATCTATAACTACTGGGATGTTTCTAGCCTACCTGTTGGGATTTTTTAATTAAATGTTTTATTTATTTTATGTAATTATATTTATATTTAACTATCATGCCATACCTCACGTCAGATTTTGTGAAAAAGCATATTTTGTGATAAACTGTCCGTTTTGATATGCTAACAGCGCTGTAATTTACAGATCTATTTTAATTTTAGATAAATGTTTTAGTAACAAGTTCTGTGATCACTATTTGCATTGCTAAAAAAAGCATTCCTTGATATGTTAACTTAGGTTATTCTATGTGGACCTGATTCTTTTTTATATTTCTAATTATTTCAGACTGACAAAAGAGCACAGTATTATTCCGCCTTGGTGATGTAAAAGGAAAGTTTAGACGTCTGTTAAACAATAAATGACTTCATAAAGTCAGGTTTTTTGTTATATATTAATATTTTAGTCTGCCACAATAATGTAATGAATTTAAATAAAAATACATCAAAATGAGGGCTTGTCTCAGCCATTAGTAGGTGAGATTAAAAAAGAGATTAATTAGATTAATTAATTACAGGTCATAATTAATTAATCTGAAACGAATTTTAATCTCATGACAGCACTACAATTACACTCTACACCTTCTACGATCAGCGGAACAGTGCTTATTGGTTGATCCTAGAAGGCGGTGCTTATCGAGAGGGAACTGAGCCTTTTTGGTCCTGGTGCCCCAAAAATGGAATGCTATCCCGATGATTGTCAGACAAGCTCCAACGCTCCAGATCTTTCAGAAAACTCATTTCTATTTGTTAACTTTTATGCATTGTGATATCTCTTAATGTTTATTCTTTTTAAACATTTTTAGGCTTTTTTTTACCTGCTTTCTGTATTTTTTTTAATTTCTTCTACTGATATTCTTCACTTTGTTTTCGATATAATTCTACCCTGAGAGCATTTTAGTTTGTTGCCATATACCCCAGAGTTAGATGAGTGGAGAAAAAGCATTTTGTAAGCAGCTATGTCATTCTCCTAATCTGGCAGTATTCTGTTAGCTGTAGCTTAGCATAAACAATGTAAGTGAATGGTATCAGCTAGCATTTTGAGTGAAAATGTCTTGAAAGTTACTCAGTAATTCTTTTTTTTTTAGATCCTAATTTTTCTTGGTGACCTCAATAATCAAATCGACTGCAAATGAAAATAATAAACAACATGAAGGATTTACAGGAGCGGATTTAGACTTGGGACTAGATTACGACAAAGCACCGCTGTAAGCCTCCGCTGCATGTCGCAATAACATGACGCAGTGGCCCTCAAGGTAAATGTGTTACAGCCTAGAAGGCAGAGGGTAGCAGAGTTGTGGTTTTCTGGCTAAAAGCGCCCGCCAACCTCCGTTAGCTTCAGTTGAGTCAGTTAGCTTGTAGCTACATCAGCTCAGAGTTTGATGGGTGTCAATCATCTGCCTTCACCCTCACAGTCCCGCTCTCAGCTCCACATCGCTGCAGAGGGTTGATCCGTCTTATATGTACAGTCTATGGTTTTACTGCACTCTTTCAACCAGACTGCAGAAAGAAATAAACCGTCTTTTTCTATTTTAATTTGTCGTTTCATTTGCCGTTTATAACTGAGGCCCTCAGTCTCCCCGTGTGATGAATAAATGCTATATTTCTCTGAATTATCCCATCTCGTCTCCCTGGGACTCAGCCCTTGGACAAACCTATTTTTATTTCCACCACGAGCAAGGCTATCCACGGTGAAGTGTTATGATTAATGCTGCTTGTGTAACTGAAAGAGAACTCTAGAACTTTGCCTTGTATTTTCTAATATTTAACCGATTGGTCCTATACCCTGAGTGGCTTTCTGTGAAATCTTTTCACCTCACTTCTTTACGCAGTTGTCCATTATGTTGTCCTTTTCAGCCTGTTCAGCCTTTTATGCCGTATTCTGCCCCCAGCCTAGTAATTAGGTGCTGTTATAATAGGAAGGATACGTTTAGTCAGCGTGAGCACAGATAATTTACTGAAGGGCCACTTCAAAAAATCCAAATATCTAAAATAACAAAAGAAGAGCTCGTTTTTTGAGGGGGTTGCATCCACGTGAGGCTAAATGCGAGGTCACAGGAAGTACCTCCAGGTCACGCCATTTGCTTTAAACAGTTTGGGGACATCCAATATGGAGGATTCGTGTTGTAAATATTTAAGCTCCTTCAGATTTGCTCTTTTCCAGCAGGGCGTGACTGGGTGTCAGCTGGAGTTGTCAGGAGTTGCAGGAATGATGGAAACAACTGTAATCCAGACAAAGCGTTGGTGACAGATGACTGAGATGTGAGGAGAAGGCGCTTGGTGGCCATGATGTCTTATAAACGCCTGTATTCGGCATGGAACGTGTGAAAACAGCTGCTTAGTGTTTCCAGTCGGGCTTTAAACGACAGCAGGTTAACGATAAGTGGAAGAGGCGGCTCGGAATGTGTCTCTGGAAGTCTAAATTGGAAACATACTGTTAAAAATTGTTTTCTAGGGAGGCTGAAATAGCTAAAGTTGGTGTTCCTCGGCACGTTTATTCCTTGTTGAAGATCAGATAAGAAGGCAGGATGATGAATTATTGTGTTTTTTCAGTCCTTCTATTGCGTCTAGAGAATGGACTTATTCAAAACTGTAGCAAGAATCAAACAAAAAGCTATAATAACAATAATAGGTCAAAAATAAGTTTAGGCTTTTCAGGCATGCATAAACACTGAACACATTTCGGTTATCTCAAATCATTTAAAGGTGTGGTTGACTGAAAAACCATTTTTTAAATGTTTTTCTGATTATAATCTGAGTTTTTCATGCAGGCTGAGCATGAAAATAGTCTCCTCCACCTATCTCCTGCATTAGCTTCTGATAGAAAATAGACTCTAGGTGAAACTCTAGGATTAGAAAATCCTGACAGATCTACGTCACACTGTCACTAACATTCATGGACTCACCCATCTGGACTCACGATGGGAAAGGTTGTTGTTGGTTTAGGGTCCAGGAAACAGCAGAGAACGTCTGGGCTAGTAGAAGCTAACCGTTAGCATTAGCAACTCCACCACACAGCAGAACTCCTCCAGGCTTGTGTTATTGGTGGAGATAAAACATCAACGTTGCAGAGCAAACAGAGTCAGTGGTAGAGTCGTGTTGCTGTTAGCCAATCAGAGGAGAGATGTCCACATATCAGGAAGTAAAACTCCAAATCCTGCCGCCTTCTGCTCCCCTCTGCTCTGGCTCACTTCTAGTTCCTGAAACAGGAGCGCCAGAGCTTTTTTTCCCACAGAGCTCGACTCACAAGGCATTCATTGATACTAGAGACCGCTGACAAAACGAGTGAACTTGGTCTTTAATTTAGCATGACTTGGATAAATAAAAATGTACCCTGAAATGTTTCTATAAAGGAATCACAAATGTAAAACTGCCTCAGAAAATATTAGAAATTCCACCCTGACCTTCTGCTCATTGCTGGAGGGAAATGATGTGAATAAACCTGTCAGACTAATTTAGTAAAGGATGAAACCAGATCTGTCTGGTGAAACGTGGTTCTGGTTGAAAACCTTTGAGGGGGAAACGACTGGCGGCTGGTGCATTCTTGGACGTGGCTCAAGTTTTAGGTCTTTAGACCTTCACAGACAGAAATACAATCTAAAAAAAAGAGGATGTCTTTAATTGTCGCTGCTGTGCATTCACAGATAACGTCTTTTTGAGTGGATGTGTCATGTTCATCCTGATAAACACAGACCCTGAGGTAAAGCCGTACAGGGTGCTTTGTGCCCTTGCATACTGTGTGCTTGCTCTGACATGACTTGCATGTTAAGCACCAACAGCTGACTCTCGTAGCCTCCTTGCAATGGAGCCAGTCACCATCGGCTGCCAGGCTCCAATTATGCATGCAAGCCTCCTTATTCAAGACAGAAAAGCAGCTGCCTCAAACTTCAGGATTTCTCAGCAGAATCTCCACTTCATGTTTGTTGTTTCTGTTTTTTTTAAACCTACCATAGAATAAAGATGGCTGTGCAAATATTTTTGTTGTTGTGTAATTTGGAGATAAAGAACTCTGTGGCTTGGTTGCTTAATGTCTGTTTACAGAAGCAGGATGTAAAAAAGTCCCTAATCCTCTCACTGGAGAATGACCAGCACTTATATCCTCACTCGGTGGTTTAGGTCACTGTTACAAAAGCCTCACGGGCACATTTACCTCAAAGTGTGGGAGGATTAACCATGTGAAAGTCCAGCAGTGGTGAAATCATGTCCCAGCTCTCCAGAAGTGGCTTTAAATGTGCTCTGACATGGTTTTCTCTGTAATTATAACATTATATATCCATTTAATATCAGTCTGTTTAGGTTTTTAGTAGGGATGCACCGATCCACTTTTTTCACGTTCGATACCGATATCAGAAGTTTAGTATCAGTCGATATCGATCCGATACCGATATGGAAAAACAGCATTAAACTGTATTACATAATGAACTGTTTGTTACTATAGGAAAAAGACTGGGATCATCCTTTTGTACGGGGGCCCAAAAGTTCCAAAATGCCGATATTTTTGCTCGCTCCATTTTGAAATCAACGTGAGCTTCTGCACAGCGTGGGACTGTAGCGCATGAAATCATTTTATGTTTTAGGCTTTTGGAGCTTTTTCAAAATAGTTTCAAGAAAGAACCTGTCTGTTTTTCTTGGAAAAAAACAGGAAATGTTGCACTTTAACTCGTTAGTGTGAGCTGTGGGTGGTTTTCTTTGGAGTTTTATCTACAGATTTATTTTCTACACAATCTTTACAACACCTTGAGATCTGTATTCCAATTTGCTTCTTATCCTGATTTTTTCAGGCTCAAACTAAAAGGTTTGTTTGATTGTAAATACCACAGCCTTTTTTCATGACCACAGCACCAAATACTGACATTTCCTCAAAGCTCCCAGCTTCTCTAAGACACAAAGAAGCCTTTTGAAATCTGTGGCACAACAATCACAAAAATGTTTAATACAGAGAAAAAAAACTTCTCATTCTCACACACAGCAGCTCAGAGCGTGCACGGCGACAGCAGCAGCCACCTGTTCAACCGTCTTCAGAGTATTTTTTATTCTCCTTGTTTGTTCAGGGTCTCATCATATAAAGGAAATATTTGCTTCACATTCAAGAATTCTGCTTTACACTCTAGAGAATAAACCATTTGACATAATCTAAAAGTTATTTTATTGTGTAATTTTAAGTAAAATCTCAGTGGCTTTTTGTAGACGCAATAGTCACTGTGAGATAAAAGTTGTGAAGTTCCGGGAAATTTCTGAGAACGGGAAATGTGACAGGGAAAATACGATGTCTTAGTCCTCCGCCATTGTCTCCATCCAAAATCGGCCCTTTCAGGACTTTGCTAAGACGTCAGCGTATTGCGATTGTTTCGACAGGGAGTGAAATCAGCGCTAAAAGGCGTCCACAGACATTAGCAACATTAAAAAGTTTTTATTTTGCCAAAGTGTTTTGTAGTTTAATGCATTTGAGGAACGGACCGCGAGAGTGGCCATGTGACGTAAAAAGCGGCGTTCTATGACATTCTGTAGGAGACCACAAAAAAACCCGAAAAATTACGACGTTGTGGTTCAGATTTCCACAGCGTTTTCTGATGCTGGAAGTTTAGAATCAGTGATTTTAAAGTGGCATCAGTGCTGCTACTTTTTTCTTCCTTCTATTTTGCTTCAGCATCTTCCAATTTTACAAATGCCGGTAGTTTGGCTACATCTGTTGATATAATTTCCTACCAATCAGCATGAGTAATCAAAGTCCCGCCCAGTGACTCTACCGGGCCATTTCTGAGTACGTACCACAGGTCAGGTACTCGGTTGGTCCCTGAAATGGCCCAGAAAATGGTTCTTTTGGCCGGCCCGGTATAATAGAGACACTCAAATACCACGAAGGTTTGGTAAAATTACCCGGAGGTTCCGGTAGTGGAAATAACAGAACTAAAGTCTTTTATTTACCTGGCTCTACAGCACGAAGGGCAGCTTCCATTTCTCATCTTGCATGAATTTAAAGTAACACAGAGCAGTTTCCCGCTCCTCCGCCCTACTGGTTGAAAGTGGAATTACAACTACCGTAAACAACCCTGCTGCAGCCTGCTGTAGCTAGCGCTAACGACGAGCTAACACTAACATGAGCCACGTCTTACTAAATAAGCCACAATACAAACAAGATCCACATTGTTGGACAAAGAATATTATTACCTACAAGTCCAGTAGCAACAAAGCCAGGTCACCATCAGTCCGTGATTTCATAGCCTTTTTCAGCTCCCTCAAACTAGCTCTCTTACTTTTACTTCCAGGCTCCACCATGATGCCAAAAGAAAAGCAAACTTCTTTTTCTTTTGCTTTTTACTGACGATCACCAAACTGAAAGAGCTAACTGCACAGAAAATAGCTAACAGCCGTTTTGCAGGTATAAGAGCATCCCGTAGAACACCTACCCGCTCCACAAAACTGGTAAGTGTTGGTGTCAAATATGAAACTGGTCAAGTTTCTAACCCAACAATTACTGAGATCAATGTTAAAGGTCTAGCTTAAAGTGTTACTTTTAACCTGTTTGATACTCAAATATGCACATTTCAATTTATTAGAAAATAAAATAAAACCAACCTCTTTGTTATATTTGGTAAATTCTTTCATTATCAAAGTGGAATCAAATCTAAAAAATAGCCTTATTAAAATAAAGTAAATTTATGTAGCTGCATGTTGTTGCAGTTTCATAAAGTTGTTCTTTTGCAGGAGTTGGTTTGGAGGCAGAGACGAATATTAGTGCAGAAATGCCATTTATGATGAAAACGAATCCATGCAGCCGCACATCCGATAACAAAGAATGTAACTCTGAATAATGTCCAGCTTTTTCACTGGTTTTTGTCACAGATTCATGTTTTTTCCAGAGTCTAGATTTACTGATATTCATATAAATATTTTTTTTCTCCTGCAAACCTCCAAAAGGCCCAGAGAAAATGTGCTGATCTGAATGATAGGAAGTGGTGTTTGTGAAAGAGCCGTAGAGGACTTTCTACTCAGAGTTTTTATTCAGAAAAAACTGAAGTCAATGACAGTCTGGGCAGAAACACAATGGTGGTGGTCCAGATACATGCACAGTAACTCAAAACAGATTTTTATCTTTTTATTTAAAGAAAAAACAATCAGTTGATCTTCCTCCATCTCCTCAGGATCTGGACTTCTTGATTTCATTTTTGCATATTTTTTTTCTTAGTTTGATTTAATTTTTTAATGCACTGTTGCATTAAAAATCCTGCATTTTATTAATGGTTTTACACCATTATTTTGCCACCTAAGTCATTTAGAAAAACAAATATTTTTAGGCAATTTCTAGCAATAGTTTCCATTAAATTGAATGTGGGACTAAATCATTTGGTGTCTATAAATCCTGTACCCTGTAAATCATCTAGTTTATAATAAAATAATAATAAATGATTTAGTTGTACCGGTCTGTCGTGGTGAAGAGAGAGCTGAGCTGGAAGGAGAAGCTCTCGATTTACCGGTTGAGCTCCGTTCCTACCCTCACCTATGATCACGAGCTTTGGGTAGTGACCGAAAGAACGAGATCACGGATACAAGCGGCTGAAATGAGTTTACTCCGCAGGGTGTCTGGGCTCTCCCTTAGAGATAGGGTGAGGAGCTCGGTCATCCAGGAGGGGCTCAGAGTAGACCTGCTGCTCTTCCACATCGAGAGGAACCAGTTGAGGTGGCTCGGGCATCTGGTTAGGATGCCTCCTGGACGCCTCCCTGGTGAGGTTTTCTGGGCACGTCCAACCAGGAGGAGACCCAAAGGAAGACCCAGGACACGCTGGAGGGATTATGTCTCTCATCTGGCCAGGGAACACCTTGGGAGTGGAGGATGGATGTTTATTTCACCTGGTAATAACCCAAAATCTCAGCGGTCAAGCATTATTTTTTATGTTTTAAACTGAACTTGCATTTACTATGAATATTTATTTAGCAGAAATCTGCTCCTCTTTGAGTTTCTAATCAAATAAAACTCCAAATCTTCCCATTTAAGGCCAAACCCTGCCTTAATAAAGCTTTGTTCTTTACAATAAAACTACATATCTGAGTCGATCAAGGCTTCTGTTCCATATTTGTTTGACATTAAGAGGAATATCAGCATCTGCACTTCTTGTTTTCCACTAGAACACTGGTTTGCCCTGTTGCCTTTAAAGGTTCTGGGTTTGATTCCCATCTGTTTCATTCCCTCCCCATGCATCCTGGGGTTTTACTCTGGTTTCTTTTCACCGACCAAAAACTCGCCTGTTTGGTTAATTGGCAAGTTAAATTGACCTTTGAGCACACGTGTGAATGATTTTGTGTCTCCATGTGGTCCTGTGATGGACCGTTGACCTGTCCAGGCCAGGATGTCCCCTACCTCACTACCTTTGGCCCAGCGGCTGCTGGAGATGGACACGAGCTCCCCTGAGGCTGCGAACAGAAAACAAAGCAGATTAAAGAAAAAAGGGCCGAGGGATTGTTCCATCAGGCTGGTAGAACTACTTTTACCTCCTAACTCATTGCATTGAGCTCACGTTGTTTCGTAGTGTCTTGCCAGTGGCTGCACACACATCTCCTTTAATATCCGAGGGACACGGGGGATTTTAGCTTTACCACAAGTGACCAAATTAGCAGCAAACCTCAGCTGACGTGTTGCATCCATCTTGTTTATTGGACGTATCGTAGTTCAAAGCTCTTAAATGTGCTAAATTTAATTTACCGTTCAGCTAATTCAACCTTTTTGCTGCACATATATATTTTAGCTTTTTTTTCCTGAGACTGAACAGCTTCTTCTTTGTGGAGACAATCCCCAAAAGGCCTTTAGAGGCAAACTCAGGGAAACGCTGCTGGGAATAGCTCTGGTTCCCACACCACCTGAGCTTGTTTTTGTTGTCTTTAGTTTTGCAGATCTGATCATTTGATTTTTGGCCAGTCATCTGAGTCTTAGGAGGCTTGGTTAGAGTTTACACCACAGCGGCTGTGATCCTACTAGATGGGGAAAGGAAATGGATACGGTGTTGTCTTTGTATCTACCTCCGGCCTGTGTAAGCAAACGCACGGAGGGTTGTGCTTTTCCGTTATTCTAAACCTTCACACTAGCTCGAAACAAAGGCTAGGTCAACTGCATGGCAGGAACAGGCATTTCTTTATTTAAAATTATCTAAACGTATTTAATCTGATAGGAATAAACTGCAGTTTCTTTAATTGTAGCGCATTCAGATGGATTCCATTGTTTAGATTTAGGATTTATTTTTCCATTGCCTTAAAAATAGTGGTGCAATGCACATGTCATGTCAGGCTTTAAAGGTAAAAAGAGAAATGCATCATTTATGATCCACCATCACACAGGCTGTCCACTCAGCTGTGTGATGTCAGTTTCATCATCTGCTCCAGTCCACAAGGCCAGGTCTCCCAGCAGTTTTATGATGTTTGATGATAACAACTTTAATTAAAAGTGGATGCCGAAAACACGGCGCACAAAGAAGACTGCGAGTAAAAACCATTATGAGAATTAAAAAAAAAGAAGAAGTTGTCAGAAAAGTTTCACCAACATTTGTACAACTTATCAGTCGGGGATTCTAGAGGCAAATGTTGCATCATATTACTTCTGAAAATAAATGCCCAAAGTTTATTTTTTATTTCAAATATATCACTGAAAGACCAGGATTGAAATGTGAAACCTCCAACTCTGATGCTGCTCACCTAAAATATTTAAAATGTAAAAATATCTGAGCTGTGTGAACAAATCATAGCTTTCCATACAAACTCACGACCAGATCTGAATACTGTTACATCAGCTTTGAACTGGCCAAGAAGTGACCTAGAAATCAGATTAGACTGATGTCAGTACCAGTTTAACAGTGGTCCAGTTGCAAGCTGGAAAATCAGTGATCGGGCTAACTAAAGCGACACAAGCCATTAATAATTTATTTCTCTGCATCTCATAAATTTAAACACTAGCATCATGTTAACTAAGAGAAGAAGTACTGAATTATGTGTGTCTGGTTGAATTAGCTGAGAACTGCAGGAAAGCGAAAGCAAATGGTCATTGGTTTTAATGCATGAGCAGCCATATTGGATTTTTGGTAGGCCCATTTCTGAGGCCCTGTCCACATGTAGCCGGGTGTCTCCCAAAATGAAGATATTTTTCTACGATTTGGGATGTCATCCACACGAAAACGCAGATTTACACAATGAAAACGAATATTTTTTTAAAACTCCGGCCAAAGTGAAGATTTGCGTTTTCTCTATTTTAAGCATTTCTGTGTGGGCAGAAATAACCGGAGTTTTAGGTTTTACGTCACTGTCTGCGACAAAAATTCTTACGGCCCATGTGTGACCTGTGTTTACACTCCAACATGGATGCCTACAGAGCTGTGTTCGCGTTATCAATCGTCTTAGCGCTTTTTGACGCTTGTTGACTTTATACTCCAAAACGACATTTAAGAGCAATTCTACCTCATTATCAGTCCACACAAACAAGCTAGGCGCCATTTTTCATGTTTTGTTGAAGTTGAGCAGGAAGACAGAATGGATAGGATTCGGGGGAACTACTGCCGTCTACAGGTCTGGCATGCCTATGAATGTGCTTCACAATGCACTTATGAGGTTACGTGTGGATGGAGTTTTTTCTAAAAACAAGGTGGTGTGGACGCTATTTTTTGGGAGGGCAGATATATTACGTGTGGACAGGGCCTGAGTTAGAATCCCAAGTCTGGGGCAAGTTCAACAAATCATTAGTCAGTGCTGTGGCTGAGCTGGTAGAAATCCATTAGTTTGGATGCCATCTCAGATTCTTATTTGTGGAGATGATACAACAATTTAGAATTTTTCAACCAAGAAAATATGTTTTACGTTATTCAGAGTTTTGTGAACGTAGGCAGTGGAAGATTTGCATTGCTGTTAGCAAAGCAGAGGCGAGATGTTTGCACATCATGAATATTATTAAGACTAAATGAGATCCTTAATCCTATTTTGACCCTTCAATATGAATCTTTATTTTGATTATTTTTAATCGTTATTGTCTCTCACTTTTTGGTAAGCGGGCTATCTTTACTTTCTGATAAGATTTATGCATCACATTAACTTGTTTACAGTCAGAATAATCATGAGTTTTGTGTAAATAAAAATGATTACATCAATGATGTGATTAAACTTAACTTTTTTAGTATAAACTTTTTCCCTAATGTAGTGCATTGGAAAGCTCTCACCAAAGCACATAAATGTCAGCCTGGCAAGCCATCTTATATATGTGAATATATAGTCTGGCCACGACCCATAGACGGATCTCAGTCGTGGAGCAGGATCTACGGTTGACTTTCAAACCGTCTCTGCATGCTATTGGACAACAAACAACGTTATGTACTCAAATAATAATAATAATGGATGTCAGCCAATGGGGCGGACCATCGAAGAAGACACAAATACATCCTTTTTCTAAATAAAGGACTTAAGAACCTCTATCTGCTCTTGATTCAAAGAAAAGCCTAAGTCTAAATCATCCAAAGTTGATGCCAAAGCCGTTTCAAACGAGCCGCCACCATCTTAGTTTCACTCAGTTTTATCATCCCGCCCACCAAACCGATAGAGTGCTGTGATTGGCTAGACAAAAAACTGGTCTGGGCTCCAATGGAGCGTGGCTAGACCGACATGCAGAATAAAATAATTTTGATTCGGCTCCTGTCTAGCTTTCTAGGCTATAGCTGTTATTCTTAAACAATTCATGCCTCATAAGAAGTATTTCTTAAAAATAATTAGCGGTGAATAAAATGCAGGAGTTGGACTGAGTTAAGAAATGGTTGTTTTTAAAGCCAAGAAAAACTATTTATTTCCAAAATCCATAACAGATCTGATAGTTTTATATTAAAAAAGTCTAATTGACCTCATGTGGCATGCCTTAGGAGATGCTATAAACGCTGCACACGGTCCTCTCATCGTTTAGGCTGGAGCGAAGCTTCCCACTATAATTTCGATGCCCTTTCAAATCAAACAACTGCCATCTTGTGCCATGACGATAGCTGGCCACCTGACAGGTCCTTGCCAAACATTCCGGTGAAGCTCGCGGCGAGAGCCGAGCTGAGACTGACTGACTCATTTGTGAGAAGTGGCGACCCCCCTGGAGGCTCAGCTGGATTCTTTTTGCTGTGAAGCGCTGGTTCACGATTCATTGGCATTTCGCAGGCTGTGCTTTCACTTCTATGTGACATATTTTGAAGATAAAGGGGTTACAGTAAAAGCGTGTCACACCTACAAAGGTTAGCTCATTTCTTCTAATGCGGATGAACAAGTACAGGTGATGATTGGCTGATTAGCCTTTTTAAACAGTTTTATTTAAACTGCATGACTTTTAATCCGTTGGAACGCGGGACTGAGCAAACACCAGGTGTTTCTCTGTACTCCATCAGTATCTTGGCTGCGTTACTGTTGCTTAGTTAATGCAGGAGTGCATTGGAGTCTTGGAAAAAAGCAGATTCATTGATTTAAGGTCTTTTAAATCACCTGCCAAGAGTAGCGAGGGGTGGGGGAAACAAGGACAGCATCTGGAAAAGTTCAATCAAGTCTTATTTTAAACCTTCAGGAACCTGATCAATGTGTACGTTTGTGTTACTGGATCCAAAGACTGGAGTGGGACTTGGGCTGTGCAATTAAATTCAATTTCACTTTTGGCTCTAGATAACAAAAAGAAGATTGTTATTAAACTTGTGACATTCTGCTTTAGCATGCTATTATTATGTCAAGCCCTCTAAATGACGTGCACGTCCAGAGTTTACGAGAAATAAACTCACAGGATGTCATGCTTACGTCATTCCTACTTAATGCACCTTTAATGACGATCTCTTATGAGCTCTGATTGTCTAAAGAGTCAGATGAATCACACATATGTTATATTGTACTGTGGAAATGTTAGTAGCAAGAGGATTTCCTTCATCTCACAGAAATAGAAGTGAGGTTTCTGGATGACCCATCAGTAATGGAGGTTTCTCCTCAAAACAAAATTCAAAACAACCGAATGTATTAAAAAAACATTACAAATCTTTTGACTCTGTCAGATTAAACTCAGACTGAGTTCAGATGATGTACTTCAGTGAGCAAAAAAAAAAAAAAAAAATTCAACCCAGAGTTTCATTTTTGGCCATTTGGCTGAATGTGGTTTTTTTCCCTTTGAGCGCGCAAAGCAATATAACGGAGCAGCACCTTCTTGGGGGCTTTGCTCCATGTGTCGCTATCCCCCTTTAATAAAATCAAAATCTAATGTATATGTTTGTTTTCTCTTCTCTCTACTCAGCTGCTATTCAGGTGGAAATCACTCCAGCACAAGGGGAAATCAGCGTCGGAGAGTCCAAATTTTTCCTCTGCGAAGGTAAGAGAGGTGTCAAACATACCTCATTTAACTCAGCATGATGCAAATTTCACCTCGTACAACAGTATTAGCAGTAGTAAGTGAAGTCATTTGATAAAAGTGGTGCAAGTCAGGTGAAATGAGAAGAACTGCAAGCAGGGGAAAAGAATAAATGAATTAAAGAGTTCAATATGTGGGAGGATGAGATCTCATCCAGGTAAGAAACAAGGCGGGAGAAATGATGATGATCTAAAAGAATATTAGCCGTGTTTCCAGTATAGGAATTCTGGGAAATTTATGGAAGGTGGGATGGTGACATGGGAAATACGATGGCTCGGTCCTCTCAGCCGTACAAAATCGGCCCTTTCAGGACTTTGCTACGACGTCAACATATCGCGAACGTTTTGGCAGTGAATGATGTCACCAATCAGCGCCAAAAGGTGTCCACGGATATTATTAACCTAAAAAAGTTTTATATTCTGTTTAAGTCTGCCATAACTTAACCCATTCAGGGGACCTGGAGAGAGGTTGTGTGATGTAAGAAGGGTGTTCAAATTCCAGAAGAAGTGCTGTTTTTTATGGCGCTCTGTGAGACCACAGAATAGTGTACATTTGTTGTGGGGGGGTTCACTGCGTTTTTTGGCATTGGGAGTTTAGAAAAAGCAAATTTAAAGTAACGTTAATGCTGATTTTCCATCATTCAACTCCTCCAGTTTTACAAATGCCGGTTATTTGGCGACGCCTGCTGATAAAACTTAATACTGAGTTCCTTGTTATGTTCTTTCTGTGGGTCTTTTCCATCTCCATTGGTTGTTCTTGCTCAATAGACAGTGCAGCAATGTTTTTTTACCTTAAATTACTGACAGTTTTGGCGACACACAGCCGCCATCTTCAGAGCCTCGCCGGCGTTGACGGCGTCACTTCCGCTGTTTATCCGCGGGCAGTAGGGGACGATGTCGCCTACTGAGTTATAACCAATCAGCATGAGCTAACTTCAAATCCTTCCAGTGCCCCAGTTCAGGTACTTGGTTGGTTGATCCTTGAAATGACCCGGAAGGTGGTCCCTATCGGCTCGCCCAATAAAATGGAGACACGGGCATACAGGGAAGGTTCGGTGAAATTAACCGGAAGTTCCGATAGTGGAAACGGGCCTAATGACACATAAGGCGGTGCTTCTTTTAGAGGATTTTTCATTGATTGAGACTTTTCAACACATGAATAAACAATGTGAATATATGCAGGGTTAGCTAGGATTGATAGATCGTGGATTGGTAAATAACCTCTGATTAGGGTTAACTTTCAAAGTTAGGTTGTGGGGTGGTTTTAATCGCAACATTAATGCAGAAGAATCAGAATTTTATCATGACATTTTCATACTTTTTAATTGTTTTTAAATGGATACTTCTTTCCCCCTTACCTGCTGTGCTTTTAACCACTTTTCAATTGCATGAATATTATTAAACAAGAGCCATTTGCCTCCCTGTTCCTTTTACGTTTCAGTGGTCGGAGATGTTAAAGAGATAGACTGGTACGCGCCGAATGGTGAAAAGATCCTCCACACCAGGCCGAACATTTCAGTGAGCCGCAGCGATGAAGCCACATCAATTCTCACCATTTACCACGCCAACGTAGACAACGCCGGCATCTACAAGTGTGTGGCAAAAGATGGAGACAAGGAGGCCCAAGCCACAGTCAAAGTGAAGATCTTCCGTAAGTCTCCACATGGTCTTAATTTGCCTTCGACTTTGCCGGAGCTCTGCCTTCGATGCACTTTTACATATTGCCAATCAACATCTCTGCACAAACACGACAAGCCACTCAGAGACCTCAAGGGCACTACAACCGACACAAGAACGGTCTTTAAGTAAGGCTTCAGGATTTATTTTTTAAACCAAACTGAACATCAGCAGGCAAGAAAGAAAGACAAGGACCATAATTTACATTTTCTAAAGAATAATAAACCTATTCAGGTGTAAATCATATCAAGTGTTTAAGCAAACGAACACTCAGTGAACTGTTTAAGGTCTTCAGCTCTCACGGGGTTTATTTTATTGTATTTTATGATTTTTACCAACCAGACCTTCAAACTGTTTGACATAATTTCCTATTAGCATGCTAATATCCCTGTCAGAGGAAAAATAATACCCAGAATATTTCTGTCAGCCACAAATCCTTTCTCCTGTTGATCTCGCTCTTCAACTTTAATAAACTTCAACCAAATTCAGCCATATTTTACACGAATATTAATATTATTTAAAGGTAAATGCACTGAATGTCAACTGACATACAAATAACTTAGCCAAAATACCCCTTGTTACTATTATTAAAAGACCACAGCATTCCTTCTAAGTTCATTATGAGTTTGTTTAAATTAAATTTGTTTTTGTACCTACTGGTCCTGCCAGTATCTAATGGAAGTGTAATTGCTTTGTAAACGAGGTTAACGTTTAAGTGTTTTTTTCTACATCATCAAATCTGGCCTGGAGATTTCCATTTGTGCATTTTTGATCTACACAGTTAACGTAAATAAACTTAATTGACACAAATGAACGGGAAATTACTGCTAATTTTACCAAAAAGGGTTGAACTGGTCTGCAGATTTGGGCATAACCATTGACTGTGTATACAATGGACAGACCCTCTATATGGCATCACTCGTAGGTTTCTGAAGAGCTAATTGCTCCAATGGAAAGTTCACACCACCACCATCTTGGCTGCATCACACATCCTGTCGCTCTTGGAAAATACAAAAATGGAGCTGGAAGTGGAGGCAAAAGATTGACACCCATCAAACTCTAAATCAGATACATTGAAGCAAGAAAAAGTCTAAGGCCCTGTCCACACGTAGCTCCCAAAACGAAGATATTTTTCTACGATTCGGCCTGTTATCCACACGAAAACGCAGATCTCCACAACGAAATTTTATCTTTTTAAAAACTTTGGCCAAAGTGAAGATTTACGTTTTCACCGTTTTCAGCGTTTCTGTGTGGACAGAAATAACCGGAGTTTTAGGTTTCACGTCACTGTCTGTGACAAAAATGCTGACGGCCCATGTGTGACCTGTGTTTACGCTACAACATGGACGCCCTCAGAGCTGTGCTCGCGTTATCAATCGTCCAAGTGCTTTTTGACGCTTGTTGACTTTATACTCCAAAACTACATTTAAGAGCAATTCTACCTCATCGGTCCACACAAGCGAGCTAGGCGCCATGTTTCATGTTTTGTTGAAGTTGAGCAGGAAGATGAAATGGATAGGATTCATGTAAAATTACTGCCACCTACAGGTCTGGCATGGCCATGAATGTGCTTAATGCACTTATGCGGTTACGTGTGGATGGAGTTTTTTCTAAAAACGAGGTGGTTTGGACTAGGGCTGCACAATATATCGCAAATATATTGTCATCGCAATATCAGCATGCGCAATATGCATATCGCAAATAACAGAAAAATATCGCAATTAATGGTCATCTCAGATTTTTGCTACACATAATGCATTTTGTCAATCAAACGGAAGCATGAAGTTTTTGACAAATCAAATAGAGCCCTTCACCCATTTGGCCAAATGATTGGGTTCGTATAGGTTAGATGCCTTGGTGCCTATGTGGACGGCACTTCATTTGGATGGCTAGCAAACACCAGTTAGCTTAGAGAGCGTCACAATGACTGAGGGTAAGATGTGTGCGGAAAATGTTAGCGAGAAAGAACTCATAATTCAAACAGCATGACTACTACTTCAAATTACTTGTGTTCAACAAACAAGATTTAAGTATTTGTTCATTTATCGCAAGTAATATCGATATCGCAATATTAAGCACTGTTATCGCATATCGCAAGTTTTCCTAATATCGTGCAGCCCAAGTTTGGACGCTATTTTTTGGGAGGGCAGATATTCGTTTTTTAAAAAAAAAACAGCTACGTGTGGACAAGGCCTAAAACATGCAGGATAGTGGTCTTTGAGCACCGATACTACACCAGCGTTCTGTTTGACTTTCCTCTGAAAAGACTTGGGCCTTGACAACACAAGAACATTCGTGATCTTTTGGTGAAAATAGAAAAAAAAGCATCCTATCACAGTCAACTCTAATGTGTGAAAGGTATGATTACACAAGTTTTAATGAATGGATGAAATTGTCTTGTTTTCCTACAGAAAAGATCACCTTCCAGCGAGCGCCCAGTCCGCAGGAGTTTAACGAGGGCGACGATGCCGACATTGTCTGTGACGTTGTGAGCTCCCCACCACCGACCATTATTTGGAAACACAAGGGCTCCCTAATCCAAGCTGCCAAAGATGGTGAGCCAGAAATGAAACCGTTTCTGCTGCTTTTCCTCACCTCCAACCCACCGTGCTGTCCAGTCCTCTCGAGCGGTCACCTCACCTTCCTGCCAGTGCCGCCTGCCATTTCATGCTTTCCAATCAGTTTTCCACACTTTTCCGACTCTCCCCTTCCTTTTCCCCAATATGAGCAAACCCAAGTGCTTATCTGCAGGGGGTGGTTTCAGACTTCTTGGATGCTACGCTGATAGGGAAGTAGCATTTTCAGACCTATAGCAGGTGGATTGCCAGTTAAAAAGAAGGTTGAGGCAAAAGTGAAGTTTAATTTAAGCTAATAGAGAAAAAAATATGGTTTGAAACTGAAGTTAACAAAAGCAAAAAAAAAGGGGCGAAGAAGAAGAAAAAGAAGTAAACACTGTAATTTATTTCTCAATCTGCTAACAAAAGAAAGAATTGAAATGAAGCCTTGTGAAGTTTTGCAGGTTAGCTAACGTAACAATGGCTTATTTTGTATTTTTCCAGCTACATGTTTGGCAGCTAATAATTGGGTGAAACGCTTTTGTTACCGTAGGATTGCTAGGTGTGCTGCCTGATGTCTGCGTGCTTTCAATGGTTCTCTCTATTGAAAATCTCTCTCGTTAGCATATCAAGCACTCACCCGCCTTTAGGCTTGAAAAGAGGTTCAGAGAAGTTTGTGGCTTGCTCTTTTGCAGATAAAAGAAGCTGTAATTAGCTTTGATTTGCAGCAGTTACCATTGATTCCACCATTCAGTTATAATAAGCTGAGCAAAGCTGACAAAAAAGAAGAAACGCGAACCGATCCATAGAAACTTTTCAAACCGTTCTTACCTTATAATCCCCTTGTTTTCTGCTTTGATACCTGTTTTAAACAATTGCAGCTTTGCAGGAAAGAATCCTTAGAAGCTGCGAGTCTTTTTATTCCCAACAGAATTTGAGCGCTGCAGTAGTTAGTAGAGCTGCAGGAACAGGCTGATAAGTTTCCACCAACATTTCAAAACACGCTGTTTATGCTGTCATTACTGGAATGAGTTTGGCCGACCACTATGACCTATGAAATTACAACATTTTTCATCATTTAGTCCCGTCTGGCAGTGAGATGAAGAGAGCTTGAATTGTGTTTGCCATATTTGCATGTGAATGATTTGATCTGACAAGTCAGTATAGGAAACAGTCTCGTGCTTCGGGTTTTGTCGTCCGCTGAAAAGCATCAGTGTTCTGTGAATGTTTTAACTCAAGGAGAGGGTTCTGTTATACACTTGAACCGGGTCTATTTTAACCCCGGTGTAACCCCTCCCCTGGTGACCGCTGGAGAGCCTGGAGTCACCACACTGCTGCGTAAGCCTGCTTTTATTGTTGGACTCCTCACAAGGAATGTGTTTTTCTCAGGGAGGAAAAAAAAGCAATAATTGTAACCAACGCTGAACACTGCTTGTGCAGTTTTCCTCAAAGCAGCAGCGGAGCTCACCATAGAGGTTCACAAAGAACCGGTCAATCCAAACGGTGTCAGTGAGACATGATTTAAGAGCTTTGGCCGCGCGCACGTATCCGTGGAGTCACAATTACAGTACTTCCTTACAATATGCAGCTGAGCATAATTGGAATGCAAAGCATGACAATTAAATATCTCACTTAAGAGCCTCAAAAATCATATTGCACACCATGAAATTGCATATCACCCTTCCGCAGCTATGGTAATAGTAGCTGGGGCGGGTTCGCTGGTCCTCTAAATTGTATATATATAAAATCAGCAGAAAAAAATGTTCAATATTTCAACTGATCGCTTTCCAAAATGTGACACTTATCAAGAAATGCACACATAGTCCCTCTAGTTTAGCAGGCATTTTCTTTTTTCGATATGAGTGAATAAATAGAAATTCCTTTCAAACTTTCCAGCTTGGAAAACTCCAGCAGAGGAGCTTCCCTAACTTTAAAGACCAAGTTCACTGAGAAACCACTTTTTTACTGTATGATCAGTCACTCTGAGTTCCACATGCAGGCTAAACGTGAAAACAGTCTTCTACCCCTATTTCCTGCATTAGCCGCCGATAGAAAATAGACGAGGAAACGCTTGGATTAGAAAAGAAAAAAATTCCAAGTCACACCCATCTTGGCTCAAGACGGGAAGGATGGCGTTGATTTTGCGACCAGGAGAGAGCAGATCACATCTTGGCTAGTAGAAGCCGTCCCCGTACGACATGAACCTCGCTGGACATCCTTGAAAAAGAAAAAGTCCAATTTAATCAGATTCAAACAAAAACAAGCAACTTTAGCTTGTTGTTGTTATACTTTTCACTTTTCAATTGAGCAATAGTGGATTTTTTTGCCTTGGTGCAGTTTAATCACCAAATTTGGAGAAATAACGTACTTAAAAATCTTGATCAACATTAACTGATATCACATGCTACCCACAATGCATCGTGAGAATATCTGTCGTATTGTTGCAGATTCAAACCAAAAAAAACATCAAATTTGTGAAAGAAATTCTTAAGGAGGACCTGTGGATCACATCTGTTGGTCGTGACAACAATATGTTGTTGACATAAAGTGCCTCCAAGCAGTGCACCCACATTTGGACCAATTATTTTTCTCTAATATGTTGCAAGATCAATAAAAGAATAATAAATACAGCTCATGAGACGGCTGAACCTGCAGCAACAGCTAGCTACACTGCAATGCATGTGCTAAATTCAACCAAAGCAAAAAGTAGAGATTCCCATCCTGACGTGTTAATTTTTTGTTTTGTCCTGCAGTAATTATGCAACTTTTTAAAGCAGACGTATGAGTTTGCATCGTAGTTTATTCTTTTTTTTTAGAGTTGCTTTCCTCCAGCCACCCACCAGGCAGGCTGCAGCCCTGGCAGCCCCTCATCCCACGCTAACAGGGACAGGCAGAAAATGATCAAATGCACTTTTGTTTGACTAAAGAAGTAACCATATCTGGAGCAAAAAATCAAGTTAATTCAGTGGAACAAAAGTGAGTGCATGGAGCTCCAGCAGTAAGGGTGGTGGACCCCCTACCAGCCTCAACAGGCAGGTCTTACATTTTATCCAGACTGCCGCGGGTGCAACCAATTAGAAAAGCACAACGAAGCCCAGGCCACAACCAGAGAATTTTAAACCAGCATTGCAAGGCCGGTGGGAATCTGGGAGGATGGAGCACCTGTGGAGTTTCTCTGGAAGACTTCACAACTCCTAAACTGGCATCTGCAGAGCATCGACTGGGCGCCCATCAATCACTGCTAACGCTGGGTTTGAATAAATCTGAGGAACAGCACCTGGTTTTGATGAGACAGCTCACTCTGTCACTGCTTGTCATTTAATTAGAGGTTAAACAGTTTATCAAGCAACATGATTAGTATGAATACACCTCTGTCTGTGTTGTTCCAACGGCTTGATTACTCAGGATAATTAGTTTTTATTTTATATTTCAGTCTGAGTTCCACACCTCCTGATTCCCTGAGCTTTAAAATAACTTTATAGAAAATGAAATATTCATGCTTTGTTTTAGAATATGTGCGATTGATTAACTATCTTAACTTTTAGCTTTCACTGCAATGAATAAAAATGTTCTAAAACAGGTACAGGTGCAATATATGAGACATGCACAAAAATGTGGAATTTTACATATTTTAATTATATATATTCTGCATATATATATATATGCATTAAAATATGTAAAATTCCACATTTTTGTGCAAGTGTCATATATATATCTATCTATATATAGATATAGATAGATATATATGCATTAAAATATGTAAATGTCCACGTTTTTGTGCCTGTGTCATCCGAGTACTCTTCAGCGTTTTGAATTGTATGAGATGTTCTTTATTCTAATCTGGCTTTTTTTCCTCTCAGTGCGATATAAGATCATGGAGAACGGCCACCTGCAGATACGTGGCATCAAGAAGACCGATGAGGGCACGTACATCTGTGAGGCTCGTGTCATGGCCAGAGGAGAAATTGATTTCCGGACACTGAAGGTCATCATTAACGGTAAGCGTCCACCTCACCTTCTGCACCCTGCCTGACCCAAAGGGATGCAGTTAGGGTGGCTGTCAGACACAGGAAATGTGCCTTTTAAGGCCTAATAGTGCTTTTTACATTAAATCAGTTGTCCGTCAACCTGGCCGACTCCGACTGTACCCGCTCATATTGTGTAAGGACGCAGGAACATGCACCACCGCGTTGGATTTTGTGGGATTTTATAGCTCATCCCTCACCGTGTGTGTGTGTGTTTTGGGTTATTGGACTGCTGCTACACACCAAATCCTTGAATGTTTCAGTCCAATTTATCCCAAATAAAATCACTTTTCTGTAAGAAGAAAACAGAAAATCTCCAGAAAAGACGACGTCTCGGGGGAGAACTACACCAACGTACACTTGTAGTGATCCTTTGAAGGGTTTAGCTTTTATATGATTGTACAAAGAGTGTTTTCTCATCTTGCTCTGCATTCAACTTGCAGTGTATTCCATAAAGACCACCAGCTTCACACAGCTGGTGCTTGTGATCATCGTGTGAGCTCCACTGCAGCTTCTCGATGTTTACCGTAGAGGTTTCTTACCTTTATAAAAGGGTGACTGAATATTTTTTATTATGTGTGTTAGAATGATCAAAGTGCAGATTATCAAAAAGGCAAGACCACATGTCAAAGTGGCCCCATGATCGTCCCACAAATGGCCGTCCAATGTTCCTTGGGGATGGACCAAATGCTAAGAAATAATTACCCAAGATGGATGAATGAAAGTTTCCGTAATTATTATGAACCCCATAAAAATCAGAAGCTTGCAACATTACAAAAAAGGAAGTGTAACCATAGATCTGACAAAGGACAACTGAGAACCTGAGAGATAAGAAACACAACACAGCTGTGGTAAAAGTAGGAGCAGGTGTGTGGGGGAGCACAACCACAGAGTTAAGGAAACAAGTTCAGCAAAATCATCTTGGTTCACAACACAAATAATAGGAATCTACAAAATTATACAGATCAGAACACAAAGAAGTAAAAAACACTAGATACAATCTCACACCGGCTCTGGGGGGAAAAGCCCGGATAAAAACATAACTAAATATAACACCTTAGATCTGGCTTGTTTTCAGAGAACTTTAAAGTTTTTATATTTTTTAACTCAAGGTCTTTGATCTGAAGATCTTATAGAAGATTGCTGTTAGATCTGGTGTTAACGTCAGTTTTTCTCCTTTGTTTTTTCTTCTGTCTTAGTGTGTATTGTTATCAGCAGGGGGTCTGTTCAGGCTCTTACATTCTTTTCAGTCGTTCCAGAGGTTCAAGCGTTCTTATTATCAGGCTGGTAGAAGAGTTTTTGAGAACTATTATTCCTCTCAGGTTTAATGGACTCTCAACTCACATAGCCTGACTTTACCTTTACTTTAGCGTTCTCCCTTCAGGGTGTTTTTTGTTAGATTGAAGTTAGGGTGAAACTGGAAGTTTTTTTTACATACTTCTGCCATTGTTTGGATTTTTGGTGCAAAAGGTTTCAGGCAGAATTGTTTGGACAGGTTGGGAATACCTGTTTAGCCTCACATGGAAGTTTTTTTTATGGGACTTTTGACTTTTGATACAACCTCTCACTTTCTACCAGGATCAGTATTCCTGGGTTCTGGTTTGTGTTTGCTTTTCTGCTTGAAACTTCCTCACACAGATTACACTCATCCATACACTGCTACTATGGTATTAATCTTTTGTTTCTTCAAAAAAAAATCATAATTCATCATGGAACATGTAATTTTCCTGTTTTTGACACTGAATAGAATAGAATGCCTTTTATTGTTAGTATTTACAAGTACAATGAGATTAAAAGCAGCTCCTCCAGTGCCATCAAACACCTAGTAAACAAAAAATAAACAAATGGTGCACAAGTTACACTATGTACATAAGAGAAGAAACTAACTGGCAGTGATCTAACATGTCATACATGGGGGCTCGTCCGGGATTTGAATTTAGACATGAGCAGAGTTAAAAACAAAACAACAAAAATCTAGCATAAGAAAGTTATTACTGGGAAACCAACACACGAAATCATGCCATTTTCTCTTTTTTATCACTGGTAATGAACCAGCATTTGATACATGGGGGCTTGTCCGGGATTTGAACTTCTTGCACCTATTAGACTGCAATATTGACAACATATGTAGGGGTTATTGTTGTTTATTATTGCTTTAAGTCTGTGTCCCTTTATTAGTTTGAATAATCTGCTTATTTGGATTCATTGTCTTGACAGAATCTGTTTCAAGCATCATTTGTTGCATTTCCACACTAATTGATACTTTTTTCCCTTTCAGTGCTTCCCACCATTCGGGCTCGGAAGTCAGAGGTCAATGCCACAGCTGACATCAGTAGATCTGCTCTGTTGGCTTGTGATGCAGATGGATTCCCAGAACCCACTGTTACCTGGGCACAGTACGTCATTGTCCTGTTTTATTTATAAATGATCACATCATTTATTATATTACACATCTATAAAAATCTATTGTTTTTCTTAGGAATCAATGTGACATAAAGCAAAGTAGTGAACAAGGATCCTCATGATGATCATCAAATCATCTCTTTCTCCAAAAACTTTAAATCCAAAGTTGGTTAAAAGTAGTAAAAGCAGATAACGCTTTAGGACGGTGTTTTCCTGACGATAACGTCTTCATAAAGATCAGAGCAGCCTGAAAGTCTGAGGCATCACATTAAGGATACCATCTAAAGAGAAATGGAAGATGAAATAATGTACCCGTGCTGAATTATATTGAACTGCACATTTAAAAGGTGCCTAATACAGTTTTTAAATGGTTATTAACTTTAGACATTCAGTGTAAAACTCTATTGCTATTTTTCACAGATGATTTCCTTTTTATCTCTTTCTACATTTCATTTCAGCAACCTTAGTTGCACAGAGGAAAGATAAAGTTTTATCTAAAAGACTAAAACACGTCTAATAAATTCAGTTTTACAGAAATAAATTCATAATTTCTTTGCTTATTTTGTGTGATTTCTATTGTTAGGTAAATATAATTTAATGACTTTTTAATTATTTTAATTGACAAGAAATTAATTGAATCATGTCTTAGTAACAACTGTGTGTTTTTTTATCTTTGATGATATTTTTGTTTTCATACAAGAAGTTTTCTCAAGTTTACAAGAAATAATACAAAGTTTTTAAATTGTTTTATAATCCTCTTTAGTTCATTTCTCAAAGAAATTGATATTGTTTTATGTCCAGCTCTTGATTGAAACACCAAACCAATTATGCTTTTACAGTTGTTAAACCAAACTTCATTATCTGAGGAAGCTACTGTTGCAAGGCTTTATTCAAAAGTGAAGCTAGCAGGAAGCAGAGGTTAAAAAATACAAGACAAAACACAATAATCTAACAAAAAACAGAGAAAATAAAGGAACTTGTGAGAAAATAATCAGCAGAACGAAACTCAAATGTGATTAATTAGCAAGTCTTACAAGAAGCAAATCCAGTGAATGTGTATAAAGAAAAGGTTATGAAACAGAACAATGCAGAAAGTGAAGAGAAGTGAAATTTAGTGAGTGAAAATGGAAAAAGAACACGGATCAGAAGATGCAAACGAGCAAAGCAAGGTTAATTTAAGAAAATTGCGAGAAAACAAAATATCAAAGCTCCTTCCACCGTTATTTAAATTTCTAAAATCTAGAATATGAGATTGTCCAATAACACAATGAAAGGTGTTGCATGCATTGACCTGGGGTAACCTGCAGGCCTGTAGGAGTTCCCCTGCCTTGTTTCCGTTCACTTTTTAAATTTTCATTTTACCTCTCAAAGAAAAAATCAATGTTATGACATAATCGGTGCAGAATCACATTAGCTTTGCAGAATCGTGCACAATGGCGCCTGTTTACCACCACCGAGTTCTAACAATGTGTGCAAACAAGCAGGAATCACTTCTCCTCGCAGGTGTTTGCTGAGTGCGCCGCCACATTTATGGTGCGTCCCTAATCACTTCGACGGAGCATGGCGGCACTCCAGCTGTGAGCGGAATCTTTACATAAAGCATTATTTTGCAGAGATGTGGAGAAAATAACACGACTGAACTCAGGTTGTGCTCAGAGCCGTCTTCATCGCTGCTAAGCTGGCGTGTGATCTTCTTCATGTATGTGAAGAAGACGCCAGAAGAGGTTCTGGGTAGAAAGGGAAGCTGCTGGGAGCATCCGCTGGAGAAGCTATGGAAGAAAAAATTTATCATCAAATTAAATTAAATGATTCTTAAAAGCTGAAGAAGAAACATAAAAACACAGATGCTAGAAATAAAACAGACCTAAAGCCAACATGTTGTGACAAAAGTGGAAATATCCTCAAATTTAATATCCTGTATCGTTGTATTCATTGTTTCCTGGACTTGTGTTCTGAATAAGTTAAGAATCTTATTTGCAGGCCTCTCAAGCTGTTTCAATGACGCTTTGTGACATGAACCTTTTGCTTTTTCTCTCTTTTTCCTGCCGCTACAGTAACAATGTTGTCCTTGAAACGGGTGACAAATACAGCTTGAACGAGGATGGCTCTGAATTGCTAATAAAGGATGTCAAGAAGGTGGATGAAGGAGATTACACTTGCATCGCCAAAAACAAGGCGGGAAAGAAAACAGAAGAAGTCAGCCTGAACGTGTTCAGTAAGAGAATATCTCCATTCGTCTTTCTGCTTGCTTTAAATAGTTTTTTTGTTTTCCTTTCGGGCCTTCTCTGTCACACTCATTGACATTTGCTGCACATTCCTTTATAGCTTCTCCTGTTGCTCGATGTGGAAGTGCACGGTGCTTGTTAAAGAGATACCAGGAGGGGTGCAGAAATACACAATAAATACAATACATTTTTTAACATCTAAAATATTAATCTTAAAATTTGAAATAATATGAACAATCATTTATAATCTGGCATAATTATCTGGGAGAAAACGGAAACATATCTGCATCTGCACTGCTGAATCTTTAAGGTTTTTTGGTAGATTTTTGGTTTTCCTATTCTTCAGTTCACGAACGGCTATAAAGGTGGGTTTGGAGACCTATCCAATATGGCGGCAATGCTGTTACGCTCTCCATCACCCAATGCGGTGTCTACGTATTCATGTCTATGGACACACCTGATTCTGTTCAACTATCCCATGCTGAACACTCATTTTAATCTAATCTGCTGTGTTCAAGCAGGGAAACATCTAAAACAGGCAGGAAACTGGGTTGTTGCTAATGCTACAACAGGCTAAATCAACAGTCCAATGTAGCGTAGCTCCAACACACAAAAGATAAATCCCTTTTCATTCCCCTCCCTCCATTCAGTTTAATGCAGGTCGAGTTAGCATTCGAGCTAGCGCCATATTAGCCTAGTAAGTAAGTAATCTTTGTTTGTATAGCATCTTTCACAGGCAAACGCCACAAAGTGCTTCACAACATAGTAAAAAATAGAACAATAAATAATTAGTGCTAAAAAACAGGGAATAAAACAGCATAAAACATAGCATAAAAGGCCAAGACCACATAGAAATCATTACCCACTACACTACCCACACATGACTAGTTGAAAGCCTGAACAAATAGATGGGTCTTAAGTTCGCTCTTGAAAATGTCAACTGAATCAATAAAACGCAAGGAGAGGGGTAAATCATTCCAAAACCTAGGAGCTACAGCTTTGCAAACCTCCATCTTCTTCTGGCGTCACCCGGTAGTGCATGCTTGGTACTGGGGTGTGTTCTCGTTGATTGACAGCTCCCTCTGGTGGATACGCAAATCTATTGGTCAACGCTCTAGGCTCACGTAAATGAGGAGGGATCCTACCTACATTACATCAAAGAACAGGGTCAGATAGTCAAATTTAAGAATTTTAAAGTACTTATTTAAAAAATACCCCAGATTTAATGGCATCAACTATTTTTCTTCGCACAACTTTCAGTCACATGTTAAATCAATCACCTTGGCTCTATCCAGGCTAATCTGTTGCTCTATGTTTGTAGTGATACCCAACATTACCTACTTCAACAACAAGACTGCCTCAGAGTTTGACGAGGATGTCACGCTGACCTGCGAGGCCTCGGGCGACCCCACACCCACCATCTCCTGGAGGTTTGGAAACAGGGTTTTCACAGAAGGAGAGCAGGTAAAGCCCGATTTTTAGACCCGACGCTTATGTGAAACCCTTCAGCTGGAATTTCATCAGTATTAAAATCCAACTGTTACAAACAGAAATAGTGTTTGGCGTAATAGGACTGTAAAACATAATTTAAGACAAAAACAGATGAAGGATTGTACAATTTCTGAGATTCTATGGTTCAATTCTATGATTCAATTCTGATACTGAATGAAAAAGGTCTAAAGTGTTACTCAGGTTGATGTAATCCCCCATCTGGAGTCTACCACCTTTCTAAATTTTCTCAAAAAGACCTTTAATTTGGTGTTTTTGGGTTAAAAAGACCAGAGGAGAAGGTTAGCTTTTTAAATATTAAGTCTGTATTAATTTTAGAACAATACGATATTTTTGCCCAAGTGCTGTAGAAAGTGTCCAATTAAAAATTCACAGGAAAATTAAGTGCAAACGAGCTGGAAAAGTGAGAATTATTATGATTTTGCTTTGAGTCAGACGTTTTAGCTGCTGCTTTAAAAACAAGATGAACACATGAATTAGGATTTTCTATATTTGTTATGTTTAAATGGTTTTAATTCGGATTGAATTCTTAGAGTTCCTCGGGGCGGCTCATTTGAACAGTACATGAATGAAAATCGAAACACGTTAAAAGGTTTTCAGGTGTGTTTTCTCCAGTCCACCGGTCACGGTGCTCCAGCCAGAAAGTCTCGTCCTACCTCTGTTGTTTTGCTTCTATCGGCTCATTAAAACTGTATATTTAAAGAAAGAAAGCCCGTTCTGTCAACATGTGAGCAGCACACGGATAAGAAGCTTCAGAGGGGGAATTTTCTGCCGTGATTGCAGTAAACAATATTAAGATAATTACCTTGCTGCCTCCAGCAGTTTCGAGGATTTAGACACAAAACTGCCGTTGTGTTCAACAGAATTCTCCTAGTGGTAGAAACTGTTAAGTTTTGTGGATTTTCTGCATTTGAATTGATAACGACACGTTCATGAACCGATAGCCAGTTGCTACACGGCACCAAGAAAGCATGCTCTGGTTTTAAAACCCTTTGGTAACCTTGAGCCCGTCTCTAAGGCCACTAGATCTGATTCCACGCTTCAGAAATATTCCAAAAAACTGTTTTTATTCTGCTTCAAACACAGTTTAAAGTGTAAATGATGCCTGAGATGATAGAAGTGTTATTTTTACACATTAAATACGCTGAAAGCTCCTGTCCTGTTGTGTCCCAAAGGACACAAAGAGGCGCGGTTACTAGAAATTTAGGCTCCACTGGCCTACTTTAGTCCAAATGCTTTATCAGCTTCCGCGGCGTGATGGATTATGGCTTCAAGCTGCCATGTGGAGCAAATTTAACATCAAATACATCACAGAGAGGTCGGCGTCTAACAGGCATAGGGCTTACATGTCACAGAGTTATGCAATTTAATTAAAGCTGATTTTTTTTCTGTAGAAGAAAATGTGGATTAATATTTATTTTGCTGCTTTGCTTGTTTTTCCTCCGGAGCTCTCACTATAGGGGGTCGAGGTTGCATCTCATGACAACAAGTCGACCTAAAAATCAGTTCAGACGGAGGCGGAAGCTCCTTTTTTTAATTTTAATTTGTGTAAAATCAAATAAACACAGAGATAAGCATAAATTCACGCCTTTCCTCTCACCGAACTAAAACGTCCTAAGAGCACCTATCCAGCGTAGCACTCCGTTTCACAGTGACAGAAAGTGCTGTTGAATGTTAAACATCAAAACTTTGCTTTGATTCTTAATTCCAAATGATTAAAAAGAGAAGCTGAACTCTGACCTTGGGTGGATGTTGAAATCGAGGAACTCATAATTATAACCAACGAAACCTTCCCAGCTGAGACCACTGGTTTGCATTCTTTAGTTGCTTCCCTGCTTCTATAGACCTAAATCAATGGTTGAATTACCAGTTCAATTACCCATTGGTTCAAAGCTGGTGTGTTAGAACAGAAAAATACTCTAAACATGCAGCAGTGTTGGATACCACTGATGCCTCTGCTGATAGTAGTTTCGTCCCATAAATCGCCTGAAGATGCACTGCATATGCATCTACTGAGGTAAAATGGACAATGTTTTTCAGTCCTTCCACTTCATCAAGTAATGCAAAAGCCAAACCAGTTGAAGTTAGAAGTGTGACAACAGTCGGTTTTTATCGAGAATGACAATGGAGCCCCAAAATGTCTCTAAGTGCAGCAAATAAAGCAACCAAGCCAAACAGGTCAAGGAGGCGTCTCATCATGAAAAGCCTTAGTTCAAGAATAAAATAAATATAAGAGTTCCGGGAAATTTCTGGAAGGGGCAAATGTGAAACTGACTCGGTCCTCTCAGCCGTTGTGTCTCCATAAAATCGAGCCTTTCTGGATTTTGCTAAGACATCAGCATATCGTGACCGTTGAGTGAAATCAGCGCCAAAAACGTCCTCGGACGTTAATAACATCAAAAAAGTTTTATTCTGTCAAAGTACGCCATCATTTAATCCATTCAGGGGACAAGAAGAGCAGTTAGATGACATAAAAAAGCATTCAGTGACCAGAAGATTTGGTCGTTTTTTACGGCGCTCTGTTGGAGACCAAAAAGCACCGTTGTGGAGGGATTTCTACTGCAGTTTTTGGATTTAGGAGTTTCCTTCCTTTCTACTTCACCATTCCTTCAATTTTACAGATGCTGGTTTTTTGGTGACATCTGCAGAAATAATTTCATACTGGGTCCCACCAGTGTGTGAATGTGTGTGCGCCTGGTTGGATGTGTTGTGAAGTGCCTTGGGGGGTTGTAGAACCCTAGAAGGTGCTTTATAAATCCAAACCGTTTACCAATCAGCATGACTTAACCAAAAGTCCCGCCCAGTGACTTTACGTGGCCATTTCTAAATACGCACCCATGTTCTGGTATGCTGTTGGTCCCGGAAAGGGTTCCTTTCGAGCCAGGTTGGTGAAATAGAGACACGAGGATGGATGCCGCAAAGGTTCGATAAAATTACCCAAAAGTTCCGACAGTGGAAACAGATTAGAAACAGATTCATTTGTGGACCAGGGTGTCCTGGTGTAGTAGTGGTTATTGGGAAATTTGAGACCTGGCATCGCTCCAGACCTGGTGGTCGTCGAACTGAGAAGGACGATAAATGCGAGCAGCACCCGAGTGGAACTTCAGTAACTGGGACTTTGTTTCTTCATTGCTTTTACATTTTATCTGTATTTTACAGATCTGCATGTGTTACTCTAGCACCATTCCAGGGTTTAAGTTTAAGGTTGTTTTTGTTTAAATGCCTAATTTGTTTCTTATTAGCTGTGGAACTCATCACTGCCGATGAGCCTAAACGGTCACGGCCGGATTTCTGAATGTTATCTTCCACCTGCACGACAGGCCTCGCCGTGCACGTCGCTTTTCAGAGCTGTCAACAAATGTCCTCCATTCACAGCCTGTCACCACCACTTTTCCCCCCTATCTATCAGTGTCAGAACAATTTCGATTTTGTGTTGCTGCACTCAGAAAAACGCCTGCGATCATTTGGTAATAGTTCTCTAATTTTCCCAGGATCGTCATTCATCACCGGCTCCCTGTTTGCTGCACTCTGCTCCACGGTACACCATCAGGGTGGAAGAGTACGCTCATGATGTGTAGCGACAGAGCAGTGACTTAACTTTTGGAAATACCTGCTTGGTGGTCATTTTTCTAAAAGTTCATCTGATGTTTAAACTGAACAGGATGTCAGTGGGCATTTTTCTTTTGCAGCTCGTGATGGAGGGACCAATCAGAGCCTGGAACGCTCCGATTAGAGGAAAGTGCTGATCAGGAAGAAAAAGTCTCTAAGTGCAGCAGTGGTTCACCTATAATTAGTTTCAGCGCCTTGTTTTTCTCAGCACGGCCTATTCTTTATTACTGAACATTAATTAATAACCAGCTGAGAACGCCTCGTGCTGCGTCAAGAAAATATGCTCCACTTTAGAGTTTTGGTCACTTCTGTTTCTGACTGTTCTGCAGCTACGAGTTCCTACTTTAACATAAAAACTTTGAACTTTACTGTGGCAAATATTCATGTTACTTCTCCGTTTCTAAATATGTTTTCAGAGTAGAGTGATTTATTCATGACAGAATTAATCAGGCTGGTAATAAATCCATCTTGGCAGGTAAATTGTTCCGTCTCATGCAACGTGAGAGTAAATCCCTTCAATTTTTAATCTGTATTTATTCTAATTTATAATACAGTACAATCCTGTTTTTGAGGAAAAAAATTCATATTTAGGTTTAATTTAAAATTCATTTAATTTGTTGGATCGAGGTTATAGGTGTTCGTTTGGATTATTCTGAGCTCGGATTCCATTTATGATCTGTTCATGCGATGATAACCATCATTATTTGTCAGTGGTCTCATCCTTCCCAGCTCGGGTCCTCTACCAGAGGCCTGGGAGCTTGAGGGTTCTTCAGTATCTTAGCTGTTCCTAGAACTGCTCTTTCCTGGACTGAGACGTCTGATGTGTTCCCGGGGGTCTGCTTTAGCCACTCCTCCTTTATTGGGGGTCACTTCCCCGAGTGCCCCGATGACCACGGGCACCACCGATGTCTTCACTCTCCAGGCTTTCTCAAGTTCTTCTTTGAGGTCCTGCTACTTCTCTAGTTCCTCCTGTTCCTTTTTCCTGATGTTGCATCACTTGGTGTTGCTACATCAACCACAACGGCTGTCCTCTGTTGTTTGTCCACCACCACAATGTCTGGTTGGTTCACCATCACCATTTTGTCGGTCTGGATCTGGAAGTCCACAGGATCTTGGCTCGCTCGTTCTCTACCACCTTAGGGGGTGTTTCCCACTTTGACCTTGGGGCTTCCAGTCCATACTCTGCACAGATGTTCCTGTACACTATGGCAGCCACTTGGTTGTGGCGTTCCATGTATGCTTTCCCTGCCAGCATCTTACCCTGCAGTTATGTGGTGGATTGTCTCAGGGGCCTCTCTGCACAGCCTACACCTTGGGTCTGGTCTGGTCTGGTAGATCTTGGCCTCTGTTGCTCTGGTGTTCAGGGCCTGTTCCTGTGCAGCCATGATGAGTGCCTCTGTGCTGTCCTTCAGACCAGCTCTTTCTAGCCATTGGTAGGATTTCTTGATATCAGCCACTTCAGTTATCTGTTGGTGGTACATCCCATGTAGGGGTTTGTCCTCCCATGATGGTATTTCCAGCACCTCCTCTTCTGATCGCCATTGTCTGAGACATTCACTGAGCACGTCATCTGTTGGGGTCTTGTCCTTGATGTACTTATGGATCTTGGATGTTTCATCCTGGACAGTGGCTCTCACACTCACTAGTCCTCGGCCTCCTTCCTTACAGCTAGTGTACAGTCTCAGGGTGCTGGACTTGGGATGTCTGATGTTCCTTCTGGGAGTGAGACTCCTTGGACGACCTTCCCTTTCTTTGTCACCATCCAACCACACTTCTCAAGTCCGAATGACATTCCGATATCAGTGCTGTAGATCCTGGTGGTGTGGGTCAGTGAGTCCATGTCTCGCTCGCATTTTCAAGATTTATTGGGGTTTTTTTTTTGTTTTTTTTTAAAAACAACATCATGGATCTAGACATTTGATAAATTTCATTGTCATGTCTGAATTTTATTTTTATTTTTTCAGTAAAACTGATGATTTTGGTAAATTTCAACAGAAAACAAAAGTCTATGAAATTGGTTAAAAAGTCTCAACGACTATTTTTTAAATTTAGGATAAGTTACACTAAATTACACTAATGTGATCCCCCCAAAAAACATATTTAAGATAAGAATGGAGTTTTCATTTTATCCCCAAATAAAAAAAAATCCATTGGTTCTTTTTGAGGCCAGACGCTTTCATGGGATGAGCTGATTGGAGCAAAAACAGCATTTTACGACTCATTATCATTAATTCAGACATTTGGACCAAAATGTTGTATCTTGATTCATAAATTGGATTTTGTACTTAAATTATTTTTAAGAATGATTTTTTTTTTACTTTATTATTATTATTATTATTATAATTAATAATTTTTTATGTGTCTGTGTGTAAATATATTGTTTTTGTTGGGAGAAAAGAAGAGAAAATTGTTTATGGAGGGAACAAATTACATTATGTACAATGTTTTTTTTAATGAATATTGTGTCTCTTTCAATAAAAAAATGAATAAAAGAAAATGATTTTTAAGAATCAACTCAAAGGTCAGAGTTTAGCGGCTTTTAAACAACACATTATCCCTGAAAAGCTGTAAAATGGTAAAATACACTCAGGAGAAGTACGGCTTTAGACCACATTAGAAGATTAAAGCAATGTCTGACGCCTTTGAACCAACATATAAAGAAATGAGGAGTGACTAAAGCCTGAAACTCACACAGCAATTTCAGACTCGGTGCAAATTGATTCAATATGAATATGATGTAAAAAGAAAACTACCAGTTAGTAAAAGAGAGTGCTTAGAAACATCCTGAGTTAAGCTGGAACAGAAACATAGCTGCAGATACATCAGCCTGCATTCTCCTTTCAAAAAGCCTCATTTGCTCCATTAAACCAATATCTGTCCTCTGTGTTTGTTCCTTTTTAGGCTTCTTGGACGCGACCAGACAAATATGAGGTATCGCTGTAGCTTAACTCAAGTAGAAAAACCCCAAACTTCCACTCTAGACTTCCTTTGACCTTTTTGTTTCTTTGCTGCAGAGCAGAGGTGTTGTCATCTAGCCCACATTTAACATGCTGCACGTTTTTAGTAGCCCACTAAATGTGTAGGCCATTAGACACATAGCACAGTTCATTTCATCCACTTAGTTCCACCACACATTTAGACCCGCCCTGTTTACTTGTGCCTGTTT
Organism: Aphyosemion australe; assembly: GCA_006937985.1. Classification (NCBI taxonomy): domain Eukaryota; kingdom Metazoa; phylum Chordata; class Actinopteri; order Cyprinodontiformes; family Nothobranchiidae; genus Aphyosemion; species Aphyosemion australe. The sequence continues at coordinate 2,341,759 of SSNS01000029.1, read as the reverse complement.
ACTCTTGTCGACAAATGTAATCTTGACACACAGACGATAAGAATTTCTCAAACTTGGAGACAAAATTATTCAGGTGAGAAAAAGAGGCTGAAATTGGGTTTTAGATTTAGATTTGTTGTTGGAGGAAAAAAACACTATCTGTTCTGCTGCGAGGAGCCATGATTCTAACCCACAGACATCTAATCTGGTTGTAACCGTCTCTTTTGGGGCCAGTCGGGGGTCAGAGGTCTGCAGGTTTTACAACCAATCACATCCCTGATCTGTTCAGTCAGTTTTTATTGGGTTAATTCACCCAGATGACTTCAACTAGACCTGGAAAATGTTTTATATCCATCCCCAAATACAGTTCAAGCATAATAAATCATCACGGCTCATAATTAAATGGGTATTTCAGAACTTTTAAGGTTTATTTCTGTGTAGCAAATATAGTAATAGCTTCCTGATTGGCCTCAATTAAATCAAAAATAATTCACGTGCTAGTCTGAGCACAGGCAAGAACAAAGTGTGTTGATGGCTTATTACAACTGTTTAAAGACCAAGTTCACTAAGAAATAGGGATGTAACAGTTCACTCAAGATTCGATTCGATTGCCGATTTTAAGTTCAGGATTCCGATTTTTTTACGATTTTTCACAACAAAATAAATTTCAGGTATTTTATGGTAAATAAATTATTTTTTATAATTGCCCTTTAGTCCTTGTTTCAAATTGTAACTTTTGTATCGTTTTACTAACAAAACGTAACACCGAACAACGTAGTTTCTTTTTTTCTACAACGATGGATATTTAAACTAGTTTGCACCGATTTTAAATCGATTTTCGAAACATCGTTACAACCCTACTAAGAAACTGTTTTTACTTGTTGTTTTTGAAAGATGAACTCTGAGTTTAACACGCAGACTGAATGTGAAAATAGTCTTCTACCCCTGTTTCCTGCATTAGGGTTAGGGTAGTAAATAGACAGCTCTGATTGGACAAGCCTGACAAATCGCACGTCACATTGTCAAATTAGCGTCCAGGAAACAGCAGAGGACGTCTGGGCTAGTAGAAGCTAACCGTTAGCATTAGCAACTCCACCACACAGCAGAACTCCTCCAGGCTTGTGTTTTTTGTGGAGAAAAAACATTGCAGAGCTACTGCTGCCTGAGTAAGGCTCCAAATTCTGCCATTTTCCACCCTCGACTCCTCCAGCTAACTTCTACTTCCTGAAACAGGAGCGCCAGAGCTTTCTTCCCACAGAGATCGACTCTTAAAGCATTTATTTGTACTAGAAACCACTGCAGATGTGTTAAAAGAACAAGTGAACCTGGTCTTTAAATCTGTTAAACTTGGAATGTTATTTCTTAACATGTTGCTTACATTAAATTACACTATTGCTAACCTGACTGCAATGTAAAGCTTTCCAAAATAATGAGAGGCTATCGATAGAGGTTAACACATGAGTTATTTATAACCTTTACACAGAAGCACACTTTAAATGTTCTAAAATATTCCTTTGACATTTTTCAGAGCATCAGTAAATTGTGTAAAATGAATGACTGACGAGTGAAATGATTTAAAAACGTACAAAAAAAGACGATTGAGACTTTGTTGGAAATACCTGCAACCTTTCGCTCCTCCACAAAACAAGTCCCTTTTAAATTCTAACAAGCTAACGTTTTTCACCACATCCAGTCTTGAAACCAAGAATTAATTTTCTAATACGCATCAACAAGAAAACACTCATAATCGTCTTTTTTAATAATAACTACATCTGACTTTATTGTGCAAACCTCTGAAGTGACAGCGTTTTTAGTTGCTGCATTAGTCTGACGTGATATCAGCCCAGTGTCTGACCATTACTGTATCATTTTGACTGGATTTCACATTTTTGGATCTGCAGACTTTTTGATTTGATTGTTTTATTTTGTAGGATGCACTTTTTTCTGCAATTAAAAATTTAAAGTTATTATGAGACATATAGATGGTTTAAGTCATGCATAGCATTGATTTCTCTTGCTTTTGTCTGAAAATCGCAGCATCTCACTGTTTTATCTCACTATGAAAACATTAAGTTGGTACTTTTAACACTTTAAAGACTAATTGTATCTGTCTGGGTCATCTTGGCCATTTTGATATAATTGTAAACAGTCGGGCAAATTATCTTGATGCAATTCAGTCACAAAGTGTCTTCATATAGATCTCAATTTGTTTACAATTTACCATCTAATTTCTTTTTACAGTTTGGCCTCTAAGCCCAAACTCCAACTCCTAAAGTTGTCTCCCATTTCTCTGACTCTCCACCACCATCCTGACCATTATTCCAATATTTTCGATGCACCACCACCAGCAAGGATGGGATTTGAGACGTTTTAGAAGCGTACAAAGACCACTAGCAGTTTGTGTCCAACAGTTGCAGCCCAGTGAGATGCTATTTTGTGTTTATTCTCACTTCTATTCTGTTATATTTTATTTGTAAACTGGTTGCAAACTGAAAGCAGACAAACTGGTTTCATAAACGAAAAAAGCCCTATCTAAAGTAACTCTTGATCTAATGCCGTTTCTGTATAAAACGTTGTTTTGTGCAGGAGTAAAGTTAAAGTTAAGTCAAAGTCCCAAGTCATCATCACACACTGGTGAAATTACATTTCTGCATTTGACCCATCCCCATGGTGGGGAGCGGTGAGCTGCAGCTGCGGCTGCGCTCGGGAACTATTTGGTGGTTTAACCCCCCAATCCAACCCCTTAGTGCTGAGTGTCAAACGAGGAGGCATTGGGTCCCATTTTTTCAAAGTCTTTGGTATGACCCGACCGGGATTCGAACCCCGATCTCCCAGTCCCGGGGCGGACACTCTACCACTAGGCCACTGAGCTGGTATAAATCACAAACTGTGCTAGTTTAAACAAATAATATCAGCCCAACAGAATCTCAACCAATGATTTCTACAGCTGAAGCTCCTGTAAAAGAACTGTTGAAACCTCTCAATAGCTGTGGCCTTGCTTACTCTGGCCTGAGTGAGGCTCGGGTATAACGAGATAAATGTACCATAAAGGCTACTGACGGTTGGAAATGACTGCTCTGGCATTCCACTGTTTTATTTCATTTATTCATTCATTTAGTGCACTTTATAAAGCAAGCTGACATTTAAACAGCAGAATGGTTTGAATGCAATCTGCCGGCTAGATGAAATGGCTGTGCTGAACGGATCTGTCAAAAATTAGGAAAGATCAAGTCGAGGGAAATGCAGTTTTCTGGAATAGTCGAGTTGCTGCTATAAGTTTGTCCGTAGCTCAAACTATACCTGCATGCAACTCCAGAACTGTCTTGAACAGTGAGGAAAATAACAGTTTTCATTTAGATTGATGATTCAGCTGCGCTGAAATCTCTGCAGTTCTGTTTTTAAACCTTTTGTGTCACTGATGAGAAAATGCACGATAGTATAAATTCCAAATTTCAGATAATCCTCAACCTGGCCTTCAGTGTTTTTTCAGATAAATTAAAACAGACTTCAGACTTTCTGTTGCTAGGATATGCATGACTAGAGGTCTAACCCCTTCTTTCCACTGAAAGCGGCGCGAAACGGCCGCAAAACGTACTATGTGGCAAGTAGCCGCTGTTATAGTGGACACGTTCCTTTCCACCGGCAGCCAAGTGTGACGTTTTGGACGCGTCCCAGAAGCGAAGGGACAGTATCATTACGTTTCGAGTCTATTTTTTAAATGCTACGCTTCCAAAACACGTCAAACTCTGCAGTTCAGATTGGTCCAGACAGGAAGTCAAACACGAAATCAGTGTAAAACATCTGGAAACTTTCAAAATAAAATTCACGTGCAGTACATCACTACCTGGGAAACCCCCATAGACCTTTTTGGATCCATGCAGCCGTCCTTCTCCTTGCTTGTTATTGTGTGGACTTCTGAAATCACGTGTGGTGTTGCAATTCTCCCGTGATTTTCTGACCTCACACAGGATTGGCTGTGTGGAACGTTTTGCTCCCGGTTGGAAGAGCGCTAGCGGGTAAAACGCTGCTTTCACGTTATGCGCCGCTTTCACATCCAGCGGAAAGAAGGGGTCAGACCTTGTACACACGTAGCCGAGTATACCACAAGATGAAGATATTTTTCTACGATTTTGGCCAGTCTTCCACACAAAAGCGCAGATATATGCCACTAAAAACGATTTTTTGCAAATTCTCTGTTGTCAGCTTTTGCTTGAGGACATAAATAACCAGGGTTTTCGGTTTTGTAACATCACTGGCCACGACAAAAATGCTCTGACATCACATGTGCAACGTTCACTTTCTATGTTTTTACAAGTTCAATGACTGCTCTATGTAGGAGACGACAGGGGAAGGACGACCTTAAGGACGGTTATTACCCACCACCTAGCTAATCCAAATCCAAAGATTTTTTTTTGGCCCAAGACACCAACAATTTGGGGAACTACTGCCACCTACAGGCTTGGCATGCCTACGAATGTGCTTCACAATGCACTGGATTTTTGGTGGACTCGGGTTTTGTTCCTAGATGGATGGGGGAGGATATTTGGTTTTACAAAAACCCCACTACGTGTGCACAAGGTCCGGGTTTTTTAGTGAGTCACCATTCATGATTCATAGAAAGTCTGTTCTTAGCTTAAGCCTTGACCCATCATAAAAAAACAACATCCGTTGACTCATTATCTTCTGCTGAACCAGACTGCGTCAAGTCCAGAAAAGAAACCCAGACATTTTCCGACCTAACACTCCCGACTTCTCCTGGGGTATCCCCAGACATTCCCAGGCCAGGGAGGATAAATAATCCCTCTACTGGGAGGCATCCTAGCTACCTGAACCACCTCAAATGACTTCTTTTGATGCTGAGGAGCAGCAGCTCAACTCAAAAACCTCTCCTTCAGTCTCCAGAGCTGCTGTGTGCCGTTGTGTTCAGGATCTTGTTTTTTTGGTTTTGATGCAAATATCATGACCACAGATGAACGTTGGAATGTAGATGGATGAGTAAATGGTGAGGTTTTCCTTCCCATCGGTCCATTTTTCACTCCATCCCAACATCACCTCTGAACAAGATACCAAGACATTTCAACTCTTTCGTTTTAGGCAGAAATTTACTCCCAACCTCGAAAGAGCGTTCTGCTTTTTTCTTGTCCAGAACATTCCATAAACCTCTGAAATAGATCTAAAACAAAAATGTGGCATTAGAAATGTTTAATGGTGTATTTTCTGCATTAACTTCCATAAACAAATTGAAGTATGTAAGGGAATTAGTTGAAATATTTACAGATTTTATGAACACATTATGACTTTTGACAGCTGTCGTGCACAGGAAAAGATCTCAAAATGTTGTTTTTTTAACTTTAGTCATCCATAAATTACCTTCTGAGTGAGACACTTTCATCTTTAGAATCCACATATGAATGTGTTCAGTAATCCAACGTGGCATCACTTCAGCATTTACATTTTTATTGAGTTAACAGCGTTTTCTCAGACGTGCACAAGCCTTTGCATCTTGTTTACTGAGAGCTGTGTTTTAAATGTGCAGCAGAGCATCAAGCAGAAGTTGGAACACTTGTGGTCGTATTCTTTCTACTGTAGATATTAACTCGAGCAGGGAAAATAAACGAGTATCCCCAAAAGTAAAAGAGATTAAATAAGTTTTCATCTTTTTTTTTACTCGATGTCCTGCAGGAAAACCAGCTCAACTTTTGCTCACTTGGCTGTTTTCACTTTTAACCAAACAGAAGCAAAACATGTTATGTAAGAGTCTCAGATCAGTGGTCACCACACTGAGAGGAAACAATATACAGTATGTATATATTAGGGGTGGGAATTTAAGAAGCTAATTATGTTATATACATGTTAATTAATTAGAAAAAATTATCGCATGTAACCATTTGGGCTGGGGGTGCCTCGATCTCAGGTTTTTCTCAAGATTGGTGATTGGCCAAAACCTTTATTTATTTATTTAACCTTTATTTAACCAGATGAGTCGATTGAGAACTCATTCTCATTTACAACGACGATCTGGCCAAGAGGCAGCAGCAACAGACACATAGTTAGCTTTACACAAACAGATAAGATAAAAAATGCAGATAAAAATAAAATAAAACAGCTAGACATAAAGACAAAGGGCTGATGTCATATATAATATGTACAAGCCATCAAAACAGACTTTCAAACAATCTTTAAGTACTCAGAAGCACGCACATTGATCAGAAACTATTAAATGCAATGAATTATTGAAGGTAGATAATGGAACGTAGGTAGTGAGCTTTAGTGATTTTTGCAGTTCATTCCAGTCATTGGGAGCAGCAAACTGCAATGAGGAGCGGCCAAAGGAGGTGCGAGCTTTGGGAATAACCATAGAGATTAGGTTACTGGAACGTAAAATGCACTGGTTGTTGGAAGTGATGAGAAATGAGCGAAGATATGACGGTGTTCTACCGATGATTGTTTTTGTATATAAATTGATACCAACAACTGCAATCGGTGCACCCCTGCTTTGGGCCGAGGAGGACGTTGAAGTTTAGCAGCAAGATACATGCCCTAAATGTCAATAAATACCATCAAGTTGCACCTCTAAAAAATCTTCAGAACTTTGGCTATAAGACCATGCAAACATTTTTTATGTGCTCCAAACACAAATAAAACTACAATCAAATGAGTGATCGGAAATGCTTCTTCATGTGTGAGTGATTTTGACTTTATTTCTGTCTCTAACGCTGCTAAAAACCTAATTGTACACATTCTATCCACCCATTTTGAGACTAAGGCCCTACTGATTGAAAATATGTATCTCCCAACACTCTAGTTTCACAGAGATAGAAACCAGACAGCAACAAAAACAGAAATCGTTTGTCGTTGGTGTTCAGCTCCAGTTTTCATTCAATTGATTCGACCGCATCGAATTGAAGAGTAATGGGCTCGACACACGGGAGGCGACACCACCTCTCCTCCATTCATTTTCAATGAGACAAGCGCGACTAAGCGATAATCGCGGGTCTCCCTCCTGCTAAGCGACACGCGAAAAACGTACATGTGAAGTTTTGCGCTCGTGCATGTGTCGTGCTCAGGCGAGCCAGCGATGCGATCCCAGAAAGTTGAGAACATTTCAACTTTTCTTCGCTGACGCTCGGACAACGACCAATCAGCAGAGGTTTTATTGACTGACCAATGAGCGGACAGGATGCTTCTCAGTACATCTCCGGGCAAACATGGAGGAAAAGTTGCCGTGTCAGATCTCCCAGAGCTTTACAACATTTCTACAAAAGAATATAGAGATCCCATTCACGCATTTTTCTTTTTTTATATCGTAAAGTCAGACGTAAGACTTCACTTTACTCTAGCAAAACCTTGTGAAACTTCATATCTGCCACCTTTTCAACTCTGAACTTCTTTAGTAACCTAAAATTCCCTCCAATCTGACAGCCAATCAAAACAACGGAAGACTTGCTATTCGCCCTGGAACAGAGCACGTCGCTGGCTTTTGCCGCTGCCGCATGTCGCTTCCCGTGTGTCAGGTTATCAAAGCTGATCGCGGTCGTTTGTCACCTCTCGTGTGTCGAGCCCACAAGACATTTGAGGGATTTATTTCAAACAATTTAAAAGCATTTTTAAGAAATTAAAAGAGCTTGAGTTTACAATAATTATGTCCATGTCTATTGTTTGATTGTCTGCTTCATTATTTTTATTAAAAAATAAATCTTTGGGGCAAATTTTCTTGAAAGATTAAAATGCGATTAATCTAGATTAATTAGTTACAAAGCCTCTAATTAATTTGATTTTTTTTTAATCGAGTCCCACCCCTAGTATATATATATATATATATATATATATATATATATATATATAAGTGTACCATTGAAATCAATTTAATGGCCGATCAGAGCTGAAAATGAACATTTCTTTATTGGAGTTAATGATTAAAATCACGTTCAGAGTCCTGCCTGTTCACTTCTGTTCTTCTGTGGTATCATTACAGTATTATTCTCTATTAACCTTTCTCTGTTTGCATCCTAACTGTCCCCACCCTAGCTGTTTCCTCTGCTGCTGCAGAGAGACAAGATTAATGTTGCCCTTTCAAAATGTTTCAGGACACTCCTTAAGATCTTCAGCAAACAGCAAAATATTTCTGCCACATCTGCATCGCCCATTGCGGCAGAAAAATATGTGTAATCCATAATGCTGGGACAAAAAATATATGATTATAAAATACAAGAAGTGAAGCAGAGAGGATGCCTGAATTATTAATAGAACATTGTAGCAGCTAGAAGGAAGATGTATATCTGCTGCTGGAGTGAGCTGTGCGTTGTCCAGAGGGAAGGAGGAAGATGTTGATGTATTACAATAGCCCGAGCTTTTACAAGGCATTATTGTTGTTATTAATTTTATAAGGCTCTGCTTTATCACTAATAACTGCCGGCTAGTTAAATTCATAACTTCCTGGCAGAAAAATGTCCAAATGCACGAATGCAACATGGAGAAAAATGAAGTTCGCAGGATCAGCCAGTGCAATTTAGATGAAGACAAAATGCAATCTTAAAGGAGCAATTTGTAAGATTCCTACAGTGTAATGATCACAAAACAGCCTCAATCATGTTGGAAGGAAGGTTATACTGAAGCAGATTTCCTTTTTCTATTGCCACCAACTCCATATTACAGAGAAATGTGTGTGTGAAGTGAAGAATGAGTCAATCGTGGCGTTTTACTTCCTTTAATGAGTCGTTCAGAACTATAACAGCAAGACGGCAAACAGCCACACTTCCTCTAACGCTGGAGACAGACTACTGTAATTACTGTAGTAAGTGCTCCCTACCGTAAAACATCCAAGAGTGCTAACACCAGATCTAACAAAGTATTTATCTACTTATCAACTTACTGTGAATGACTCGTCTTCATTTGTCATCTAGAATCTTCTGGCGCTGATCCGTAACTGGCAACAGCCATGAAACTCCCGGATGAGAACGTCACTGTTGTCTTAAAAATGGGCTGCAGTACCCATGTTTGACCACAGGATGTCATGCTTGCTCCATTCTTTAATATTGCACCTTTAAGAAATCGTGTCACGTGTACATTTAATCCAATAGGTTGAAAAACGAAAACCTAAACTAAACTTGATCAGATTGGCTGATATAAACTCCAAACTAAACCAGAGACAGACAGACAGGTGGGGAAGAGAACAGTAGCTAATCTGATAATGAAACAGAGGATTACAGATACTGGGATGGTTGGTTTAGAAATGTGGACCAGATGTGTTAATGAGCATAAGCTGATTAAATAAACACTACAGGTTTTAATGCTCAAGTCTGGCAAACTGACAGCAGTGTGGTTGATCACATTATCATTTAAATTTGACCTCCATCAGACTCTAATGTAAAGCAAATATGGACGCAACACGTCCCGCGAGACCGTACCGCTTCCCGCCTCCTCCTCTACAAATCTGTGGTGTTCTTCACATTTCACTGATGTCAAAGTGGATGAAACTGAACAAACTGAAGTCGCTTTGAAAAACATATTCAATTTAGGACCACATATATAAATGACCAGTATCAAATCTGGAAAAATTCAGACTGTTCAGATAAAACAATCAGAAAAAGTTTGATTTGGGACATTTGTGTCTGCTATGTGAACGTTGCCAAAGAGAACTAAAGGGAACAGCCAGGAAACACGCAAACAAACTTCAGAATGCTAAAAATACCGAATAACTGAAATCTATACAATTACCAAGGATGAAACACATCTGGATGACTGGTGTGACAGGAAGCGGTGATGAAACATCAAGAAGCAGGAAGAATAAGCATAACTGAACTCTGAATATAAAGGAAATGGAACAAACGCTTAATTCCAAAAGAGAAGTCGTGTGATCCTCTAATGCAAATAAAACCAAGATGCAACAAGCTCATTGTCTTAACTGTGATTATGTTGCTCAATGCTGCAATTAGGCTTCCTGTGAACCTGCAGTCAGACGTCTAGATGCTAACAACAGTAATCACCTCACTGCAGGAGTTTACACTTTACTGATCAGGGGTCGTTTTACACTCGCTGAATTCAAACCTGGGTCGGGAAATGTCCCTGAAAGGCTGCTTTTAGATGCATTTGGCATAGCTAATTAACACTTCAGATCCAGGGTGCTTTCTTTTTCCCTGGGGGGTTGTTTAATATGGTTTAAGAATAAATATATACACTTTAATCACCTAGATAGCTACCGTAGCCCACGTTATTCTATCTAAAAATCCAAAATGTGTCATTCAGATCCCAACAAAAACCATAATAATGTCGTTAAAATCAACATCAGCTTCAAACTTCCTAACTCCCACAGATTCCTTGTGTTTTTCCATCCATTGCTGTAATATTTTCACATCATCTGTCAACCTAACAGTGTCATTTTTCTTCTGTGAATTGTTAAAACATGTGAATTTAGTTCCAGACACCTAGAAGGCACATTTCAGAGCCACCTGTTTGTTTGAGAGAATAATTCGTTTCACGTTTTCTTTGTAGAACTCTGACAGGAACGTGGTGGTTCTCAGCCACGCTCGGGTGTCCTCCCTCACCCTTAAAGTGGTCCAGTTTACGGACGCTGGCCGTTATCTCTGCACCGCCAGCAACTCCATTGGTGAAGACGTCGAGCCGGTGTTCCTGGAAATCCACTGTAAGTCACTCTAATTTTCACTGTTGCAGGTCTTCAGCTGCACATAAATGATGTTTTGGAGTCGTCTTCTGATCTGCTTCATGTCATTTTTAGATTTTATCATGGGTTCAGATATAAAAGTGTAAATGACTGCTAGTCGAAGGGGTTTATCGGACAAATGTACAAAAACTAAACCAGTGGCCCTCTACAAACTCCATCATGGCTGCTATGGCAGCAGGTCTAATCCAGTCATCAACTCACAAAAACCAGACTAATATCAGATATTCCAAATGGTGTGGAATGTCCTTGTCTTCACGCAGCTCCACCACTAATGTCATTAAACCACCAAAGCACATTTCAGATGGTGCGTTCAGTGCTTTAGGACATCTCAGCTGCACCACACACTGTTTCTCAGCAAAAGCCAGTCCAAACAGAAATAAAAGGAATATGAGAAAACACACGGCTCCTCTTAGCAATAGTACAAAACAGCAAAAACCCAGTACCATCATAAAATCATGACACAGGATGCCCAAAGCCCCCCGCTCCCCTTAGCAAAAGTTAAACTTTTCAGTAAAACATTTACTGGGATCAACCCAGTCTGGTCACCGCTGTTTTATCAGGAGAAATGGTTGAGAGGTCAGACTTTCCGCTGCTTTAGCAGTATGGAAACGTAGCTTTAACATATGGAAGAAATACAGTCTCACCAGAATAGGATTTTTTTAGATATTGAATTAATGACATTGAATTTTATCCTGTGAAATTATGTATTTAAATATTTCTAACTTAAAATATGGCAGCAAAAATGTCAACAACAAATCAGGTGACCTCTTGTTGAGCCAGGCCAAAGCAGTCGCCCCTCGATCGAGTCAACACCTCATTGGTGGCATGTGATCAGAGAAGCGTAATCTGATTGGCTATAAGCCACTCGACTCGATCGAGTGATGATTACTTTAGCTTGAGTCAAGAAAAGGTTTAAAACATCATTTGTTGTTAAATTTCTGATGTTGAGTTTTTACGGATGAAATTTTTGCAGGTGGATTATAAAAGGTCAACTTCATTGAAAAACCATTTTTTAATGATTATTTTTGATTATAATCGGTCTCTGTGTGTTTTTCATGCAGGCTGAACATGAAAATAGTCTCCTCCACCTATTTCCTGCATTAGCTTCTGATAGAAAATAGACGGTGAAACTCTAGGATTAGAAAATCCTGACAGATCTACGTCACACTGTCACTTAACATTCATGGACTCACCCATCTTGACTCACGACGGGGAAGGCTGTTGTTGGTTTAGCGTCCAGGAAACAGCAGAGAACGTCTCGGCTAGTGGAAGCTAACCATTAGCATTAGCAACTCCACCACACAGCATGATGTGGCTCACTTCTAGTTTCTAAAACAGGCGCACCAGAGAGTACAACTTAAGCTTGACGCATCTGTGAGGTCCGCACAGCTCCACGCGGCCAAATTACATCATTTCAGCAACCAAACCCCTCCACGTGTGGATATATGCTCTCTGTCGCCCTCTCAAGTCTTGCTGCGTAACGTCACTGTTGTAAAATCAAATCTCTCTCTCAGGCGTAAGAGGCATGTTTACATCACTAATATCAGGCAAAACAATGAAAACAAACTCACATTGAATAAATAGTTTTATCAGGACTGTTTAACAACTTTATGCTCCGCCATGGCGGACATAATGATTGCTTTTGGAACACGCAAGAAAAAAAGAGGAAAAAAAAGGGGAAAAAAAGAAAAAACGAGAAAAAAAAAGAACACGTATTTTTTTGCCCAATTTGGCGTCAAAACGCACGTTCATGATTTGCATTTGGCAGACTTAACGCGCACTTTTTCTTATCCCTTTGGCTTGCCATATATTGCCATAAAGCAACACCCAGTCAGTACTTCCGTTAGCGACGAGGAGCTCAAAACCTGTATAGTGCGGTAAACAGACGTGGGACCCCCCAACACTATCACAGGTACGAAAATGAACATAGATGATAGTATGAAGCCAAAACTTTACAAAAAAGCATAATTTTAAGGTGTAAAAGTTGTGGAATGTTGCTTTAAAAATATGCATAAAGTTGACATTTAAATCAGAAATATTCAAATACATCATTTCACAGAATAAAAATTCAATATCTAAAAAAAGTCATGTTCTGGTGAGACTATTTCTTCCATATTTACACACCTTAAGCACTACTTGTCACATATGTTGTGTTTGCGTGTGTAAGAAACTTTTAATTAATTAGCATAATTAACTGAACTCAATTGGAAGGTTTACTTTGTGAAGTGCCTTGAGACGACTCTTGTCGTGATTTGGCGCTGGGCTATGTACAGTAGATAAACTGAATTAGTGACCAAGTCCTGAATCTTGAAATGAACGTACAAGGTTGTGATTTTGTGCTTAATCAGAACAGCTGATTGTGTTAATATTTTATTTAAAACACAGGATGTGACCTATTCCTGGGGTTAACGGGAAAGCTTAACCCTTTGTCTGATTGACCGTAAGAGTCAGCAACATTGCAAAACCCTCTCCACCTCATTTAGAAATCTATCATCCTATCAACAGAAAAAGGGGGATTAAAAACAATGGATCTTAATTGGATTAATAAGCCCTGCTCTCTATGCACTTGCAATTTGCACAAAGATATCATCACAATGCAGCATTGAGTTGTTTGAGGGCTCGCAGTCAGGCAGTCTAATCAGCAAATAATCAGGTAGCGAATTCTTTGTTGCCAAGTAATTATCGATAAGAAAAGGTACTTTGTTGCGAGCGGAGCACTCACTCCCTGTCCTCTATCGCCACTCAGCCACTTGCACAATGAAGACGTTATCTAAGGATGGAACCGCCTATCTGCTGCACAGCATGATCCCATTAGCCGGGCTGAGTTTATCTAGGTTTGCCGCTGAGGGACTGATACAGTAGAAACATGCTAAAATAGTCTCTGTTTGAGCTCCATTTTCCTAGCAGTGGAAGTTTGTTTAGCATCTTGAAAATTTGTTTTACAGCCCAAAAATCAAACTGGCTGCTTTTTGACAGTTTTTCCTCTTTTGTTTCTGTGAGTCGTAGCAGTAAAATAAAACGCGGCGGTAAAAGCATCATGTGACCCAGCCAAAAGAGCCGTTCTGCAGGTATTTGTTATGCTGTTTCTGAGAGCGCCATTTCCTTGAAAATGTATTTTATCTGCCAGCTTGATAAGTGCTGCCAGAGCAGAGGAAAGCTTCAGGGAAAGAGGGAAATGTTTCTAATCCCATGATTCTTTGCTTCCTTAAGATAGAGGACTTAATATAGACGTGGCTGATTCCATCGTTTTTGTATTTTTTTAATAGAGACTTACCAAGCGCCGTTATAATTGTAACACTTAAAATTTAATAATGGATAATGGACCCAGAGGAGTCCCTTTAGATGAATGTATTAGTGAGTATCTTACTCAAGCTCAGCTGATTAGGTCTGTATTCACGTGTAAAAATTCCCCTCATTGGCAGGAGTGTTGTCTGTTTAGTGTGAGACGATCAGTGGTACAGTGGTTGTCTTATTGAAAGTTGGAGGGTTTGGTTCCAAGTTCTAATAGTTTAGCAAATTTCTGTAATTAAATTCTAAGTAAATAAGAAGTTCTGCAAGAATCATATTGAAAGACACGTCTGTTATTGTTATTTTTTTCTAATAGGTAAGAATTCTACAGTGAAATTATCACAAAACATTCTAATGTCTCAGTCATGTTGCATTAATAAAGAATTCCTTCTCAGCCGACTGGGGGGGGGGGGTTGTCAGTTGTTTCTCCTTTCAAAAAAACTAAAAAGGGGCGTGTCTTTGTTTACAATCTGTGAGGTTGAAGGGTTGCCGAGTCTGTGCTGAGCTAACGCAGCAGCGCCGGCATTTGTAATTCTACACCGATAGGCAAAAAGCTCCAGAGTAATTCAAAGAACCAAAGCCAGTAAACAGGAGCGACCCAGAAGTTATGTCTTGTACCCCTAAGAAGCCACGGCATCTTTTTGTTTTACTCTAATATCGGGTGAAGCAGGCTAGAGGCTAACAATGCTAACAGTAAATTAGAAGCAAATAGCCGGCTCTAAAAATATCTCAAGCTACTTTTTCAATTACCAACAACTCAATATTACAGTGAAATGTGTGTGAAGTGAATAATGTGTCAGTCGTGCCGTTTTACTTCCTTTATTGAGTTGTTCAGAACTGCAACAGCAAGCTAACAGCAAGACAGCAAACAACTTACTGTGTATGACTCGTCTTCACTTGTCATCTAGAATCTAGAAAACATGAAACTCACGGAACGGTAGTGAGAAAGAAACCTTTGTTTAGAAAAATGGGCTGCAGTAACCAAATTTGACCACAGGATGTCATTCTTACATATTGCACCTTTAACTTTGTAACCTTAAATTTCCATGTCCCAAGCCACTTCAGCATCCGCAATGCATATATGTTGGCGTCGGTAATGCTAAACATGGAACACAACAAGCCTGAGCTACTGCGAACGTCCTTGTTGGACAAGAGGAAAACTACAAAACTCACTTTCCAGGATGTACTGGGAATATCCAGTTTGAATGAATGCCAGACAGATATGTAGCTTGCGGTCCGGTCCAGTCCGACAGAGCACGGCTGCATAGTTCCTTGTCCATGCCACCCTGGGGGGCACGGTTTGGCCATTTATCAGGGCTCCTGCACCACTGTGAGCCCCAACAGTTTCATATGCTATAAAGAGACTCAAAGAACAGTTTCCAATTATAAAAAACTACACCATCTTCTCTTTCTGGTTTCTTTTAGATGCTCCAAAGATCATGGGTACAGTGGCGGTATACACGTGGGAAGGAAACCCAGCTAATATCAGCTGTGAGGTGGTCGCTCACCCTGGAGCCTCGGTCACTTGGTTAAGAGACGGCATCCAGCTGCCGAGTGGCAACACCACCAATGTGAAGATCTACAACACGCCTACCTACAGCTACCTGGAGGTGATGCACCAGCCGTCTTCATGCACTTTTGTTTTCATCTGCAAAGCAGTTGCATTCATTCTCTTATAAGCATGTCATAGAAATTAGTTCTTCGATAGTTAAGAAGCTAAAAAGATGGTTTTTGTTTTACTTTTAATGCTTGATTGGGGGATTGCAAAGCAAATGTAAAAAAGAGTAATGCAATGGTATTCGTACGTTTTGCAGAATGGTGGACAGTAGTATTGAAACACTTTCACACATGATGAAGACCCTGCAATGACAGTTAGGCCATGATGGTCTTTTCAGGGTCTTGGTGAAGTCTTAAGGATGCAGAAGGCTTGTCACTTATACTTGATAGGTCCATGATGGTCTTTGAGAATGCACACAGCTAAAGCAGTGGTATTTTTTTATATTGTGGAAGCAGCAAAGTGGCACCAGATCCAAGGCAAAGTCAACTCTAGAGATGTGGTGTGATCGTCTAGAGTGTAACTACACCCTGATGTGGTCTGAGAGTCCTGCCAGGAATGGAGGGATGGTAATAGTGGGTTTATGTGTTGATGTATAGTTCATAGGTGCAAAGAAGCTTATTGGGGATGCAAAAACATAGCTGGAAGAACCTATTTGGTCACTAGATGATGTCTTTCACGATAAAGAATCGATCACAACCTTAAGTTTTCTAACTTTTTCCTGATCTCTGCACCAACAAACCCAATGAATCAAGTATTTAACTGTTCTTTTTTCCCTTTCATCCCTCAGATTACACCTGATTCACAAAATGACTTTGGTAGCTACAACTGCACAGCAACTAACATGTTGGGGTCAGAATCCAAGGAGTTCATTCTCATCCAAGCAGGTTGGTTCACTGAGACGTTAGGCATGACTGACAAAAAAAAGAAACGATAATTCAAATCCCAAAAACTCAAAAGTACACCCTAAATAAGCACTTTAAAGTTTAGCTACTGAAAATCAAACAGGAAATATCTTTAATCTCTACCTTTGCCTTTCAAACTCCACTCAACAATGAGGTAAGCACACGCTGCCCGGCCACCTTCAGCAGAACGATTCTCCAGCTCAGCAATAAAATACAAGAAAGTTGTAGTAAAAAGCACTCAGACATCATTTTGGAAAGTACGGATGTATAAAACACAGTGGCGCTGTTATATCCTGCGAGCAGCCTTTTGAACAAACTGCAGCCGCTTTGAAATCATCCCACTCTTAGACACCAGGTAGTTAAATTAAAGCATGAGCGGTAGTTAAACGCGTGAAGCGTTTTCACAGCCGTTTTGACTGTTCGCTGCATTTTCCGAGACATACGGGTGTGTGGCATCCAGACGATGCTAATTACCTCCAGACGATTAACGGGGTCGTAGCTGTGATAGAACGGTGCATCGTCTGTCTACGTGAATGCATCGTGTTTGTTTGCAGAAAATACAGTAACAAGAGCTGGAAACAGAAATAAAATCATGCAAAGAGCCTTTTGAAATTCCACAACGCATAAGACAACGTGAATATGTTGGTAACATTAGCTTGATTTTGCATGCAAATTGCATTGGACTCTCTTCAAATAAAGGCTGCGTGGCTGCATGAATAGTGGCGACACCATCGTTGCTGTTGTGTAATATCTGTGTGAGGTAGTTTCACTGCTTTGCTGCTAAATTCATTAGCATGTCTGAGGTGACTCCCCACAACTGTGAGCAGAAAATAAACTTCCTTTGAAATATCAAAAAGTATATAACGAAGCTAAATATTACACGTGTAAATAAAAAGTCAAAACAAAGCATTTTTGTTTTCTAATTTACATTCCTAATGGACGACTTGAGGGGAAACATTAATTCATCAGAAGTGAAAATGCATTTCAGAGGGGTTTGTGTGTGCACGGGCCTGGTGAGTCGCTCCAGGACATTTGTAGGGATGCATAAATTGCAGAGATAATTAGTTTAATCCGTTGCCTTTTTAAACATTCGGAGCCGCTTTGGAATCGCCACAACAAAGCTGCTCCTTTTCAGACTAGATTAAAACTTTAAAGCCTCTCTAGTGACCCCTAGAGACCGCAGCATTTGTTGCAGCAAAAATACATTCATAAGTAAAACTAAGAAATAAAAGTTTTTTCCATGAAAATTGAAGTTTTGAATCTGACAGAAATGAGAGAAAGCATAAATATCCACCTTTCCATCTTCCCATTCCCTTTAGATGATCAAACCAGTCCAACTTTGTCCGTGGAAAAAGCTAAATGACGTGTCGCGCTTTTCCTGCAACCGCATCAGTGAATCTTTTAATCAAGAATGAAAGAGTTTCACAGGCGTGAACTAAAACTGTCATTTAGTCACGTCTTACACTTCCTCAGTCATTCTGCGGCTCTTTTAGAGGCAGTAAATGCAGCCCTGCACCTGATTAAAAAAGGAGGAAAGAGGTGTGAAATGTTCTGTGGTGCACGTGCATCCCTGCAGCCGGGAGCTGAGGGAGGTCCTGAATGTGGAAATCTTTATTTTAAAGGTTTTAACTGGAAATAAAAACTATGTGATAATGCTAATTCTGCTGTTTTCTTTTAGTTCTGACTATTAAGGAAATACGTGCATGTAAGAAGATAAAACGGGACGTTTTATGCAATAAAATAATGAGGAGTTTAAATATCAGCAGGGGATTTTGTTAATAATTCAGTTGAAAATTATATTTTCTAATATTATTATTTAACTATCAAGATGATTCTTTTACAACTTTGATAGAAAAACCTCATAAATAGAATTCCAAAGGGGTTCGAAGGAAGGTAGCTGGACTTCTTTGGTTTCTTGAAGACGTTTCGCTTCTCATTGGAGGAGTTTTGTCATTTCTGACAGAGAAGATAGATGTTAGAGAGAGGAGTAAAGGAAGCTATCTGTGTCAAACGGGAAAGACCAACATCAAACAGAGGAGGAGGCTTCAGGTTTCACCATTCCAGCACCTACATATTCCAAAAAAGTTTCAGTCCGGGTCACACCCTCCTGCATCTAATCCTTTCTAACACAATAGGTCTTAATGACATCAACAACTCCTCAAGAGGTAAAGAAGAGGGGTATTCATAGGTAGTTTCAGCTCATTAAGCAACAATAGACAGCTACAGCTTATAGGCTTGACTCGTCCATATTATAATATCATCCGGCAGCAGCTAAAAGGGGCGTTTTGGGTTGTAAACAAGAACACCCCCCTTCAATAACAAAAACTTCTTCTTATTCGCTCCTGAATTGTTACTTCACATCCGGTCTCATATCGTGTAGACTTTTATTTTGACGCATGTCCAGCAGCGGAAATTACGTTTTTTTTGATGCCCATTCTGATTGGTTGGTGGAATGCTACAGTAACCCCCACTAAGGTGTTTTTGTAGCCCAAACAGAAACGCCCCCACAGCTAGCCGGACCCCTCTCACATATTCCAGTCAGAATTAACAAAGCTCCTCAGATGAGAAGCTAAACGTCTTCAAGAAACCAAAGAAGTCCAGTTTCCTTCATTCAAAAACCCTTTGGATTATCATGACCTGGATGACTGAGAGCCTTCACCAGCTCATAAATAGAAGTTTTGACTAGTGGTAGACATCAGGAATCTGATTTAGTGACCACCATCCTGAGCTGTGATATTTACTCCTTAAAGACCATCGTCACAAATTTTCATCAAACTGATTCTGGCCTTAAAGCATCCAGATGGAGTACCAGGATTAGTCCCTTCACCATAAACCTGCCTTATCCAGTCCTAGACATGTCTGCTGCCCCCTGGTGGAGAAACTACAGGTGGCAAGGCAGATTTTTACGTTATTATTTGTGTTATAATGTTAAATTACCCCATAATAATTTGTAATGTAGTTATTTATTTAGTTTTTAGCTAGAAATAATTAATTTAAACAAATAAAACTAATTTTATATTATTTATATTATTTAATTTTAGGTCTCAATGTGTTGATGTACTATAGTGGATGTATAATAAACGATTTAATGCCTGACAGCTGCAGATAGTTTCACAGTGAAATAATAATGAATATAGAGAAGGAGGAAAATAATTAAAAGTAGTCTTTTATTTTATTTATTAATTTCTTTAAAATAATCTAAGTTCAGACAACTAAATGGGAATAATTGTTTAAATCTCATTGAGGAACTTTAATCCAGAAGACATTTTTCATAAATGCTACTATGAGATGCTTTACCTTTGAGTTTTACAAATCAAAAATATCTTGTTTCTCTCCTCCTGCCTTCTCAGAGGTTCCATCGCCGCCAGAAATCCAACAAGTGGAGCCGTTCTCGAGCACGGCCGTGGTGGAGTTTGAGGAGCCTTACTCCAAGGGGGGCGTTCCCATCATCAGGTACAAAGTGGAATGGCGTTTGCTTGGAAAGGAATGGAACAGCAAGGAGTACAATGCTGAGGATGGTGAGCTCGTTTTCTCTTTCCCTGGAACGGGCTATGATGCTCAGATTCAGATCTTTCCAGGCTCTGGGAGGAGAATGTTGCATGTTTCATTACTATTCTACATGTTTCTCAAACATGAATGATGTCATAAATATGAATGGGTCAGCTACATCAGCTTCTCATTAATACCCACTAAAGAGAAAAAAATGCATTTTTATTTAATTACACCAAATATATTGCAGCATATTAGTTAAAGCAGAGCAGCTTTCTGCTGGTTGAATCTATTTTTTAAAAGTTATCTTAGATGGATGCTGAAATATAAAATATATAGTTGAGTGTTTTGTCCAAATATATAATAAAATGCAGTCCCAAGACCTTTGCACAGCTCTATCTGATCTGTTCCCAGGCATGAGGCAGGTTTAACCAGCTGATAAAAAAGACCTGCAGAGTTATCCGATCATTTTCAGGTGAATTTCAGCAGGTCAGCGGTTCGTTTTATCGCTGGCAGCGCTGCAGCAAGCACATCATCAGAAAAAAAACACAAAATTCTGCAATCCAAACATGGTTTTGCTGTCAGGGTTGCTAATAACGCTGTGTTTTTGGTATATATGGTGGTGCTGATGGTCAAACAACTCACTGTAATAAAGATTTTTTCAAGTAAAAGTACAGCTAAAGGAATAAAACATTATTTAAGTAAAAGTACACATAAAGAAGTAAAACATTACTTAAATAAAAGTACACATAAAGAAGTAAAACATTACTTAAGTAAAAGTACAGATAAAGGAGTAAAACATTACTTAAGTAAAAGTACACATAAAGAAGTAAAACATTACTTAAGTAAAAGTACACATAAAGGAGTAAAACATTACTTAAGTAAAAGTTGAAGTATCCTCTTCAAATGTACTTAAAGCAACATTCTGCAACTTTTACACCTTAAAATTATGCTTTTTTGTAAAGTTTTTGCATCATAGTATTATCTATTATGTTCATTTTCATACCTGTGATAGTGTTGGGGGGTCCCACGTCTGTTTACTGCGCTATACAGTTTTTGTGCTTCGGGTAGCGCCGGAAGTACTGACTGGGTGTTGTTTTACGGCTGAATATTGCAAGCCTAAGGGATTTAAAAAAGCTTGCGTTATGTCTGCCAAAATGCGTGTCTTGAACGTGCGTTTTGACGCCAAACGGGGCAAAAACTCGTGTGTTTCTAAAAGCGAGCATTATGTCCGCCAAAATGCGCGTCTTGGAGGTGGAGGTGGAAAAGTTTGTTTTCGTTGTTTTGCCTGATATTAGGAACGTAAACATGCCTTTTATGCCCGAGAGAGAGATTTAATGTTACGACAGTGACGTTACGCAGCAAGCATCTAGAGGGCGACAGAGACCATATAACTGCAAAGTTGCGGAATGCTGCTTTAAAAGTAAAAAATTAAAAGTACTCAACTAACATTTAAATATGTGTTGTTTGAGTTGCAGTGTGCTGTTTGACCTTGGGGCAAATTGTAAATAAAAGTACTGTTACCTTTGGAACTGCTGATCTCCATTAGACTGGGGTTGGGTGGGGGTCGAACAAAACACGAATTAAAGTTTTTAGAAAATGTAGTGAAGTAAAAGTAAAGAGAATGCCTCAAAAATTACCTAAAGGTACAATAAGTAAATATTATATAGTGAAGTAATCACTAAACAGTCTAATGTCTCAATCATGTTGGAAGAAAACAGCAGAGAACGTCTGGGCTAGTAGAAGCTAACCGTTAGCATTAGCAACTCCACCACACAGCAGAACTCCTCCAGGCTTGTGTTATTTGTGGAGATAAAACATCAATGTTGCAGAGCAAACAGAGTCAGTGGTAGAGTCGTGTTGCTGTTAGCCAATCAGAGGAGAGATGTCCACATATCAGGAAATAAAACTCCAGATCCTGCCGTCTGAAGCTACTTTCTCCTCCTGCTGAGTTCTATGTCCTGAAACAGGCGCACCGGAGCTTTTTTCCCCAGAGTACGACTTATAAGAGTAACAAAGTACTTATACTTCATTATTTGTCATCAGTAGTTTATATTACATTATTTTCAATCAAAAAGCTGCTAAGAATTAAAACAGTTAAGTAACCTGTCACATCTGATGTTAGTGTTTACTGTTCAGCAGCAGCAACATGCAGTAAACACAGTCCTGCTACTTTAGCAATGGCAGGTAACGCAGACGTGACAGAGGCTGATGTCAGAGCAGAAGTAGAACACAGTGCAGCCTAAATGACAGTGAGTTCAGACGCCGACAGGCCCCAGATAATATCCCTGTCCCACTGACGGCTCGTACTGCTCTCAAATCTGGATGGTTTTCGTCTTGCCTGCCACATGGGATGCATCAGTCAGCGGCTGACAGGCTCAGCTGTCAGCTCAAGGCCCAAGAGCCGCCTGTCATGCAAACATAGTCACAAAACAGAACACATGGATCACGCATGAACGGTAAATGTTACCAAAAATACCCTGTTCATTCACCACAGCCACTCCACCTCCGATTAACCGGAGTGTTTTTAAAGAGCACGCGCGCTGAATGAGACACTCTCTGCTGAGGGTTCTTACTTTGTAAAACCAGAAGTACTAAACTCTGAGCTGTTGAAGCAACAACGTGTCAAAGAGGAAGACAAACTGTGACTGAATCATCATGTGGCTGAGCTCTGTTGATAAAAAGGCTGCAGTGAGTTTTTTTGTGATTTGGTGAATCAGAGCTGCCATCACATGTCTAAAAGCAGTACTGCCTGGAGTAGATACCACACCTGTCCCACTGGGGACAGGCTGCATCTTTACTGATTAGCTGTGTGCATGCATACCATGCTAACGTACGTTTAAATGGTTACTTTATAGCAGTACACTGCAAAACTGGTTTCTAAAGAAGTAAAAAGAAATTAGACATTTTATTTATTTTTAGTCTAAAAAGAAAAAATAATCTAATGTTAGATTTATTAGCTTTAAGAATTTTAGCCAAGCAACTTTTGCTTCCCTCATTGGCAGATTTTTTTACTCAAAACAAGAAAATCTCAATAATACTAATGCTATTTTCCACATAAAATGTATTTTTCTTTTTTTGTCTAAAAATAAAATAAAATAAAATGTATAAAAATTAGACTTTTTTTATTTTCTTAGAAATCAGTTTTTGCAGTGTAAACAATAATTAACTGCCTTATAATAAAACACAAAATGTGCAGGTATTCCCAGTGTCTGCACAATAAAGTAATGATTTGATATAAACACAGTGTATTTTTGTTTTATTTAAGCGTTGATAATGCATTTTTTGTAATTAATTAGACAAAGAAAAACTTTAGTACCTTGAAACTCTTATCGTTTAAAATTCACTAAAATAAGTGACGTTTCACCGCAATGAACACATTTATAGATGTCACCTTTGCATGAATATTAGCATTAAGCTAGTTTTCTTATCATTTCAGTGCCACAGTGTTATAATAATAATAGTAATATTTGTTTTTAGTGTGTTTCTGGGAAAAATCTAATTTCTGTGATGAACAAATTGAAAAAGTATCTTTTAAATATCGTCCAAAACACTGGTACACTGCAAAAAATGATTTCTAAGAAAGTAAAAAAATCCTCATTTTTAGACATTTTGTCTTATTTTTAGTCTAAAAAGAAAATACAATCTCTAGAAAAACAGCACTAAGGTAAATATTCAAATTTTCTTGTTTTGAGTCAAATCAATCTGCCAATGGGGTAACCAAAAGTTGCTTGGCTAGAAATCTTAAAGAGGACCTAGAATGCAGTTAATCAACAATCTAAAACAGCTTTGAGCCTCTAAAAAGCATCAGAAATGTTCTTTAGGCTTTCATCTGTCCCAGGAGCCCTGATACAGGCCATTCTAAAACCCCTAAACCAGCCTTGCTCTTAAAAGAGCTGTTGACCCCTCCCACTCAGCCAGGACATGAATATGATAATGAGCTGCTTGCTGATTGGTTGGTTTCCCCAGAAGGCCTCAGACACTGGAGACATGCAGGTTTGAGGAGGCGTGGCTCCCCCTAGTGACGTGTTAAGGAAGGCTTTCTCAGGGCAACTTTCTAATTTACATAAAAAGTAGGTCACACACGGCTTTGACTTTTTGGCATGCTACTGTTGACCAGCCAAGCTGTCTTTATTCAACAACAACAAGGAAAATGTTGGTTTACATTCTAGGCCCTCTTTAAAACTAGCTAATAAACCTAAAATGAGATTCTTTAGCTAGTTTTAAGATTTCTGACCAAACAACTTTTGCTTTGGCATATTAATTATACTCAAAACAAAAAAATTGGATCATATTTAAGAATGTTTACCTTATTTTAAGTATTTTCTAGAGAAGAATTTATTTTCTTTATAGACTAAAAATAAGATAAAATGTCTAAATATTTGGCTTTTTTGCTTACTTAGAAATGAGTTTTTGCAGTTCACGTTTAAACATTCCGTGACCAAACAGCCAAATATAATAGATTTTATGCTATAATTTAGCTAATGTTTTAACACTGACAGCCTTTCCTCCCAGATTTCAGCACGGCACAGATGCACAGAAGTAGCTGCACCAAAAGAAACACGGCAGTTGTGAGCGAGAGCTGAATTTGTAACAACTGTTGGGCTCTGTAGAGATAACCTTTTACAGAAGCAGCAGGAACCAAATTACTGCAGGCTGGCAAGAAATTTCATCAAAACACGAGCGGTTGCAGCAGTGACATCAGTTTTATTGTAGTGCTAAAAGCCCTGCTCTGAATCCATCTGCACTCGAGCTTTCTGGCTGCATTCATACAGCTTCCCCCTGGCCATCGCCGCTCTTTAGCTCCTTCTAAACTCCGTCTCATTGACATGTTAATTAAAGACGCCGTGTCACAGCGATGGAAGGATGTGTCTCAGGTGTTTCTCACAGCAGGAATTTGTGAAATTACTCCTTCTTTGTGCCACGCCGTGAGCCGAGTGACTTTTTGTGACTCGAGTCAGGAAGCTTGAGCGTGTGTGTGTGTGTGTGTGTTTAAATATTTTAAATGAATCCAGCTCATCCATTAAATCTGCGTTTGAAGATTCCAGACAGCCTCTCGCGCCGGTGGTCTTTAATCGTGACACCTGATGGCCCTTGTGTTAGGATAGCTCTTTCACTTCATTTGTTTTCAAACAATTAAATCTGCACCAGGAAACCACAGAGCCCCACAATAATTATCGTTAGGCTTTTTTAGGTGGAATTTGCATTTAGCAAGCTCACATTCTACCAACAAATAACACCAGTCCAGGTGAAAATGTTAGAATATCAGATCAAAACTTTGGGATTGGTCCTTAACTAGAAAAGAATACCAGCGTATTGCTCCAGGCTGGAGATGAAGGATCTCTGGATCTTGTTCTGCAGCAGCGCAGATGTGTGCTCAGCTGTGTAACGTCTGACATCACCTTTGGTCACGACCTGAGGGCAGCTACCAAAACAGCAGATGAACAAGTTTCCTCCTCAGAGTGGCGGGAGTCTCCCTCAGGGATCGGGTGAGGAGCTCAGCGTGGAGGCGCTGCGTTGGTTCAGGCTTTTGGTAAAGTCACTGTCCAAGGAAGATGTTAGGAAAAATGAATGTTTAATCATTTACGATACTGCATCATTTAGAACTTTGCGGAGAAGACGGCCCTAAGATAGACAGGGGGAGTGGGGAAAGACAAAAGAAGGGGGTGGAGCTGGGATTCTCCGCTCTGTTGTGAGCAGCCAATCAGAACTGTAACACAAAGTCCTTGCAGCAAGTAAAACCTTTTAAATTTAAACAACCGTGTTTTGAGTCTTATTCGGTGAAAGAACTTTGTTAGTTATTATGTAGGAAGAATTTTCCTGAGAAGATGTTTCAGACTTGGGTCTGGTTCACATGGCAGGATAATCATGCTGATTTTTTATCTGCCCCGCCCCTTCAGACAATCTTAAGGACTCGTCTTATTACAGTAAAGGCGCTAAGGATAATCTTTTCAGACAATCCTACCATGTGTGGTGCTCTGGTCTGCGCCGAAGGACGTCAGGACCACTCTGATCATAAATCCGTTAGATTCTCTTGATCTGATTTTCGGGGACAAACGGACGTGCTGCCTGTTGAATGTGACGTTTATCCAATCAGAAAGCGAGTCGACGGAAGGGCGCAGCACGCTCCTCCCCCGCTTCGTTTGTTTACTTTAAAGTCACGTTTTATCTCTCGATGTCTCGTCTGAGCGGAATGTTCGTATGAGACTGGTTTGTTTGCTAGTTTATGCCAGACACACACTGTAGGACAAAACAGGTAAATACGTGATTTTTAATCTAACGTATGGGGTCTCTCATGTTTTGAAAATCGTCCAATAGTTTAAAAGTCTTTCAAATGATCTGGAGAAGGAAGCTGAGAAGAGGAAGGTTCGGTGATCTCAGCTTAAGTCCTTCTGAGACTGGAGCTTTGCGTGGCAACTTTCTGGGACCAGAAGAATCTCCAAAGATAAACAATAATTTAAAAAACTTAGCTAAGCTTAAGCTACTGCTCCTGTCCTGCATCAGCAGAAGGTAGCTATAATGACCAAACATCCTGCATCCCTTCTTTAAATCATTATATCTGTTTCCTGTATTCTAATGTAATCAGATTACAGTCCAAACACAAATCCAGCCAATGACAAAATTATATATGAGTCACTCTAACCACGTTATAAAAATGGTCTCAGTCCTCTAATTATCTGATTTAATAATCGAGTCACTGTTTTTGTCTGGTTTTTATTTTAGAACCTGCAGGGTGCTGATCAGCAGGTGCACTTTCAGAGATAAAAACAATCATTTATTGTGATAAATGTTTCTGAAGCAGAGAAAAAAAGTCAAGTTCATTGTTAGTAGAAAATAAGAGACGGTGTAAACATATCTGGATGCCCGTTAACTTTTAGATAAAGTATAATTTTCCTTTAGGAATCCACAGAAAGACAATAAAAACAAAAGAACATAAAAACTTTATTTTTCTGAGTTTCACAGGAACAAGATAAAGTCGAGTGAGCTAAACGTGACGATCCAAAACACAATCGTTCATATTTTTATGCACCTTTATTTATGTGAAACCTTTATTCTTCTGCAGCAGACGTATTTTAGTAAAACCCACAGCAGGAGAGGGTTTTATCTCCCTCTAGGGATGTGTATTGGTAAAATTCTGGCGATACGATACGTATCACGATACAGGGGAGACGATACAATATATCGCGATATTTTGCGATACATTCAACCAGACGATATTAGGGATTTTTTTAAACAGTCCAAATTGATACATAACATGTTAAACATGAGGTATCTGAACCATAATAGAGGGATTTACATTTCAATGGTGGAAACAAAACATTTTGCGTCAGAGTGAAGGCGGCAACGCTGCTGCCAACTAGCGGTCGGCGTTTGAATTGCACCAGAAAAGAAAATACAACGTTTGCATGTAAATTCTTCCAAAAAATGGATACACAGCTTTGGAATATCGATATAATATCGCAGGAAAAAATATCACGATATATTGCCATATCAATATTTTCTTACTTCCCTATCTCCCACACATTAGCACATTAAAAAAAATATATATATATTTTTTTAAATAACCCCCCTGTTCCTCTAACAGGCATGACCAGGCTAACCATCGCTGGTCTGAAACCCGAGACAACCTACGAGGTCAAGATGTCCGCCATCAACGGCAAAGGCGAAAGCGAGAGCAGCCTCGCCAGCACGTTCAAGACCAAGCCAGTCCGTAAGTGCCTAACCCTAACCAAACCAGCACCCCCCCACACCTCCTCTCGACCCCGGCGTTTTGAAGCTAACGCTCCACCGCCTGCTCCACAGTATCTAGCAGCTGCTTCCATCCCTAAACTCCTCTATTCTCACGCCAGCTCACCTCCTTATTCCATCCCAGCAGGAGGGAGCAATAATTCACCAAACCACTTCATAACTCAGCTGCCTAATAGTATTAACTCTCACCTGTATATCTTTCATAACTAAGCGGTGTTATTACTTTTTTTTGTCCCTTTCCTCATAAATGTATGCAGTGTGTAAGGCAGACAACACGTCAGTATTCTCAGAGCCCACAGCTACAGGAGATTTAGAGATTGCTTTTCTGGAAAGTGCTTACTGATTTACACTTCAGTGTGAGGAGATGTCAGCGCTGTATTTATAGATCACCGACAGCATGCATTTTTAATGGCGTAGCCACGGGTCAAGCCCGCTCAACATAGTTTAGGTTTTCTGTTGGGCACGACGGTGCATGATGAAACGTTTCAGAAGGTTTTGAACTGTTTTTTTCTGTTTTGGATCAAAAGGAGTGGAGCTACCTAAGAAGCAGGGAGATTAAAAGGGTGCTTTGGACATTTTGAAGTGTTTCTGTGTAAAGGGTATAAATAATTACTATCCTACCTGTTGCAAATAACAAATCAGGTAAAATATAGCTCTATAGGACTGATGGGCTAACGGGTAGTTAAGATGCAGCCAAGACCAAAGTGATTTACGCAAAACGTAACATGTGAAACTCAAAAAGTTAGAATCTGGTGCAAAAGTCTATTTATGTCAGTAATTCAGCTTAGACTGAGAGACCATCTAAAGGCTCAGGAACCCTTTGCAGGTGTTCTGGATTCATCAGCTGATTAGCGTGTGACGCTTTGGGTCTAGAATATTGAACCTTTTCACAATATTCTAATAGTCTGAGATTCTGAATGTGGGGTTTTCATCAGCTGTAAGCCGTAATCATCACAATTAGAACAAATAAAGGCAGAAATATCTGGATTTACATGGAATGAGTCTGTCTCATAGATTAGTTTCACCTTTTAGGTTGAATTACTGACATAAAAAGTTTTGCACCATATTCTACTTTTTCAAGTTTCACCTGTAAACCACCATCAGTTCTGACTTAAAGCAGAAATCCAGAGTTTTGTTTACTCGACAGCCTCATCTAGAGGCTGACAAACGTATCACACCTTAAGACTGTCTCACTGCTTCCGTATTTACGGTAGGGTTGGGCAATATGGCCTAAAATCAATATCGCGGTATATTCGATACGATAAATGGACGATAACTACATGTATGCGCTAAAACAAAAGTCGTCCACTAGATGGGGCTGTCACGTGTATAACGTTTAGTCACGGGAAAAATTATATCAGTTAGAGTCAGAAATTTCGATAACGATAAATTTTCGATTTATTGCCCAGCCCTAATTTACGGCATAAAACAACGCCTCTCATTCATGAACACGCACCTCTAGCTAGGTACCTGAGCTAAAACACATTGTTTTACAATCATTATTCTTACGTATTATTCTTATTTTATTTGGTTTTTTTTTAGATTTACTTGTCTATGAGAATTATCACCAGCTCTGCATCTATCTAGGTACATGCTAAAACACTTGTGCGAAATCTGTGATTGACATTTGTACGTAAGCTAATGTCTAACGCTATAGGCTAATGCGGAGCGGCAGTCGATTCAAATTGTGCGAGGCTCCATGAAACGGGGGACGGGCTTGGCAAAAAAAAAAATGACTTACTGCCTACATTATATCACAGCACAGGTTAAGACATCTTTACAGAATCAAACATTATTCCTCAAAGGGGGAATCAATGACGTAACTCACTGCCGTAACTCACTGCCGTAACTCACTGCTGTAACGGTCGTGACATGCTGACGTCTTAGCAAAGTCCTCAAAGGGCCGATTTTGCACGGAGACACGAACTACGGAGTTTCCATTCCCAGAAATGTCCCGGAACTCTTGTAGTGGAATTGCGGAGGCCCTGAAACTCACACAAAAAAATTGGGAAAACGTTTGGCGATGTTATTCCAGTTGTTTTTCGCAGTTTGTCACCAACAGTTGCAGCCCAGTGACAACCCACTTGGGTTATGATTCATATGTCACATCTCAGACAATAAAAAGTTATGACTTGAGTTACGGGTTTCATTTCTAGCAGCACCTGACACGTTTTGAGCGTTGTTGTAGACAACCAAAACATATGAGCTCGTATTTTATAAAGAGAACTCTTTATTCTCCTTAGCCGATAAGCTGTCAGCTTATCACGGCCTGTCTGATGCATCAGTATGAGGAAGTCTGATATAAAAGATTTATGTGCAAAGACACCTCAGAAATACAAACAACTACCATATTTTATTTTTTATGAAATAAAACGCTATAATGGCGTTTCCTTTCTATGTATTCATGGAGCTGCTTCTACCGGGCTGCAGTCAGGAGGCAGCCGACCTGTTTATTCATTCAGAGTTTGAAGTCAGGGTCATGAATAAATCTTTGTTTTACTTTATCAGCCTCTGTGTCACGCTTCCATCTGTGCCTCTTCACCTCACTGCTCCTGTAGAAAAAAAACCCCTCTTCATCATCCTCCTCATCCTGTCTGATTCAATCCGGTCCGTTTCATCAGATGTTCGGAGCAAAAGAACGGCTGTTTTTAGCTCCGTTTCATATCTTTCATGAAAATGAAAATGAAAATGAGAGTCGACGCTGAAGGATCCGATGACACGCCGTGTGTTTTAGATGTGATTTTATTTCAGCTGCTTATCCAGTGTGTCCTAAAAAATCACTGAGCTGTTATCTTAACCAAGCTCTTCAGGCCAATAAAGGAGAAATTTTCCAATTTGGAAGCTGATATTTTCTTATTAAAGGCTGAGATGAAAAGCGGAGAACAAGAGGAGGCGTCTGTAGCGAGGCATTATGGGAGTATGACACAGGGTTAATGATGTGGCAGGACAGCATTGCCCTTTTTCAATGATCACATTTCTCATCTCATTGTCTTTTGTTCTCTTTGTTATTGTTTCCTTGTGGTTTTTCATCTGTTCTGTATTCCGCCGGACTTCTCAGAATATTCTCGCACAAGTAAGTTTCTTTCTATCCTGCCCTCCTCTATTACATTTCCCTCTACGTTAGTCTTTGTTGCCATGGCATTGTTTCCTCTTTTATTTGACCAACCTATCAATATTAAACATATTTAATGAAGCCATCGATTGCAGGATTTCTTCCAGGAAAGACTGCGGGGAAATGGTGATCAAGTCCTCCATCAGCACCTTTCCAATCATTGTTTTTGCTGAACTTATTTTGAAAAGTCCTCAACTTTACTTTGAAATGAGGTTTCAGCTTTATTGAATAGCAGCAGTTCAGTCAGTGAATGTTGGATTCTAAATTTAAGGAAGATGTTCCATTACTATTGATGCATGAAAAAAATGTCAGCTTGTCTGTAAGGAAATGTTCTCACATAAACCCGTAAATATTCAGATCCTGGTTCCTAAAATGTGTGTAAACAGCATTAATAATAGTGTTGCATAATTCTTAAACGTGACATTTACGCTAATTTACGCGCACAAACATCTGTTTCAGAGGTGAACCGTGTTTCTGCCCACACACTCCTCCATGCATGGTTCACGTTGGCGTGGTTTTTGGACTCAAATCAATCCACACCTGTGATTTGCTGTGTTAAATAGTGATGTGAAGTTCACGGCACCATTCAAAGCGCCATAAGTTCCATCACTAGTGTTAAAGCAACACTAAATACGTTTCTTCTCACTCCTACTGGTCAAAAGCAGAATTACAGCTGTCGTAAACAACAAAGGTTACAGTTTGCTGTAGCTAGCGCTAACCACAAGCTAACGCTAACACAAGCCAACTGATACCAAATAAGCCACGAAGTAAAAAGATCCACACCGTTGGACAAAAAAGTATTACATACAAGTCCAGTAGCAACAAAGCCAGGTCACCATCAGTCCGTGATTTTGTAGTCTCCTTCAGCTCCCTCAAACTTGCGTAGGCCGCGCCGATGTTTACTCTGGTTTTAGCTTTTTGCTTCACCTCCAAAGACATTACTCTCTTACTTTTACCTCCAGGCTCGGCCATGATGCCAACAAAAAAGCAAAATTCTTCTTTTTCTTCTTCTTGTGCTTTTTATTGATGGTTGGCGTACTGAAAAAGCTAACTGCTAGCCTTTTTATTAGCTACTAGCAGAGTGAACAGCCAACGGCCGTAAAGCAGGTAGGGAGCTCCACCTAGTGCACCTACCCGTCCTACAAAAATGTTAGGTGTGGTTCTGGTCAGCAGAGAGCTGCCCAAGGTAAAGTTGGTAAAGTTTCTACCTCAATAATCACTGAAACCACATTAAAAAACAACAGCTTAAACTGTTAAATGTTGCTTTAATATACACATCTGAAAGCTCTCTGGCTTCATATTAGTATATATAGTATATATGTTTGCACATAATAAACACAGAGGATGGACAAATAACTCAATTTTTGTGAGTTTGCATTTTTAGTATTGAGCATTATTGGACCATAATGCTTTCCATAAATAAAAAACATGATAAAAGTCTATTTTTAACAATATAACAATTCTAAAGCAAGCATAGAGGTTTGGTGATGACAGTAGCTGTTTAAAACGAACAAATCATCACATTAATCTATTCAATGACTAAAATATGATCATAAATTTGTTATGTATTAATGATAAAATGAGATGACACACAAATTAACCCTTTAACTAGTTGGTAATCAACTTGGTAGAGCATCTTTTTGTCCCTAAATCTTATTAAAGAATAAACTTAACTACATTTAATTAAAAAAGTTAAAAGTTATAAATTTTCCTTGCATTTTTTGTCATGTGGGACTTAAAATATTAGATATTTAGTTTGGTTCAAAAATAAAATAAAATAGAATAAAATAGAATAAATGAATTTGATGTCATTTGTGACATTAAGGGGGTGTTGATTTTAAACAAAGGAATAGGCAAGAGGAAAATACGCCTCTCATGATTTATTGTAGCTGTGACACAATTAAATTGTCAAGCAGAAAATAAACAGCAGCTACTTGTCAGGAATTCACACTGGTCTGCTTTGAGGTTTTATTTCATCTGCCAAACATTTCATTTGGGAGTTTTAAACCCAAACCAACAGCAGCTAGCATAGATACGCAACGTTTAAAGTCAAGAGTGCAAAAACGGTGAAAAGCAGAATCCTCAGAAAGCGTCACGACGAAGTGGTCTACAGCTTCAAACTGCACACTCACTGTTTCCCCTCTGCGTTTGGACGTCCCTTTAATGTTTGCAGGGTTTACTTCTAAAAGGATAAAACACAGCAAAACGTGTTTCAAGTCTGGAGTTTTACACTTTAATCCCCACATTAATTAGTGAGAAATGAGCTAACTCAATCCTGCATCCAGGGGATAAACTCCAGACTTGAGGCCGGCGCCGTTGCCCTTCTACATCAAACATTTATTTTTACTGAGCGAAGAATGCCCAACACCAAGGGACAGCCAAATGTCTGGCTCATGTTTGGATAATTATGGCTACAAAAACACGTTCACTAAATAAAATCCACTCTGATTTGTAGACAATTGTATCAAAATGGTATTACTGCAATGTACAGCTTACAAAATAGCTAAATAGAGCACTCTTTATTCTCCTAAACCTGGATAAAAGGGAAAAATGTGGTTTGAATTTCTGAGACTATGTCCTACATGAAAACTTATCCAATGGTGGAAAGTTCTAAATATTCAAGGATTTATCGAATTTTCCTTGAATAAAATGCAGCCATTTCCTAAAATTACAAACATATTATCATAAACTCGAATATTAAGTGAGATTAAATCAAACTTCAAGCAAAATCGTTGCAAACTCTACAGGTGGGCTGTTATCTGACTGCTGAATGTGAGCTTTAAATGCTTTTGTTAAAAATCTATTTAGAAAAACTACATTTTGAGACTTTTTTAGCTGAAAATACCGCCTTAAAAAATACATTTATAGCTTTAATCTCTGCAGTTTTTTAAGTTCATGATTTAATGATCTCAATTAATATTCAAGTTTTTCCTTAAGCTAATCAAAATAATTTTGCCTTGAGAAATTTGTAATCTGGAAAATTAATTTATCATCATTAGTGCATTTTGTTAAAGCGCAGGTTCACTGAGAAACGTTTTTTACTTGTTATTTTTTAAATATAATCAATCACTCTGAGTTTTTCCTGTACGCTGGACATGAAAACAGTCTCCTCCACCTATCTCCTGCATTAGCTTCTGATAGAAAATAGACTCTAGGTGAAACTCTAGGATTAGAAAATCCTGACAGATCTACGTCACACTGTCACTTAACATTCATGGACTCACCCATCTTGACTCACGACGGGGAAGGCTGCTGTTGGTTTAGCGTCCAGGAAACAGCAGAGAATGTCTCGGCTAGTAGAAGCTAACTGTTAGCATTAGCAACTCCACCACACAGCAGAACTCCTCCAGGCTTGTGTTATTGGTGGAGATAAAACATCAACGTTGCAAAGCAAACAGAGTCAGTGGTAGAGTCGTGTTGCTGTTAGCCAATCAGAGGAGAGATGTCCACATGTCAGGAAATAAGACTCCAGATCCTGCCATTTTTTGCTTCCCTCTCCTCTGGGTCACGTCTACTTCCTGAAACAGGAGCGCCAGAGTGTTTTTCCGACAGAGATCGCCTCACGAGGCATTCGTTTATACTAGAGACCACTGCAGATGTGTTTAAAAACGAGTGAACTTGGTCTTTAATAAACTTAAATATTAATTGAAATCAGTAAATCATGAACTTAAAACAAATATTCTGAGATTAAAGCTATGAATTCATTCTTTAAGGTGGAAATAATGAATTAAATGTGTTTAAAGGAAAATATCTTAAGATATTAATTCATCAGCGTTTTGATAAAAGTATTTCTAAAAAGGTTTGGAGGAAATCTTTAACTCTTGGAGGTCCCTTTAAAAAAAGTACCATTGAGGACCTTTAGCACAAAAAAATGTCCTTGATAAAAAGATGTAATTAAAATTATACATTGTTTGATAAGTCAGATTTTTTTTACACAGATTCCATCCTTGGCTTAATTACTCACAAACATAATAAAATATGTGTGTTTATTAGATTTCACCTCTTTAATGTCAGGTTTTATAAAAAAAAAAAAAGCTGCAAAAAAATGCACTAGAGACCTCTTGTGATTAAGTGGAGAGAAAACAGAATTTGATGCAACGTCTCCTCCACGCTGTTCTCACCGGTTCCTTTACCCTGACTCAAGCAGCTGTTGCATCATGGGAACGCTCCGGCGGGACTCTCACGTCTCCTATGTTCTTTCTCTTTGAGGACGTTTTCTCTCTCATGCTTTTTTCACCATTTTTCAGTTGCATCAGCGACACCGACACCTATCGCTCCCACCAGAATGACCAGTAGTGAGTATGCCAGTCCGGCATTGTGCCTCACCAGTAACTTTACTCACTCGGCCTCACAGTTAGTCTAGATGATGTTTTAATGATTTAGCTGGTAGGAAAAGCAATCAGATCACAAAAGCCGTAAATGTCTTTGTTGTGCTAACAAGCTGTGTAGGTTAACCGGCTGACCGCGGTGTTGTGTGTGACTTAATTAACATGATTTGACTGTTTAGGACGGTCTAATTCATGATGTTTTGATGTGATTTAAAAACTAGATTCCTAGGATCTTTGTGTTTGTCCTAAAACGAATCAGCTGCAGAACTAACCTGGCTTCTGTAGAGGTAGAGGTTGCAGTGTTCATGTCTTGCAATTATTTTTAAATCTGATTATTTTATTTATCACACGTCTGAATGTTGCTGTTTGGTAAGAGCACTGATGGATAAACTCCATGTGTGATTTTTACTAATTACTACCTTAGTCACTACACAGTTAAATATGATCTAGACATTTACAGCAGGGGTGTCAAACACATGGCCCCAGGGCCAAACCCAGCCCACTGGATGATCTTAAAGGTTGAATATGGAACAATTTAATAAAAAGCTGTTTTTAAAAAATAATAATCCCTCCACGGGGCGTTTAGAGGTGTGCAGAATGAAGGTACAGTATTTCCTTTAAAAGCTATATTTTAGATAAAAAAATAATCAAATATTTATTTAGACGGACACTGGGTTTATGTTTGCATCTACCAGCCACTAGAGGGCACTGTTGCGGGTTTCCAGATACTCGGCACAGCGAGGCTGGCACTGTGGAAAATGGCGACTCTGCAAGTCAAGCAGCTGCTTCTGAGCCCAGAAGATGTCGTTATCCTTCTCAGAAGAGGAGCGACCATAAAAGACCTAAAACCAGAGTGAGTTTAGGTCGTCACTGGACACGGTGCTGGCTGCTACTTCACGTATCGGCAGAGAACCTGGCATCCTGACGGCTGGAAACCTTGTTCTGTTGTTGTAGCTACAACCTCCACACACTAGATGTCGCTTTGGTGTTCGTGTTCCATATTCAACCTTTAAAAGTAAAAAAAACAAAGGCATAGAAGACACAAACTCAAAAGTCTAGAAGAATGCTATACCCCAGTCCTCCACTAGGGCGCGGCACGTTTTGAACGTGTCCCAGAAGCGTCGTGTTGCTCCACTAAATTTATGCTTCGGCTTATTTTTTGCTCGCTACACTTCCATAACGAGTCGGTTCAGGTCGGGCCAGACAGGAAGTTAAAAGCTGGAGCTGTTTCAAACGTCCGGCAACGTTCTCAACAGGAGAAAAGAGAAAAACGAGCACTTGGTGTTATTCATGATTAGGCTGAACCAGAATGACACCCCTGGTTTAAGGTGTCACCTCACCAGGCTGGGACTTTCGGTGACTACTTTGTGAGGAAATGTGCGAAACTTTCAGTTCACCCTGAATTGGATCATGTTGTCAAGATGGAGGAGATTATTCCTCCCTCCCTCCTAGTGGCTGATCCATTAGATCTCAAGGGTTCAGATAAAAAACAACCGGTAAGAACCTCAACAGAGATCCTGCAACAATAAAACACTTCATCAAGGTCTTGTTGCAGTTTCATCAACGTTTCTTTTATCTGTTTGCAAATATTATTTTATTCACTCATCTGTCTCAAGATATCAAATCATTTGTTTTTCCTGAAAGTCACAGATTAGCTTCGTCAGCCGTCAGCTCCAGACTCATGGAGAAGCATTCCAGACAAGAACACAGTCGATGAATCTTCTGAGTCTTATTTGTAAATACCTGACGAGACCCGCTATATCAGAACATGATCAAGCTTCCTAACGAGATATTTTGAGATCTTTCTTGTGTGTCATCAACAGCTGCATCCCAGTGAGATACGGGCGATTTTATGCAACAATTTCAAAGAGTTTCTGCAGATTTAAAGTTTACAAGTTATTCAAATCATAAGAAATGGAATCTAAATCTCATCTCTGAGCCAAGCTGTGGAGTCATTAGAGTGATTTTCTACTTCCTGTGTGACATTTATTCTCAAAACCAGCCAGTTTACGCCCTAATACATCATCTTCATCATTTTTGACCACATTCGTCGCGCAAACAAATAACTTATATAAATAGCAGCATGCAGCGAAGCACTAAACCGTCCTGCACATATTGAGCAGGGATGTATTAGAGCGAGGATTAATGGTCATAAAAGCAAATTATCGATCGGTTAATAAATAAGTTCCTGAATGCAGCTTCATCACTCAAAAATGATCCACTTTGCACAGCTAACACATCTTTTTTCATATCCTCTCACGTGCATTTTGATGTATTTGTGTCCTGTAACCACGGCGACGCATCTCCGCGTTCCTCATCATGGTGAAGAAGTCTCAGATGATCTGAGAACTTTGACAGAACATTTAGTGTTTAGGATGTGATCGAGTGCAGCGAGGCTCCCGCCCATGTGATCAGGTAGTGAGATGATGATATTACACCTTTTAATTACACTTTATTCATAGTTTTTTGCTCTAAATTGAAAAAGCGACGGTACATTTATAACTTCTGTGGCGCTTTAATTCATGATTAAACCGGCATGAAGCAGCATAAGTCAGTTATTCTAATAGAGTTACAGACATGTGATGGTTTTATATAGAATATGCTTTATTGTTCCTGACTTTTTTAATAAAACACATCAAATATAAATATTAGATTTAATAATAAACTGATTCCAGGGATTTCTGCGTCAATCTTTTTGACCCAAACCTGCAGTTTCCTGAGTTTTTTATTATTTTTAATTCTTTTTTAATAAAACCTGGGGGCGGGGCTACAAAGCAACATCAGGTTAAGTAGGAGGTTCGCTTTGAGGTCAGCTAGATGGTAACCATGGTAACAGAAGCTGCTCCAGGGCCAGTGATGACTTTAGTTTGGGTGTACCTGTCCGTGAGTCAGACTCAAACAACATCCGTGTCTCGTCGTGTTTCCGACACATCCTGGAAAATTAAAAATTCCAACCATCTTGTTCAAATTTAATCCCGGCAATAAACTCAGACTTCTATCAAATATTATTTTAATCAACAAATGTAGGCACAAAACAAAGTTTATCCAAGGACATTTAATTATGTTAGGAATTTTTTAAATCTCGTTTGAGTGGAATGGTTGGATTTGTTCTCTGGGAAAAAAAATCCTAAATATTCTCACAAAAATTTCCCTGCATTCATCATTAAGAAGCTATTAGAAAAAATAACTAAAAATATCATTTTATGAATTATTTCCTGCAGCACCGCTGAAACTCCAAACCTACGTGTTTGTTTTTATTTTCTCCAGGTTTGCTGATTAGTCCATTAAACTATAATTTAATTAATGGGAACTCAACAGCAGAGAATATTTATTCATTAAAATGATTTCTTTATTGAACGAGTGAAGCGAGCTACGGGCAGAATGAAAACAATTAAATGAACTTAAATAAAGTCTAATTAAACGTTTTATGGCTCTGACCCGACACAAGCAGCAGCAGGTGTGAAACATTCCTGAAACGTTCCTTAATTCCTCTAACAGGAATTATGTTTATGTGAATTTGTGGTCAGATTAAAGCTAAAATACAGAAATATTAAACCAGTGTCTTACTGGTAATGTCTACGGGAACCCAGCAGATTGCATTGAGTCACTAAAGTATTAAGGTGAAAAATCCCGGTTTACTGTGATCTTGCGTTGTAGTTGACACCCCTTTGATGGTTTTTAACCTTTTATTTAGTTCACATTAAATAAAGATTTAGTGTTTTATAAACCATTCTGAAATAAAAATAATATATTTAGTAACAGATGTTGTCTGGTTGAATGAAGTTTGTTACAGTTTCCTTTTTCCCGCCTTTTTCCCTAGTAACATATTTTAAATGCAACTTCTTCACAAGTAGCTTATTTTCTTGTTTTGTTTGCAAATTTGTGTCTAACATTTTCATTTGTTTTGTTTTGATCTGTTTTCATCATTTCAAATTGTTTTTGTTTCCCGTCCACCCCTACCCCTACCCACCCTGTGTTTTTTTTTTCCCTCCAACCAATCATGTGCGTGCGCATCATGTGACTTTGTCATGTGGCTCTTGCATGGTGCTGATGATGTCGTCTTCGGTGATCAACAGAAGGTAAATTTTCTTTGTGACTTTAGGAACGAGTAAAACTCACTCAGTTACTAAATATGAGTCATGACTTCATTCATTCATGCTAATCCTCATTTTAACCAAACGCGCTGCTCTGAATGAGTGCTTTTAAATGGTCATACATATATTTATATGTAGGAAAAATGTTCTTAACAATTTAATTTAGGTTAGGATTAATATTTCTTAGATTAAACCAGGATAAAATCCCCAGACTGATTGTTTTTCTTTCGTTTAAATGAAGATAGTGACATTCTTAGATCTGGAAACACTGTTGAAGCTCAAATGTTTATTCTCTAATAAGTTAAAGACTATTGAAGTTATGCTTTGCATTTATTGTCACTTTAGGTCGATTTAAAGGCAGAAATAGTTGAGATATTACATGTTTTTAGTGTGCTGGGCTCTAATGTAGAGGAGAAAATGTAGAGAAGTTGTCTTTTTAATCTCACTAAAACATATTTAACAAAAGCCACCAAATAGAAAAGTCATTATCATTATATGGTTCATTTTTTATGTTTTTATTTTATTTTTGTCTCAAATTGTGCCAAAGGTAACATTTCTATTCTTTTCATTCTGTCATTTATTCCTTAAATGATCGTTCAGACCACTAGATGCAGGTTTTTTGGAAAGGTTATGATCTGATAACGTCTCACCTGTAGCAGGTAGTTCTCACCTGATTCATAAGCTAACGGCTAGTCTGAGTAGGACCAGTTCCAAGTTGGATTACCGCCATTTATAAACTCTCAGCAGTTTATGTGATTGTTGTTTTATTAAAGAGATCCTTCACTGAAAAAATATTTTTTAATTATTTCTGATTCTAATGGGTCACTCTGAGTGTCCCATGCAGGCTGAACATGAAAATAGTCTCCTCCACCTATCTCCTGCCTTAGCTTCTGATAGAAAATAGACTCTAGGTGAAACTCTAGGATTAGAAAATCCTGACAGATCTACGTCACACTGTCACTGAACATTCATGGACTCACCCATCTGGACTCACGACGGGGAAGGCTGTTGTTGGTTTAGCGTCCAGGAAACAGCAGAGAACGTCTGGGCTAGTAGAAGCTAACCGTTAGCATTAGCAACTCCACCACACAGCAGAACTCCTCCAGGCTTGTGTTATTGGTGGAGATAAAACATCAACGTTGCAGAGCAAACAGAGTCAGTGGTAGAGTCGTGTTGCTGTTAGCCAATCAGAGGAGAGATGTCCACATATCAGGAAATAAGACTCCAAATCCTGCCATTTTCTGCTCACAGCTATGATGAAAATCCCATTTCCATGAGTAAAACACCCCTTCGTAAGTGGCCTCACTGTGACTAGCCGTTAGCTTATCAGTGCGGTAAACAGGTGAGACGTTCATAACTTTTCTACAGAAACCACATCAGAAGATCCGCTTGTTTGCATACCGAGTTAAATTTCAAACATCAGACAGAAATGTTCATCACGCTCTGTTTAAGAGCTAATCCCTGATGCTTTTCACTCGCAACGCTCCACGCAGCTCACACTGTTCTACTGATTGGACTCGCAGCGGTGCATTGCTTTACTGTAGCATGCAAGTTGAGTTCGTCTTTCTGGTTAAATCTTCTTATTCCACTGCGTTTAAAGAAAAAAAATTAGTCCTGCCTGCATGTTTCTCAATCTTCTGTCATGTCTCCCACGCACAGCTTTAAAACCGTCTCTGACATCAAATTTAGTGCTTTTATTTTGAAGAATTACATTCAGAATCGATTTTTAAAAACCTAAAATAAAAATCCAGATTCCTGTACTAACATGTTTCTAATCACGTTTTCTTCCATCCACTTATCCCCTGATGCACGCTGGAACACAAACAGGACGTCATGTTAACACAAGCTGCATGTGCAACCTCACCACCCTCATTCACGTCTTTACAAGCTCTCGTGTGGCCGCTGCTCCACACGTGGCAGCACCCACATCTCTTAGGAGTCTTTTATCCTAACCTCTCCTCACTCCCGACTGTTAAATTGTTTCCTGACCCAGACTGATGTTTGCGGACAGCAGAGCTGAACGCTCCGACGCCTGGCCGCCACCGTTCTGCAGCTGCTGCTTTACTAACTCTCTAATTCACTTACAGCCTCAGCCGCGCTCACACCAGTCTGCTGGAATGTTTTCTAAATGCTGGACTTTACTGATCACTAACTTCATGCATATTTATTCCAGTAACTAAGCATGTGCAGGAGAAGCTTATTTTCTGACCATTTCAATAAGTGCAGAATTTTAAAAACCTGGTTTTTCAGCCACATGTCAGAAAATGTGTAATAATAATTCTGGTATGGAGTTATTTATAATAGAATATACGCTCAGTTCAACAAAAGGGTAAACAACAAGGAAATTATTTATTTGTTTTGGGCTTTTAAAGGGATATTTGGTCATTTTGAAGTGTGTTTCAGTGTAAAACTTATAAATATTTAATGCACTGCTAGTCTATAGCTTCCTGAATAACCTCCTTTTGCATAAATAGAATTTACTCTCTGGTTCCTGTTGAGGCTTTACAGGCAGCAGAGAGGATTAAGATGATTCGTTTTACCATTCCGATGATTCTGATTATGTTTATGTGACAAAGTTATAAATAATTACTACTTTACTGGGGTTAGATCACTTTGTGAACCGAGACATTTTGTCTAATCTAATTTTTCTCTAAATAAACCTTTACATGGTTAATTCTCCAGAAATAATGAAAAATTCTAACAGACTTAAAGCAGCAATCCAGAGTTTTTTATGATCTATGATTCTTTTAGAACTCCGTAAAAGTGACAGTCTAACCCTGTGCTGTGATATAGCTGCACATAGTTATTAGTTATTTTAGTTTTAGACTTGTTTAAGGCTTTAGAGAAAGCCTCTCCTTTTGTTAACCTTCGTCTCCCTTTTTTAATAAACCTTCAAATAAATCATTTTTGTGTGCTCGTCCTTTATGTTACCTCCTCCTCATCCTCCTAACTGAGCCAACAGAGGGGGTGTAACATAAATTGGGGCTCGTCCGGGATGCTGAGCCAGAAATGCGGAAAGCCTTCAGAGCAGAGCTGTCCACGGTGCTGAACAGGGGACTGTAGCAATGTCTCAGCAGCACAAACAGCGACGGCCGTAACAGTAGGCATTATTTTTTTCTAAGCCCCGCCCCCTTGCTCCATAAAACCCCATGCAATTTAAATCGGGTGCCATTCAGCATTAACCAATAGCGTTAGACATCTGCTTATGTACAGATGTCAATCAGAGTGTGCATGCGTTTGAGGACGTACCTAGACTGATGCAGAGTTGGCAACATTTCTTATGGATAATTAAGTCTTTAAAATATACAAATATGAATAAACAGCACAACATGATATTAATAATAATTGTAATATAATGCATTTAGCTCTGTTGGCCAGCATGAAGTGTGCGTTCATGAACGAGAGACGTTGCTTCCAGCTGTAATCATGACAGTAAGAAAAGAACTTAAGATGTAATACATGTTTCAGCCTCTAGATGGTGCCTTTAGAGTCAAACATCTCTGGATTTCTGCTTTAACCACCTGGATGCACTAGAAATGCTTAATTTGGTTGCTGGTGGTATTTATGTTTGTAAATAATCACAGAATTCCATCAAAATAACTGAAAGGATGCATAAACAACATTTATCTTAAACTTGTTCTACCTAAACTATATTTCTCCAAACAGAGGCCATTCAGGAAGCCATTTAAAATGAGCAAAACA
The DNA here is from genome assembly GCA_006937985.1 of Aphyosemion australe. Lineage (NCBI taxonomy): Eukaryota > Metazoa > Chordata > Actinopteri > Cyprinodontiformes > Nothobranchiidae > Aphyosemion > Aphyosemion australe. The sequence goes on along the minus strand of SSNS01000029.1, from coordinate 2,298,877 downwards.
GTGATCAATAAAGTTTGTCACAAAAAGCACACCTCAGAGTGGGAGAAATATCCTTTTTAGGTCTTTGTTCGTGTATAAAACGCCACAATAACATGAGTAGACGCTAACATCTGTCTCACACACACACACACCAAACCTCCGACCTCCCCTCCCTACAGACTATGTAAATGTTATTAAAAGTAATAAGTTAACATGTCCAATCAAGACCTACAGGCTCATTATCCTGCGACCCAGCAGAAATGACTCAGGAGGACAGAGCTGCTAATGAGGAGCGTGAAGGAGAGCAACACCTCCGTCAGCGACGCTGCCCTCTGTTCCTTCATAGTGTCGTTTAGAGATAATCCACCTGCGGTCCAATTGGAGTACTATGTTAAAAGCTCCAAAATGAAATGCTATTTGTGTCAAAAACACTTTTTAAAATTCATAAACGTTGATTGATGACCTTTAGATTTAAACATGAGCAGCGTAAAGTTTAGGTTGTTCTGTTTTTATCTGGGGTGGTGATCTGGAGAATCACTAATCATTGACAGTATGAGCTGTTCAGATAAGTTACATATAAAGTAAATCACTTTTAAAAACGTAATTTAATAATATTTAACTACTATTTAAGAACTATTTATTGGCTAGTGTCAAAATAACCACTATATATTTCTTTTATATAATTAAAGTAACAGTAATAAAGAAATAAAATTGGCCCTTGCTACCTCCAGATCCTCCACCAGAGGGCAGTAGCATGAATAGGACTGGATGTGGCAGGTTTATGATGGAGGTACCAGTCCTGATGCTCCATCTGGATGCTGGAAGGCCAGAAGTTGATGTGAATGTTGATGCATTCATGTTTTTGTTGACTAACAGCATCTCTTTGGTTTGTCCTGTTTAGGGGAACCGAATGCTCCCAAACTAGAGATCACAGCCTTAAAGGGGGGGAATACTTTAAAGGTCAAATGGATCAAGCAGGACGACGGCGGCTCTCCCATCAAACACTACCTGGTCCGGTACAAAGCTGTAAGTGTTCTGGGCGAGGAGGCCGACCTGTGGTTTATAATAGTCGAGTCGTATCACCAGCTAGACACGGCAGCAGCAGAAATGACCAGCTAGAAGTTTGACTCTGCCAACCACTGTGCAACATGAAATTCACTTTAATCTGTAAGTCATTGTTTTCTCTCAGCAAGTTTCATTTTTATCTCTTAAAGACAAAAAACTGGTTCCCAGGATGAGTTCTGCCAATTTTAAATGAGATATTTTCAGCGAGGAAAGAGCAACCAGCAGGAGAAAATCCCCGACTGGCATCCGACCAGTGGATATCTGCAAATGTGTTTTTTTGAAAGGGAATTTTATTTTACTTGTTGCGTTTTTGTGCTTTAGCTGAACTGGTGGAAGTTATTTTTATTATTATTTAACCACCCATCTTTGTCTCATCCTCGTTCTTTTACCCAGAAGCACGTATCCGACTGGAAGCCGGAGCTCCGCCTCCCCCCTGTCAGCGAGTACGCCGTGCTGCGCGGTCTGGACTGGAACACAGACTACGAGATCCATGTGGTGGCGGAGAACCAGCAGGGCAAATCTGAACCTTCCGTCACTTTCTTCAGGACAGCTATAGAGCCCACCACCATCCCAGGTACCAGTCCCATCATCCCACCCTGAGCATCCACACACACAGCAACAGTGCACACGCGGCTTCCACCATGACCAGAGAGCTGATCCTGTAACGTAAACGACTCATTTCAGAAGCAACAGAACATAATTCAGTATTTCTATTTTGTGTTATCTATCTGGGAGATTTTCAGGATGTGAAAAACAAAAAAAAGTTTGGTCATGGTCAGCCTTTTGCACTCTTGTTGTGTTTAAAATGCAACGTTTAACCTTGGGCTGCCTCCCCATCACACTAAACCTTACCATAATAGATTCAACCGGTTTCTTCACATCCATTTTGCTTTTTTTATATCCACTTTACAAACATGATTTTCCTCTTCTTGTATTTCCTCCATCCCATTCATCCCTTTTATTTTCTTTCTCAAAAGATGAGTTTATTGAATCAACCACTTATCCTGTTAGCGCTCAAGGGCACAGCAAGGAACCGAAAAACTGCACAGAACGATTGTAGCATGGAATTTAAGGGAGCGCTGTTGGTAAGAAAGATAAATGGAGCAGATGTAATCATTATCGATCACTACAGAACACTCAATTTTTAGTGAATCTTATCCAAAGTACAGGAGCATTTATTGATGAGTTTAAATGACATAAAAAAGAGCAAAGGCTGAAATTTTAGTGAAATGTTCTGTAATTGCTTTTTTTTCTTTAAAGGTGTCCTTGAGTTTAAAGCCACATTTATATTGAATATTGACAGCTTGGGGTTTCACAAAGCGTGTGCCGTCTCCGACCTGCTTCCGTATGTAAATTTGGAATCTCATAATGGCCGCACGGTTCGTTCAGAGAAAAGCTGGTTCAACACGTCATACGCTTAGACACACCCCTTAAATTAGCATGTCTCAACATTGGCAATACATAAAGGTTGGTCTTGAGTATGCTAACCACTAACGCTAGCCTGAGCTATTGCTAAAGCTAGACTGAGCAGCTGCTAACACTAGCCTGAGCTACTGCAAACACTAGCCCAAGCCACTGCTAAAGTTAGCCAGAGCCACTGCTAATGCTAGCTAGCCTGAGCTACTGCTAAAGATAGCCTGAGCCACTGCTAATGCTAGCCTGAGCCACTGCTAATGCTAGCATGAGTTACTGCTATAACTAGCCCAAGCCACTGCTAATGCCAGCTAGCCTGAGCTACTGCTAAAGATAGCCCAAGCCACTGCTAAAGCTAGCCTGAGCCACTTCTAACGCTAGCTGTCCTGAGCCTCTGCTAACACTAGCCTGAGCCACTCCTAAGACTAGCCCAAGCCACTGCTAACACTAGCCTGAGCCACTCCTAAGACTAGCCCAAGCCACTGCTAGCACTAGCCTGAGCTACTACCAATGTCCTTGTTGCACAAGAGAACAAACTGTAAATGGCTTGCATTTGTATAGCACCTTCTAGGGTTCTAGAACCTCCCAAGGTGCGTCACAGCACACCTACGCACACACACATTCACACACTGGAATATTGTTGAGGCACCACTCACATTCCATGATGTATTGGAAATACCCAGACTTTGAATGAGTGCCAGACAGATCCATAGCTTGAACCATAGCCACAAACATTTTGCCGGACACTCACTTTGTTCCTCGTTTGTCTGCAGCCCCCATGGATGTTGGCTGGCCAGACACTCACTTCCTCGGTTATTTTTCATGTCCTGGCCAAGTGGGTGGGGCAAACCAGTCTTTATTGTGGGGTTGTATTTGGTCATTAATCAGGGCTCCTGGGCCATCGTGAGCCCCAACAAAGTTTCAAATGCTTCATAGAGGCTGAAAGAACAGTTGCCTATTATAAATAAAACTCTTTCCAGGACACCTTAAATGTAAACAATGTTTGGATTCAACACTAAAGTAATAGAAAGAGTTGAGCGAGGATCTTGGTTGTTCTTTTAATTAATTTGTGTGAAATTATTTCCATTCAAAAATAAAACGATAGAAAATCTCCAGAATAATCTGTATTTATGCACTAAATGTTACCACTCCAACCACGAGCATCTCATGATTTACCAGATTTTGAGGCTCATGTTCTGTTCCTATTGAACTTTTTCATGTTCCAAACATCAGTTGTGCTTCCCATTTAGTTTTTTGTTCGTTCATTCCCATCAGCCTCTAGATTTCCACCCCACTGCCTGGTTTTTAGTTTCCGATCTGAACAGTCTGTGGCCTGGTTGGGGATGCAGCCCTGACAGCCTGTGCATGGTGCCTCCCCCAGCTCGATTAACACTTTCTGTTTTTAACTCTAATACCTAAAAAGGAAAAAGAAAAACAGCTGCCAGAGCAAAACACAAATAAAAAAAAATAAAGTACTTCATTCTGGGCAGCAGCCATATAGCAGTGGGAGGTTTGGATCACTTAGAAATCTACCAGAGCAGAAGTTAACATGTGCTTCATCCAAATCGGGCCGCCTTTAATTAGTCTAATTGCTCTCATTTAATGTTTTTTATTTGTTTTGGGATATTTTTTGTACGGCTTCCAGGATGCTTGTTTTCTCTGAAGTAGCTTTAGCTGAAGAAGGTTTATTTTCAGCTACAACATCTGCTTTTAATTAGACTTTTCCTTTCCCACTCACACAGCTGTTCAGGATCATGCTAAACAGCTGCTATTTTGTAAATAAATAGAGGTTCTGTATGCTTAATTGTAACTTTCGTTTCAAATGTTTTCAAGTTTTCTTCCCAGCTTGTTTTGAGCCTTATTTCTGTGTTTGGTTTCAAATGGAAGCTCAGGCTTTAGGAACACACAAAAGATTAGATGATAATGTGGAATGAGATCTCGTTTTAACGTGAAGAAGCTTAAACTGTGAGAAATAATCGGTAAAACCGGCTGCGTCTGAGCTGCTTGTTTGATTTGGCTTCGGTAAATTCGGTAGGTGGAGTCTAAATGCTTCCCAGCTGCGGAGGGAAGAAATAACAGCAGCTCTCTGACAGAAAGTTTAAATCAAACTCATCTTTAGATCATTCTCTTGTATGGACCCAAAAGTGGAACCCAGTGGCAGGTGATTCATCCAAATCTCCCCAGCTAAGGTTGACATTTCAGAGAAATAACCCAAAAAAAACCCTCAGGTATTAATATTGTAAGGATTTGTGACATGAGGTCACCCCTTCATCCACATCTCAGACCTCATTACCAGCTTCTGCAATAAAACGTGTGATTTATTTGCATGGACCGTTCTCCCTGCCATGACCAGTGGTGTAATGGTGACAGAAGAAGTGCTTTGATTGTGAATGCCCCCCCTCCCTTCCCTCTTGTTGTGCATGTTCATAGTAACCAGCTTTATGGTGAAGTGGTTGTGAGTTTTAACCATTTTGGGGCTCTGAAGACATAAATAAGATCTTACTGGTGAATAATCTCACTCGTCCAGATGTGTTTGTTTTTGGACCTCATTCAAGGAGCTTTCTTAAAGTGACGGTGTGTATTTTGGCAATAGGGGACAGTACATACATAAATCATTGCTAGCCAGTGGTATTTTTGTGTTGAAGTAAAGCCGTCTGCACACTGGAAGCATCAGTGGCGCGGAACAGCAAATAGAATCCATTATAGTCTATGGGGGTGACACAAACCAGCCGTTATGCGGCAATTTTCAGACGCGTCCCAGAAGCGGCACGTCGCACCGCGCCGCGCTGCTAAAGATAGGATCGAGTTCTATTTTTGCCGCGTGCCACTTTTGGGATGCGTCAATTTCCACAGTTAACATAGGGCTAGACAGGAAATCACACTCAGTTTCAGTGTAAAATGCCTGGTAATTTTCAAAATAAAAGTCTATTTCAGCGATGCAATTTCATATCTATGTTGATTACGTCTATGAAAAGCACATCAGCCTCCCTTTCATCACTGGCAACGAGCGAAGAGGTAAATGTTTAAAACAACATTTATGAATGGAGAAAGTTGTGTAACTGCTTGTTACACGTCAGTAAATGCGTTTTGTCCTCACAGGCTCCCGTAGAAGAAAAACTCGCATCCAATATGGCGTCGCCCAGACACTTGTGTGGATGTATTTTAGACCAGATCTTTATGGTTATATGTTATGAAGCCGCCAATATTTTTCAACAACTGGGCATCGTTTAATTCATTTTCAACATTTTGATGGATATTTCCAGAGATTAATGGTAAAAACTACACATCGTCACTTTAACTGCAGAGTTCAAAGCTGTAGTGAGCTTCTTCTATTGTGAGCTGAACTCACATAAATAACTCCCTCTGAGGTGTCTTTGCCTCAAGCGGAGGAGTTCAAGTACCTTTTGGTGTCTTGTTCATGGCTGATGTTGGGATGAAGTGAAAAGATGGAGTTTATCTTAAAGCTAGGACTCCAGGTTAGCTGGTTCATCCATGTTCTAACGTAACTATGGTCATGAAGGAGAGCAGCTCCATTAACTGAGGGGATCTCAAAGAAGAGGCATTACTTCTCCACATTGAAGATAATTAGCATTTTGGGAATCCTAAACTGAGATTTCTTGGAGAATTTTTGGGCAAATCCCATCAGGAAAGGATGTAACCAGACCTTGGTGCGTGTGCGGCGTGTTACGACTGCGGTGTGGTTTAGTTGCAAGCTTTGTGGCACGTCAATCCACACCGGGAGCGTGTCAGACTGTTTGTATGGGATCAGAAAATCACAACAAATTATACGTGATAAGCTTTAAAATAATTTTTCTGTACTCTTAAGTCTTTTTAAACTCACCATCCACTCTCCTAATTGTTGCATTTTTGGTGCTGCTGTTTTTGTAAACAGGAAGTGTGATGTCATATGTAATGTGATTCTCCACCGCCAGGATAAAAGCTTCGTTCCTGCTTAAAAACACATCGTAGCGCTCCTCAACAGATGCAGGGAGCAAATGAGCCGTCTGGTCACCGGTAAAGACGTTTACATAGTTAAAGGCACGCTTGGCAGTTTTGGCTTGTTTTTAGCACCCCCTAGTGTCCGTTAGTGAAACCAAAAGTGAAACTTATCTCCTCGCTGTGCGTTCGTCTTTTTAACACTTTCATCTAACTGCTGAAACGTCTCCTCAGCCTTCATTAGTGTCTACAGGAGCGGTTCATCACTAAATCAAACAAATCAGCTGTGTTCATGATCTAAAACATGCTGGAAGCAGACTGCAGCGCCACGCATGTCAGCTCCACTTTCATTTCATTAACCCTGTAAAGGGTCATTTTAGCACATACTGGCTCAAGAACATGATTTAAAAATATGAAAAAGTTGCATAGTATGGCTTTAAAGAATCGCAACTCTGCAATAGTCTTTTATTTTGAAATTTACCAAATGGTTTACACTGATACCGTGTGTGATTTCCTGTCTGGCCCTATGGCGCTTGACACAACCCTGAAGAGTGTTCAAACCCAATCCCGCGCCACGTCTGGTGTGAATCAAACTATAACAGATGCTATTTGCCACATCCCGCTGCCGTAAAGCGCCGTAGACGCACCCGGTGTGAATTTGGGGTTACGCATTCCATGGTTACCCAAAGAGGAACTATGGGTAGAGGGATGTCCGGTGTCTCCTCCTGGATTTGATCCTAAATAAGCAGTGAAACATGGATGGATGGGAACCACCAGGGGATTTGATTGGAAAACTGAAAACGTCTGATGATTCCCTTCTGGACGTATTTAAATCTAATCCCCAGACAGTTTCATGTGACTAAATCAGAACAAAGACCCTACCGACACTAAGGAACGGGAGTGAATTCCATACGAGTTAGTCAGGTCCATAAATATTGGGACATCGACACAATTCTAACATTTCTGGCTCTATGCACCACCACAATGGATTTGAAATGAAACAAACACGATGTGCTCTAACTGCAGACTGTCAGCTTTAATTTGAGGGTATTACATCCACATCAGGTGAACAGTTGTTAAGGGACCAAAAGTAATGGGACAGAATAATAATCATAAATCAAACCTTCACTTTTTAATACTTGGTTGCAAATCCTTTGCAGTCAATTCCAGCCTGAAGTCTGGAACGCATAGACATCACCAGACGCTGGGTTTCATCCCTGGTGATGCTCTGCCAGGCCTCTACTGCAACTGTCTTCACTTCCTGCTTGTTCTTGGAGCATTTTCCCTTCAGTTTGGTCTACAGCAAGTGAAATGCTGCTCAGTCGGATTCAGGTCAGGTGATTGATTTGGCCATTGCAGAACATTCAACTGCTTTGTCTTAAAGCAACATTCCGCAACTTTTACACCTTAAAATTATGCTTTTTTGTAAAATTTTTGCATCATAGTATTATCTATTATGTTCATTTTCATACCCGTGATAGTGTTGGGGGGTCCCACGTCTGTTTACTGCGCTATACAGTTTTTGTGCTTCGGGTAGCGACGGAAGTACTGACTGGGTGTCGTTTTACAGCAGAATATGGCAAGCCAAAGGGATAAAAAAGCACATGTTCTAAACGCGTGTTATGTCCGCCAAAATGCTCGTCTTGAACGTGCGTTTTGATGCCAAAGAGGGCAAAAACTTGCGTGATCTAAAAGCGTAACATAATGCGAGTTTAGAACGTGCATTTTTTTTATCCCTTTGGCTTGCCATAATTGCATAACGTAGACCCGCTGTAGCAGCGGCAGATCCACCAAAGAAAGCTAGAAATCCCTTATCAGAGGAATCTAGGAAAAGAAAAGAAGAACGTGATAGAGCAAGAGCAAAGACCAGAGTTATTATTGGGCCGTCTTTTCCTCTCTGGAGAGCTCTTTTAGAAAGGAAGGCATGAACTACGGACTCTGACCTAGCCGTGCTGCTAAAGGCTAGGTAAGTAACAAATTATTTCACCAGGGTTATTGTGTTTGGTCGGGCATAAAGTTGTTAAACAGTCCTGATAAAACTATTTATTCAATGTGTGGAGGTGGAAAAGTTTGTTTTCGTAGTTTTGCCTGACATTAGGAATGTAAACATGCCTCTTATGCCCGAGAGAGAGATTTAATGTTACGACAGTGACGTTACGCAGCAAGCCTCTAGAGGGCGACAGAGACCATATAACTGCAAAGTTGCGGAATGCTGCTTTAAAAAACTCTTTGGTTGCTTTTGCAGTATGCTTTGGGTCCATCTGCACTGTAAAGCACCATCCAATGAGTTCTGATTATTTGGCTGAATATGAGCAGATGATATTGTTTCGATGTCCCGGTATTTACGGACCGCTTTAACAAATCAGCTCACTACAGACTCCTGTTGGACTTGAGTCAGAAGGTCTAATATTTCCTCATCAGTAACCTTTGGGTGAATTCAGCGGCTGACAGGGCTACATTACACCACTGGCCGTTACTAAGCAACAATAACCTTTGCTGATTCGGACTTTACTCAATGATTGATCCAAACTACTCAAAAAGAGTATAAAGATGTCTTCATTGTTTCCATCGCCTTCCTTTGTGTGACCTTCCTCCCATCGACCATGAAGCCGTACTACTAACACCTTTTTGATTTAATTTAACCCTCAAACTTACAACCTTTTGAGTTAATCCTGAGTTGAGTCTCTAATAATCTTGGATTTCTGAATTTCTGACCTATTTTTCGATATCTCTCTCCCTCTCTTCCCTCTCTCTCTCCTGCGTGTCCCTCTCCTGTCTCCATGTGTGATCTTCTGGACACCTGCGGACCATGACATTGCCATACACACAAATTTCTTTCTCTGTTTGTGCTTTTATTATGTTTCCTCTCTTCTTGTCACACTTGATTGCTGCGACTATCGCTCTCTAAAAAAAAAAAAATGTTGATTGTGTGTGTGTATTGTTGACCCCAGCTACCCTTGGTTGCCATTGTGTGACATTCACTCTGGCACCTCTTCTGCTCTCACTGCTGACTGCGCTCTGGCTCTCATAAACTGATTTCATTGGAGGAGAAACGAGGAGAGTCTGAGCCTTTTAAAAATCTTCGGGTCCAGACTCCTCTTTTGTGTTCGATGCCTTTTGACCCCTGGGCAGTCACTCACAAGATTGGATTAAAAAAAAAAAAAACAAAGATGAAGAGTCAAGACATGGGTTTGGTGTTATTACAGGGTGCTCGGTACTTGCATCAACTTCAAATTTTGGGTTCTTTTAGGAGATTTTTTCACCTGTTTTCATGTTGTATATGAGTATATTTAGATATGAGGGTCAGTCAGTGACACCGGTTGATAGAATGAAGACAAAGTGTTGCGGCTTTGCTTTAGATGTGACGGGTAACACATTCATAATGCCTTAACGTGGTCTGAAAGCGGGGCGGTGACTGGAGGAACTACCACAGGCTGTTTAGCGTTTTAACCAGAAGTGGTAGATTTTTACCAAGGACTTTGTAGCCTAACAAAAGGACACATCATTCCACCGATATGTCACAGTGACATAAAAGCATGAGCGCAGCATGAAAGCTGACACAAGGCATGAAGAAGCATTCAAGAATCCGCTATGCAGCTGCTTCAACCTCCCCCCACCCCCCAGATAAGCATTATGAATGTGTTAAACAGGAGACAAGTGCAAATAACTGTGCCTAATTCCTGTCTTTGGGAGCTTGAAATGTCCTGCTGTACAAAAAAAGGAAAGATATAATTTGCAGAGAATTTTCTAAAACTCTCTGCTTGTTTTTTTTTTTCATTTCTATTTTATTTTAACAGCTTCTTACGTTCTCCGTCTGATACTACGCTCATTTACAAACACTTATGTAACCACCTTGTCAGGCGAGGGTTGTGAAGAAAATGACTAATCATGTTTTGTGACAAAGTGTACATAATCTTTTCAAACTGATATAAAAGAAATACAATAAATCCGCTGTTATTTTGACAACTCATGTTCTCTTTTTACCTGAAAGCAGAAAAACATGAACGCGACGGCTGTGCAACACTAGAAGTTTCGAGAATGTGGATTTATTTTATCCTCTGAGACATTTTTGTAAGTGTATATGAGTGTATTTCCATGTAACCATTGTAGGGTTGAAATAAATTCCTTCTTTTTCTTTCAAGACAGTAATGGCTTTCTGAGGCTTTAGCGACTAATGAAATGTGTGACACAGGTTTCTTCGTTCTGGGAAAGTGCTTGTAGAACTGATTTTAATCCTTTTTTCTCTGGAGCTTTAACACAATGTGTATATTCTGCATTCAGTGTGACGTTACGCCACAGACGACTGTTAAACCCAGATGCTGAACAACGAGGAGTGTGGAATTAGCCAAACTACAGGAGACATATGATGTTCATGGAACAATAAAATGAATAAATTGCAAACTGTTCTACGTATAGAGGCTTGCACGGGGAGATGGCCGTTTTTAAAATGCAGATATCTTTTTAAAGTACTTCAGAGAGCTTGCGGATGCGTACCTAAATGCAGCAAATGAAGCAGTTCCAACAGAAATCATAGGGGGCGATGTTGGGTAGTATAGCTGATGCGCTACCAGGGAAAGAATAGAACGAGAGAGAATGGGCAGAACATTTTGAAAAGAAACTGAGCAAATATAAACATAACTATAAATCAACGATATGACCTCATAGGGTCAAAGGACCACTACGGAACAGCTGGGGGGAGATTGGGCCTGAATTGGGTTTGAATTTAGCACAGGAAAGTAATGGAGGTCAGAGTTGGAGCAATTTGTTTGGTCTGAACTCTGCACAAACGTGTCGTCTAACCGTGGCAACATAAAGCATGCACTGACGTTAAAAGTGCAATATGCAAGAATGAAGTAAGAGTGACATCCTGTGGTCAAATTTGGGTACTGCAGCCCATTTTTCTAAACAAAAAGTCACTTTCTCACTGTTGTCCCGTGATTTGTATGGCCAGTTACAGATCAGCACCAGAAGATTCTAGATGACAAGCAAACACGAGTCATACACAGTAAGTTGACAGGTAGATGAATACGTTGTCATATCTGGTGTTAGCACTCTTGGGTGTTGGCTGTTACAGTTCTGAACGACTTAAAGGAAGTAAAACGCCATTATTCACTTCACACATACATTTCACTGTAATATCGAGTTGTTGGTCATTTTTCTAGGATGGGGCATTCGTGATTCAGTCATGGGCGTAATTCAAGGAGCTCTCCGTTTCAGCTGAAAAGGTGCAGAGTGAAAAACTGAACATTCTAATGAGATTTTTGTGCAGTTTAGTTTGCAGTCCTCATGCAAGAAGTTACGCATACATTCCTGAAGGTGCGGACTGCTGAGTAGCTGTTTTGGTGTTAGGTTCAGTGTAGAGCGTGGTGAGTGTTTGAGAGCACGGGCGTAGAAAATAGCAGAGGGAACCTTTTTGGTGGGTGTTCATGATCGTCTTTACATTGATCAAGGTCTATCAAGTTTCTCATTGTCCAGTTTAATCCATTAAGTTGGTGGTGTGGGGGGAAGTGGTTCTGGCTGAGATCAGGATCCAACCCTGGGTCACAAAAAACTAAATCAAGGATCTTAAAATGTTAATGATTTTCAGGAAAAATTAGTTTTCAATCTTTGCTACTAGCTTATTATCATCAAAATTGTAAAGCAATTAAAAAAAATGAAATATAGAAATGTGTATAGCGCTTTTCCAAGTTGAGGACTCCAACGCGCTTTACATCACAACCATCCATGTACACATTTATTTATTTATTCATATATTAACTTATATTTTAGGAGGATAAAAACCACTTGAGATGAGCCATCTCGTTTTCGAAGGTTTTCTCTAAAAAAGCATAGAAAAGGATTTAGAATTGCTTAAAAGCAACCAGTGTTGTTCATTGTTAAAATTAAACTGAAGAGACTCTTGAATTTCAATTACGCTGGATTTTGAGCAGTATAAAATTGTATCATGTGCATATAGGTGTACAGAACACAAAAAGCAACACAAAGGTAAATCATTAATGAAGATTGTTTGAAAATAACAGAGGCTCCAAGGAAGATCCTTGAGGAACGCCTCTCACAACTCCATTGATGGTAGTAAACTACATTATAGCACAGCTGCCCTGGAGGACACCGACAGCACCACCAGCAGGCAAGGAGGGGGAAGTGTCTTGCCCAAGGACACAACAACTAGAGACTGAGCATGGGTTTGAGCCAGCAACCCACTGGTTTCGGAGCAAACACCTAACCCCTGATCCACTATTGTCTCATAGTTAAGCAAAGGTCTCAAATAGGACCGAACCACTGATTTCCAAAGCAGAACACCAGTAACTGAAACCATCTACGGCACAATATAAACATTAGTTTTTCTTTATTTTAGATAAGAAAGCTTTTCTTTTTATCACCACACATCTGCTCTTGCAGTGACAGATGCAACAAGGACCCACAACAATAAATGCTTTCTACACGTCAAGATGTCTGTGAACTTGACATAACAGCAGCATTTGGTTTGTAATATGAGCAAGAAAATGATCCCGGTGGTTTCAGCTCAGAGGTAGAACAGGTTAATGCATCAAGATGTCCAGATCTAAAGTTTAAAACAACAGAATCATTTTGTCACTTGGGTTTGATTTCCTGACACATTTGTTCATATCTGTTAAAGCAACTGTTGTGGGGATATTCTCTACTTCATTATTTGTTTGAATTGTCTAAAAAACACAAAAAGTAGATGTAATGATCCAATTTAATCCTATAATCTCTCTGATAAAAGCATGTTTTATTTTTATCAGCATCATTGTGGAAGTGAGTCGACGACTCAAGAACTTATGAAAAGTTTAGGATTTTAAAAACGGCTGTCATAATCCAGATTACTCATTCCTCTGTGCAGTTTGCATTTATTCCTTTATTTGTTCCGAGTCAATAAAGAACTGCAGGGGTAGAACAGATGCATAACGGCTCCGATCACATGCAGCCATGATCAACAGTATTTCAATGTGAGAAAATAAATAAAGCATTGATTCATTTTCTGTAATCACACAGATGTGAATGGTGATTTCTTGTTTTTTCTTCTGTGATAACCAGCATGGACGTTGGGGGCCATTAGGGGGAACAACAAAACAAAACTCGGAATGCATGATTCATTTTGACAAACCCCCACTGAGGTGATTTATTCTGGTAATGAATGAGACCGATGTTTACAGAGATAACGGCCCGACGCCGCTGTAGCATTCAGTGCATGTCCAAGGCCGTAACTGATATATTAGAGGAGACTGTACATTTTTAGTTGGATCTCTGGATTTATTCACTGAAGCGTAGAGAGAATGGTGCACTCACGTTGACGTTTGAAAAGAAGGTTAGAGGAGCTCGTTTGAAGAAGTCAGTATCACACGGTGACTGCTGGTGACTAACTGGAGAAAACCGCAAATTAGCTAAATTTGCGGTTGGAATGGAAACGGATTTCTCGTGACACTTTTGCATTTGTGGACATTGTAATTGTGACATTTATGCAATATCTAATATTGCAAGTTAATTGCATTTATTAAACTTTCTGACTCCAGAAACATAAATTAGAGTAAAGCTCGTTTCACATGACTAGCCCCGCCCCTTTTTGCAATCTTAAAGCTGCAACGACAAATCAACAAATCTGCAAAACAAGCTAGTTTTTAAACACAAACCTAGACCTCTTTTATTCTCCACAAAATATTCATAGCTATACGATGTTAGAGCATTGTTAAGAGGCATAACAATTTTTTTTAAGCTAGCTTGTTTTGTAGATTTGCCATTATAGTTTTAAAGTTGCACCTGATTACCATAACGGCTCTAAAGATAATCTTATCAGATAATCCTACCATGTGTGGTGTGTTACGAGCGCTCTGGTCCTCTCAGAGCTGCCATTAAACCAATACTCAAAAAACGTGGTCTGGATCATGATGACCCTCAAAACTTCCACCCCATTACTAATCTCCCTCTCATTGCCAAAATCCTTGAACGTTCAGTTGCATCTCAGCTAACCCAACATCTCCACTTCAATGACCTCTTCGAGACCTTTCAGTCAGGTTTCCGTTCTCACCACAGCACAGAAACTGCTCTACTCAAAGTGACTAATGATCTCCTGCTGGCTTCTGACTCGGGATCTCTTTCCATACTCCTCCTCCTCGACCTAAGTGCTGCTTTCGACACAATAGATCACTCCATTCTGCTACACCGTTTGCAGTATCATACTGGCGTTAATGGTTCAGCCATCTCCTGGTTCGCAGCCTACCTCTCTAATAGATCACAATACATTTCCATAAACAATTGCAATTCCAAGATCACCCCAGTTACTCATGGTGTTCCTCAGGGTTCAGTTCTCAGTCCTCTCCTCTTCATCATTTATATGCTACCCATTGGGCGTATCATTCGTCACCATGGACTTCAGTTTCACTGTTACGCTGACGACATTCAACTCTACCTATCTACTACTTCCATTACCCCCACCACAGTTTCTACCATTACAAACTGCCTTAATGATATCAAGTGCTGGATGACCACAAATTTCCTCAAACTGAACTGCAATAAACCAGAATTGCTCATCACCGGACCCAAATCACTCTTACCATCATGTAAATACTTCTCGCTCAGCATTGATGGTCATACTGTCACTCCATCCACTCAGATCAGAAACCTTGGTGTCATTTTTGACCATAGCCTCTCCTTCCAATCACACATCCGAAATATCACTAAAATTGCCTACGAAATATTGCCCGTCTCCGCCCCATTCTATCCTTTAAGGCTGCAGAAACACTCATCCATGCCTTCATCTCCTCCAGAATTGACTACTGCAATAGCTTACTCTATGGTCTGCCTCATACACATTTAAAGAAACTTCAGTATGTCCAAAACTCAGCTGCCAGGCTGTCTCACCAGTAGTAGGGAACACATAACTCCGGTTTTACAAAGCCTTCACTGGCTTCCTGTTCTCCAGCGCATTCAATTCAAGACATTACTCATCACCTACAAAGCTCTCAATAACCTTGCCCCAGCTTATTTCTCTGACACTATACAAAACTATCACCCTACCCGCCATCTCAGATCCTCTGCTTCCAATCTGCTCTCTCAGACGACCACTTCAAAGCACCGCACCATCGGAGACCGAGCCTTTTCCGTGGCTGCCCCAACCCTATGGAACTCTCTCCCTCAACACATTCGTGATGCTGACTCACTGCAAAAATTCAAAAAACTGCTAAAGTCTCACCTATTCAATCAACCTATTCTTATATTATTCATTTGTCTTGTTTGCTAGTTTGCTTTCTTATTTGTACAGCGTCTTTGAGTAGTTGATAAAAGCGCTATATAAAACTTATTCATCATCATTATTCATCACGTCGGGAACGCTCCGATCATAAATCCAGGCTCTCAAACATGTTGGCTGCTCTTGGTCAGATTTTTGGGGACAAACAAACCTGTTGAGTGCGACATAAGGCCAATCAGAGAGCGAGGTGACGGAAATGTGCAGCACACTCAATGTCCGTGAGTGAAAGCGGTTTATGTATGTAGTCTTTCCAAGTTGCAGCACACCACACACAGTAGCACCAAAACCGATAAATCCATGATTTTTCATCACCACGTGTGTGGTCTCTCATGATTTGAAAGTTGGCTGACCGGGCTGACATTAAAGAAAATTAAAAGCCCTCACAAACGTTTTGAGACATTTTGAAAACTCCCTTGAATTTGTTGTCTGCAGTTTATCACCAGCTGTTCCATCCTAGTGTGATACTGGCTTTGGCCTTTAGCAAAAAGTACATTTGTAACCACGTAGAGAGCATTTAGAGGCTCTCTAATTCAAGTTAAAATGTCTGATCCAACCACTTGATCCAATACATGCACAACCAGTTTCCTCCAAACTGGGGGATTAAAAAAAGAGTATTTATTGGTTTAAATTTAGTTTTCCTTTGGATAAATCACCTCTGAAAGACGTTCCAGCTGTCCTTTTTCTTTGAGAATAAGATTCCTCGTTATCTCTGACACTGACGTATAAACTCACCTGAATTCTGTCACAATGAAAATTTGATCTAATGACACCTCCGCTGGGCTCTTTGTCACGTTTTTCCTCCAGTCGGAGCCCGTTGAGTAATAACATTGCTGATTAATGCTGAGTGAGTTTCATTTATCGTGCATATTTCCATCGAGTAAGAGGAGAATATTTCTTATTCATTAAGTAATCAGAGCTTTAGCTGAGGAACTGTGACTGTTGCTGTCGAGGAATTTAAAATCGATCTATTGTTGCTCAAACATTTCCTCAGCTTTCATGAGGGAAATGTGACTAATCAGACACTCCTGCAAGGAAAAACAATGTTTGCATATTTGTACCATGCAAAGATTAGGAAAATGTCTCCGCTTCCTGGTTTTATCTTTTATTTATCCTCCTCAACAACTCATTTTGGAATGTTAAAGGCACATTTGGCAATTTTGCTTGCTTTTAGCACCCCCTAGTGTCTGTTATTAATTATCTGTGGTCAAAACAAATGTGAAACTTATCTCCTCACTGTGCGTTCGTCTTTTTAACACCTTAATCTAACAGCTGAAATGTCTCCTCAGCCTTCATTAGTGTCTACAGGAGCGGTTCATCACTAAATCAAACACATCAGCTGTGTTCATGATCTAAAACATGCAGGAAACATGCTGGAAGCAGACTGCAGCACCAGGCATGTCAGCTCATTTTTTTCAAAGTCCAACAGGGAGCGGCCCGCCACTCTGAAGTTGCAAATGTGGTATTCTGGCCACAGAGGTCGTTGGAGGTCTGAGTAACCCTGTAAATCAGGGGTATTCAAGTCCTGGCCTGAAGGGCCGGTATCCAGCACATTTTAGTGGCTTCTCCACACTTAGAGGGTGTTTCTCAATCTCAAGGAACCTCGCCTTGATGCCTTGGTCCCACCCCGGTTGCCTAGGAGATAAGTCATCAGGAACCGCCAAGGCGTGCTCCAATCGGTTCCAATGTTCATGTGCTTCCAAGGCATCTGTCCTCCGTTTGTTAGCCGTTTAGCTAATTGAGCAAGGATACACGAGAGGTGCCTTGGTGACTTCTCTTGGTCAAAAATTTCCCAGAATGCAGCGCGGTATTTTCAAACAGATCTGATCAGGAGCTGGCAGCAGCTACTTCAAGAGCAAATTTCCAGTTTAAATATAAGTCAACTAATTGTAGCTATTGGGCTGATATGTAAAATGTTTATTTAGATCCAAACCAGTTATCTATGGTTGGTTAGTTGGTTAGTAGCTGCAGCTTTAGTGGCTAGCAGGTACTAACTCACTTACGTATTTGATTTAACCAATATATACACAATTAAACAAGTAAAAGACTTGTTATACATCTATATTGTAACTTAACATTACTATGATGGGCGGGGCGTAAACAGAGCACGTAAGCAGGGGGCGGGCTCTGGCCGGCCGTGGTCACGTGGGGAAATTGTTTCATTTAACCGTTTTCTTTGACCAAGGAAGGACAGTGTCCTCGGAAGCAAGGCGTCTGGCCTGGAAAGGCAGTGCCTTGGCAGGCAAACCAAGGCAAGGCGAGGTTTCTTGAGATTGAGAAACTCACTTGGTTGCTCCAACACACTTGATTCAGTGGTTGAATCACCTGTGCAGCAGCTCATCCGGCTCTAAAGAAGCCTGTTAATTACCTGCTGATTGAAATCAGGCGTGTCCAGGACCCGAATCGAATATTCCTGCTGTAAAGAATCTCTCTTTGCATCACTTATTGAAACAAGCTATAACAATAATAATAATACTTTTTAGATTTTTATTCATTAACTTCCTGTTTGGACAGATTAGCAGAATCTCAAAGGGTTAAATGACCAAACCCTCGTCTACCGCTTCTCTCACAAAGATTCAAATCTGAGAACCAGATGGTAAAACTGCTGAAGGGGGTTGGATGATGGTTTAGTGCCACACAGTGGTGAAACTTTGGCAGATGTTTAATAAAGAACACGGTTGAATTACATGGGAGTCGATGTATTACCTTAGTAGGAGAATTAAATGATGAGAAATGCAGCAATCTTAACATTTTTTTGGTTTCCAAGAAAAATTTTATATTTTAATTATTAGATGTACTGGGTTTAAAATAATATATTATTATATATTTAAAATTTAATTTATTTTCAGATTTTTTTCTTCTTTTGCAGAGAAGAACACCAAGCCTTTGCACTGGGGGGGTGTTTTCATCCTTCAGCAGTCTAAACGTGTTCAGGCCTCTCTACCCCATAGATAATATACTGATGGTGTTTCATTATAAGAGCTTTTTAGCAGCATGAGTCCACACGCCTGGCATGTTGTCAGTCCTGATCCGTGAGCGCTCACTGATCTCTCAGAAATGAGAATCATCTCTCTCCGTTCATCAGCAGCAGCAGCTGTCCTCTCGGATGCTGCTGAGTTCTGCACCTGAAGAAACGGAGAAATGTTGGTGTCGTCCATCCTGACGTGGATCCGTGCACTCTCTCCCAGTGAGAGCACTCAGTGCACCGGAAAAGGGGGGAAAACAACAACAACTCCTCTGCTGAGAATTCATTTCACATGATTTATTGTTCCTGTTAAAATGCAAATGGGGCAATGAGCAGAGGAGAAACAAGTGTCGTCTGTAACAGAGTAGTCACCTGTGAAAACACGTCTCTAGCACTCGGCTGCTATTTTGATCAGCTGGAAGAGAAAGTGAACATCTGTGTGCTTGCATGAAGAAAAATGCTGAATGTTTGGAATGTCTCCAGGAGCGCGCGTTCACATTACATTTTATATTTAGTTTAAGATATAGAATTACTGCCATTTATCTTTCTCCAAATTAAAAGCATGTTATCTTTATTTACATATTCTATTTGCATATTGAGTTTGCAGCAGTTGCTGCAAAACCGGCAGAAAATTTGGCACATTTTCTGTTTGACGTGTGCAATTTATAAATAA
The DNA here is from genome assembly GCA_006937985.1 of Aphyosemion australe. Lineage (NCBI taxonomy): Eukaryota > Metazoa > Chordata > Actinopteri > Cyprinodontiformes > Nothobranchiidae > Aphyosemion > Aphyosemion australe. The sequence goes on along the minus strand of SSNS01000029.1, from coordinate 2,279,584 downwards.
TACAGATCCAGATGTTTGTGCTGATGCTTCTGGTTTGCAGCACAGAAACGGTGTAGATGATTAGGTTTGTGGTATAAAAGGTTTACTTAAACATAAAGATGGGCCTTTAATTAGACCCAAACTCACCATTTAATAAAACCACGTGAAACTGAGAATTGTGTTTATGTTTAAGACGTGATGCATGTAAGATATGAACCATCTTTACTTTGCATTTCTTGTTCAAAAATATTCATATAAAACTGAAAACTCAACTTGAATTTTAAAATGTTTTTGATGGTGAAACTCTAGGATTAGAAAATCCTGACAGAGTGACATCACACTGTCACTTAGCATTCATGGACTCACCCATCTTGACTCACGACGGGGAAGGCTGTTGTTGGTTTAGCGTCCAGGAAACAGCAGAGAACGTCTGGGCTAGCAGAAGCTAACCATTAGCATTAGCAGCTCCACCACACAGCAGAACTCCTCCAGGCTTGTGTTATTTGTGGAGATAAAACATCAACGTTGCAGAGCAAACAGAGTCAGTGGTAGAGTCGTGTTGCTGTTAGCCAATCAGAGGAGAGATGTCCAAATATCAGGAAATAAAACTCACATCCTGCCGTCTGAAGCTACTTCCTCCTCTGGCTGAATTCTTTGTGCACAACCAGGCGCACCGGAGCTTTTTTCCCCTGCGAACGACTCACAAGACATTCATTCCTACTAGAGACCACTGCAGATGTATTATAAATATGAGTGAAGGACTTCTTTAATGTAATGACTTTTTGCATCAGAAATAATAAAATAAAGTTTTGTAGATTTGTTGTAAAGTGTGTTAAGAATAATAACGTGCTGGTAAGAATCTTTAATTATCAAAGATTTCTCTGCAGGAAGGAGCATCCTGATTTTTCTGATTTATTCTTATTTTGTTATATTTTAATTGATCCCCATGACCTGACTCTTGGAATTTTGTATTTATTACTATTTATTTTACACTGTAAAAATGGATTATTATTGTTATCATTATTTAATAACCTTGGGCAAACTAATAAATATTAATAGTTCCATTTGAAAGTCCTCATACCAAAGAATGAAAACAAGAGAAACTGTTGTCTATCTGGAGTTGGACGCATAAAAACCTCAGATTAAAAAAAAACAGTCCAAACAGATGAACTGTGTCTAGTTTCCTCATGAACGTCCAGCGGGATCTGTTCCAATATTATCCCAGAAACTGCAGGGGTGGTTCAGGAGGAATCCTGTGGAGTAATGCATCTTTCTTTGCACAATGTGTCAGAACTCTGAACAAGCTTCTTCTATGATTTATATTACTAACACACATGTGGGGGAGAACAGGGAGGAAAACGATTGGGTAGCAGGACCGTACATCGGACGGGAGTCTGTTGTTGGTTTTAGTCCTAATACACAAGGAAAACTGAGTTTTCCCACTTTAGGAAACCATTTTCCTCCAAATAAATAATAACTAAAGCTGAAGAATGTGAAGCAGCGTAGGAATTATGACGTTTTCCTCTCAGAAATGGTGGAATTAAAGGCTCAAGTAGCTTAAAGTGTATTCACAGCTTGTGCTGCAGGTTTTTCCCACTGATTGTGTACGAGTGCGGGTGTTTATTCATGTTGGGTTTTTAATCTTTTCAAATTCTGCAAGTGGAAAATTGAACACCTCAAGTGTGTCGTGATTTTCCAAAGTAAATGTCGAGTCGCTGTAATGAAACCGAGGATTAGGCCAGTCTCTCTGGGAAGATCCAAAGTCCCTCCGAAAATTACGACACGTGAAGTTTTGACTGCAGTGAAACGCTTGACTTCATCCCTCATCGTCTCTCTCCTTGTCTCTTTCTAATTTTCTCGCTGTCCCCACTCTTCATCATCTTCTGCCTGTTGTGTCCGTGCATCCCTCTACCTGTCTCGTCTCCCTCAGACACCAGCGAAGTCGCCCCGGGACTGGGAACCGGAGCCATCGTGGGCATCCTTGTCGTAGTCTTCTTCGTGCTCTTGGTCGCCGTCGACGTCACCTGCTTCTTCCTCAACAAGTGCGGGCTCCTCATGTGCGTCGCCGTAACCTTCTGTGGAAAAGCTGGACCGGGAGCCAAGAACAAGGACATCGAGGAGGGGAAGACAGCTTTCACGTAAGCGTAGCTTTGAGCTACTTTGATATCTAAGAGTGTTTGGTTTGATCAAACATCATTTCTTCATTATACTCATGAGCAAAACAAATAAATTACTGTTAAAGCTGAGACAGGAAACGGTCTCGGCACATTTCGTGGAGCTGAAATGGGCCGAGACCTTTTGCACTTTCGGATCTCGACGTGTCGCTCCCTGCGAGCAAACACTTTAAAGCTCAGCACAATCAGAGCGCAGTGTGGCGATAACAGCAAAGCTCTCGGGGGAAACCTGCAATCAGAGCGCTCGCAGGTGGAGGATGATCAAATATTGGCTGGAGTGGATCAGACAGCGTATTTGTCAGTAGAAAAAGCAATCCCGGTGAATGTTTCTGCCCCTGTTCCCCCCATCAGCGCTGATCATTTTTACTGGAGGTGTTCATGGGCTTAGACGTAGATCGGGTTACAGGAGGAGTCCTGCTACATAATTCCTGTGTGTTCCCACTTCCTCCCGACAACAGGAAAGATGAGTCCAAGGAGCCGATTGTTGAAGTGAGAACGGAGGAGGAAAACACCCCAAACCAGGAGGGAGGGGGTCCAACAGAGCCGAACGAGACCACTCCACTAACCGAACCAGAGTGAGTACGGAGCATCCATGTTTGTTCTAGGCTCATAAATGAAACAGTAATAATCACACACAATAAGATCTACTCGCCTTTCAAAAACACAAACATTAGCTGTGATTAACGTATTTAAAATCTGCAAACATTCTGACGTTGTGCTGGAGGCTCATAATGCTTCCTTTTTTCATATTTTCTCTCTAAAACCAACATTTCCCATCTAGCTGATATCAATTTAAAGCTATGATAAAAATCTAAGTAAGTTCTTACATAATTATAACAACAGTAAGGAATTATGTTGGTCTTGTTTCATAACAATGCAGAATTATCACCTTTAGTACGCGGTAGGGCTGGGCGTCATGGATTAAATATTTACCAATAGTTTTTATTTGAATCTCCATGCATAAAGGAGAACATTTGGAATGATTTTTCCAAACGATACCAGGTACAATTGATTATCATAAATAAACTGACAGTTATAATGCATGAAACTGTGGGCAATTAATTTTTTGCCACCTATTGAACTACTCGGGAATTGATAAGGAATTGCATTGATAGACAGAATCGACAATGCCATTGATATTGATATATGACCCACCCCTAGTGGCCACTAGGGGTGGGTCATATATTAATAAGATAAAAAATATATCATAAGATGCTAATTTTGTGAAGGCTATCATGGCTGGAATCGAGTAGGAAACCATAACTAGTAGTTTCTGAGGGATTTTGGCGGGCCCTCGTACCGGTCACCTGGTTACGCTGGGGGGGGCTAACGTACCCCAAAAAATGACAAACCTCAAAGCTAACTGGAAAGTTTAGTTTTAACTCTGAGATTTTTAGGAATCTTGACAAAACTTTTCTGTAAATTCCCCAGATAATTGTATTTTTCACCCTTTTGGTGTTCAGTCTTGTTGGACCGGATCATTGAAGGAAAACACAATGCCTATTTGTCATCATCTCACACTATCAGGGGCCTCAGTAGCATGAGGAAGATCAATACGCAGCCACAACAGCTTGGCTGGTCACCAGCCTGGTCTGGTTTACCTCAGTTATACCAACTAATACTCTATACTTCTCTGTTGGTGTGTCAGTGTTACAAAGCAATTCGCCAGGACAGCAGGGGGCGTAGAGCTTTTCTGGCCAGTAGTGGGTTTGCCTACCGTTGCAATCACAGACATATTTACGTAGACGACTCGTGGACTGGCGCTGCCTATAGGAGCTGCCGTAGGGGCCGGCCGCCATCTTAGTTGGGTCTCCATTTGCCCCCAGTGCATTCATTTCTACTGAGGAAGGTGCCTACCCAGCTAAAAACACATTTTATCAAGCTTTATCACAAAATCAGACACATGGTATGGCATGATAATTAAAATATAAACATAATTAAACAAAATAAATTAAAATATAAAATCCCATCAGGTAGGCTAGAAAAGTCAATAGTAACCCCACGTGGTCTGTTTTTAATAGTACGCTGGTTGTTGCATAGTGGTCCACCCTGTATTGACTTTGGAGAGTGAGGAGACCCATCCAATATGGCGGCGACACTGTTACGCTCCCCAGCTCCCATTGGGGCGTCTACGTATTCATGTCTATGGTTGCAATGACGTCACTGGTCAACGACAGTTTATTTACTTCAGCTTGTAAACAAAAATCCACTCAAGGATCAATGACCGAGAGAGAGAGCAAGTTTTAAAACGGTGTTCTCTGGGACTAAAGGGTTAAAATTACACGAACTATTTAGTTTTTAATGAAAGTTTAAAAACACAATTCAGACTAAAACATTCCCTTTTCTGTGCTTGTGTGAAGCACCTGAACACTTTCTTCACTTTCCTTCTAGTTTGCTGTCAGGTTGTTTCGTTCCTCCCTCACAAATATTATGTTGCTAACATTTTGTTGACGTAGATTTAGCTTTTCCACTGAAACACAGAAGCACTCGTTTGACTTGTTTTGGTCCTGACTTCCACTCCTCACGGTTTTTTTTTTTGCTTTCTGCTTCCTCTCCTGTGTTCGCTCCTCACCTCTCCCTTCTTTTGTTTTCCTCGCTGCTCCTCACCAAACAGGCCTGCTGCTGCAGACTTAAACCCCTCCACTGCTGCTAACTCCGTTTCTGAGAGCGTTAGCACGTCGCAGAATAATCCTGCACCCAATCCAACCAAAGGAGCTCCTGCCAAGTCTTCTCCCAAAAACAGCACAGCCAGTTCGCTCAAAGCTGACCCCGAACCTAACATTGGGCCTCTGGTCGACCTGAGCGACACTCCTAGAGTTGCTCTTTCCTCCAACCCGACACCTTCTGTGTTAGCGGCTAACGCTGACGCGTCACAGAGAGCCTCAGAGAGAGCCCCCGACTGCAGCCAGAGTAAGGATTTACACGTAGACGGCCCGGCCAAGGATGCTCCCAATGCCCCGAGCTCAGACTCGACCACGTCAGCCCAAAATGAGTATGAACATCTCCATTTCACGTACCCTCACCTCTGTTGTTGTCACCTCATCAGGCTGCCATTACAAAGGAAAAGCAACACCCTTGAATGCTAAACTTTAGCTTTGACTCCCACATGCAAAGATTAGCTTCTGATAGAAAATAGAAGCTCTAGGATTAAAAATCCTGACAGATCTACGTCACTTTTACACCAGCCCAGGGGGCGAATTAGTAAAAACTCTGAACGAAAAAATGTCCAAGCATCATCAATGTCTGGTATAAGGGACCCCCAATTCACAGATCGTAGATCCTGCAAATAGTTTTCAGCATTGAAAGCTGATGTAATCACCTGATGAATTACAACCAATCAGCATGAGTTACCCACAAGTCCCGCCCGACGACTCCGGGCCATTTCCGACGACCGACCCCAGTTCAGGTACTCCGCTGGTCCCTGGCATGGCCCAGACGCTGGGTCTTTCTGGACAGTTAAGTGAAATAAACGAGAAGTCTGGTAAAATGACCCAGAAGTTCTGAAACAAGCCTATAAAGATAAGTGACCAGATACAAAATATTCCCCTTCCTGGATGCTTGTATCTTTTTGCTGCAGAGTTTCTAATGTGTGCAATTCTAAAAAGCCTCAACGTGACAGAAACAGTTTTATTTTGTGTTTAATCGCACAAAAATACCCACAACAATCACGATTCTGCATCTGTTTGAAACCTGCAGCTAAATGTACCAGCCTGATACCATTTCATCAGCCCCTCCAGAAGCTGCTGACCCATAGCGGATTTTGATGGGCTTGATCCCACTCTGAAATATGTTTCAGCCGTTGGCCCGGTACCAGAATTCAATAAGTATCAACAGCGGGCAGAGATCCAGAGGCAGACTTCAGCAGAAGCCATAATGCACCTGAATAAGCTACAGCTACAAATCATGTGACAGGTTGAAGAAAGAGCACAGCTGGCGTTGGAGACGCGCCCCACTTTGGAAAACTTGTGAAAGTTTTTTTAGGGTGACCTGTTTTCTGATGAGCAAACACAAATGCATTGTGGGAAACAAAGTTAAACATCCGTCAGATTAAATTCAAACATAAAAACTTCTGATTTAAGGAACATTTAAGGGTGGGATTTCCTTTAATGGTGCCAGATGTCGGCCATGTAGCTAAACGTCAGATGATGCTACCAGTGCATGCCTCCATCATCGAGCTTCCGCCTCCATCCCCCACCCGTTTGTTTCTTTCTTCACCTTCTGAGACAAGCTTTTCTCCCATCCTAGAGCTTCTAATGTCATTCCTGGTTGATTCATTTGCAAATTAAAAGGTAAGAAGGTGAAATTAGGGGTGTCAAATTATGAGATTAATTAATCACAGCTACATTTAGTGCACTATTTTTTAATCGAGTTAATCTCATTTTTAATCTATAACTTTACTGGGACTTTTCCAGCCTACCTGTTGGGATTTTTTATTTAAATGTTTTATTTATTTTATGTAATTATATTTATATTTAACTATCATGCCATACCACGTCAGATTTTGTGAAAAAGCGTAATATTTTGTGATAAACTGTCAGTGTTGATATTCTAACTTACAGCGCTGTAATTTACAGGCCTATTTTAATTTGAGATAAATGAGTTCACTTAGGTTATTCTACATTGACCTGATGTTTTATTTTTAAATTCTAATTATTCCAGACTGACAAAAGAGCACAGTGTTATTCCGCCTTGGTGATGTAAAAGGAACGTTTAGAAGTCTGTTAAACAATAAATGACTTCATAAAGCCAGTTTTTATGTTATATATTAATCGTTTAGTCTGCAACAATAATGTAATGAATTTAAATAAAAATACATCAAAATGAGGGCTTTTCTCATCCATTAGTAGGTGAGATTAAAAAAGAGATTAATTAGATTAATTAGTTACAGGTCATAATTAATTCATCTAAAAATGTAATCTCATGACAGCACTAGATAAAATGATGCATTTAATCGTGTTTATTCCAAACGTCTCACATGTGCAGAATGAACAACAGGATGATCAGAACTTAAATTGTTGATGCTACAGTTAGAAAAATAATCAGGAATGTTTTTAATCAACACATTTTGTTTAGACTAATGGACTCCAAGGAACATGCAAGCCTTCTTTAGGGGGTCGAATACATTAGAATAGATCGTTTTAAGATCAGTAGGAGAGACACACCTGTAGAGAACGTCTAATTAGTGAGGCCACGCCCCTAACCATTATGTCACTTTTGCTGTGGGGTCACAATCACTTCCTCTGACCATGATGCCTGCTCTGAAGTGTGGGTTTGATGGTTTTTAGGGGCGTGGCCTCACTAATTGGAGGATTCTCTACAGGTGTGTCAGTCAGATTGATCTTTAAAAGGACTTGGTGTTGTTGAGGACCTGTTTGGGTTTAACTGGTCTCTGTGGCGACATGATGAAGGCTTTTAGATCATTTTAGACGAGAATGACTTAGTCCTCAGTGAGCTGGACTCACAGAGAACCCAAGAGCTGCTCCTACATGAACTTTATTGACATATTTTAGTTTATTAATTACATTTTTGGCTCTTTTCTTACTGAAACTTAATGGTGTTGGTGGAGAATTCTCATCATAGCCACCAGTAACTGTGAAAATCAAAGTTTTTTATTTCTCAACAGGATAAACTCCTTAGTTCGCACAAAATATTTTATTGTAGAAAAATGTGTATTAAATAATTTTAAGTGTTAAATGCATTATAAAACTATTAAAAACCACTCATAATTCAAAGATTATTAACTAAGCAGACTAGATAAATGAACAGGAGTGCATGCATTTATTGTGTTAATATCAGATTTAGTCTTAAAGTCATTTCCCTTCTTCATCCTAAATGTGTGGCTGCAGGTTTTTCACCTTTAAGCGTCTGTTAGGGCTTGTAGCTGATGGACTAGGGTCATATAAAAAATATGTCGGTGCAAACCTAAAACGTGAATTATTCTAAGGTTTAAGAGTGAAACATGAATGTTTCATAAATGAAATAATAAAATACCATAATTATAAAAAATGGAATATTTCCTTCCCAGCTGTTAATTCCCACAGTCATGCTTTATACCAATCATGATTTTGGATTTTGAAATTCTTCCGAAGTCGATGAAAGTTAGAAAGGTCATCCCAGGTCAGGTGTCTGGAAATATAATTTCTATTGGAATGAAGGTTAAATGTGTGAATTCCATGCAACCCGTGTGACCATCAGGTGGCGCTGTGGCTTTAGAATATTCAAACATTTTGTTCCAAATGAACGTTCCAGATCTGCCGTCGTTACTGACTGCGTGTGAAACCAGCGGAGTGGAGAAAACCAAGGACTACGTACGCTGGGAGGGTGATTATCTGATGAACAGCTGAGGTGAAGCAGGCGTGAAGAAGCTGGGAGACAAAAGGAGATGAGAGAAAATAAAACAACTATATTAAAACCAGATAATGGGATCCTATCAGCAGTCTTTTCTGGTCGAAATGCTTCCTCATACTTTATATTTCCACTCAATCCACGACCGCTTGGTGCATTTTGATTGTAAACACCGCTCTCAGAAACCTGATGGCCCCATTTTCTCTTGGGTCCAAGCTGTAATTTCATCTCTCCTGTCCAAGACTTGATTCCTGAGCCCGTGAAGCCAACGAGGTCACTGGCCGGCTCCCTCACCGCCTTCTTGCTCACTCAGGTGGACAGAGGAAGACGTCGGTGATGAAGTGTTTAGAGGGATGTTGTCAGCTCAGAAGCAGTTTGATGAAACAAACGTTGTCATTGCAGAGATTTTTCTTCCAAAGTCTGACGGGACTAAAGCACCGCTCTCCCGTGGATAGGGATGGGTACCTTTGACATTAAAATCGATACGGTACCAATTCCCAGTACCTAAAAATCTACACCAGTACTTAACAGTACCAATGTTCGAAACTTTTGAATGTTTAATAATTCATTAAATCTCTTTTTTAAGTAAATATATATATTTTTCTCAATATATACCTTATTTTTACCGGACCACATGCGCGCGTCTCTATTTCACTAAGCCAGCCCAAAAGAACTTAAATGGGCGGGACTTGTGGTTAACTCATGCTGATTGGTCCGACTACGCTAAACAACCAGCATTAGGAGAGCTGGAAGAGTTGCTGCTTAAGCAGAATGGAAGGAAAAGAAATCAATTTCCTTTGATGCTGCTTCAACATCGCCCTTTCTAAACTCCGACGCTGAAAATCCCCCCACAGCGTCGTAACTTACGACGCTTTTGGTCTCCTGCAGAGCCGTAAAAAACGCCATTTATTTCTGGTCATAGAACACCGCTCCTTTCATCGCTCTCCTGGTCCTCCAGATGGATGAAATCATGACAGAATAAAACTTTTAATGTTATTAATGTCAGTGGATGCCTTTTGGCGCTGATCAGTGACGTCGCTAACTGCTGAAACAGTCGTGATATGCTAACGCCGTAGCAAAGTCCTGAAAGGGCCGACGGCTGAGAGGACTGAGCCATTGTTTTTTTCCCAGTCACCTTCCCAGAAATTTCCCAGAACTCCAACAGTAGAAACACATTCACACACTCACTCACACCTAGGGACAGTTTAGAGTCGCCTATCAACCTAACATGCCTGTTTCTCACCTGAGTGAGAAAGCCGGAGTTCCCAGAGAATTCCCACAATGCATCAGGAGATCATGCTAGCTCCACGCAGGAAGGCCGCAGCCAGAATTCAAATGACAACAGCACCGTCCGAAGTTCTAAATTATAAAAGTCTCGTAAGGAAGCCAGTGGCTTCGATTGAATCGTCTACAATTCAATCCCCAACTGGAGCTTAAAGCAACAGTTGGCAGCCGGATGACGCTAAAATGTTTACGTCACTTAAAGATGAGGACCAGGAAAATTTGCACCTCTTCTGTCTGCTTCTCACACCAAACCTGTCTCCTGAGCTCATAAACAGCCATCCGCCCCAACTTGGTGTCACGCCGATGACGCCGTACGGGGAAACGAGCTCTTCTAGAACCACACATCAGCTGACGGCGTCCCGCGGGGGACAGACCTGTTTGTGTTTGGTTTTATTCCAGCCTCTGCAGACCCATTAGGGGGATGCTAGTAGAGCCGTGGACTACACACTCCACTTCCAATTCATTATTTAAAGCAACGTTAGGGATCAGGTGCAGGAATGTGAGGTGAGATGGATTCATCCAGCATGTGGGTCACTCCTAACTTTAAAGACTGGAGCTATTTAGGAGCCGACTATTTAGAAATGGAAGAAAAAGGCCAGAAATGTTGGATTTAGGTGATGCGTGGCTTTAAAGTCTCTTCCTTTGTGTGGGAGCTCAGCTGAGTCCAGATGGCATGTAATCCTCTTGTGTGTTGTCGTCTGCGTTGAGGGTTTTGCCTCAGTCCCTCGTTCCCTGGAGCGTCGTGCCTACTGTACCGGCCCTGTGTCATTCCACATCAGCCTCCATTGTTCCTGGAAAGTAGCTGTGACATCCATGTGCTCCTGTTTGATGTCTGCCTAGGATAGCGAGCTTGATCCCATTATGTGTGAAACACATTCAGTTCCAGGAGCGAAAAAACAAATTCCTGCATGTTTCTGTTCCATCCTCACCCCCCTCGTCTTCCCTCTTTCTTCCTTCTTTGTGAAAACGACACAAAAGGCAGCTCTGAGCCGACCGTTTAGCTGCTTACTGGTGCTAACCGAATCTCCTCTGTTTCTTCTTCTTTTGTCTCACTCGTTTGTTTTTGCTCACAGCGGTAAAACCGTGAAGGACGATAACACCAAAGGCGAGACGGAGGTGAAGAACGCCACGGCCGAGGTGAAGGCGGTTCCCAACGAGGCTCCTCAGGCCAACGGCAACGAGAGCAAAGCGTAACCTCCTCGTCTCCAGCGGCGGGAGGAGGAGGGCGGTTGGGACCGGGAGGGTTTTAGGGTTAAAAAAAAAAAATGGGGTGGTCACAGTCACTGAAACCTCAAAATCACGTCACACACCGTCCCATCACAAACATAAACCTGGTTCTACCAGAGTCCATGAGACCTCATGCCTTAGTTCCTCTGACATCAGTTGAGAAAATCAAAATAAAGAATCCTTCTCTGATTTGATTATTTTTGTCTGGATTATAGTCGATCAGCTGATTGCGACAGATCTGAATCTGCACCACATGGTTGAACTGTAGCTTTACACACGTTACTGCCTTCATGATGCACACAAATGTTAAACTCCACCCACTTTTATTCTTTTTATGCAGTTGGGTCTTCAGTAATGGCTGTAATGGATTATGGGTCATTTTCTAGCTTTTTTAATGTCTCATTAGCACATCTGTCTGTTTTTTAAGTTACTGTATTTCTGTATATTATTTTGTGATTGGGTTTAATTTTTTCATATTTGTTTAATTCTTTTGCATTTTTTCTGATTTCAGTCAAACAAACATTTAAAAAACGAAGGAACTGAAGAAAGACGGGACAAATATTTCATTTCCAGTAGCTTCCTGCTGTTTTGTCCTTTACGATATTTTTTTCAGTACTTTTAATTTCCTAGAATTGTTCCGTTTTTGGTGGCTGTTGAGAATAAAAGGTAAATAAAAACGTTTCAACTCAAATTTGATTTGTAACAACATTTTATGCTTTTAGAAAGTCGTTTTTTTATGTTTTTCAGGTTTATAATTTAGATTCCAACACATTTTATTTATTGCTGGAGCTCACCAGCTCTATACGAGTATCTACTTTCCGTTTCATCACCTCCATCACATCAGAACCCATTTAGAAGCAGAAATCCTGCCTTATTTTGTCTGAATTGTGTCTTAAATATTCAAAACCCTGCTCGTATGTGTTCTGATTTCAACCAATCAGAAGCCAGGAAGTCATGTGACCAAATATATGGAGTTGGAGATGTACCCACACTAACTGGACCAATGAAATGTAAATAATGAGACCCTCGCCTAAAACAAACCAGTTATTCTCGGTCGTAGATGAAATGAGTTAAGTTATAAAGATGGAGGAACATTGTACACTGTAAAAAATGACAGCAGCTTTTAGTCTGGGTGTGGGTAAAACGTGACGACATGAAGGGTTTTAGTAGCATCTCTTCTGTAGATTATTCTCTTCATCTTCTTTTCTATCACACACACACACACACACACACAGGTGTGCTGGTCTGGTGTGTTACCTGGCCATTTTTGGAGCATTGTAGTCTAATAAGAGGTCACGTGAGTTCAATTTATGAGCTGAAAATTTTATTTTTAAGGAATTTTTATTTGATATGAACTCGCAAATTTAAGGCAAACTTTTTTTTACATGTACTGATTTTCTAAATCTATAAAACAAACATCATTATTGCATGAATTTGGTTCCAATAATCTCATTTTTGGTTTATTTTGAGAAAATTGGTCACTTTCATTGATAATGCAGGCATCTTAATGTTTACTGAGGCCGGTCAGAAGACAAAGGCAACAAAAAGTTTAACTTTATGGAGACAAGCTTCTTACAAAAACAGTAGCCGATGCTGATTAGATCCATTCCTGTTTTATTCTACTTGTTAAAACGTAGAAACTCAGCTGATCCTGATTTTACCAGCCCGTTCTCAGCATCTATAGATTTTATTAGAGTGGTCGTTGAGGTTATTTTGTGCCTCTTTAGCTGAGATAAAATCATTGCAAACTGAAAATAACATTTTTCATTAAAAATTTTTTTTTCAATTGATCATTTTTAAAAACCCAAATTCACGCACCAGACTTCCTGTGGGAATAAAGGAATCATTTTTAATCTCCGGTATCGATGATGGAATCTAAACGAACGTACTTGGCTCCATCTTTAAATCCACATATGTCCGACCATGCAGCTGTGTTGTTTTTTACAGTTTTCTTTCCGCTCTAGACCTCGAGCTAGTCCCGTGATCCGCCGTGTCCTCGTCGTAGATCTGGTGTCTAGTGTTAACGTGAGAAGATGTAGCAGTAGTGCTGTGGTGCAGGCGTCTGACAGCAGGAAGACACAGTGCCTTTGATTTAGGAAAGTCGTGACGTGCACTCCGATCCTCTTCGTATCTGCATCCAAGGCTCCACCCTCCCGACATTCCGTCTTCACCGTTGTTTGTTTAAATCCTCTCATTTATTCTGACGGCTCTATTGTCATGGTCCCTTTCTGTACATAAATGTTTTCTCAATGGAAAATTCTGATTTTTAACAATTTATCATTTTAGCTTGTTACAAACACCTGATTGGTTTATGAAAACTAAATAAAATGATGCCGTTGAACTATTTTAATTTAAAATATTTGATGCAAGGCCCAAAAGGACATTAAAAGGGTCAAAAAGAAACTTCCCTTTTAATCCATTACAAACGAACAAATTTGTTATTTGTGTTTTTCCCCAGTTGTTGTGAATCTTGTTCTGTTTGTAAATTTAATTTTACACATCTTTGAAAAGTCATGGAAGGTTTAAAATGTTCATGAATGTTGTGTAATAAGCAAAAAAAATGAGATTTTCTTGTTTTTTACCTTGTAACATTGTAAGTTTTGTCTGTTTTTTCTTTGTTACACCTCCATGAGAGACGAAGCCTCTGAGGAAACCCTGATTCAGCTTGTTGTTATCAGGATGTGTGAAAATAAACATGCAGAATAAATATTCTTCCCAGGTTTTCTGCTAGCGCAGCTCCCATCTTTACTGTATTTTATGGTTTTGCTGTTTCGCGCCGCAGCCTTGAGCCTCCGCTGCCAGCAGCCGGTCGCTGTCATCGATCCACAACCGTCTGGGTTTCTCGTCCTCGGCGGCGCTGTCCCTGGTCCTGATGTAAATACTGAATACTAACAGAGGAGAGGAAGGAAAACACAATATGACTTTGGAATCTGTCAGAAATGTTTGTGTCAATAAAGTTTGAGAAAAAACAAACTGGTTATTTTTCCTTCTAAAAAGTTCAGAGCTCTTTAATTTGTATGGGACTTTTTATTTAATATAAAAAAATAAGTAAAAATTTTAATTTATATATATATATAGACATTTTTTATTTAGTTATATTTTATTATTTTTTGATATTTATTTTATATTTAGTTTTGTTTTATTTGCTTACGGTTAATCGTTTCCAGCTTAATAAATCCTACGTCTGCATATTTTCAAGAAACATTTCAAATATTACCATATTTAAATAATATTTCTACCAAAAAAAGACAGATTATTGGTTTACAGATGTTCATGTCTATTTATGTGTCTAAAATAACATAAAAACAATTATTTGGATTCAAGTATTTAGCTAAATGAGTGCAACTCCAGAAAATATTCAGATCATTAGTGTAGATGTGTTGAACTGAAAAGTGTGACCAACAAATACTATGTCAAACACAGCTTTAGGTCGTCATGGAAACGTTAAAAAAATACCATTAAAAATGAGAATTGAAGATGGATGCAATAGAATCTGTGAGACATCTTGCTCAGGTCATGTTTGTGAAGGAGAACATGTTCTAAAACCCTTCATCTGGGAGAAATAAACCATGCACTTCTGCATGTTGGCCACTAGAGGGCAGCATGGGTCTGGTTATCAGAGGACTCCTTTACTGTTTGACAGCTGCAGAACATCACAGAACCTGCAAGCATGTGTGCATCAAGACAGATGTTAGGGTACGGTTTTAAAATATGAAAAAAAGGTGTCTGCCTCCCGGACTAAAGCTGGGAGCTGGTTCCACAGTAGAGGAGCCTGATGACTAAAAGATCTGCCTCCCATCCTACTTTTAGATATTCTAGGAACCACCAGTAAACCTGCAGTCTGAGAGCCAAGTGCTCTGTTAGGAACATATGGAACAATCAGATCACTGATGTATGATGGAGCTTGATTATTAAGAGCTTTATATGTGAGAAGGAGGATCTTAAAATCTATTCTGAATTTAACAGGCAGCCAATGTAGGGAAGCTAAAACAGGAGAGATGTGGTCTCTCTTTTATTTCTCATCAGAACTCTAGGTGCAGCATTTTGGACCAGCTGTGGACCTGCTGATAGTAATGAATTACTGCAGTAATCCAACCTTGAGGTAATAAATGCATGAACCAGTTTTTCAGCATCACTACTGGAAAGGAGGACAATATTATATTAGAGCAAGAAATGGTGAAACCAAAACATGTCGGTGCAAACCTAAAACCTATCTGGATCTTTTGGTATGATTTTTTTTCATTTCCTTCCCAGCTGTTAATTCCCAAAGTCATGCTTTATACCAATCAGGATTTTGGATTTTGGAATTCTTTCGAAGTCGATGGAAGTTAGAAAACTCATCCCAGGTCAGGTGTCTGGAAATATTGAATTTTTATTGGAATAAAGGTTAAATGTATGAATTCCATGCAACACGTTTGACCATCAGGTGAAACCAGCGGTGTGGAGAAAACCAAGGACTACGTACGCTGGGAGGGTGATTACTCGATGAACAGCTGAGGTGAAGCAGGTGTGAAGAAGCTGAGAGAAAATAAAGCAACAACAGCAAAGTCCTGAAAGGGCCGACGGCTGAGAGGACTGAGCCATTGTTTTTTCCCAGTCACCTTCCTAGAAATTTTCCAGAATTCCAACAGTAGAAACACATTCACACACTCACTCACGCCTAGGGACAGTTTAGAGTCGCCTATCAACCTAACATGCCTGTTTCTCACCTGAGGGAGAAAGCCGGAGTTCTAAATTATAAAAGATGAATTGGCAAAACATCTGGTAAGGAAGCCCGTGGCTTTAATTGAATCGTCTACAATTCAATCCCCAAGTGGAGCTTAAAGCAACAGTTGGCAGCCAGATGACGCTAAAATGTTTGCGTCACTTAAAGATGAGGACCAGGAAAATTTGCGCCTCTTCTGTCTGCTTCTCACACCAAACCTGTCTCCTGAGCTCATAAACAGCCCTCCGTCGCAACTTGGTGTCACGCCGATGACACCGTACGGGGAATCGTTAGGGATCAGGTGCAGGAATGTGTGGTGAGATGGATTCATCCAGCATGTGGGTCACTCCTAACTTTAAAGGCTGGAGCTATTTAGGAGCCGACTATTTAGAAACGGAAGAAAAAGGCCAGAAATGTTGGATTTAGGTGATGCGTGGCTTTAAAGTCTCTTCCTTTGTGTGGGAGCTCAGCTGAGTCCAGATGGCATGTAATCCTCTTGTGTGTTGTCGTCTGCGTTGAGGGTTTTGCCTCAGTCCCTCGTTCCCTGGAGCGTCGTGCCTACTGTACCGGCCCTGTGTCATTCCACATCAGCCTCCATTGTTCCTGGAAAGTAGCTGTGACATCCATGTGCTCCTGTTTGATGTCTGCCTAGGATAGCGAGCTTGATCCCATTATGTGTGAAACACATTCAGTTCCAGGAGCGAAAAAACAAATTCCTGCATGTTTCTGTTCCATCCTCACCCCCCTCGTCTTCCCTCTTTCTTCCTTCTTTGTGAAAACGACACAAAAGGCAGCTCTGAGCCGACCGTTTAGCTGCTTACTGGTGCTAACCATCGACATATACTGTATATATATGGACATAGCCCGCCCATTTGGACATTAATATCCAAAATGATTCAAAATAGGAGGTTCCCACCTCCTCCATTTTGGCTGAGACACATGGCTCGTCACGCCCAGAAAATCCATAAATGGGAAAAGAGGTGGAGCTGAGGGTGGGGCAGTGAGGGTGGGCGATAAAGACCCAATGTATCTACTAGCTAAACGTAGCTAACCCCCGAAGACGGAGCTCCGAGACAGCGACCCACGCAGCTGTCTGGCTTTCGTGCGAGGCTGCAGCGCTGGTCGTCTGTGCAGCTCTAATATGGACTGTAAAAATACAAGCAGAGCCTCAGACCGCTGCGATCGGAGCCGTGCGCCCTGGCTGCTTAGCTCACGCTCCGCTCCGCACTGGGGGAGGTCAGCGGGACATTAGCTACATGCTAGCTCAAAGCTAGTGGAGTTTTTTGGGCGCTTTTAGCTAGAGGAACGCGGTTTAGTGACTCGAAAGTGTAGATCAGCTCAAACAGCTGAATTGTTTCCCTCAGAGTTCCACAGGCGACCACCGCAGCCTCAGATGGAAGCCACACGGCCGAGTGTGCCAGCTCCCTTGGGAGAAGGGAGTGTGCTGCTGCCTGTGTGTAGCAGCTTTTCCCAGACAGGAGAGGCCGGGCGCCCGCCTTGCTGGACTGCGTGCCTCCGCAAGGATGAAGCGGCACATTCGCGGATCTCTGATCGCAGGGCCACCGCTGTTAAAATGAGAGGCACGTTGCCGAAACTCGGCAAACCTTCATTCTGCAGTGGCGACCGGGCGGGACTTTGACCGTGGTGGACCAGCGAAGCCCCGAAGCCTCCACTAGCTAGCCTCGGTTAGCTCACCTAGCTCGAGTTACAGTACCCAGTCAGCCCCACGAACACGTTATATTTCAACCCATCTTTGACCAAGCAGTGTTATGTTAAACACAAAGCATCTGCATAATTTTACTTACTGATAAAAATGAAGCAGAGACTTCTTGGATGGTCTCTTGGTGCAAACAATTTCACAACTTTCCCTCTTTGTCCAAATAATTCCATGATTAACATCCGAACACGCAGAAAACAGCTAAAGTTCAGAGAGTCTAAATGGCCGAACATCTATTAACGTGAGGCTGAGGCATTCTTGGAGCTAGCCGCTTATGCTAGCTCTGACGCTAGCTCTGACGCTCATGCTAGCTGTCAATCAAATCTAATTATTCATAATTTCAAGCATTTAATGAGGAAGAGTTAGGAAATATTCACCCCCCTCAGAGTTGTCATGACTGTAAACTACACCTAGAATGGATAATCGAACCAGGCTGTAAAGACATTTATTTCTGCTTTTAACATGGGAGTCGATGAGGATGTGCTCACTTCTGGAGCCACCCCCAGTGGAAGAAGGTGGAACTGCAATTGTTGGCACTTCCTTGTTTGCATTAGGCCTGAGTCTGGGGGGATCCCGCTTGGCGCTAACCCAGTCTCCTCTGTTTCTTCTTCTTTTGTCTCACTAGTTTGTTTTTGCTGAATCTTGTTCTGTTTGTAAATTTAATTTTACACATTTTTGAAAAGTCATCGAAGGTTTAAAATGTTAATGAATGCTGTGTACTATGAAAGAAAAATTAGATTTTCTTGTTTTTTACCTTGTAACATTGTAAGTTTTGTCTGTTTTTTCTTTTTGTGTTAAAGTCTGTCACACCTCCATGAGAGACGAAGCCTCTGAGGAAACCCTGGTTCAGCTTGTTATTATCAGGATGTGTAAAAATAAACATGCAGAATAAATATTCTTCCAAGGTTTTCTGCTAGCACAGCTCCCATCTTTACTGTATTTTATGGTTTTGCTGTTTCGTGCCGCAGCCTTGAGCCTCCGCTGCCAGCATCATCGATCCACAACCGTCTGGGTTCCTCTCGTCCTCGGTGGCGCTGTCCCTGGTCCTGATGTAAATACTGAATACTAACAGAGGAGGAGAGGAAGGAAAACACAATATGACTTTGGAATCTGTCAGAAATGTTTGTGTCAATAAAGTTTGAGAAAAAACAAACTGGTGTTACTTTTTCTTCTAAAAAGAGTTCAGAGCTTTTTAATTTGTAT
Source organism: Aphyosemion australe (assembly GCA_006937985.1). Classification (NCBI taxonomy): domain Eukaryota; kingdom Metazoa; phylum Chordata; class Actinopteri; order Cyprinodontiformes; family Nothobranchiidae; genus Aphyosemion; species Aphyosemion australe. Next base: position 2,260,950 of record SSNS01000029.1, on the reverse strand, counting down.
GGGACTTTTTTTTAATATAAAAAATATAAGTAAAAAATGATTTATATATATAAATATTAAAAATTTTCATATGTCATTTTTTATTTTAGTTATGTTTTATAAATTTTTTAATTATGTTTGATGTTTTATTACATATTTGTATTTGTTTTGTTGTATTTGGTCACAGTTAATCATTTCCAGCCTAAAAAGTCCTGACAATTACCTAAATAAGAAAATGCATCATTACCTACATCTGCATATTTTCAAGAAACTTTTCAAATATTACCATATTTAAATAATATAAAGTTTTGGTTTACAGTTGTATTTATGAGTCTAAAATAAAAATAATGAATGAGCTGAAAGAAAATATGGCCTCTAGTATTTAAGTTAAGATTTATTTATATTCAAGTTTTTTAGCAAAATGAGTGCAGCTCAAGAGAATATTCAGAATATTAATGTTTAGATGTGTTAAAATGAAAAAGTGACCAATAGAGACTTTATATCGTCATGGAAACGTAAAAAAAATACAAATAAAAAAGAGAATTTAAGATAGATGAAACATAAAGCATCTGTGCGATGTCTCAGGTCATGTTTGTGAAGGAGAACATGCTCTAAAAAAATCAGGAATCATGCACTTGTGCATGTTGTCCACTAGAGGGCAGCATAGGCCCAGGGATCAGACAAACATGGAGTCCTTTACTGTTTGACAGCTGCAGAACATCACAGAACCTGCAAGCATGTGTGTGCATCAAGACAGATGTTAGGGTACGGTTTTAAAATATGAAAAAAATACATTTTAATCACTCAAGTTTTTCAATTCATTTGCAAAAGCTTGTCAGACTCGTTTTACGCTCTTTAGGATAAAAAACAGGCAGGTGATCTGAAATCTGGAGTTGAAAATGAGAAAGAAAAACGTGTTTTCTGTTAATCCCGGTTCTTTGAGCTAAATCGGCATCATCAGGTACAAAACTCATAAATCGGTATTGGCCTTCACAGCCAGAATCGGTGCATTACTAACAGATTTAATTGTCTCCAAAAGAGCAGTAGTATATGTAAGAATATTCATTTTCTTCACACTGAACTGAGTAACCTGGAGATAGACTGTTCCTGGGTTTCCACGTTTATTTTAGAGTAAGAACTAAAAACTGAATATGCCTAAAGGGAAATTAGCTGCCAACAAACACGCAGCAGGTGGTGAGAACAAACCAGAAAACGCTGATTTTCCCCTAAACTAATTCAATTATTTATAACAGAAACTTCCCATAAAGCCATCTGAGTCCTGCTAAAATCCACTCTTCTTCTTCTCAGAGTCAAATAAGTTCAGTAAAAAACTCCAAATAAAACTTTCCTCTGATGATCGCCTCGTTTCACTCAGAAATCTTGAATTCTGTTTGACAGCAATAAGAAAAAAGCACCTTTGTGACGAACAGCAGGGATCTGAAGGCGTGCAGCATCTTTATCTTTCTCTGCTTTTCATCATTTCTCATTAAATAAACATTTCTGAGGACTCGGTTTCACCGACCTGCGTTTAATCCGAATATTAATGAATGTTGTCTGATAACTTTCTCCATGTTGTTTTATTAATTTCTGGAGAATAAAGAGGAACTTTTGTCTCCTCCGCCTCCTTTTTTCTTATACAGAAAAACTTCTTTCAGCGGTAAAATAAACAGACTTCATTTCCATACAAGCTGCTCTGAGTCGCCAGGATGGAGCCGATCAGATCCTGGCATGGGTCAGCAGAGCCAAACAATCCCAGTTTCCCTCTGGTCTCTTCAGACCTACACACACACACACACACACACACACACACACACACACACACACACACACACACACACACACACACACACACACACACACACACACACACACACACACACACACACACACACACACACACCTCTGGTTTAAGGAGGACATTAGTCAACGTGTGTAGAGAGTTAATTGGTGCTCACTTGTGTTTTTTATGTAGTTTTTGTGTCTTTGCCAAAGTTTTCTTGTGCACCATTATTTTTCCTGTCAGAGCAGCTGGAAGAGGACGGACGGTGTGGATCTGTGACTCGTCTGTTTTAAAATAATAAAAATCCAGACAGAATCAAGAGAGTCGGCGTGGAAGGGAAGAACAATTAGTCAGTGCAGCTGATTGGCTGAGAGGCCACCATCGTGTCTGTAAATTAGATCATTGTACTACAGATGATTTATGCAGCATTCAAGATGTTTTTCAAAATAAAACATGAAGAAATCCTGAATTTGTTCTATTTTTGTGTTAGAAATTATGAAATTAGAGCCTCTAATAAAAAGGAAATCATTCTAAAATGAATGTTTATAATATTATTTGAGTGAAGGGCATCGTTTCCACACAACCTGAAAAAAAAACGGTTTAATAATTCCAGAAGTTCCCTAAGATGAGCCAATCTTGATCTTTTAGCTCCATGTCTGACGACTTTATTACCCAGCTCAACAAAAAACACTGAAGTAAGTAAAAAAATATCATTTTCCTGTTTACTAAAGCAATAAACATATCCATTAGTGACAAAGTTATTTTATGATAAAAAAATTGATATTATTCATTGCTTTCCTCAATTTGGCCATTTAAAGCCACACTATGCAACTTTTTCATGTTTAAATCATGTTCTTGAGCCAGTTGGTGCTAAAATGACCTTTACAGGGTTAATGACATGCCATTCAGACCCCCACCGCCCTCTGTAGCCAGAATACCACACTTGCAACTTCAGAGTGGCGGTCCGGTCCCTGTTGGACTCAGTAAAGTGGAGCTGACATGCCTGGAGCTGCAGTCTGCTTCCAGCATGTTTTAAATCGTGAATGCACCAGAAGGGCTTGCTAACATCTGTAAAAATTCAATTTGGCCTTGGCTACACCCAGACTAGCCATTAGCTTATCAATCCTGGTGGACACAAACTCTTTCTCGGTGTAAAGTTCTTAAAAACAAGCTTAGATGTGCCATAAATATTCTTTGTGACTTCTGCTTTACCTGCATTTTAATCACAATCTGTTTCAAAATAAATGGAAATGTCCCTTTATTGTTATTATTTACAACGTTTCTATCCCTGCAGTCTGATGTAACATTCACACGTGGAGCTGGAGTGAGCTGATGAAACAGGAGTTTGTGTTTTCTTTGAGGAACAGTTTAGAAATCTATCTAAGCAGATGTTTGCACCCTGGACGGTCTCCTCTTTTCTCTTTCTTTTCATAACGCTGAGGAAAAATCTTTTTCTGCCGAGCCGCTCGCGTTTCAGGCTGCTCCTGCTGTCATGTCGTTTTGTCTCAGCAGATCCAGCCAGCCGTGCATTCCTATCCAGAACACGGTGCTTCATCTGTTTATCAACCTTTAAATCAGTTACATCACAGCAGATACAGAGGCATACTTGGCCTCCGTGCCAAGACATTCTTCTCTTTATTTCTCACGCTGCTCCTCTCCGGGCTCTGATTCTTTTAATACAAACTTTCCTGCAAAGAAACATTCCTAAATGTATCTAAAAAGTAGCCGTGTTTCCAATGTAGGAGTTGTGGGAAAGTTCTGGGAGAAGAGAAAATACGCTGGCTCGGTCAGCCTCCGTACAGCATCGGCCCTTTCAGGACGACAAGAAGTGATGCAGAAGATCCACGTTAAAGGCTGATGCATGAGAAAAAGACACTAAAGATGGCCGTCATCAGCAAAGTGAACGCAAAACGCACAAGAGAGCGTTCCTGATTTCTGTCCATGTGCATTTTTCACTCTCTTGCAACTTTCAAGCACATATAAAATCAATCCTTCGCTATTATTTTTGAGTTTTTTCATATAAAATTCCTCATTTTTATTGCCACGTTTGTTCTCAGTGTCTTAATGAAGCTAACAAGTATTGAATTAATCATGTTATTTCAATAATGACACAAATTTGAGATGTTTTTGGTGCATAATTGAATATTTTCAGTGGTTGAAAATGATTTTCTTGTAATAAATCACAAGCATTTAAATAGAAAGCTATAAAATAATTAAAATGTTATGCATTTAAAAGTAAACTAATCAACAGTTGATTCTTTTAATATGTCTTTTTGGTGATAGTGTGTATTAATTTAAACAAATACACTGCAAAAACTAATTTTTAAGGACGTTTTTAGACGTTTAATCTTCTTTTTAGTCTAAACAAAAAAAGTTCTTATCTGCAAAAACAGCACTACTTGAAATGAGGTAAATATTCTTAAATAGGATCAAATTTCCTTGTTTTGAGTAAAAAAAAAAAATCTGATATTGAGGTGAGCAAAAGTTGCTTTGCCAGAATTAATAAATGCAAATGAACCTAAAGTTTGATCAAATTTAAGAATATTCACCTTATTTTTAAGTAGCGCTGGTTTTTCCAGATAAGAAAACGTTTTATTTTTTTAGACTAAAAATAAGATAAATTAGCTAAAAACAAGACAAATTTTCACTTCTTTCAATAACAATTTTTTGCAGTGTACGCAGTTGGTTTGAAACGTGGCGTCCATTTTTGAGAATTGAAGTCCTTTGCAGAATGACCCAGTTCCTTCCCCGTTTTCATGTCCTTCTTCTTTGCACCGAACCTTTCAGAGAAAAATACACCAGGAGCTTCAGCAAATTACAGAACTTGTGCTTTTTGATCAGCAAATCTTCAGAAGGAGGCTTCTTCAAAGAAATAACTTCCCACTTCACTTCTTAAGCTGAACAAAACCTCCTTTTAAATGAATGGCTTTTGCTCACAGCTTGAGGCCGCAGCTGGCAGCATTGTTGCCCACTCCCGTCCGCTGGTCAGCCAGCAGACGGGGGGGTGGTCTGCACACCAGGTACGCACATGAAACAGCTGCAATTACTGCAGCTCCTTCATGGTCAGCGCTGCTCTCTGATTACAGGAGGTGTTGACTGATTTAATTTGTCTTTTGTTTCGCTTTCGCTGCCTCGGATGTCTTCGGCACGTCTTCCGGAAAGATGAAATATCCAAAGAGACGTGCAGAAAGACAAAATGCATCCACGCACGGATGGGTGTGAGTTCATCTGACTCTGTCATCAGGAGTGAAGCTAGATTCTACCTGAGATACTTGATTGGTTTTAGGTTACGCTGCAGCTCACACACACCTGTGGTGAGCAGAATTATTCACGTACAGTTACAGGAATAAACACAGAGGAAGAAGGAAGACATGGATGAGATAAAGGAGTAGTTGTGAGGGGCTTCCCTGGTGAGCTCAGCCTCTTTTTTCCAGGAACACTGTAAGGTGATTACTGTGTCGTTTGCCATCGCTCCAGTGGTTCACCACTATGGACACAAGGGCTTGACCGCCCTCACACACACAATGAGTGTGTTTTTTTACATGCTTTTCATTTACATTCACATTCTTGAGAGAGACGGGAAAAGGGGTTGGGAAACGATAAATAAGGTTTGGGAATTCTGCATCACTAAAGTGTTGGGAATATTTGAACAGAAGAAGAACAGGAAGAGGAGGTAGAGGAAGAAGAAGAGGAGGAAAAGGAGGAAGAGGAGGAAGAAGAGAAAGAAGAGGAAGAAACCATTTTGTACGTAGCGCCTCAAGATAAAAAATCACGCTTCAACAGAACAAATAAAAAAAAGAATGATTATAATATTTAATAAAAAATGTAAAAAACAAAAAAAGAGAAGGAAGAAGGTATTCCCAGGATCTGGAAAAAGGCAGAATGAACAGAAACTAAGTGAATCAACAGAACTCAAGTCCAGAAAAACATCTGAGGTGTATTTTTGTAGGGGGGGGGGGGTGTATTCCAGAGTTTGGGGAAGCGAATGAGAAGAGGTTTGGGATGCAGGAGTAGGTGATCTGCTGATCTCAGAGGTCGGGAATGGATGTAGCAGTTTGGAGAGATAGGAGGGAGCCGGACCATTCAAGGTTTTATAAACAAAAAGTTAAGACCTTGAACTGAATCTGAACTGAATCTGAACTGAATCTGGTCCTGACCCGTGTCAACAGGCGAGGATGGGAGTAAGGAGACGGCGTCTGGAGGTGATTGTGAGGAATCTAGCTGTGTACACAGGAAACAGCCACTGGTTATTATTTCAGGCCTCAGCTTCCAGAATCCAGTCAGATGTTTAGCAAATATCTTTTATAATAATATATCTATTATTGCAAATCTGCGTAAAAACTACTTCCGTTAAAAGGGACGTACGGTATTACGCAAAAATCACCTTTTGTATCATCCTGTGCTGCCATGTGGGTTTCTACTGCCTCTGTAAACACTACATCTGTTTTCTGTTAGTGTTTGCTTTAAGGAATTGCATGCCTAAAGTGAGCTGTTTAAAAAAGTCCCCATTTGTGATGTCACAAACGGGAAAATTTGCATAGAGGCCCCTCTCGCCTCTCGATGCTGGTGGAGAAGCGGCTCTACTCCGAGCTCCTCCCGGATATCGGAGCTTCTGAACTCATAGCAGCCTGAGCAGGGGGTGGGTGGGCGTGGCCAGCTCCAGATTGTTTTCTTAAAGTGACAGAGCCCTGAAACAGCTCATTCTGTAGCTGGGTTTTGAACCTGCAACCTACTGAAAATGTCAAGAATAAAAGTTCTGAAATTGCTTTATGTGAGAGGGGTTTTGTGTAAAGAACTTTGGTGTAGACCATTGGACTAATATAAGAATAAAAGGACAAAAAATGTCTCCTTTAAAGTGTGCAGATGGAGTATTATGATTAGTACGTTCATCAACAACCTGCCACATTTAGTCATGTCTACTGCCCTCTGGTGGACGATCTCCAGTCCATCACAGGGTCACTCAGAGTCATACAACCAGACACAGATTTATGTACGCCTAGGGACAATGTGGAGTCACCAGTTACTGCATGTTTTGGTTCTATGAGAGGAAGTCGGCGTAGCTGAGAAAACCCATGCATGACCGACGAGAACATGCTAACTCCACGCAGAAAAGCTGCAGCTGGGTTTTGAACCTGCAACCTTCATACTGCAAGGAAGCTGCGTTGCCAACTGCAACACCACATGCCCAAAACAGATTTTTGTTTCATTCTGAATTATTTTTCATTTATTTAATTTTCTAACTTGTGTTTCAGTACAAATGCAGTCGTTCCCTGCTGCCCTTCAGGTTTGTGCAATTGGTTGTTTTTTTTTTGCTATAATTTCACAACTTGGCTTTCTTTCGTTTCCATGAGATTGAAAAGGTAAAATTACAGGTCTGTGTAATAAAACGGGAACATCTAGAAGCATGTTTTGTTGGTTTTGACCCTAAAACTCCTACAGTCATGGTGTTCTGATACAGATGGGTTAAGTTACAGTAGAAATATGCTGGCAGTAGAGCTGATTTCCAGCCCCAGAATAAAAAAACTGTTACATATGCACTTAAAACCCCGGCAATAAATTGAATAGAAAACTAAATGTATTCTAAACGATTCCTCTCTTACTGTTTCCTCTCCTCGTTCTTTACCCTCCATTTCCCCAACTGAGTCCTTTCATTCATTAGTGTGGTGAGATAAATTTAAGTACGTGGACTTAACACTAAACCGGGCTCTCTCTGGGCGTTTTGGCCCTTCTAGGTGTCCGTGCAATCTCCTCGGAAAGGAAAAAGCCATTAAGCAGCTCTTCCAGAAACGAATGGAGGGAATCAAACTGGGGGCGTTTGAAAACAGGAAAACAAATTCACATCGTGACACCAGTAAGAAACTGAAGTGTGGATGGGTGAGTTTGACTTTTTAATGACATTTCTTGGTTCTTTTGGAATATTTAACAAATATTTTCAGCACCTTTTTCCAGTTTCAGTGTAAATCACATAAAATACCAGTTATGTGTTTATTAGAAGATCAGCAGAATGAAGTCTTCCAGTGTGTGATCTACTTTCACTGAAGGTAAGACTAAAACAGCTTTTGTGGGCTATAATGAACAGGTAAAGTGATTTTGTTTACGTTGTGCGAAATATTAGAAAAGGGAAAATACGACATTAAAGGTTGGGTGGGTGAGGTTCCACCATAAACGTGTGAAACCAAAAACCACATCAACCATTTGTTTACATGGATTTAAACTCATCCTGCAACCGGCCACTAGAGGGCGCTCACGTCGTTTCATCTTCATATTCCAGATTAGATGTTATATATGCTAATAGGTTTGAATCCTTCTTATGTTCATCCTGTGTTTCTTTTCTATCTCCATTGGTTTTTCCTGCTTTAAACACAGTATAACGATGCTTTTTACCTTAATTTACTGACGTTTCGGCCATCTTGTGGGCGTGACTCTGAAGATGACGACAGGCAGTCGCCGAAACCGTCAGTAAATTAAGGTAAAGAAACATCATTATACTGTGTTTAAAGCAAGAAAAAACAATGGAGGTTCGAATCCTGTTCCAGTTTCAAAGGAACTTTAAAGCAGACGTTCACTGAGAAATGTGCTGTGTTGATTTAGCATCCAGGAGAGAGCTGAGTGCGTCACGTCTAGTAGAAGCTAACCGTTAGCATTAGCAACTCCACAACATGGTGGAACACATTCAGGTTTTTTGTTATTTGTGAAGATAAAACATCAACCCAAGATAGAAGAGTGAATGAAGGCAGCGGAAGAGTTGATTTGCTGTTAGCCAATCAGAGGAGAGATGTTTACATACCATGAATAATAATGAGTAAGACTCCAAATCCTGTCGTTTTCTGCCCCTCGATGCTTCTACTAACCTCTACCTACTGGAACAGGAGCGCCAGAGCGCTCACCAGGCATTCATTCACACTAGACCAGGGCTTCCCAATTTTGTAAAATTATTTTAACGATTACAGGAGACTAGATGCTAAAAGTTACTAACAAATTTACTTTCTAGTCTTTCAACCTTTTATTTGTTTAGATGGAACTTGGTTTCAGCAGACACGCAAAAATGAAGCCATGACATCATGCATCAATACTAAGCTGTCTGAAAGGAAAACAAGTATAAGGAAGTATAAATAAATAAAGTAGCGGTCTGGCATGCTCCAACGTGTGCAGATTGGTCTGAAATAAAATGCATTTGTTACTGACACTGTAAGAGAAAAATAGCATGGCTGGTTTTGGAAACAACAATAATTTGAGGTAAGATGCATAAATGATAAAACCTCATCAAATGTAACAATTATTTTACTCTGTAGAGTGAACATGAGTTTAGTTAGAGGTTAAACTTAAACAAGTCCAGTCAGAAGTTTGGAAGATGCAGAGACAGATGACGTCCTGTCTGACTGCAGGAGGAACTTTCTCCTCTCACATCCTTACTTTCCTGCTGCGATTCCTTTCCAACCAATGAGATCAGCTGACGGTGGCGAGGAGTGCAAAAGGGTTCAAATCTGTTAATTATTAATGAGAAAATTACCCCACCGTGGTCCATGTGGGGTTTTGTGTTTGTCTGAGAAGCTTCATGCCAAACTCCTCGTCTGTGGAACGTCTCCAAACCAGAAGCCACTGAGATCCTGAAACCTAGAAAGATGCTGGAACTCATATGAAGATATTAAAGATCATAAAACTCTTATTTTGTGTCTCATCATGAGATGTGTATTCCTGAGAGCACCAGGTCTCTGCTAAAGCTCCTTCACAAACGTACCACTGTGATAACTCACTGAAAAGCTTCAGTTCGGATATGCAGCATCTTCTAAAGAACATTGCAACAGCTGAATGAACTGAAGCATCCACTCTTCCTACAAATCCAAATAATCAGACTAAAATTATGAGCTTAGAGGCATGAAATGAATTAAATCAACACAACTGTTTAGAGGAAAGTCCTGTTGAAAGCCCATACGAGCTCTAACTGTTATTATTAGATCTTTGAACAATTTAGTTTTGAAGAACAGAGATAGGTTCTGACCACATCACCCAAGGGGCGGTTCCCACCACCGCCATCTTGGGTGTGTCAAGCGTCTTGTCGCTACGGGAAAATACAAAAATGGAGCTGAGAGTGAGGGTGGGGGAAGATGATTGATACCCATCAACCTCTGAGCCGATGTAGCTATGAGCTAACCGAAGCTAACGAAGGTTGGTGGGTGCCTCTAGCCAGAAAACCTTCTTCTTTCTAGGCTTTAACACTTTTAGCGTGAGGCTGAGGCCTTCGCTGGATAGAGCACGGGGACTAGCCGCTAGTGCTAAAGGCTCGTCTGCTACCTGTCAATCAAGCTGCTGCTGCTAGCTGCTAGCGCTGCTATTTGACAGGAAATTAAGCAAATGACAACATATAATGCAAAACTGATGCAAAGGTTTGTAGAATAGAATTCAGGACAATCACAATGACGATTTTAAGATATTCTAAGATTAATGTTATCTAGTTTGGAATTAGCCCAACTAGCTGTTAGCTCGTTTTTTTTAGCAGCTAATCTGCAAGCTAATTCTTTAACCTGAATCCCTTCAAGGAGCCATCAAAAACAAAAGATCAGAAAAAACATCTATAATAAAAATCTGTTAGGATTGTTTTCAGCTCTGTTGAAGCACTGATGTCTCCAGTAACATGCAGTCATCGTTTAATGTAGAGTAAATGACCTTATGGTCTGTTTTTTTATCAAGGCTGAAGCTGAAGTTTATTGTTCGTCTCTCTTGACGTTAAAATAATCCAACATGCACCAATGAAACAGTCGGGAATTTTTATTTTTGAGTCTTTCTGTTAAAAACAGAAAACAACTTTTATTCCCCCTTCCTGGTAAAAAAGACCACTTTGCTTTTCCACGGACTAAAGTTATGTTTTCATCATTTATTGTTGTTTCCTAGCATCTTATCTTTACAACACGGTATTCTATTAACACAACCGGTTGCTTATCGTTGGCGGGTTAAAAAATGACTCGCATTTACGTTTCACCTGAAACTGACCAAACACGTCCAGTTTGTGGGACTGCCATTGGAGACAAGAGAAGTATCGATCCAGAGGATTCTCTTAAGCGCTGCAGTTTGTCCTCTGAGGGTGCAGCTGAAGGCTTGGAATGGAGAAGTAAAGAGGCACTTGATAAATAAAACACCTAGGTCAACAAAGGCATATCACCCATTAACCTGAAACAGGTTTGGGCATTTTCTGTGTGTGTGTGTGTGGAAGTGTAGAAACCTGCAACTTAGTAAACACGAGGAGTTGGTTGTTCAGGGGTCAGAAAAAGGTTTCAGCTCGGCTAGAGCTGGATTGATGAAGCACCTTTTAAATCCTAACGGGCCTAAACATGTACAACCCTTTCTCTGTTTCTAGCTTCATGTTTATTAAGATCTGGAATAAATTTAAATCCATTTTTCTGCTTAAACAATAAGTTACGTCATCGACTGGATGAACTAATTTAGTTTTACTGTATCGTACGTTTCAGAGCTGAGGGTGAAACTAAAGGTCTCACTTGACCCATTTTTGGCTTTGCACACAAGCACATGGTGACCAAAAAGCACCTCCCGACCAAATCCAGCAAAGGTCAGAGGTGAGGGTCAGGGGTTAGCCAGGCGTGGCCTCCATGCCAGAGACGCCCCCAGGTTTACACAAGTGTAAAAAGAGGCCATTCAGCCGGGCTGCATGGGCAGAATTTCACAAAGGTCCACTGTGTGGGGCCAACACCCCCCACCCACACACACACACACACACACACACACATACAAGTTTTCCAAGCACCATGTCTACACAGGATGTAGACAATAAGGGATGAGGTGGGGGTGCTAGCAGATCTTAACCTGAAACCATTTACAAAAATATTCCCAGTCACCATTTTTAAAAATGACCTTCATCAGTAAAATACTTCACATATACCCAGTGCTTGAAAAGGGCTGTGGACAGCTGCTGTTTAACTGAAGACAGACTGATTTTTTTCAGTAATTTCAGAGATTTCGACTGATAAAGTATGCACCAGTATGTACCAGTATGTACCAGTATGCACCAGTACGCATCAGTATGTACCACTATGCACCTGAGTGCAGCAATACGTATCAGTACACATCAGTATGCACCAATACGCAGCAGTGCGCAATAGTATGCACCAGTACACATCAGTATACACCAGTATGCACCAGTATGCACAATTTATGCACCAGTATGTACCAGTATGCACCAGTACGCACCAATATGCACAGTCAGTATGCACCAGTACGCACTAGTATACAGCAGTATGCACCATACGCTAGAAAAGAGCCCCAGTACACTGAGAGGTAAAATTTAAAAGTACCAGTATTGTGTACTGGTGCGTACCGGCCCACCTAAAGCACTAAATAGACCATTAATTCCACCCATGCAGCCCAGCTGAATGAACTGAACTCAAATATGCATAAAAAAGAGAAAAACAATATAAAAAGTACCTTTAATAACATCAAACATTCATAATAGAGCCGAAACTATAAAAAATTAACAAAAGTTTAAAATCTCACAGTCAAAATGGGCCATAATGAATCTATTGGTGCCTTTGCCCGTAACTAATTTCTGATGCTCTTTATAAGATTCTCTTTCCAAAACCAGATCCCTCCCCTGCAGAAATTCCTCCCATCCTTTAATTAGAGTAAAGCAGATTGGCACAATATTCCTCAGTATTCCTCAGCCGTAGTAAAAGCAGGATTACAGGCGGGTATTTTTAGTGTTGGAGTGATTCCTGTTTGCTGCTCTGTTGGGATTCCCAGCTGGAGCTTTTTGGAATGACCTGAAATGAGTCTAAATGTTGCAGATGCAACACGGTGCACCGGCGTTGGTTTATGTATAATAATCAACGTGTTTGTCTCTGAATAAAGAAACAGCCTCAAGGAACAGATGAATAAAATATTTGTGTATTTCTATGGCTGCAAAAGAAATCAAATCAATGGTGTTTATTAGATTACTGCACATGTGGTGTCAAATAATTCAGGTAAATCAATGAGGTGAATGTATTATAGTTCATGATGGGATAAAAATGTCATTTTATTTATAAAGAACTGAAACTAATCTGCTATATTTATCATTTTCTCCTAAATTCTTTAAAATTACATTTAAAATCATGTCAGAAAACTGAATAAAAAGCTTATGTAAGACATTATTGCCTAATGAATCATCATTATAAATACAAAAAATTTAGATGAAACTATGTATTATTAGATATTTATGCATAAACAACAAAAATGTTCCATTTCTGAGTAAATACATGATAAAGGCCTCACAACAGGCAGATTTAACCCACATGGCATCAATAATGAAGAGTGGGCGGGGTCTCTTTGTTAGAAGATTTCCTTTTACACAAAACATACAGAGCTGTGCACAATGAGCGGTCATTTAGAATTAATTATGGTGATTATAATTATTATTATTAATAGTTTTGATGATGTCATCTTTCAGGCAACTAAAAGAAAATCTCCCAAAAAAAAAAGTGTTTAATTTTCTCTGCAAGGCATAAAATCAAATTCTCACCCTTTTATGTGAATTTTTCATTAACTTAATAATTTACCATAAAATGAAATAATTACTGGAGTTTCTTACGTTTCACTTTGTACACAAATAAACACCCTAATATTCATTATTTTGTTTGATTTTATTTTATTCTCTTTAGATTATAATGAAATAAATAAGCTTAATGTTTGAATTGACCTAATGATAAACAGAAATACTAATAAAGCTGTGACACAAACACGTGTCCCACTGTCGATAACACGCCTCCCACATTTAATTACCTCAAACTTGATGCGGGGAGTCCATCTTTGTCTCACTCCTGGTATTATTTTAAAGTGGCGCGGTGATCTGGTTTTTATAATTTAGCCCTCATCTTCCCTTCCCTCAGTAAAACGGTGGATTATTGCCAGATTAAGGGAGTGCCTTTTTCTTTATCCACGGCTAAGCCTGCACAGCATGCAGCTCAGAGGTAATGAAGCACTCCGTGATCCATGCCTGGATGAATCTAAAAATTCCCAGAGCACCGCTGTATTTTAAAGGAAATGAGATTTCCCCTGAAAGGCTCCTTTGGACCCATGTTTTCTATTTTAAAACAGACATCAACTGTTACTGATTATGTGCTTTTCAATATTTTGAGGAAGCTTTTGGCTTTTTAGAGACAGGAATTTCACTTTCGTGAACAAAACAAGCTAAAAAGACACCAAAACACACCCAGAATGAAGAAAGAAGCTAATTTCTGGGAGAATTTACTTTATTTTTGGTTTTTTGTGACAAATAAAAAGCATTTTATGTCAGATTGATCATCTACACTGCAAAAAATGATTTTCAAGAAAGTAAAAAAAAGCCTTGTTTTTAGACGCTTTATCCAGTGGTGTGTCCAGGCCCCTTAAGATGGGGCCCATGTTTATGCATGGGGGGGCTCACAATATAATTAATTTTTTTGTGACCTCCACTTTGTGCCATGTCCATTCTTCTTCTTCTTCTTCTTCTTCTTCTTCTTCTTCTTCTTCTTCTTCTTCTTCTTCTTCTTCTTCTTCTTCTTCTTCTTCTTCAGGAACCATTTCTTCTCTAAATACTATTTATGAAAAAATAGATCAATTAAATTCAGTTTGTTTACACTGCAAAAACTGGTTTCTAAGACGTTAAAAAGCCTTCTTTCTAGATATTTTACGTTATTTTTAGTCTAAAAAGAAAATAAATGCTTGTCTAGAAAAATAGCAATACTTAAAATATGGTATTTTTAAATATGATCCAAATTTTCTTGTGGTGAGTAAAAAAATCTGCCAATGGGGTAAGCAAATGTTGCTTGGCTAGAAATTTTTGGCTAGTTTTAAGAATTCTAGCCACGAAACCATTGGCAGATTGTTTTTACTCAAAACAATAAAATTTGATTTTTATTTTAAGTAATGCTATTTTTCTAGAATTTATTTTCTTTTTAGACTAAAAATAAGATAAAATGTCTAAAAACAACAATTTTTTTTTTACTTTCTTAGAAATTATTTTTTGCAGTGTATGTAGCACTAAATCACAACAAGAGTCGTCTCGAGGCGTTTTACAAAGAAAACATGTCAATTAAACTGAGTTTAGTTTATTATGCCAGTTAGTTGAATGTTTCCTATATAAGGAAACCCAGCTGATTACATTGAGTCATCGACTGAATAATAATAATAACAGAAAGGTTCTGTAGGCATGGGGCTAAAAACCAATGTTAAAGGTGCCACTTATTGTTTTGGGGTTTATATGCCAAACATTTTGTGGCACTTTAAGTCACTTTAAACAAACTCTGTGGGGTGGCACCTGGGGGGCCAATCAGATTGCTAGGGTGGCATGTGCTGCTCCAGGCCACCCCCTGGACACGCCCCTGATTTGATCTTATTTTTAGTCTAAAATAAAAACATTTTCTTATCAGCAAAAATAGCACTAATTGAAATAAGGTACATATTCTTAAATACAATCACATTTTCTTGTTTTGAGCAAAAAATCTGCCAATCTGGTACGTAAAAGTCAAATAAGCTAGAATTCTTAATAAATCTAACGTACATCATTTGCTAGTTTTAAGAATTCTAGCCAAACAACTTTTGCTTGGTATATTTTTTGACTCAAAAAAAAAATGGATCATATTTAAGAATATTTCCCTTATTTCAAGTTGTGCTATTTTTGCTTATAAGAACGTTTTTAGACAAAAAAATAAAATGTCTGAAAACAAGCCTTTTTAAAAACCATTCTTGAAAATCAGTTTTTGCAGTGTAAAATGACTGAAAAGTACTTTTAGTGAAACTTTAAGCCTCAGTTAAGATTCTAATGTCGTTTGAGTGATCTGGACGTTGCCGTCTGCTGCTAGATAGAAGTTACTGAGTGATCTGTTGCAGACGCTGAATGACCCCAGCCTCCTCTGACCGGACGTGTCCGTTGCTTCTTTTTTATCAGCCTCATTCAGGGGAGTGTTGATGTGAGCCGAAGGCACAAAGGTGACTAAACTCATCAACCTGGATGATGAGGCCCTCCCTCTGAGGTACAAACGGAACCATTTCACAAGTTTGTTTGGTTTAAATTTGCAAATGCATCCTCATCGTAGCTACTAAACCCAACAAACCTCAGCTTTAACTAGTATCAGCGTGTTTTGGGTTAGCAGCATGCCTGAGATTTAGGCTCAGGACAAAAATGACAACAAACTTAGCTGCAAAACATGGAATTCAATGAAAACTTTTAGTTTCTAAGAGCGTATGTGATCTAAGGTCTAAGGAGGATGGATTCTGATAACTAAGAAACTAAATTACATGCACATTGTGCCCATATTTCCTCCTTCTCCCTTAATGTTTGTGAATTTAAGGGAATAGAAGCTCACATGGAGCCTTTAAAGGCAACATAACAAAAGAATTAAAAGAGAGGCCAATTACAGCACAGCTAAGAGGTTGCCTGGAGTCAGCATTAAGACAAAATCATCCGTCAAGTTTATATCCAGAAAAGCTTCAACATATGCTTTTAGTAGAAGAGACTCTTATCAGGCCAAACAATGATGAGGTGAACCATTCTGCTCATTCATCTACAGTAAAAGGCAAATGGAGAATTAAAGCAGTTGGTAATGCACTCCAGAATTATCCCATTGTCCTTTAGGCTGCTTTTAGAAAACTCGGAGTGTTTCCACATGCATCCAAGTGTGTTTTCTGTCATTTTGGTTTGAAATTTTGTCAATTTTTAGCCAAGAAGGTAAAACTGTTATTGACAGATTTAGATACTGATGGTTTGATCCTGAGTCCACGTGTGTCCATCAAAAACGTAGATGTTCTCCTTTGTTTCTTTATTTTTATGCAAGCAAACACAATGAACTCGGCACTGTTGTGATGTTTTTGCACGATTGTTGCATTTCGTTGGGTTTTTATGGTGAAACTTGACCCCAGCTGGGATAACATCATCTTTTCTGAGTAAATTTGTCTATAAAGGAGTGATTGAGTACAAAAAGCAAAAAAAAAGTGTTTTTGTGGCAAAATTACATAAAGCAGTTCAATTTAGTCAAATCCTGCACTTTAGGTTGTCTTTTTTGTTGTTTTTATTTAGTTTTGTCGCATTTTAGTCAACATGTGTTTGAATTTCGGACTTTCCCACTTACTTACAAATTGATGGCAGATCAGTGATTTTGTTTTATGACTTATTAGAAGCCATCAGATGCATCACAATATTTAGTTCTAATGTCTTGTTTTCAGGGATTTTCTGCATTTAAAATCATCCTAAAAGTATTTATATGTTTTCTATGGCTCTTTGAAAAGGTTGATCTAAAGAAACAGAACAGAGACGTTACCAGGAATTGTGGCCAAAACTCAGACTTTAGTAGATTAAATCAAAAGTACACATCAAATCTAAATATTTAAATTGTTTTCATTATTATTTTTATTCCTAAATGATTCAAATGAGTGAAAGAAGTCATGAGCATGATCAGCTGTTTATTGCTGTTGTCTCTAAACCAGGACGTGGCGTGGAGAACCTGTTGGGGTGTAATTAGTGGTTTGATTTGCCCCCTCAGGTCCACTAAAGCCCTGGTTCCGTCCCTGGGAGGACCGGATCTTCAGCCCAGCTCCTGCAGGTGAAGAAGCGGCTCACCTCTCCCTGCCCTACAGTCACGCAGCCCGTTTGACAGGAGACAGTCCCCTAGGTGTCTCACTTTCTCTCTGTTTGTTCGGACTGGAGCGCAGCGGCTGCCCGCCCGCCCGCCCGCCTGCCTGCTGCTCGTCTGGCTGCGTTGACGTCAGCGGCGTGTTGATTTGCTAAAGCGAGAGAAGAAAGGAGTTAGTGCGTGTTGAGAGAGCGGGTACTGCGAACTGCCTTACTATGCTGTAGCCCCAATCCCCCGTGCGCCACACGGAGTCCAAACCTGCAACTTAGGTGAGTACCGACACCGGACACGCGGCTGCCGCTTCCCGGAGACAAGTGCCGGACCCGCTCCGGTGCGCGTGTCTGCTTTATTCTGCGGACTTTCATTCACCATATGGATGCTTTTGGTGCGTTTATTGCGCTCGGCGCTCCGCTTGTCCTCGGCTAACCTCTTCGTTTCTTTCATTTTGCGTTTTCGTGCTGAAGTTGCAGCGACTTTGGCAGTTGCACGCGCGCGCCTGAGTGAGTCCCGGCTGAAAACAAGTGTTTACCTGATTGCGCTGCAAGGTGTTGAAGTTTGCATTAACGCACGGCAGCCTATTGTAGCGATGTTGAGGTTGACGTAAGCCCCCCTCCTCTCGCTCCTGTCTGGTTAGTATTCTGGAGATAGCGGGGAGAGGACGTGAGGTCTGGATGTGTGCACCGGGAGCCAGACGGCTCATGACGCCGCGCTGCGTGTCACTTCCACGGACCGAACGCGCGTTTTTGGATGGAAGCAGCAAAGCGCCGTCATGTCTTTATTCCCTCTGATTAACCCGTGATGTGACATCACGACGACCGGAGACAGTCGCACCAAACAGACGCGGCTGCGCTGTCAGAGCACAATTGACTGACAGCTAACTAGATGTTTGATTGGTGCCCAATAATCGAGCTGCACGCGCCGCGCGCGCGCGCTACGAGCTGGTAACTGATTCAGATTGATTTGTTATCGAACGTGTCTGATCTCTTTTCACTCCTTCATATCATCATGATGTGGACCCGCACCTGCGCGCGGATCGGACCAGAACCAGGCTCACGTGCGCTTCTATCACCACGCACACCACCGCCAGCCCATAATAACGCTCCCCACGCTTGCTGTCTGTCAGCGCGGCTCTCGCGCTGGATTATTGAACGCTGTTTATTCTTGTTGTGGCTGCGGCTCGTCACTCAGGGCTCGTGATCAGATCGATTCTGTTGCTCCTCGCTCTGAAGTCTCCTTTAATGTGCTCATTGTCCTCCAGGGAGACCCGCTCCTCCGGCTTAATGTACTTAATGTAGTCTGCTGATTTGCATAACGCTTGTGGAGAATTTGTCTGCAGCGGCTGGCCAAACATCCGCGCGCTGTCTAGACGCTCCTCTTTATTAATAGAGACCAGACAAAAAGTGCCTGAATGGGAAGTTTAAAGGAGGCTGGGATGCGCGCAACAAGCATCGATCATGTTCGGGGACACAAATCGGAGCTATTGACAAACATGTTATGATGATAATGCAGCGTTGGGGGCATGATGGGGCTGATCTCGGTTAGATGGATACCTGTGGGTGCATCATTAATGATTTTTTTATTTTATTTGGTCACCCTGATTCTTTTTTCTCGTGTTCTGTGGTCAAAAAGGTGATAAATCTCTGTTTTAAACAAGAATTCAACTTATATTTTTTTATTTTAATGCATAACTTATGATATTCTCTCCATGAAATTGAGCAGTTAAAGTTAATGATGAAATACACCGATTCTGATTTATAAGGCTGAATCTGTGCTGATTTTCTCTAAATTTTCCCCATTTTTCCTCCAAATTCCCATTTAAGCTTAACCTTATTGAGACCTAATCCCATTTTAAGATGGACCAGTTCATAAAAATGAGAAAATAACAAGAAAAAATGCCAGAATTTTCTTTTTGATTGCAACAAACAAAAAAAAAAATCAGATTTTTGAGGATGCATTTCCATATTCTTTCTTTTCGACAAAAAAAGCTGAATAGTTTCTGTCATTTGTCATGAAGCTGACTGAATCAATGAGCTCAGCCAGAATGTGGGTCAGCAGAGGTGGTTAACCAGCATTCATCCTGTCTTCCTCCAGCATACGCTGCTGCAGCACCATTAAACAGGAATAAACCAGAAGCAGCCAAAATCCTCCCTTTTTCTAAGTTCTGCTAATTCAATCTGAACCTGTCCTCGTTTATTTAGCGCGGGTCAACCGCGCTTCAGTAATGAGGTGGAGCAACACGTTGCCCTGTTAACTTGAATAATGAAATTACCAGCGGCCGCAGAGATGTTCATTCATTTGAGATTTCCAGCATTAGTGTCCGAGAGCCGAGCCGAGCGGGGCGTTTAAGTGCAGCAGTGTTGTGTGCTTTTTGCCTCATCCTGCTTTTCTTTTCCACCCATTTCTGGCCGCTGCTCTCTGCTCCCGTCTGTGATGAGAATACTGAGTAAGATGCTATTTAATTTCAGAAAAGGCTGCTGACGGCCCTTGCGAGCCAAGCAGCAGTGAAAGACCACAATTCACTCTTGTTTAACTGGTGGACGTCCCCATCAGATAAGCAAATGAAGACATCTTTTTAACATAACATATGTCAGGCTGATTGGTATGCAGCATGGGCCTGTTGGACAGCTAACAAATTGTCTCCCTTCAGAAAATACTGTCAATACTCGGTGCTGGTTTTCAGAACAATGCCACGGCACAGATTGTTTACCATCCCTGCAGGATGTTTGCAATTTGAGACTCCAGCGGCTTCGCATTTTTCCCATTTCCATAATAAACTGGAGTCGCTTGAATCCTTTCATGGTTAAATAAATACATATAAATTAAAACTGTTAATTTAGCTGGTGTTTCTGCAAAAAAACGACCAATTTGGCAACACTTGTTGACTTTAAATAGATCATTTTTGTGACGTGATGTGTTTCTTTTTCTGCAGGTTTCAACTAGTTTACACAGACAGCTAAAAACTCTCCTGAGCGGGGGAAGCGAGCCTCATGAGTCGGCCTCGTGGATTGCATCGACATCATGGATTTAACTAAAATGGGTATGATCCAGCTCCAGAACCCCAACCATCCCACCGCCCTGCTGCAGAAGGCCAACCAGATGCGTCTGGCCGGGACTCTGTGTGATGTCGTCATCATGGTCGACAGCCAGGAGTTTCACGCTCACCGGACTGTGCTAGCCTGCACCAGCAAAATGTTTGAAATCCTCTTCCACCGCAGCAGCCAGCATTACACCCTGGACTTTCTTTCGCCAAAGACGTTTCAGCAGATTTTGGAGTATGCCTACACTGCCACGCTCCAGGCCAAGGTGGAGGACTTGGATGACCTGCTTTACGCAGCGGAGATCTTAGAGATTGAGTATTTAGAAGAACAATGCCTCAAAATCCTGGAAACCATCCAGTCGTCGGATGAGAACGACGTGGAGGTCAGCGCTAACGACGGGAGCACGGAGGAGGACGAGGAGCGCAAAGGCCAAAATGGAGCCAAAATCTCCAAAAAGCATTCCATGGAGGGTCACTACCTGTCCGGTACCCAGCACGTCTCCAACATGAGCGGTATCGTTGACCAGAGCCCGTCCGTTTCCACTTCCTTCAACGTCTCCAACCTGAGTCCCACCAAAGCTGCTGTGGACAGCCTGATGAGCATCGGTCAGTCTCTGCTGCAGCAGGGCTTTGGTGGAGAGCAGCTCATCCACGGCAACTCCCACCACCTTATGACTGAAATCAAGACTGAATCCATGCAGGTAGACGTGGGTGGCAACGGCCACGAGAGCCCTCAGAACATGGAGTCCAGCGCCTCCAGCAACGGCGAGCGGAGCGGGGAGGACAGAAACCGAGATGGCCCGGGAACGCCGACCAGGAGCAGCGTGATCACCAGCGCTCGAGAGCTGCACTACGTCCGCGACGAGGTCATGGGCGACCAGCAGGCTGAAGTGAGCCAGATGGGGCTGGAAGCGATGGCGGGGATGACAGAAAAGCATCTGGCCTCGTTATATTCCCTACCCGTCAATCATAAATCAGACGCCATGATGTCCATGCCAGTGTCCATGGCCTCTGCTCTCCCCATGTCCCCGGCCCTAGCTATGTCAATGGACTTTAGTACCTACGGGGGGCTCCTGCCTCAGAGCTTCATTCAGAGAGAGTTCTTCAGCAAGCTGGGGGAGCTGGCAGCGGGCATGAAGCCAGACGGCAGGAACCAGCATGAAAGGTGCAACGTTTGTGGTGCCGAGCTGCCAGATAATGAAGCTGTGGAGCAGCACAGGTAAGCCGCCTCCAGAGCCGCTGCTTCCTGCTTGTTTTGTCCTTGAGATGTGAACATGACAGCTTTGACATGACTTACTGAAGTTAGTGGAAGTAGCTTTTTCTTCGACCTGTGTATGAAGACGTCGCTCGTTTGACGTCCGCCGCTTCGACAGCTAACTAAGTCGTCTCTAACGAGCTCCGTTGGAGCCGTCGATGCTCTTCCACAGCCACACAAGCGGCTGCTCTGTGTGGCTGACAGCTCAGTTCCAGGAGATTCACTCCTCCGGTAACCTGCCCAGGTGACTGCCGAAGCAGTGCTGTCTCAACATTGTCCAAGACCATTAGTCACACCTTCTAGTATGTGGGCTGCAGCCTTCACACACACTTACCAATGTGGAACCCCCTCACCCAGGGCTCGGCTCCCCTCCCCTTTTCCCATAACCGCGCAAGGGGGGGCTTTTATTGGCTTAATAATTGGACTAGACGGTCCGCTCAGGAAATGAGAGCTGAACCTGGGCCTTGAGACCGGGAGGTGGTTCCAGGACAGGAGGGTGGAAATGCACATTATAAATCAGCTGGTTTCAGTTCAGATAGGTGGAAAACAGATGATCTGTACCGTAGACGTTGTTGTGCTAAATCAGCTGGAGCTCCTACTCCCTGTACGGTGAAGTTGCATCACTGATTCTGTGGATTTTGCCCCGTCTGGCTGTTTTGTTTCTTAAACCAGGGACCCTTTCTTACCTTCAAGGCCACATTCTCACGCTGTAATGTTTGCTCAAATCAATAGGAATGCACTGTGGCTAAAGTTCACATGAGGATTTTAAACTCCGCTGAACCAGGCCGGGGTCTCGGTTTCCAGACTCGGTCCCGGCTCGCCTGCGTCCAGCGTCGTTTTTAGGGAATCGATGAATGTTAGAGCAGCTTTTGCTCATGAGAGAGGTGTCCTTGTTCGCAGCAGAACCGTGCAGTGTTTCCACGCCGTTTAATAACAGCGATGAAGTCTGCTACTTTGTGGCAATTACTCCTGAGCGTGTGCACGTCTGTGTGGCCTTCGTAAAAAGTGCCCGTTGTTCTTTGTGCAAGCGGAGATGTTGTTTTATGAAGAAAAGGTAAACATTAAGGTGGATTCTGAGTTGCTTTTAATCAATTATCTTGATGCACAACAGTTTAAAAACTACAGCGCGGTCTTTATGTAAGATCCCGGCTCCATTAGTCTTGAGAAAAGTCTGGCGTGTGAAACGGTTGCCTGTGTTTCAAGAGGAATTTCATCAATTCACTCAAGCTGGGAAATCTTGTATCAAAGGAGATTTCCAAACCGTTTCATGCATTGATCTTCCCGCGTTGCCCCACAGCATACTAATGGGTTAATTTAGACCGGTTGATACACCGACACGACACTGTTTAATATTGCATGCGCTGTCCTGACAGCCTCCTGAAGTGTAGAAATCAAACATTGCATCATCCGCCGTCCGCACATGAAAGCTCTGCTGTGCTAGCCCGAGATGCTCGATAATTCAAACGCTCGTCATGTCCTCACAAATTCCTCTGCGGGTCATTTGATAGCATATCAACTCAGTGCTTCTTATTTTCCTGTCAGGCTGCTCGTTCTTTTGATGTGCGTTCATGACGGTTTATTTCAGACAAGTGGAGTTGTGTTGCATCTGACTAATTACGCATCGGTCCCTCTCAGCCACCGTGTCAGGGTCAGCGCCGCTCCTGCAACAAGCACATAAAAAAGTAGGCTGAGTTTAACCTGGTGCAGGCAGGTCAAGTCAAACACGAGTGTAATTGTTTCCAGATGTGGCGCAGGTCAGTGCTGTGAGGTGTCTGTGTGTGTGCTGCAGTGTTACAATGAATGCACCAGAAAGTGCCCATTTCCTGTCTGAATCTGGCCCCTTCCATTCCTCTGTGTTCTGGGTTGTATCATAACAAACACCACACCTATCCTACCCTCGGGCTCTATTGTGTCAGAAGCTGCTCACAGGATGTGCGTTCTCATAAGATCTCTGGTATTTAAAGGTAGAAATCTGATCTTTAACGTCTGAGTTTAAGATTAGCTTAAGTTGAGAAGGGATTGAACTTTTTGTCAAAACTTGAAAACAACGTATGATCCTCTGCAATATTGCAAGATCTTGCATGATCCATTAGCACGCTGCACATGTAATAGGAATGACTCTCGGATACTGTGGCCGTGTTTCCACTATAGGAGTTTCGGGAAATTTCTGGGAGAGGGGAAGGTAGCTTGGTCCTCTCAGCTGTTGTGTCTCTATACAAAATCAGCCCATTCAGGACTTTACTAAGACATCAGCATATCGCGACCACTTTGGCGGTGGGTGATGTCATTGATCAGCACTAAAAGGGAATTAAAAGTTTTATTTAGTCAAAGTACGCCATAGGACTGGGCGATATGGCCTAAAATCAGTATCACGGTATATTGAGGAGTTCACCTTGATAACGATAAATGGACGATAACTATGCGCACGTTGTCATGTGACTCGAGGTGGTAGAGCTTCTTAAAGGGACCTACACACATCTTTTTATTTTTTTATTACCAGATTTATTGACATGTGAAAAATGATATTGGTTAGAGTCAGAAATTTGCCCGGCCCTAGTGAGCCATAATTTAATCCATTCAGGGGACGGGGAGAGTGGCTATGTGATGTAAAAAGCGGTGTTCAATGACCATAAGCGCTTTGTAGGAGATCACAAAATGGCGTGAATTATGGCGTTGTGGGAGGATTTCCGCCACATTTTTTGGCGTTGGTAGCTTAAAACCTGCAGTTCTGTTGCTTTTGCTTCCTTTCTGCTTCACCAGCATTTACTCCAATTTTACAAACACCGGTTGTTTGGCGACATATTCTGATGTCATTTCCTACTGAGTTACAACCAATCAGCATGAGCTAACCACTAGTCCCGCCCAGCAACCCCACAGGGCCATTTCTGAGTACATACCCAAGTTTAGGTACTCAGGTCTAGACATCCGGTATTGGTTTTTCTATTGGCGATACCGATGTTGATATATAGGAGACATGGTCAGCTGGTGGCCGATATCAAGACATTTTCTACTTTATTTTCATGCTAAAATGTCACTAATGACATCAGTTGATGCACAAAATTTCTGAAGCTGAATCAGTTTTTGAGCTAACTGTTAAATCTTAACTTTGTGCACTGTTCAGTGTTAAAGTCAGACACCTAAATAAAGTTAATTTAGAGTATTTATTATGCAGATGTTATTAGTGAACGTAAAAATACATTTAAATTAAATTTTGCAGCAGCACCGTGCTGCCCGAGGATGTGCCTGACTTTAAATCGGCTTTACTAAGGACAAATATCGGCCGATGTATAAAAAAACAGTAAATATCAGCCTGATAAATCGGTCTACCCCTACTCAGGTCGTCTCTGAAATGGCCCGAAAAACGGTCTTTTTGGGACGGGACAATAAAATGGAGACACATGCGAAGGTCCGGTAAAATTGTCCGGAAGCTCCGGTAGTTGAAACGAGCCTTAAGTTGTGAAATGTTGTCTTATATCTGTAAAACTGACTGAGTTCTAACCAGTTTGCATTGGTTTCGACTACCTGTGGTGATCATGTTCAGCTCCAAATCTTAATCAGTTGTAGATCTATGTGTGATAAATACATTTTTGGGGAGTTTTAATTCAATCTTACTAGTAGTTCATGAGTTGACTCCAACAGTTTTTGGCAAAACTTCCAGCAAATATGACATGCCTTGTGTAGAACTTGCTGTCATTGTTAGAACAGACTCTACAGTCACACCAACGTTTAGCTCAAGGTTAAGATTAGCCGGAGCAGCAATCTGGGATTAGATTGACCCCAAAGGTTAATCAGTTCAAGATCTCCATCTATTGTTTACTTTCTGAGAGTTTTACTGAACTTCGTCGAGTGATTCATGAGATATTTTGCTAACATACACACAGATGGACAAAACATCCACTTTTCACCTTTCAGTGATGATACAACTCCTGCTTGTATTTTTCATTACCGGAGAGATGCTGCTTCTTTGAATTAAAGATCAACGATGGATCGTTTTTGTGACCAAACCTTGGCATTTCATCGAGATTTAGAGTCATTCATAGCAAAGGTGTAACGTTCAGAAACTTTTAGAGAAGTGGACAAATGAAGGGTTTTTCTTTCTCCGTCCTCCAGCACGCCACCACATCACCTCCCCGCTGACAAGCCATAGATGTATGTCTTTAGGGAGGCTCAGATTGCTCTTTGTCGGGGCTTCGGGCAGACAGGATTACTGCAATATTTTAGTAACCCTTGCACTGAGAGAGTAATCAACACTGGAAGGGCCGGGCGATTATTGAGTAAAGAAATTCATGATGCAGGAGGATAATTCTGCAGAGGTGGGGTAGCAGAAAGGAAAAAACACCTCTGTTTGGTATTCCAAACACAGCAGCCGATTCACAGGAACTAGCCTTGGGTTTATCTCTTTCACTTAATCGTCCATTCTCATGCAAATGACTGACCCTTGCTGTAACGTACATCCCATAAGTGAAAAAAAAAGAGATTTTCCAGCACATAGCCTTTAAACAGAACCGATAAGTATCAGTGATAAACGACACTTATACATGTTTGAGTTTTATTTAAACAAACAGGAAATTCCCTCTCAGGCTTTTGTTTTATTGTTGAAGGTGGCATCGGGGCGTTTGGGCGGTGGAAATAATCACCCCTGCATTAACCGCCGCACGCGCGCGCACTAGTGTTCATTACTTTCCACACGCATTATTCCCCCCTCCAGTAGCAGCAGCCAGCGCTCGCTCTTCCATTTCCTCTTCTTTTGTGGCGAGGGGACGGAGGGCGCTCTAATACCCCAGGCCCCAGGTGTTTAAACAGCCAGCCCAAGGCCCTTATCTGTGCATATCAGAGGGAGACAGATAACCCCTGGCAATCTTTCTTAGTAAACCAAGAGCAGATTGAGCCCAGATAGAGGTCCGTAGCGTTTGTTGCAGGTGATAACGAAGTATGCACACACGAGTATATATAACCTGCACTCTGAAGGGAGGTCAGCAGGTATGGAGGTTGTTTCCGAACACGCCGACACGAGCAACCATTAACCCCGGATTCAGCTGGGTGTGAGTGACCACCTTAATGACGGGAAGGACTTTAAAACAGACGTTAGAGAGTTTCAACCAGAAAAAGATGCAACTGTGATTGACTAAGTGAACTAAACTTTAGATATTTGTTTTTAAAAAAATAAAAGTCTGAGGAGTTCTTTTCTTTTCTTTTTTTTTTTTTTTACCTCCTAAGATCCAGGGTCCATATATGCAGATGTCGGCATCTTGCACCAAAATATTTTATTTATTTATTTATTAATTATGACTCAAGAAATTTCAGATTTCATTTTCAAAATGTAATAATATTCATTTCCAGTTATTTAACATGTTGATTTTTGAAATTATTATTTATTAAATGCTCTAAAGTGTGTTTGTTTTTGCAGCTGCGCGGCGCTAATTGTCCCAGTTTTCTAGGTGAAGTTAAAAACCATACAACAGCCTGGGTCTCAAGAGATTACTGCTTATTTACTTGATTTTAATCCATCTTCATCCTTCAAAACTCCATAAATTTAGCCCAAATGTAGGTTCTGTGGTTTGGGACCCTAACCCTAATCCAACTTCAGAAACCAGAATGGACATTTCCTTTTAAAACTTATAATCTATGTTTTCTAAAGCCAATAAACCCACTTAAAATAAAAAAATTAGCACGTATGTCTCTATTATTATTATTATTATTATCACGCAGCATAATGTCAACAATGAGACTCTTTACATTTCAGACAATAATTTGATGTAAAAACAGCAAAAATGTCAAAAGCATCATTTTTGTCACAGTTGGAAACTAAAACAGCTTCAGTGTCGAGGTAATTTTGCTCTTTTATTGGTCTAATGATGTCCTGTTAGCTGGTGCAGCTGAGAGGTGTTTGTGCAGAATTCCCTATTTGTTGACAATTCCGTTGGAATTCTCTGATATTTTTCCCTCCTCCGCCTCTGAATCAGTGAATTGATCCGTTGCACCGTCTATTTGTTCTCTCTGATAACAATGCATGGAATAAAAGCGCTAGAGGAGCAACAGGCTTATGGTCCTAACCTGCAAAACTCGGAGCATTTCTGTGCTTCCTGAGAGCCGCCTGGCAACAAAGCATCCATTACATGGCAGTGGATTACCCCCAATTTGAAATCACTCAGGGAGCTAAGTCTTCCTGGCTCGCACTCAGAGGTACAGTACATGTTGGTGTAATAATCCAATCGCACGAGAAAGAAAAAACCCTCACTCAACAAAAACACCTCTCCACAAAGAAAAAAAAGACTACCTAAGCTGCAGACAGCAGCTTTTTCTAGTCTAGCTGCCACACCGCCTTTCTTCTCCTCACACCGGTGTTTGCGCCCCTGAGGAACCCCCAATTTGACCGGGCCTGCGGTGATGGCCGCAGCCGAGGCAGCTGCTGGCTGAGGCCCAATTATAGACGGGCTTTAAAAGGCTCTGGTTGAACCGTAAAGATTTACACTGCCATCGCTCTGATCTCAGATCTGGGCTCTGTCCTTACTGTCAGGATAGGGAGATGTATCGATTAAAGACTTAACATGGGGGGCTACATCATGTGGAATCGACTGCATGCACGCACGTGCACACACACACACACGTCTTAACACACATCCAGCTTTTATTCTCGTGCAGCCTTGTGATATCATCTGGTAAAAACCTACTAAAAAGCTGCATTTTTCAAAAAGGAACACTGGAAGATGACAGGAAAAGTAAAGAGAGATATAAAGTAGGGATAGCCTGATCCATTGAGCCAATATTTACCATTTTTTAATATATTGGCATCAGCTGCTCTACCTCTTTAGACGATTTAAAATCGGGCACATCCATGGGCATTATTTAATAAATGCGCTAAAACATTCCTGTCAACTGACATTTGGTTTTATTGACCTGCTTTGTATTTAATTCTGGGTCCGTTTGTTGATTTGTCTGATTAGCTTTTGGTTTTCATACCGAGCACAAAATCAAGATTCAACATTTGGTTAAATTCGGTGTTCAAAAACAGATCGAGGTTCAGAAAAGTTGTATCAGCTGTTATTAGGGGCATTTTAGCATGTAGAGGGTCAGAAAATATGTAAATATCGACCTGGGGCATCTGCAGCACATACCGGCCATCGGCTGTCCATGCACGCTACGCATCGGCAACAGAAAACCCCATATCGGTCAGTCTGATAGGTTGAAGTTAGCCGCTTGATTCTGAGTCACCAGGTGTCTTTTGGTCCATTTCTGATGCAGATGGACAAAAAAATGATGCTTTTGTCTCTGGGGGTCTGTTGGGACAACGTTTAGGAAACTGTTTAATCTGGAATGTGCGTGCGTGTGTGTGTGGGAGGCATGGCGGGGGGCTTCAGTACTAATTACAGCTGGTTATCAGGTGAGATTCAAACGTGCTGTCGGCCTTCACTTCCTGATGTCTATCTGGAGTCCCAGAAGCTGGAGTGAGTGTTGGCAGCAGATGAGGCCATGCCATGCTTTATCTCTAAATACACATTTTGTAAACGTGACTACAGATAAAGCCTAAACAGATAATCTTTACATTTTAACCCCTTTTTACACCTTCTTACTGTATTGAAGTTTCCACAAAAAAAATAAACAGGACAAAGTCAGTAAATTTGGAATGATCTGGCCCTGGACCTCAGTGGGTTTTAGTTTTGGTTCATAGAGCCCCTCCTCTGGTCCCCTGGACCTGAATCCTCTTGGGTTCTAATCCCATCGATATCCCATTAGCATCCGCTCTCTGGGTCCCCGTCACATGAAAGAAGATGTGTCGGTTCCCTCTCTCCGGTTCTGTCGCTCTGGCAGGAGTGGGATGAACGGCCACAAAGAGTAAATGTGCCACGGCCAAAGGGCCAACCCAAGTGTGCTCGCAAATGTCCTGTGAATCTCACTGTGTGTGTGTGTGTGTGTGTGTGTGTGTGTGTGTGTGTGTGTGTGTGTGTGTGTGTGTGTGTGTGTGTGTGTAAAGCTGCCACCTCGGAGGCCCCTTAGCCTCCCTGGGAAGTATCAAAAACGAAGCCCTTCGTGGCTTACAGAGAGAGAGCTTCTAATTAGCCTCTTTGTTGCCACTTGAATGGTTTGCCAGAGATTGGCAAGGGGCCCCAGTGGAGTGATATCAGCACACTAGGACGCTGGTCATAAAAAATAACCCCCCCATTCTCCGCCATGTCACCTGCCACAAAGGAGCTCTCAGGTAGGAAAATGAGGACATGGCAGCACCATGTTGGCTTTTTATCCACTCCTTCAGGAGTGAAGGAGCCATGTTTGCTCAACAGGTGGACTGGAGATGTAATAAATGTTCACTTACTGGGATAAGGGTCGTATTCACGTGAATCACAGTCGAGTCAAAACAGTCTTAAAAGCTTAAAGTGCCCAAAGTTAACAGTCACTGTAGGTTTACTTCATCATCTACTGCTGCTGGTCTTCCAGTTTCTGCAGCTTATTTCTGTTCTGCTGAAGTCATAAATTAGGATTTTGGTGCAGAAATTAAAGATGACTTGTTACCTAATGAATGCAAAACGGTGGTAAATGGTAAATCATCGTGTCAAATGATGGAAAACGTGCAAATATTTGTAAGATTCCTGCGTTTACGATGGTGAATTTGTTTTCAGAACTACAAATTTACATTAAAGTTATTAAATGAAACTAAGTACATTGCATTTTTAAATAAACCTGGAATAGAATAAAAACAGTTCAACAATAGGCTTTTTTTCCATTTGAATTGTTTAAAAGTGTTTTAAATAGTAAATTAACTAACTTTTACTTAAGAATGTAAACAGAAAAGTGTTAAAAGTTCAGCAAAAACCAGATATTTACACAGAATAAGACAATAAAACTCTGAGCTCAGGATATTTTTATTTTGGAATTTTTCTCAAAGAATTTCCCCCCAAATTTAAGTCATTATTTTAAAAATCAAAATGAATAAATAAGTTATGATAAAACAGTAATTAGAATAATGATGACCTGGTATCATGTAGAAACTGACAGATTCTAAAATGTTGATATTATAAAGAAATTTGCATCTCAGGGATTAGAAAAATCCGAAATTCTTTAACAATTTCAGAAGGTTGATTGATTTAGACAAATAAAATTATTTAAGATCAACATGATTAATACAATAAAAGAATGTTTAAAAAAAAAAACAAGCTCTAAGACCTGCAGACAAGCCGCTCAGTGAGCGCCGTGGCAGCAGTACAATGAATGTCAAGGCGACTTGCAGCTTTAACGCTGACCGACACGTTTTAAGCTCCGCTGTAATCCAGGAGGGATCAGTTGGGTAAATCATGGCATAAAGCTTAAAACCATAATTGATTTATGTATTTGCTGACCGAAGACGCCTGGAGAGATTACCAGAGGGAGAGAGCTGATGATGGATGGGACGATGCTCCACCCGCTCACTCACTCACTCACGGGCTGCTGGGATGTGGGGAAGAATTCAGTCAACGGGAGACTGTCAGGAAAATCAAGTTGGAGTCTTGGTTGTTTTGAAGTGTTGCTGAAATCTTAATTGATGAAAAACTGAAATGGGGGCGTTTTTAGGTTAGGTGTAGCTGACTGTGACATGCTAACCTCAGATTATACGGAAGAGAATCAGAGCCACTGGAAAAAAAAATCTGACTTTAACAAATAAGTCAGAATTCTGAGAAAAGTTAAAATTCTGAATTCTCATAATTCTGAGAAAAAAGTTTGAGTTTTGAGAACAAAGTCAGAATTCTGATGGAAAGTCAAAATTCAGACTTTAATCTCAGAATTCTGAGAAACTGTCATAAGAAAAAAGTAAATTCTGACTTTAATCTCGTAATATTGAGGAAAAAAGGTCATAATTCTGAGAAAAAGCCATAATTCTGAGAAAAAGTACTAATTCTAATGGAAAAAGTCATAATTCTGACTTTAATCTCAGAATTCTGAGGGACAAAAGTCATAATTCTGACAAAAAAAGTCATAATTCTGAGAAAAAAGTCATAATTCTGACTTTAATCTCATATTTCTGAGAAAAAAGTCAAAATATCTGTGGAAAAAAGTCAGAATTTTGCGATTGAAGTCAGAATTCTGATGGAAAAAGTCAAAATTCTGACTGTAATCTCATAATCCTGAGAAAAATGTCAGAATTCTGACTTTATTCTCATAATATTGAGAGAAAAAGGTCGTAATTCTGAGATAAAAGTCATAATTCTGAGAAAAAGTTATAATTCTGAGGAAAAAAAGTCAAAATATCTGTGGAAAAAAGTCAGAAATTTGCGATTGAAGTCAGAATTCTGATGGACAAAGTCTAAATTAATTAATCTCAAAATTCCGAGGAAAGAAATGTCAGAATATTTTGATTAATGGTTAATAATTATGACAAATAAAGTCAGAATTCTGAGATTAAAGTCAAATCTTTGTTTTTCTTTTCAGTGGCCCTAATCCTCCTCCGTAGATTTAGGTATAATTTACAATCTTAATATTTAAAGTAGAAAAGTTTAATTTGAAAATAAGATTTTCATGCTGCATTTTTAAAATCTAAATAGTTTCCTGCTGATTTTCGGTGGAACAGAACGAGCCGTACAGATAAATATTAGCAGGAATTCCAGCAGAACTTTATTGTGATCAAATCATTCTTATTTTAATATGTGATTATAATTTATTATACCAACCCATTGGATGTCAGAATATTCTTTAAAGCACTAAATCTAGCCAGTGTTTGTAAAGTTATTTCCATTTTGACTCAATTATTCAGATTATTGTCCCGTAATCCTCCAAACACCCATGAATCCTCTCCGTTTTGTTTACTGCTCGCCTGTCAGGCATCTCCAAGGTCTTTCTTGACCGTTTCCAGATTGTTTTGTGTTTGTCTGTTTGTCCCTCGGCTCAGAAAGTCGAGATTGTAAAATGAGAGGGGGAGAAAAAAAAAGACTAAAAAAAAGCCATTCCATTTCCTGGACTGATCGCCGAGGCGGATGCCTCTGACATGTCATGACTCAAACGGCATCTTTTCTGCCACTCCTGTCTCGCTGCTGACCTTACAAATGATGCTGTAGGCTCCTGCCAGATGCCATTAAGCACGTCGTGAAACAGGATGGGGTTTTATCCCCTCCTTCGTATACGTGCAGGAGAGCCCAGACACCCTGAGCGGCCCTCTGCGTTTGGGAAAGAAAAGAAAAAGCCGATTTCAGCAGCAGTTTTCTCTCTCTCATGGCTTGTTCTTCCTCTTCCTCTCCTGCCCGGGTTTTACTGCCTCCTGTAAGTGTTGGTCTGAGGCGAGGAGCAGAAGCTTCCCTAACAGGTGTTTGGGTGCTTATCACCCGCGTCTGCGCCCTTATCTCTGGCCTTCAGCTTCCTGCATCCTCTCTCTTGCATGCCTCAGAGTGGGGATATATTTCACTTAGCCTCTGACCCGAAACCTTTCTCTCTATCTTTGTGCCAACATGCACACTCTCACACACCAACTCCTAGACAGGCCGAGGCATTTCATCATCACTATTATTGCATTTTTACTTAATATTAGAAAAGAATCCCAAATTTTGAGATTCTTTTGGAAGATGTAACCTCAGGGCATATTAAATTATTACTCAGTACTGTCTTTGAACTTTGATCTCACAGGACGACTCGTTGGAGACGCAAAATTGCGAGAAAATATGCACATTTTCTGTTGGACTTGCACCAAGTTGGACACGTTGGTTAGATGAAACATATTATGATTTTTTTTAAGTAGTATTAGGTTTACGTAGTTTTTTTTTTAACTAAATCCCTATCGCATAAAGCGATTTCAGCAGTTTTCTTCTTGACATTTTCTGTACCTTCCAGAATGAGCCATTTCAGGGCTCTGTCACTTTAAGAAAACAAGCAGGAGCTGGCCACGCCCACTCATCCCCAGCTCAGGCTGCTATAAGCTGAGAAGCTCAGGTATCAGGGAGGGGCTAAAAGTAGCGCTGCTCCCAGCAGAAGTTCACATGAGAGATGGTTCTATTCTAATTTCCCCCGTTTGTGACATCACAAATAAGGACATTTTCCACACGGCTTGTTTTAGGCACATAATTCCTAAAACCAAACCTGACAGGATGGGTTTTCTCATGTTTGGAGAGTTTATAGAAGCAGTAGAGAGCCAGATAGCAGCACAAAAGGATTCAAACGGTGAGTTTTGCATAATATCTCTTAAAAATTCGGTTGTACAACAGGTCTAGTGTCACCAGTTGTCCTAGTTATGTCTCATTTTCTGACTTGTAGAAACTAAACAGAGATGATTCCAAGACGAGTTTCAGACACAAACATGTTCCAATGAGAACAGGACTCTGCAACTTGCATAACATTATTCAGAACCCTCACGAATGATTCTAGACAGTTTGGAAACTCCATCAAGAATGTTTTCGTCATCACGGCCCACAGAGATACCGGCTTTAGGCTCCTTCTTTGGGTTTTTATTTGTTGCAAATTATTTTCAAAAGTCCCTATGTTGATTTAACTTTTAATTATGACCCTTAAATTGGTTTTATGACGGTTTTAAATCAACTGCTACCCACTGTCTAACATTTCATTGATATTAAAAGAGGAAACCTAGAGGTTTTCCGTGGAAACGTACCGGTGGCTTCAGTGCTGGGGGAGCTTTGATAGTTTTTGTACTCGAGAGTTTGATCCAGCATTTTGTCAGACTGATTGGTCTCAGCCTTTAGCCCCACCTCCACATTCCCCTCTATCCTTTCCTGCTCCCGAGTCTCACAGCGGGACAAAGGCTAAAGTGTCTCTAGGATGGGGTTGTACTGATTTGGAAGGGGGTTGACCCCCTTCAAGAACCTGTCAGGGGCCTTTTTTTTTATTTAATCCCCATTCTGAGCAGGCACAGACGAGAGAGAGCCCGCAGCCTTAACACCCATGAGAGAGTCTATTGTGAGCAGCCGGCTCTGTTACAGTAGGATGGATGCAGGGGTCTCTGGTCCGGATAAACCAGGGGTAGCCGGGTCCCCCCGTTATTTACAGTAGGTCCTTTCATTGGGCGAGTGAAACAGGAGCCCCCAGCGGAGGCGGCGGTGGTGGTGGGGCTTCAGGGGACGGACCAGTGTTTGTGCTCAGCCAGGCCTCCACTACAGGTCAAAGAGCACGGGGGTGGGGCCGCTGGGGTTACAGACGTGACTTTTGTCCACATGTTGGGGGAGTTTGTGCAGGAGAAGAAACGTTCGGAGTGGACGGAACAGGCGGCAATGATGTCTACTGTGTATAACGAGACATAATTAAATACAGTTTTAAGACATTCTAGTGTTTTATTAAAATTACAGCTTCAGGTTTAATGATTAGTAGAGAAGGTGGTTGATGCAGGATGGATTCGAACATTAAATTATTTTATGTTGTCTTGTTTATGAATATGAATTATTTGGTTTTAGAAAAAAGCTCAAAAGCTGTTTTAGAAAATAATTTTTGCCCAATTTGTATTCATTTAATTCAAAATACACTCATTCTGAGATACGGTGGCTCTATTTTTGTCTTTTATTGATTATTTTCAGTTTTTGACCCATTTTTCATTATTTAATTTTTTTTTTTTTATTGATGAACAAAAAAAAATCAAGATGAAAATATCCTTTTCAACACCTGAAAGCTTATTTTTAGTTTTGACTTGAATGAAACCTGAACCGTTCCGAGGAGCTCTGACGGAACACGGTGGTTTGTTGTTGGTCAGTGAAAAAGTGAGCATGATTGCAGGTCTACCTCGGTTATCCTGCTATGACTTTGTGACCTACATAAGCCCAGCACAAATTGTGACCGGCTTTGGAAGCACAAAAAAAAAAAAGGTTTCAACAACTGGCTGCAACCTGATGCTCCAGATGTCTTCTTCATTCTCACGTGACGCTCGGCTCCCCTTAATAATCCCTATTTTGTTATAATTCTTGCCTCAAATGGTCAAAACGAGTGGGTTCTTATCTGAGAGAGTTGCTGCCAAATGCATTTATTAACCTTAATCTCATTGGATCCATTACCAACCCAATCCCTGTTTGCCGTCTTTCATTAAGAAACGAGAAGTTGCCAATGGTCGGTATAATTTGAAAAAGAAGTGCTACCATCTGCCGGGAGGCTCCAGTGTAATCTTACCGTAATCTTCGTGACAACCTTTCATATTACGAGTCGGGGCCGGAGGGAAAATCCGAGCAAGGATGTACAATAAGGACAGCAGCCTCTCGGGCGTTCGCTCTCCGGAACAGATTTGGTTATTTTTACCGGGACAAAGACGGCAGAGGTTAGAGGTCAGCAGGGGACAACCTTAGAGATGGAGCAGGGTGTGGTGGGGCTGCGTTGGAGTTTCGTTTCACCCCACCTCCCACCGTCAACCACCTCTCACCTCTTTTGTCCTGAAAGTACACAAAGAGTCCTGTCAAACTTTAGTGGTCAGCTCTTTGGCTGGACTCAGCCAGGCGCTGCGCAGGTTTTACATTTGGTCAGAGTCGCCGCCGCTGACCAATCAGGAGACTAAAGAAATGGTTTCTACAGCAGGAGATCATTTAACAGCTCTGTTGGTGATCTTTGGTGAAACATAAGCAGTTTCTCAGAACTTGCTAAAAGACTTAAAGGGCCAATCGTTAATTAGATTCAGATTTAGCATATATACTATATTATGTGGTTAGGGTTGGGGTTACCCTAACCCCAAATCAAACACAACCTACAGATGTTATTGTCCTAAATCAGAGCCATAGAATAGCAGCGGACACAAACTATACACCAATTATAAATAATTGATGGACCCCACCCTCTTCTCTAAATGCCAACGGTCACAACACAGAGGTTGTTTGGGTTTATCGCAACTAGTATCGACATCACGATGTTTGACAATATCGCAATTTGGTGGTTTTTCAATATCATGCAGCCCTACGCTGAATTAACAGAAATATGTGATAAGTTTTTTTTGTTGCATTTGTCTTGATGTGGACATCATTCACACATATTGCATGTTTACATGTTAGTTTAGGGATGTTCAATACGATATAAACCGATACCGATATTTGCGGGATAGGGTCGTAAGAAAATGTAGAACTAAATCATTTTAGGTAACTAACCTGACATTTCTCCTGTCATGTTTAAGTTTTCAACATTACCTGTGCCAAACAAACAAAAATATCTCAAAAACTAAAGAAGAGGTTGACGTACAAAAGGTGCATGGTCTGTAAACGTGTCATTAAAATAGTAAAAACCGATTCCGATAAGTTCAGATGTTACATTTAATGCCAAAATTGGCGGATAATATGGGAAATTCCTAAATGATATAATATTTTTTCCTTAAAGGGGGCACTGGTTGCATAAATGAGCTTCTTTAAAACATTTTATGAGCTGTTACCAAAAAAAACATCAGTACTTATTTATGAAGTTCTTATTATGTAATAAATGATTAGGCTTAAAGGTGTGGAACACTGAAAAAAAACTTTTTAAATGATTATTTCTGATTCTAATGGGTCACTCTGAGTTTTTCATGCAGGCTGAACATGAGAATAGTCTCCTCCACCTATCTCCTGCTTTAGCTTCTGATAGAAAATAGACTCTAGGTGAAACTCTAGGATTAGAAAATCCTGACAGATCTACGTCACACTGTCACTTAACATCAATGGACTCACCCATCTTGACTCACGACAGGAAAGGCTGTTGTTGGTTTAGCGTCCAGGAAACAGCAGAGAACGTCTGGGCTAGTAGAAGCTAACCGTTAGCATTAGCAACTCCACCACACAGCAGAGCTCCTCCAGGCTTGTGTTATTTGTGGAGATAAAACATCAACGTTGCAGAGCAAACAGAGTCAGTGGTAGAGTCGTGTTGCTGTTAGCCAATCAGAGGAGAGATGTCCACATATCAGGAAATAAGGCTCCAACTCTGATGTGGCTCACTTCTAGTTCCTGAAACTGTTGCACCAGAGCTTTGTTTCCCAGGCGTACAACTTACAAGGCATTTATTCCTACTAGAGACCGCCGCAAATGTATTATTGTTTAAACAAGTGATACAAGTCTTTAAGAAAAACTATTAAATCATCAAGTGGTTCTAGAATGAACTCTTTGATTTGATGGTATTTAATCAGGTCTTTATTTAATTATTTTACACAATCCCAACAAAAGAAACATGAGTTCATATTCTTAATGTTCCCACAAGCCACATTTTTAACAGTGCAGCAGGAAGGCTACAAGTCATCTGCTGTTGCTGTCATTTATTCTGCTGTAACTGCTGTGACAGTCTGCATTAAAAATACCGTCGACATTTTTCAACTCAACACAGAGGAAACATGCAGAGAGCAGAAAAAACAGCAACCTGGCCTCAAACAGCTCTCCAGTTGAACATTTTCTCTGCTTGCGTCTGTCTTTCTGTCCTCTAAATGTCCTTGACACAATGTGAAGATCAAAAGCAGAGTGGTGCGGGTTTGCGTGTAGATGTCATGATGTAAGATAGACTCGAGGACAGCCTTACAAAGAGAGCATCATTTCAGGTTTCTCTTTCTTTGCCTCGTGTTTTAGTTCGCTTTACTGTATAGTTTCTATAAAATACGATGCATCTTTACATAGGAGCAGTCACATTTGTTCTGGGTCATTAGAAACATTTTTTGCATGTTAATTGTTCATTTTCACATCCAAAATATAAGAATTTCCTAAAGGTAAATGATCTCATTTACTCATGAGAGGAGCTTGTGACTACATATTTCTGTATCTTGCGTATTTTAGATACGAATAACTACCTAAATGTGGTAGTAAAGTGGATGTTAAATAAATTAACAAGCACATCAGTTTTCATGAGTATTTTTCATTAATGTCATAAAATAGTTTTAAAAGCACTTTAAAGCTTCGTGTTTTATGCACGGCCATAAACAATCATAGCTGCATTAGCAGATTTTTACCCCCTTATAAAGTTTTATGTTTTTTTTTTTGTTATTTGTTTTAATTTGACAAAAAAAATAGTTGTTTACGAATGAAAATGTGTTTTCTGGTGTTGCAGACATAAATCCAGCCTCACACTGTTGACAAATCTAACATTAATGGACGTTTTCTTTGAGATGTTAAGGTTGTCAGCGTTAGAAGCTTGACGCTTGACTGGCTCACTGTGATGATCTGCAGTATGGCGACTGGGCCTGTACGAGCTCTGAGAGGTCAGTGGACATGGTGCAGCTTTCACATGGCCCCGAGGTCCTGACCCCCACCTTTGTTGGTCATACTCACCCCCATCTTCCCAGCGAGGACCGGGGCCCTTTGAGCCAAGCCCTCAACCCCCCGCCGAGCGCGCCCCTTCACCACATTAATAGTGGCACTGGAACTAATTGCCCAACCTTAGATGTGCTTGAGACTCAGATCGCCTCCGCTGCCAGCGCACCACAAACACCCCCCCAACACTCCACCCTAAAAAGAAGAAAACCCTCAAAAGAAGAATTGCAAAATTGCTGGTTTCCATGCCCGGCCCTCTGGTAAATCGCTCTTGTTTTCAAAAGGCTTCATTGACCTCATTGTGCTACTGTATATGTGCACCTATTCAAGCTTGTTTTGAAAACATCGCCCACCCTTCCTGTGCCGCGCTCTGCACCGGCGTAGTTCTACTTTTATTTCTGCACGAACGCTGACAAGTACTCACCACGTACCTCGAGCTTTGGCGAGAGCTTCCCACGCATCCCACCCTGCGCCGCCATTTTGTAGCTAAACCCATTAGGCACGATAAAGCGCCAAAACCGTCCCTTTTCTTTATCTGACGCTTGTATCACTTATCCTTCTGATTCTGAAATATTTTCTCCAGCCCCACTGCTTTGAACTGTGAATTGCTGGAGTGGCGTAAAGTGGTGTCTAGCACCAGACTGTTGCTGTTCACACTGTCATGTCTGCAGTCTTCTGTGCTGCAGTGAGCGTCACCCGAGTTCAAAGAGACGCTGAAAGAGAGGGAAGCAGTCTGAGAGGCGTTTTATGATTTTATTGGTCCGGAGGAAGCATTGCAGGGAAGGTGATGTCTGAGCTCAGAGTCTCGTAATGTCACTGCGGATTGTTGCAACCAGCCTGCTTCTGTCTTTTTAAATATGTTTGCACAACATTACGGTCTTTATTGTCTGTGTGAAAAAATGTGTCAGATTGGGTCATTTTAATGGAGGAGCAGGAAATACTTTTTTCTTTTGCAGATAGAAATTGGGTCATAAGTGGTTCTTCGTAATAAGTGGCCAGATAAATGTGGGGAAATTTGAAATATTTTGTTGCAATGTTTTTAGATTGCTGCAAATTAAAAGCAAACATAGAAGCATTAAGATTTTAATATTTGTAGTGAATTTGTGTGTCTCTGTTTTGTTTGTTTGTGCCTCGAAATATTTAGGAAACCTTTTTTAAATCATGGACTACAACTTTACAAGAAGAAGAAAAGTACGTCAATAGAATCTATAAAGTAAACGGAAAGCCAGGATCTCACTGGGTTGTCTTTTTGCAACATGTTGAAGACCAAATTTTGAGAAAATATGAATATTTTCAATTTGAATCACACAGAATTGCCATATTTTTATATTTCAAAACCGTAAAACATATCAAGCAAATTTTCATATTGTAAATGTCAGATTCTGCTTATTTCTTTCTAACAAGCTCATTTCCATTTCTCTCTCTTTCTGACTGGAGGAAACTAAATTGAGAAGAACTGAAATGATTTCCAGACACCAGTCGTGACTTTGATTATTTTTACACTTTTTCCACAAATTTTCCAAACTTTTTCAAAATTCCAGGGACATTAAGTTTCGGCACATTTATGGAAACTCCCTTGGAAACACTCAAAGTGGCTTATTGGCTATATTCATCAGTGTTCTGCCATAAAATTTAAATTAGTTCCTACTTAAATGTGTAAATTCAACAATTTTGGCAACACACTAAGGCACAGAGTTGTAATAAATGTTTTATTTAATCAAAAAATTCTAAGAATACCTTTTTAAGGCATGTATAGATTCTTGTTTACATCATATTGATAAACGTTTGTTTCGGTGCTATGTGGGTTAAAATCTGGTCCCTTCTACGTTCTATGGCACTGTTCTTTATATTTTTTATTTCTTTTTTCCATGAGAGCCTTGGTGCTGAGTTTGATTTTTACTAAAGCAATGAAAAAAATCTTAACCAACACAGATACTTGCATTAAGGTGCACCTTGTTCCATGGACAGGCGACTGAAGACGAGATCCAAACAGGAAAATCTTCTAGGTCTGTGTGAATTCAGGCATGGAAAATATTAATGTTTTTATAAAACTCGGCTGATTTTTACACCAAAACTGCCCAAATAAATCAGCAAGTCCTTGAAGATGTCGGCACCAAAAGATAAAACTGAATGAAAGCTCATTTACAGCTTGATGAACACACATCTTTATCTCTCGTGATTGCATATATCCTCATTAAAGCTGTTTACATATTAACCCGTCAGTGTTAATAGCTTTTAACCTTCATATAAGAGCTGAGATTTCTTTTGTTAATAATTTACATTTATTGCAGCGCATGTTGTTATTTTAAGGTCATTAAGCTTATTGTAGGTTACATTAGACTTTACATGGAAAAACATGATAAACCAGGTTTAGTGTGAAGCTTATCTCCATAAAACAGTTGAAATGTAATGTTTTATTTGTTTTTGTAGAACTGGAGACATGCTTGGGTTTGCTGACCCAAGCCATCACCTGTTTGATGCTTTTCTGAAAATGTTTTATCTCTGCAGTAAAGATCTTGCGTCGTGATTTACCCACCTGTGTGTCTGTTTAATTATAGCTGCATACCAAAACAGTTGGTATTTGCATTATTTGAGCCATTTTTCCAGACATTGTTTTGCAAAAACTCCTATGATGCACCTTAATTTGCCTCCATAGAGGTTAGGGTTAGGGTTAGAAAACACTTCAAATTAAAGGTTTGTTTGAAAAATTCCATTTATTTGAATGTTTTGGACAATCTTCAGCCATTAAATTAGGTATTTACATTATTTGAGCCATTTATCCAGACATTGGTGAAAACTCCTATGATGCACCTTAATTTGCCTCCATAAAGGTTAGGGTTAGGGTTAGGGTTAAAAGACACTTCATATTAAAGGTTTTTTAGTTTGAAAAATGCCATTTATTTGAATGTTATGGACTCTTCAGCCATTAAAAGTTGTCTCAAGGATGTTTCATTCCAAACAAGCTCAAAAACATAAAATAATGTTGCAAAACCAGGTTAGCTAATTGAATAGGTGTTTCACCTGACACCCAAATGACTAATCGGTTACAGGTGTTGTTTTACAAACTCAAGAATGCTTGTACTTCATTGACACACCTTCATGTTATGA
Organism: Aphyosemion australe; assembly: GCA_006937985.1. Lineage (NCBI taxonomy): Eukaryota > Metazoa > Chordata > Actinopteri > Cyprinodontiformes > Nothobranchiidae > Aphyosemion > Aphyosemion australe. The sequence goes on along the minus strand of SSNS01000029.1, from coordinate 2,219,069 downwards.
GCTAAAGCTCAGGTGATGTTCAAAAAAAAATCTTTGCTGGAACCTAACAAAAATGAATTCTTAACAGGTTTTTTTTTCTTTTACAAGGATTCAAATGATGATCCTCTAGTCAAAAGAAGAGTTTGAACTAGAGTATCTGTAGAAATAACGAGTAAATCAGCTCCTAAAGCTCAAATGAACACCTTCAGTGGTATTTTTATGTACATGTTAAGCTAAAGTAACCTCTGTCTGTGTCTTTTTGTGTTTTCTGATGATACCGAGCACAAACAGCAGACAAAAGAAGCGTATCTAGAGCAGGGAGCAGACGAGGAGTTTGTCATTGTTTTAACAACCCCATCCGGCCACATATTTCACCCCTGAAACTCTCTGACATTCTTTGCTTTTTTAGAACAGCATCCACAAAACCGAGGCATGTCACTTCAGCCAGCTCTGTATGAAATAATGGTGTGTCATACTTCAGTCTCCAGGTTTGCATCGTGTCAAGTAATCCATCACATGACAAATATCTTCTTCTCTTTTCTTAAAAAAACCCACTCCACTGAAGCCGAAGCAGCAGCGTGTCTGCAGACTGGTTTTATAATCCCCCGTGGAATTGTAGCCACTGACAGATGTGTGTGTGTGTGGTTATCAAGAATTACAGCTGTGATAAGAAAGACTCCTTCAGTGAAGGAGCTCTGTGCTGTTATTATATGGTAAATATCCTCGACGTGATGCATCGGGTCTAATCCCGCGTCCCTTTGCTGCTGATGTAGATTCTGTTTTCCCATCAGACACGACTGCTGTTTGAGATCAAACCTTTGTTGGGTAAAATTGTCACAGTTGGGGAACTTTTTATGTGTCAGCTGATCTACGGGTTGGGAGTGTGGTGCTTTATGCTCTCCATGTGTCTTGGAAAACGTTGGACAAGACTGTTTGTCAGCATGTTTTTGTTCCAAATTAGGGGTAATGTCTTCCATCACACCATTCAAGACGATTCTTGTGGTTGTTGCATCCAATGAAATTCTGGAGCACTCTTCTTGGAATAGAAAGTAAGAATGCAGGATTGTTGCTTTCTGCAAAAGGTGCTACTATGACGTCCCATCTATGTGCAGTGCTGTGTTTTATTAGTGGAACCATAAGTTGGAAACTACTCATCTGCACATGATCATTGTACTTTTGTAAAGCATGAAGTAAGTAGTTACAACTTTTAAAAAAATAATTTAACTTCTGGCTTTCCAGAGTATTGATCTCAGTTTCTGGTTCTGCTGTCACCCTAGGCCAGTGATCCCCAACTCCCTTCCCCGAGGGGATCCAGCATGTTTTAGTTGTTTCCCTAATCCAACACACTTGATTCACCTGTTCAGCAGCTCGTCAGGCTCTGCAGAAGCCTGTTAAACACCTGCTGATTAAAATCAGGTGTGTTGAAGCAGGGAAACAGTAAAACATGCTGGATACCAGCCCTCGGGAAAGGGCGTTGGCAAACACTGCCTAGGCTTCCGACTGCTTACTGGTTTCCAGAATGTTCTGAAAATTCTGTAGTGACCTCTGGAACGTCTATGGAAGATTGGTGTTGATCAAGGATACCTCGTACACTGAGACTCACCTTTTCTTTCCACCGCATGGGAAAGCTTTGTGAAACAGCCACGAAACGCACTACGTGGCAATTTGTTGCCGTTATAGTGGACAGTTTCCTTTCCACCGGTACCAAAGTGTAACGTTTTGGACGTGTCCCATAAGCGAAGGGACGATATTATTATTACGTTTTGAGTCTATTTTTGACAGGCTACGCTTCCAAAACACATAAAATGTCGCAGTTTAGATTGAGCCAGACAGGAAGTCAAACACGAAAGCAGTGTAAAACATCCAATTATTTTCAAAATAAAAGTCACGTGCAGATAAACGTACGTCATTTCATGTTAAAAACCGTCATAGCTGATGTTAACAAGACAGAAAATAAGCTACAGACGTTTTTGGATACATGCAGGACGTCTGAAATCACACGTGGTGTTGCAATTCTCTCGTGATTTTGTGACCTCACGGGATTAGCTGTGTGGAACGTTTTTGCGCTTTTCCTGAAACGCTTCCAGTTGGGAATGAGCTCGCAGGTTAAACGTAGCTATTATGTTACGCGCCGCTTTCACATCAAGTGGAAAGAGTGGGTTAAACTTGGTCACACTGTGCATTGTTGGCTGTTGCCAGTGGACAGCATCATGTCAAACCATGAGTATTCCAGAGACATGGCCCAAGAGTTCAGTGAGTCAAACTTCAAAATGTTGCAATAAAGAAGAACATGCTAATGTCACGGACATACGTCGCATTTTTGCATCACTTCCTGGGTGTATTTTCATTGGTCAATTGCAAACCGGGATTGTAGACATTCTGACTCTGCTTGAAGACAGTCGGAGGCTAGATTTGATCAAGAGAGTCTTCAATAAGCCGTCGGTGGACAGATCACACTGGATGGCCACAAACCTGCTAATAACGTGCATCTTCACCGTTTTTTCGTCCCGATTCGGGCTTAAGGAGTCAAACATTTGGCAAAACTCTTGGCCCTGGATAGAAATGGAGCATTTTATGTAAATAATGGTGTGATATTGCAGCCACAGTGATTAAGAAACACTTTATTGGTAAAACAAAAATAGGTTTTTGGCATTAGTGCAGGCTGTAAACTGAGCTGGTTGTTTCATTTTTCCACGTTCTGGTGAAGAATGTGAAGATTATGCTGCAGACATCAAAAGAAAGGCCCCATGCCAAAGAAGGAACACAGAATGATTCAAATTTAACCAAGAACCAACAAAAAGATGCATAATGGGCAATTGAAATCAATTTAAATGCCATCTGCTGCATTAAGTTTGATCTTTGTTTCAAAAACAGTGAGTGTGCCCACATGCTGGTTTAGGGCTGCGTGCCAGCTTTCAAACAGTGTGAAACTTTGAATTTGTAATTACCTACCTGAGCGACCAACACCACGCTCAGATCTGTTTTCTTGATTTCTGAATCATGAAGTCTTGTTCATTTTAGTCGTGGTCATGTTTTTGAAAACCTGAGATGGAAGAAAATAACATTTTAATGTTGGAATTAATTTCCAGGGTCAGTTTAATGATGGCTCAAAAAAAGAACAGAGTAACAAACGCCTCAGTTTATTGCTTCGGAAAAGAAAAAATCAGTTTTTCTGCAGTTACTGAAAAAATTGTGATATTTTTATAAGAGAACTCTGAAATATGCAAGACGAGCTTGTGACCTTGCACAAAGTCATTCTAGCTAAGACAAGTGCACAGTCACTGTAAAAAGCTGTGACGTTTTTATGAACCTTTTTATGAATGGCATAAATGTGTGCAGTTTTTAAAAGTAATCAAGATTCAAATTCAAGCGAACAAATAAAACGATAAGATCAGTAAACAGCAGAAATCATGAGGGCCATAAAATATTGATATTTTTAATAAACTTGATGTATTTCATAGATCTTTGCTACTTCAGTAATGGTGTTAAAAGTGACCTCATAATTTCTTTACTTCGACAAATGAAAGGTGAAAAAGTTTTGCAGTTTGATGTAAATAAAATAATCTGCCCAGGCGGAAATCGTACCTCTAACTCTGCATCTAAGTCCAGGGTCTCACCGCTGGAGACTCATTTAGGACGTTTAGCTGGAAAATAGCAGATTTCCAGTTGGAATAGCAGAGTTCATGCTTTGTTGACTGTTGGAAATTTCAACCTCGGCTAGTAGAAGCTAACCGTTAGCATTAGTAACTCCACCACACAGCAGAACTCCTCCAGGCTTGTGTTATTTGTGGAGATAAAACATTAACGTTGCAGAGCAAACAGAGTCAGTGGTAGAGTCTCGTTGCTGTTAGCCAATCAGAGGAGAGATGTCCACATATCAGGAAGTAAGACTCCAGATCCTGTCATCTGAAGCTCAGCTCTGATGTGGCTCACTTCTAGTTTCTGAAAATGGTGCACCAGTGCTTTTTTTTCTCCAGAGCACGACTTACAAGGCACTGATTCCAGCTAGAGACGTCAAATGAATTGATTAAGCGAGTCAGATTAAAACCCTGTATGCACATAGCCGGGTATTCCATTAAACAAAGATATTTTCTACGCTTTGGCCTGTCATCCATATAAAATCGAAGATATGCGGCACCAAAAACGATTCTTTCAAAAACCTCCAACCAAGGTGGAGAGTTGCAAATTCTCCGTTGTCAGCATTTGCTTGTGGACGTAAATAACCGCCGTTTTAGGTTACGCAGCGTCACTGCTCATGACAAACATTCTCTGACATCACATGTGCGACTTGTTTACACTTGCTTGTTTTTACAAACTCGGTTACTACGGTTATTGCCCACCTCCTAGTTATTCCACGTCCAAGAAATGTTTTACAGCAACAATTTCAGGATTTACTGCCACCTACAGGCTTGGCATGCCAATGAATGTGTTTCATAATGCACTGGATATTTTTTTGCTGAAAACGAGGTGGTGTTGACACAAGATTTTTTCCTAGATGGGCGAAGGAGGATATTAGGTTTTAAATATGTGTGTACATGTAGGTTTAAGACTATTTACATCCTTATCTAGTCTTTATCAGCTGGTGAGTAAAAGTGGTACATGTTTTGTTTTTCTATAATTAGGGAACTATCGCTTTTATCTTGCTGTTCTGTTAGAACCAACACGTCCATCACCAAAAGCAGAAATGAGATGAGAAGAGTTGCTCGGGAGAGCACACATCACCTTAGTGACTCAAGTGTGCAGCTGAGATCATCCATTTTCCAGCCCCCGCCGCTGGTTTTGGGGATCATTTGGCCATGCCACCATGTCACTGTCACCGTCTAATCTCATTGTTAAGCCCCAGGCATTCTGCACTGTCCTCACTGCCCACATCTGAACAAACACCCTCAGAGAGAAAGACAGCAACCTTTCACTCAGGTGACAGAGGAATGATGAGCGAGGGAGGAAAGCTTTAGCGAGGGGAAATATACAGTGCGGTCGCCAGCACCTGTCTCGATATTCATCTCAGGAGTGTATGAACAGAATCCTCTGTCCGCCTACAAGTGATACTACCGAGTGGCTTTAGGCAAGAGCAGCAACATAGAGATAGTTTGGATTTATACACCAGAAGCCTGCTTTTTAATGCGTCACAGCTCTTGAAGACACAAGAAAAGCAAGGTGGTCTAAGGCTTTGCTAAAGTAAACGAGAACATTTCTGAAGACATGCAGGGCGTCAGTGCAGCTACTGCCTGAAATTCAAATTTAAACTTTCTTCTGTGAAGCCCAACAGTAATTTGGGATTTATTTTTCCAATAACCTAAACGCAAGCATGAGTACGCACTGGGGACCACACTTGAAATTGAGCCTCAAACATTTGCTGTGTGAAAACTGCAAGTTGAGCGGCGTAAAGGTTCCAGTGGTCTCACGTTTACGTCTCTGTGTGTTTTAGGTAGCAGATGTGTTAAAAGGACCTGTTTCTTCTGGTGTTGAAGAGAACATAATGAGCTTGGGTTTAACAGGAGTGTGTGTGAGCTTTAGGGTGCGCGCTCTACTTTGAAGGGGTTTGAGAGAAAATTCAAAGTCCTACAGCGTTAGGTCCGTTTCCACCAGTTGCGGGTAACTTGACTGGACCTTTGCTGCATGTGCGTGTCTCCGTTTCACCGGGCCACTTCAGGGACCAACCGAGTACTTGAACTAGAGTATTCACTTGGAAAAGGCCCAGTAGAGCCACTGGGCGGGACTTGTCGTAAACAGGTGTTGATTAGTTGTAACTCAGTGGGAAATGACATCGGAAGACGTAGGCAAGCAACCGGCATTTTTAAAATTAGACGAGTTGCTTGTGAAGCAGAGTGGATAGAAAATAAAAATCGCTATTTCTAAACTGCCAATGCTGACAAATGTGGCAAATCCTGTAATTTTTGCCGCTTTGTGGTCTCACTAACTACCGTAGAAAATTACTCTTCTGGTCATTGAACGCCGATTATTACGTCTCACGGCCACTCTTCCTGTCCCCCGAATGGACTAAATTATGACTAAGATCACATAATAAAAGTTTTAATGTAGTTAATGTCTGTCGACGCCTTTTGGCGCTGATCAGTGAGGTCATTCACTGTGATATGCTGATGTCTATGACTGATGCATTTTCCATTTCACCTACCTTCTCCCAGACGTTTTCTGGAACTTCTATAGTGGAAACACAACTAATGAGGCACTAAGAGTGACAAAAACAAACAAAAAAATGTTGCAAGAGTAAAAAAAAGGTAAGTGCATAACACTGCGATTGTGTAATTATGATCATTATGCTTTCCATAACTTGTTCAAACTTTGAATGATGTGAAATTTTCCTGAGCTGCAGAGCTCCAAAGATGGTGATTTTAAACCTGCATGAAGAGATTTCAATATAAAAAATGTTGCATCTTCTCAGAAACATAATTTCATTACCTGCTGGCTCCATGTATGGATGTGGATTTATCTGCACCATGCTCCAACCAAACAACATAGTCAGATGTGTTCTCTTGTTCTGCTACCCCCCACTGCCATCACCTATTTTGTAACAAAGCTAATTAAAAATGGTGTGTTTTGTCTAACGCGCTCAGTGCCAGTCACAGGGCTGACTTTGTTTTGGAGGACTGGGATTTTGCCAACAGGATCGGCTCCAGCCGAGACTATTGAAAAGGAGGCTCGTTTCCACGCTTCGAAATAACACCAGGGAACAATCAAGGTCGTGTTTATTAAAACACATCAGAGAGGTGGACTTTCCGCCAAAAGCCCGGCTCTGCCAAACGCAACACCCGCTCTGTGATCACAGAGAGAAAAATACATCCGGCATCATTTTAATAAAATGATAAGGTGGCTGATTCCACATGGCCATGCTGAGCCATCTGTTTTTATCGCCTTTATGTGGACTGTTTGGGTTGAACTTCTTCTGTTACCAATTTTTTAAATCACATTTAATATTTAATCAAGCTACACAGGAAAAAAAAACATAAAACATACATATATATATATTTATTTATTTATTGGAGTGGGACTTGATTACAAAAATTTATCTAATTAATTAGAGGCTTTGTAATTAATTAATCTTGATTAATCGCATTTAATCATTCAAGACAATTTTTTTCATTCAAAATAATGTCAGATGACATGAACAGACATGCAACATTGTAAGTGTTGTGTACTGAACACTAGGTGGCAGCAGAGCACGGCTAATATATATAGAGGTGTAGTGTAGAGTGCAGGGGAAGTTCTGCTGCATGTATGCTTGTTCCTCCTGCTGTAACAAAATTTATATGGATAAAGTTACTGCCTGCCTGCTTTCTACCAACTAGAAAACTTAACGATAAAAAAGTAGATTTTTTCTTTCTCTTCTTCACGAAGAGCGATTTGTGGTGTGCAGCTTGATGATATTCATATAGGGCATAAATTGCGATGCTAAATGTTTCCGGCCCTCGATCGGGGGGCGCTCGGTCACAAAGTGGTAAAATTTTAACACTTTTTTCTTCTTCTAATAAATTAATCATAATTTATGCATTAAATTCCCACCCCTAATACAGATATATGTATATATAGTTTGATTCTCTTTATTTTTAACTAAAGAAATTGCGTTTGTGGCAAATTTTCTTGAACAATTAAAAAGCGATTAATCAAGATCAATCAATCACAAAGCCTCTTTTTTAATCGTGTGTTTGTCAGCAGCTGTTTCTTCAATAATAACACAGGGATGTGATATTTGACCTTATTCAGCATCTGGTGAAATACACATAGACCTCAAAACAAGGAAGTGATAGTGCCACAGAGGAAGAAGAGCTCTGCTGGATAGGCTGTTCAGGATCACTCACATGAGTCCGGTTTTATTCTTAGCACAGGCATTTTGTGCCTCATCGAGTTTACTAGAGTGCACCGAGACTAGGGCGGAGAAACAAAGGCTCTTCTCCATTACTTGCTAAAATCTGAAAGACACAAGCATCAAATATGGGATATTTCACTAAATATTTACCATCAGTTGTTTTCTCTTTTCCAAACATTAGTTTTGTGGATTTTACAGCGTCATTGTGTCTTTTTGCATAAATCCGGGACGGCTTTGTAGTGTTGATATCAGGTCTCTGTGGGAGTCGGACCATCTGTTGCTGGACTTTTCATCCTTCTTGTTGCTGAAGATAGCACTTTATGACCCTGGCTGTGTGCTTGGGGTCATCGTGCTCAGCAGAATCAATTTGGGAAAGAGCAGATGTCTCCCTGATGGTGATGAATGATGCAAGTAAATATACTGTAAACAACCAACTCATTCAAAAAGAAGGATGATGATTACACCGATACATTCATCTTTATAGGTTTAGCTGATTTATCTTCTTTTACAATGAAGGTACAAAAATAAAAACAGAGTGACTGAGTGATATGTAGAAATGGCCCTGAAGGTAACCTTGCTGTTGGACACACCTTAACCCTTCACTGACCCAGGACTCTGAAACTGCACTGTGAAAAATAAGATGTTGGATTTACTTAAGCAAGTTATGTCGAGTGGGTCCACTACACCTAGTACAGAGTAAAATACATTATGTTAAAAGTAAATGTATATTACTCTTTATAATAAAGCAACTAGTGGAGCCAGTTGACAAAACTTGGTTAAGTAAATTCAACATTTTCTTTCCTATGAAGCTAATTTCTGAACAGTGAAAGAAGAAAACTGAAATCAAGTATTTCATTGAAAACACAAAGAAATTCTAAGTACAATGTATTTTATTTATTTATAAACCATATTTGTACAAATATTGGCTAAATACCAACAGAGCAGCAATAATAGTTGACGTGTCTTGGTTGGAGACACCTTTATTGTGGCGTGGACCATAGAGTGACTGATTTGAGTTGTTAAAACAGTTAAAATGTTACTTTTTTATGAACGAGTTTACTTATCAGCTGTTCAAATGTGTCTGCCTTTACAAGTATGTTAACAGGTAATCAAACAATCTATTTATTGCAACAATCATCAACTAATTGACACGTTCCAGACTTGAATGTCATCCAAACCCATTCCATTGCTGATTAGGACCGAATCCCCCACTAAGTAAAACAAGCCAAAACAAGATGTCGCCACCTGTAGTTTCGGTAAACGCTGCTGGTTTTTCCTCTGCGTGTCAGCCATCGCCCCGAACAGACATGCAAACTTTTTACGACGCCGCTCGTCAAACACACGGCCGCCTACGCCCACGACTCCAAACTTCCCTCAGACCACGATTGACAATCGTAGAATGGATGCCTTTGGTGATGCCATTGTCTCGCAGTTAAGCTTTGTGTTGTTTCCCTCTTGCACAAAGGTCATTCATCATGACAGCATAAAGCTCTGGCCATTAGCGGTTGATGAATGACCTGGCCTACCGGTCAAGCCTTGACCTCCCTCCCCTTTCTTTCCCCCGGTTGGGTAATCTACTCATTTTCTCGGCACTTGAGTCAAACTCTGAGAAGTGGACGGTGGAGTCGTAAGATTCCAGTCGGTCAGGCTTTACTGTATCTTATTTGCCCAGTGGCGGGTATTAGTCACACACCGCATATGCACACACACACTTATAGACACACAGGATGCTTTCAGTCCTTATCTCGGCTGCTTTTAGGACAGCTGTTGAGTGCAAGGAGCTGACCTCTGACCCCCAGCGCCACTAGGCTCCTTCCCTCCCGCCACCACCAGTACAACCAGCCTGGCAACCCCCACCCCTCTATAAATTCCTTCCCCTTCCAGCTCCGCTGCATTTTGTTGTACGTCTGGTTTTTGTCCAAATAGAAGTTTTCCAACCGTCAAACGTTTCTCGGCTCCTGAGGTTGCTCAGCTCTTTTGGGTTTTTGTTTTTTAACTTGAGCATCTTTCTCCACCTCGCATTCTTGTACAGTTTTCTCAGCCACGCCTCGCTCAATGAGGCGGTGTCAGTCACCCAGCTCTCGCCTGAATTCTTCTGCATGTCGGAGACGCATATGTGGGACCCGGGGTCGTTTAAGGTCATACGCCGAACTAAAATAAACCAAGCGAGGATCGTTCCTTTTCATTCACGCACCGCATTTGTCTCTCGTTGACCACATTAAAACCATTTGGTCTTTGCTGGGATGTGGTGTTTGGGGGGTGGGTGGGTTTGGTTCCCATCTAGAGGGCACTACTGCCTTCAATATGAGAAACGCCCTCAACAACTTGCACACATAAAGATAGCTGAACAGTGCAGGAAAAGTCCAATTCTTCATGGAAGTCCCTCAGAGTCTTAACGATGGCAATCAACTAGTATTAGCACAGGAAGAGGGATCAGCAGAGCGGTTCATACAGGTTTTGCATCTTTAAAGCGTAACATATTACACGTATTAACACAACTAGACCGGTAGAGTTCACTGAACCGGCGTGTCGTGTTTTTAAGCTGAACGTCTCGTTTTACGGCTCGGTTTATTTATAACCTAATGGATGCGTTTACTATAGATGCCGGGTTTATGCCGTGTTGTAAAAAAGTGCAGCCTTTCCCCACATTTAAATGTATTTAAATGTAACTCGGTCACATTTGCTGCTTCAAACACATGCTTTAGTGATGGCTGGAGGTGGTGAGTGTGTTGTCAATTATTGCTTCAAGATGGCCTGCGAAGCTGTGCTCTGTAAAAGCTCGAGGAAAGCTCATTTAAAGTGAGGCTTTAATTGTTTAAGGGCTGCAGTTGAGATGATGAAACATGGTTGGCTTGTAGTGTTTACAGCAGATCAACACCACTGATTTACCCTATGGAGAGCGTGGTTTGCATTCAGTTCACTGAAGTTTATCATGGTTTATATCTCAGTTTACATTTCGTTTTGAATGAAAATTAATTCCAAATTTTGGGTTTGAATCCAAATATTAAAACTTAATTTAACAAATAGAAGAAAAACAAAAAAAAATCTTTTAAACCAATAACTGGGAAATTAGTTAAAAAAATTGGATTATTACGTAAAATAATATTTTCTTCGATGCTTTTTGCCCGCTCCTGTTTTTTTGATTTATTTTTTTCTCCGGCAGCTTGGAAGAAATTTTAAGCAATAAATAAATTATCCATCCATCCATTTTCTGTAACCGCTTGTCCGAGCAGGGTCGCGGGGGGCCGGTGCCTATCTCCAGCAGTCATCGGGCAAACGGGCGAGGTACACCCTGGACGGGTTGCCTGTACATCACAGGGGCAATAAATAATATTTTAAATAATGAATAACAATAATTAACAACAATAATTAGGAAACAAAAAAAGGATTACTATGGTGATTTATTGAATAAGAATAAAAGTACTAATAAAGTAACATGGGGAATAATAAACAGTGTCACCAGTAGAGATAAATCAAAATCTAACCAAAACCAAATTACATGATTAAGGATGATAAAGAAATTCAACATTGTTTTATTCTGGGTCAGATATACAAAATGTAATTCAAGTGATAAACAGTGAGATGGTTAAAGTAAAACATTGGTTTGATATAAATAGACTAACACTAAATCTTGATAAAACTATTTTTATAGTGTTTAATGATGAACAAAATAATGAATAAATATTGATAGTGTGGAAATTCAAAGAGTAAAGGAAATCAAATTTCTGGGAGTCATGATTGATGAGAATCTTAGTTGGAAATCACATATAGGATATATAAAAGTAAAATGGTCGAAGCTATTGCAGTATTACACAGAGTCAAGTATTTACTAAACAGTTCTGGGTTGTTGGCACTATATCATTCATTAATTGAGCCACATTTGGCTTATTGTGTAGAAGTCTGGGGGTCAACATATAAAACCTACATTCAACCACTGTTTATTTTGCAGAAAAGCGCTTTGAAGGTCATCAGTAACACCCGTTATAGAGATCCATCTAATCCTTTATTTTATAAACATAAAGTATTGAAATGTCATGATCTAGTGAGCTTAAGGATACTACTACTTATGTATAAAGCTAATAGCAATAGTTTACCTGTTAATATTCTGAAACTGTTCAAAAAAAGAGTTGGTAGTTATAAATTTAGAAGAACATGTGTTTTTGAGATGCCTAAGTTTAGGACTAAAAGGAAGGAATGCTGTATTTCAGTGGTTGGGGTTAAATTATGGAACAATCTGAATAAGGAATTAAAAGAATCCAAATCACTGACTGTATTTAAAAAATGTATCAAATCAATGGTATTAACTAAATACGTAAATATAATGTAAGATGGTGTTTGTGAAGTATTGAGTTAAATGAGTAGTAATATTGTAAATATTCTAGAAGTATGGAAGAGCTGAAAGAGCAATAATATTGAAATTTAAGTTTCTCTTATTTTAATTTAGTATTGTAAAAAGGGGCAGAACTTTATAAGATTTTTTCTTCTCTGCTCCTTTTCATTCATTCTTTGGTCATTTATTTAAATTCTGTTGTTTTATTTGTTGTTTCTTTATTTCATTCATAATATAAAACAAAGTAAAAAAAAAAAGAAATAAATAAAACGCCAGGATGTGAAGTGAAGGGGCCAATTAAGGAATTTGTGCAAAACAGTTGGAAAAACCTTTGCAGTCAATCTCTTCTGACTCTTACAGTCATACAGTTAATCAGAATGTTGGTATTTTAGCGTTCTTTCTATAGTCAGTGTGTCGTCGTCTGTTAGATAATCGAATTATTGAATGAAGTGCGTTCAACTCCTCAGCAGTAGGTGGCGACATGCGCCCTTTATTGCCGGCATTCTTCCAGTTAGCTTATAGCGTCACACAGATGGTAAATAAGTGCTAGCGGGAGTGAACCAGGAAGCTGTTACACGTTAGATTCATGCAGAGTCTTGTAGAGATGACATTATCCAAAGCCCGCTTCTGTGGTCTCATCACTTCCTGAAGGGGGAGTGGCCAAGCCGGTCACAGCTCGGCTAAGCTGGGGTGTCGTTAACATGCAGAGAAAAAGTTTTCTAACTGGATTATCTAGGTGCCATTGCTGGATTAGGAATATTCCAGTTTAGTTTATTTCTGATGGATTAAAGCTGCTTTAGCTAATCTACACAACAAGCTAAGTTTTGAACGCAAACACAGTCACGGAACACTCACCCCTCCCCTTGGGTATCTTTCCTGAGAAGCGTCAAACGGAACCAGAAACCCACATTTCCAGAGAAAACCAGACAGCGCTAAACACCAGTCGGTTTTTCTACGTCCAAACATCTTTTGTTGTCCGTGACTTCAAATGGAGTTTTTCTTTTTGGGACTCTGTTAGTTTGTCCTAAAGTTGAAGTGGTAGCAGCCGGCTGTTTCTCCTTCTCTGGTGTTATTGAGTGGAGAACCTCTCACACCAGTGGTGTTCTGTTGATAAACACACGAGTGGAGGACCCAGGGAAGTGTGGCGGTTTGGCGAGACCAACAACCGAATGGTCCAAGGGTTGGTTTTAGTCTGAGCCGTGTTATTGGTGGAGGTCTTTAAATAAATGTGACAAATTTAGTTTTTTTTTAATCTCCACAATATATTTAGCTAAACTATGTTAGAACGTTGTTAACAGGCTTGAAAAAATGTTTTAAGCTAATTTATTTTTCAAATTTGCCATTGCAGCTCTACGGTGTATACACACATTTTAAAAGACCGACTTTAGGCAGATTAAGGTGATATTTCAGTTTTCTCTTACTGCATGTAAACTCATTGTCTTTCACTCCTGAAGGACTTGGCTTTTGCTCAAATGCCCCAGAATGCTAACCCTAGCTACAAAACCCTAACCCTAACCCAAGCTACAAAACCCTAACCCTAACCCTAGCTACAAAACCCTAGCCCTAGCTACAAAACCCTAACCCTAGCCCTAACCCTAGCTACAAAACCCTAGCCCTAGCTACAAAACCCTAACCCTAGCCCTAACCCTAGCTACAAAACCCTAGCCCTAGCTACAAAACCCTAACCCTAGCCCAAACCCTAGTTACAAAGCCCTAGCTACAAAACCCTAACCCTAGCCCTAACCCTAGCTACAAAACCCTAACCCTAACCCTAGCTACAAACCCTAGCCCTAACCCTAGCTACAAAACCCTAACCCAAGCTACAAAACCCTAACCCTAGCCCTAACCCTAAAAATATCTAAATAGGATAAGCAGGGTTTTTATCCCCTCCATAAAACACAGCTGACATAAAAGTTTACTTGTGAGACGATGAGATTTCCAGTTTAGCGTTCTCCCAGTGATTGTTTGATGCTTAATTTCATCTCAAGAAGTGGTCTGTAAATGCCATCCTTCATAAGTTACACTCAGTCACTAAACACAAACCTCCTCTATGATTCTGAATGAGGATCAGTGACAGTGCATATCCCGGTGTGCACATCCAACTTCATCTGAGCTCACTCAGGCCTAATTGGCACGGCCTGTCCTTTTGCTGTGAGAGAATTTGCCGGAGTGCCAGGCGAAATTGAAATCAACTTAAGTGTAAAGCACTGAGCATGTGAGCGAGGGAGGCACAGCAGACTGCACTTGACCGCTCTTGACAATAGCGCCTGCTCCCACCAAATTCACATTGATTAATTAATTAGAATCCCTTATTAGCAAATTGACTGTCTCGGCTGATTATCAAATCGGTTTCTTTATTAGGCGTGGCTGCCGAGCTGCTGCTGCACTCGGCTCGAGAGCAAAAGTCGCCTAAACATCTGAAGTGGTCGTCTGTGAACAGACATGACCCAACGATGATGGTTTCCTGCTGATGTGCAAGTCATGACCTCGGCTGTTTGAGAATATGTGGAGTATTTTTGTTTTATGGATCATGTGTGCTTGTAACCCTCAGGCTTTTTGTCAAATATGAATTATTGAATTACAAAAACACACTTTCTCTCCTGGAAACAGATTTCCTTTGATTTCCCTCTTTTTGCAGCGTTGATACTTGACGATCAGAAACCCACAAAAATACACTTTTTGTCCGGCAAGGAAATGGTCAGCAAACATTTTATTAGTCTCTTGTCCATTCATCGCTGGAATGTGCAAGCTGGAGTCATATGATGATTTGAAACGGCGATAGGATGAGTGAATAAGGAAACAATCGTCTCATTGACCTTTTACTAATGACCTTAGGCAGCATTCTTTACCTCTGCACTGATGCACGGCCGCACAATCAACCCTATTCACCACAGCTGACCCGAAAGGACAGAAACGGACGATTACGGTGAAAATTTTGCACCAAGGTGGTGAAAAATGCCAACAGTACCGGAGCGCTGGCTGACGGTCCAGCCTTATGGATGGGACTGTGTAGGGCCATTGTGGTCAATGTCTTTGTCCAGATGGCTCACATACCTTTAGTTGTGCTTTGGGTGAGGAATGCACTCCCTCGGGACAGTTCCTGACCCTGGAAACAAGGGCCAACATAAACAGCCGAGCCCAACCCCCAATATTCCTCCAGTTAGAGCTGATAATGAGGTTACGGCAGGACGAGGACTTAATGAAAACCTGTGTTGCACCACCTTTTAAACGCAATTGGTGCTTGGATTTCTTTCATTTGGAAATGTTCCCGTCGCTTTTTGCAAAATCAGGGATGACAAAACGGTTTGTCACAAGGTGGTGTTAAAGCGTTGCCTTCTGAGGGAGAACGCTTGTGTTTGTGCGTTGGAGAAAGTCTGTGAGATTACAGCCTGAATAATTACCCATAAAATGTTGCTCCTTCCATTTAAAATACAGCAAAAACCCAAAGCAACACTTCCAATAAACAAGCGTTATTCCAAACTGGGAAAGCAGAGATCGAGCGGTTTGGAACTCCGTTTCAGCGATCTTATGAACAATGTTTGTCACGCATGGCTGGTTCTGTTCCATTTTTATCAGCGATCACTTGAAATATGAGCGTTTATGCTTTTGTAACTGGTTAAAAAAACACTGAAGTTGTCTCAGCTGCTCCTAATAGACAAAGTGTTTATTCAGACATATTCAGACAACGAGGGCTTAGATACTCAGCCTGCTTTCAGTGCCCCCGTTTTCATAGAGCTGATGGATTTCAGGTTAAAGGGACAGTTTAACAGTTCTGTGGTCGATAAAAAAACATGTTTATGAAGTTCTTTGCAAAAGAAAATCCCTCTCACATAAAGCGATCTCAGCAGTTTCATTCTTGACCTTTTCAGTACCTTCCAGAATGAGTCGTTTCAGGGCTCCGTCACTTTAAGAAGACAAGCGTTTCTGGCCACGCCCACCCACCCCCGCTCATGCTGCTAGAAGCAGAGAAGCTCAGATATCTAGGAGGGGATCTGAGTAGAGCCACTGCTCTTCCAGCAGCTGCTCTCTCTTGCACAAGAGGGGAGGTTCTATTCTAATTTCCTCATTTGTGACATCACAAATGGGGACTTTTTCAAACGGCTTGTTTTAGGAACATAATTCCTAAAATCAAACACTGACAAGACAATGGATAGACAGTTTTTTTCATGTTTGGAGTGTTAATAGAGGTAATGGAGACCCACCTGGCAGCACAAAATGATGAAAAAGGTGAGTTTAGCATAAAATGACCCCTTTAATTGATGTAAAATATTAGCTGCTTGTCTGAAACTAACAGACTGGAATGAAAAAGAAACCCGTTGTTCTTAGTTTAGATTTGAGGGACTGATTTGTTTATGAAAGAGTTTCTAAACTGATGCTCAGGGTTGCAGATTTAAAGCTTTTCAAGCATGTTTTCCTTAATAGCTTTAGCCTTAATGTCACCTAAATGATAAAAATGTTTTGTTGTGTCTATGTTTGCAGCAGCTAGAATAATTGAGGAGTAGAGCAGCTTCAAAGCAAGAAAAGATGTTAAGTGGCAGTGCACTGGAGCAGTTGACAAGATTTAGGTCTAAATCAGCGAGAGAACATGTTAAAATATGCCTCAGGTTAAAAATGGCTCTGAGCCAGGACTACTGTTTTTAGCCCGCGACTACTCCTCCTTCACTTCCTTCTCTGCATGTATCGAGGCCCACGCTCCCTCGCACATCTGTCGGCATGTATCCGCCGCTCAATCGCTCTCGCTGGGCCGCGGCGGGTTTCCTAACAGCTCAGTGTGGCTCTTCCATTAATCAAAGACACTTCCAGTGTCCCATTACAGAAACACTGCTACTCGGCCTGTCTGGAGCTGACAGCTCACCAATTCATCTTCTCTGTGGAGAAAAAAAAGCCATTGTGGCATGCCAGTCGCCTTTACCTGTTCAAACGGAGGGCTGTTAAGAGTGCAGGAAGACCCCTCTGAAATTGTTTTCTCTGGGTCAGGCAAACAACACAAAAAAAGCTAAATTGCTTGTCTCAGGTAACGCACGGAGGGAGTTTGCTGGTGGCATTCGATGCAATGGGGGGGGGGGGCGGAGGAAAAGGTCGGCGACAAAATAAGAGGATGGAGATGTGTTTGTTAAGAAACCGATTTCAATGAGGGTGCGAGATGCAGCGATGCATTTCACCGAAACGCTCTAAACGGCGTCCCGAC
This sequence comes from Aphyosemion australe, assembly GCA_006937985.1. NCBI lineage: Eukaryota > Metazoa > Chordata > Actinopteri > Cyprinodontiformes > Nothobranchiidae > Aphyosemion > Aphyosemion australe. Next base: position 2,201,747 of record SSNS01000029.1, on the reverse strand, counting down.
ACCGCGGCAGAGCCTCTGCAGGGCCGGCTGCCACGAGGTACATCTCCTTATTCATCTGCTGTCACCTGAAGACAGCAGGTCAGGGCGCTTAGCAGATGTTTAACTCACTGAAAGCAAAAGTGGGGCTCTCCAACAGGTTTTTCTAATTTCTTTCCACAAAAGTTTTTAAAGTTTCTGCATCAGCAGCCAATCTAGATTCATTAAAGTCTTCAACTTTTTATTGGTGGTGTAAAATACAAATATAAATATATTCAGTGGTGCACAGCCTAAGAAACGTTTCTGGTGTTTAGTCAAAATGCGTTTCTATTTTTTTGGGCCATTTTGAATCATTTCTATGTAAAAGTAGTAAATACCCTGCAGTCACCGTCGCATGGACGTGCAGATCATGTCTAAGTTGGGTCCGTCGGTCCGGACCATGTCTGTAGGACGTCCTAACTGAGTCTTTGCACAGTGGGTACGTATTGTGTTGCACAATAAAGGTTCATGAAGGGCCTCTGTTTGGAAAAATAGGGTTTATATCCAACAGTATTGATATGCTAACGGCTAGTCTGAGAGTAGCTAAGATCAGAGATATAAAACAGATCAAATCCAAACATTTCATAAAAAAATATTAAGTTTGAAAATTTTTAAAAGTGACGCTGTTAGAGTTGTCGTTAGCTCGTAAGTCTCATTGGACATAAAATCTAACTCTCAAAAATAAACAAAAAAATAATAAGCCACTCAGGAGATTTTACAATAAGAATCATAAGCTGTGATGCTGAATCATCATAATACATTTCCCCTTTTCACTCTTCAGTTTTTTTTGTAAAAATATTATTGTTTAAAGTTTTTTTGAGGCCATGTTACTCAGAGAACTTTCATAATAGCCACAAAAACAATGTTTATTTTAGAAAAATGCCAAAACAGTGAAATTTTTGTTTCCATTGTCTCAGGAAAAACACATTCTGAGGATTCAGCGTCAGCGTTTATGACTCTTTCCGCTGCGTTCAGAAGGAAAATAGCATCAATGATGAACACATACAGAGATTCTTGTTCTTCTGCATATTTGAAAAAACGTTTTCTAGTTTGTGTAAAAGTCTGATTTGTTTTAAAGCAAAAGGCATTTGTGGTGTTAAGAGAAGGACACTTTTAAACACATAAACTTACAAAAATAACTGCAATTAAATTATAAGCGACATTGAACCTTTTTTGCAATTACAGTAAAGCATCGATGACGGTTTTCACTTGTCATTATTTTAAAGGACCTCTGGTATCCTTGAGTATTTTAGAAGAAAAGGGCTAAAATACATTTTAAAGCCCAGCTGCAGCCCAGGGCTGCTCAGTCTTTTTACTTTCTTGGAAGAAGTGAGTCAATGAGTGGCTCATTACCAGACCAAGGTAAGAATCTGAGGAGCAGCAGGAAGAAAAAACACAACTTTCAACGCTTTGGCCGCTTCCTGACAGCCTGGTGCGATTACGGCGCTCTCATTAAGATCAAATTTTTCTTTTATAATGAACACATGGACGGAGGAAGTGAGTGAGGCTGAATGAGGAAGGACAGCTCGTTCCCTCCCCTCTCCGCTCCTCTTCATCCCCGAGTCCATTTGATTGGCATAATGAGGTGAAGGCTAGTTGGCACAAAGCTGCTCCGGGGGGCAAATGGAGACATTATTATTGTGTGTGTGTGTGTGTGTGTGTGTGTGTGAGTGAGTGTGTCTTGGCGATCACACCCGGGCTCCATTGGGCTATTAATTACCCTTTCTGTAACACGGCATCTGGTGAGACGGAGCAATAGAGCGAGCACTGTCAACATGGGTAAAGCTGCTCTCTCCCGGTCTCTTGTCTCCGCGGACCCCAGCTGCAGATTTGCTCTGTGCTTATTGGATTCCATCTACATGTATGATTGATTCAGCACCTGAACTGTGCTTTTCATGACAAGCAGACCAAACAAACACACACACTCACACACACACACACCGTGCAGCAGAGAAAAGCACCCCAGCTGGCAAATATTTAACTAACCATGAGACTCGCTGAGATGCCCGCTCTGCTCAAGAAGGCTGGGACATTTTAGGAGCAGCTGTTTGACTTGCTGTTCTGGAAGAGAGAATAAAAAATGGATAGTCAGTTTGTCAGAAAGTGCACCAAAATAATGGTGATGACTGGAAATGCTTCAGAACAGACAACAGTGGAACGTAAACAATGAGGGAAATAAGAGAATCCTTCACTTATTCACCACAAATGTTTGTGCAAACTAACAAAATCACTTTTAAAGTTTTCCTCCGCGTGTGGCTGCATCTCTAGTGCTCATTTGAGTCGAGTTCCTTTATAACATTTGTTTTATTTTGTTATTCTAGTGGCCTTGTGTGTACTTTCCTTTTACATCAACAGTTAGGAATAGTTGAAACAGCTTCATGCAAGAAGAGGAATGTGTTTCATTTACTTAAATGGTTCCGTTTTTCAACAAAGTTTAACACTTTTGCAAGTTTTGCGTCAGTTTCTCAACTTTTCTGTTTACTAATGAATCATTTTTAGCTATTTTCAATTAAAATGTGATTTTATTTAACCAAAGAAGTATTGAGCTTCCTGTGGATAAAGAAACGGTGTCAGAACTTGCACAGCGTGATCAGATTCACGCCGCCTTGCCATCATTCTCATGCACACGTACGCAGATGCACGCGCCACGGCGGCTCCGCCATGCAGGAGATTTAAAGGTCCTGTTGGTTTAGATCTTAATCCTGATGTGTGTCTGCCCCTAGTACCACACACACACACACACACACACACACACACACACACACACACACACACTGACGTCTGAGTCACACCATTAGCAGTCATATTGATTTCTTCCTTTATGCTCCCTCCAACCTGTTGTTAGGTAAAAAATGCACCCACCACCTCCTCACTGTTCGCTCTGAAACCTCCAACAAGCATCACATCAACCACCAGATGGATGATCGGACTAAATGATATTATTATGCTTTTATTGCAGCGTCAGTAAAGTGAAATTTCCTATAATTGAGTGATTTAATTAACTGCAGCACGCACATTTACTAAAGTCAAGTAAACGCTCGGCTGTTTAGTGTTTACATTTCCAGGATTTCTCCACGTTTTGTGTGGCGCATTAACGGACTAGTTGGTGCGTTATCTGTCAGATACGACATGACTGTAGCTGCGTGTGATGTTTTGCTAACCGAGGTCGGGGAAAGTCTGCTCTCGAGTGAAGGGAAGGACCCCGGCCTGACATCCAGACGCTACTATTTCAGCATTCAGAGCCTCTGGCCAAAAAGCTGTCAGCACGTATTTTATCCTCTCTCTCTCAATATATTCTCACTCCCTCCTCCTCTCACTGCATCTCTTATGGCCCCCACCCTCCCGTCCTCCGTTTACATCGGGGAGATGCAGACCAAAGACTAAATGTTTCATTAGAACTTCATGTGCATGAAACTAAAGAACTCTGGTTTCTACTTCATCCCAATCAATAGAATCAATAGAAGCTTTTTCTTTAATAAACACAGGAAGATCTGATGTGAATAACTCCTAAGAGATGGGGTGTCTTCTGTCTTTCAGACACTTTAAAGTTTTGTAATTGTTGCATCTTTAATAGAAAATGGAATCAAAAGTGTGTCAGCTAACAACAAATGTAGGTGAAGTTAATTTCTATAGCATCTATTGCAAATAAACTCACAAAGTTCCTCATATAAACTTTAGAATTAAGAAAATGAATAAAAGACAAAAAAGACGTATTAAAGATATTTTTAAAGTAAATACAAACCACTTATAATCAATTTATTTTCAGTGAATAGTTCCTGGATGATCCGTATAAAGCTCTCTCTGTTTCTTACCTTTGATGTTTCACCTTGAAAAGTTTGTTTTATCCAGACTTTCTTATTGTTTACTATCAGCCCTACCTCGTGTGTCACACTGAAAACAGTTGAGACAGAAAACAAAATCATTTTCACTGAAAAAACAGGCTTTGAACTCAAACATCCAGCAGGATTTTTCTCTTTCCTGGTTTGTGTGTATGTCCGTGTTATGACGAGTCTCATTGGCTGACTGAGCTGTCAATCTAATTTGGGTGAGTAACGCTTGATTCTATTGGCCCTAACGACCCAAAAGAGGTGTCAATCATCTGAATTGACTAACCAGTTTTTAGTGTTTTTTTACGCATGACGCGCAGCAGCAGCTCAAATCAACTCTATTTTTCTGTTTTGAATTGAAATACAATTTAAAAGCATTTTTTAAAGAAATTAAAATAGCTTTACTTTACAATAATAATGTCCATGTCTATTGTTTGATTCTCTGCCTCAATATTTTAGTTTAAAAAATTGCTTTCGGGCAAATTGTCTTAAACGATTAAAATGCGATTAATCAAGATTAATTAATTACAAAGGCTCTAATTAATTAGATTAATTTTTAATCGAGTCCCACCCCTAGTTTCAAGTTAAAATCTTACAATCACGATAAGCCTTTGGCTTAATTTTATGTATTTTTTACGTTTTAGTTTTGATATTATTGCCAATTTTGAAATAAAGTGGTGTACTAATGTCCTTTTTTAAGCTAAACAATGTTACAGGACATAAATTCAGACGTGTTGCATTAGCGACCATCAGTGTCCCATCTTATAGTGGAGTGTTTTTACCCATTTGGCTTTAAAACGAGCGCCATGGGGCCACTTGGAGAGTAGTTAACGATCAGAAATGGAATTCAGCCTTGATTAAAGCCATTTAAAAGCTGCATATTGAACTAAAACGGTTTGGTATACTAACCACCTTTGTTACAGATAATATGTCTTTAAGCAAAACCTGTTTTATTCTAACTCTCTGACGTTTAACTGACTCAATTTCTTGTAAAGAAATTTTCTTCCAGGCAGATTAAAGATACTTTCAAGGTTTTTTGTGTTACTTTTCATTAAATATAAATTTTCAGCACAGTTTGTGGCGTTATCCTTGAACACGATACCAACATGTCAGACCGTCTGTAAGTAAATAAACTCACATGTCAGCTCAGGGTTTAAAGATCCAACATGAAGAGACATTTTTCTCATTTTCACTCTTAATTTGGACAAAGACGAGCCAAATTAAGTTAAGTTGATTTTAATCCAAAGCAATTAGGTTCAGTTACTGAGATGTTTAGTTTAGATTTAGTTTAAATTGTTTTCATTTGAGGAAATTGGGACCAAGGGCCAGTGGAGTTAAAACACCCTAGAGTTGTTTTTTTGGTGTAATTGTGCAGACGGACGTCACACTCCTCATGTCCTTGCATTGAGTCTTTAATGTGATAGTTTAGAACATGAACATAATTTAAAGACATTTATTTAAAGCGGAGATTCACAGAAAAACATATAATGTTTTTTTTTTCGGTCATGCATGCTGAACATGAAAAAAGTGTTCTTCCCCTATTTCCTGCATTAGCCCCAGAAAGAAAACAGAATGAGAAATGCTCGGGTCAGAAAAAGCCACACAGATCTACGTCACACTGTAAAATTAGCATTCATGGCCCCGCCCACCTTTGCATGCGACCCAGGAGAGGCCATTTTCATTTAGAAGCCTGGAGAGAGCAGAGTGCGTATCGGCTAGTAGAAGCTAACCGTTAGCTTTAGCAACGCCACAACATGGCGGAACACGTTCAGGCTTGTGTTATTTGTAGAGATAAAACATCAACGTTGTATTTTTTACCCAAGAAAGAACAAATGGAGGCAGCGGAAGAGTCACATTGCTGTTAGCCAATCAGAGGCAAGATGTTTGCATATCATGAATATTGATGAATAAGACTCCAAATCCTGTCATTCTCCTCCTCCCACTCCGCTGACAGACTTTTACGTACTGAAACAGGAGCGCCAGAGCTTTTGTTCCACAGAAAACGACTCACAAGGCATTCTTTCATACTAGAAACCACCACAGATGTATTCAAAGTAACGAGTGTATGCCCACTTTAAAGCCACACTATGCAACTTTTTCACATTTTTAAATCATTTTCTTGAGCCAGTTTGGCCAGAATACCGCACTTGCAACTTCAGAGTGGCGGTCTGGTCCCTGCTGGACTTAGTAAAGTGGAGCTGACGTGCCTGGTGCTGCAGTCTGCTTCCAGCATGTTTCCTGCATGTTTTAGATCATGAACACAGCTGATGTGTTTGATTTAGTGATGAACCGCTCCTGTAGACACTAATGAAGGCTGAGGAAACATTTCAGAACGCACAGCGAGGAGATAAGTTTCGCTTTCGCTAACAGACACTAGGGGGTGCTAAAAACAAGCCAAAACTGCCAAGAGTGCCTTTAAACTGGTGCTAAATGTTGTCGGGGTTCAGGACGAGAGGTGCGTCCCAGGTACCACAGACAAGTCTAGTGTTCAAACACAAAAGCAAATCCACGTAACTGACATGAGAACATGACCGTTTTGAGACATTTGGGTAACTCCCTCCAGAAAAAAGGACATCTTTCATGTACAGAAACGTGCTTAAATGACCCGAGCGGCAAGCTTTCCTGCTGAAACCCTGACCGGTCCGACCACTTTCTGAGCGTCACTCCCCCTACTCCCCTTTCCTGCCTAACCGAACACAAAAGACTCAAACCAAAATAATCAAAACACCACCGAGGGCTCTGTTATTAGATATGTTTCACATACAAACCCAAACTTTTAAATGACCCTCCGCTGTGCAGGCACTGATTCAACTCGACAGGAATTCTTGGCACTGACCGCCCACTCCTTTCACTGGCTGCTGTTCAGCTGTCATACTCACTCGCTGAAGTTTTCACTGCCTCAGAGTGGTGCAGACACGAGGGTACGATCACAGGCAACATGCTCGTCCACAGACAACAGCATGTTTGAGGTCAGACTCTGAAGAGTTTCAACAAAGAAGACACGTCATGTATAAGTGGGACGCTCTCCTTATGTAATATCCACTCATGATTCCCAAAGTTAGGTTTAGGAACCTGCAGGGAGCATCAAGCGGGGCCGCCAGAAAGGGGACTGATTGTCACGCTTCATTATGTTGCATTTCCTCTGAGCTAGTTCCGTCTCCAGGAAGTCATATTTAATACAGATCTCCTCCTGCAAGGCTAACACTCTGTTCAGCTTCATTTTGTTTCAGGGTTTTGGGAGAAAGAGGGGAAATTGGAGGGAATTACTGATGATGGAATTTACACCCATTTATGCAGATTACGGTGACAGATGATCATTGAAATTTTGGACTTTATATCACCTTAAAATAAATGGTAATTAGTAGCAAATTATTCTTATTATTAATTAATAAATGAAAAGGTAAAGATTTGAGATGCAAAAATCAGGATAAACAAAGATGCGTGCAGCACAAATGATTAGAGCTAGGTAGAGCTTCCTTTTGCTTGAGTCTAAATCAAGTGTTGTATCTTTTTTAGGAGCGATGGATCAGGAAAGAGGGCTTTCTGATGAAAATAAAAACTCTTAATTTACTGGTTTGTTTATGTTTAAACCCTCGCCTGTGGTCACAGATCTAAGTGGTTGAGATGACTTTCCTCCGTAGGGTCTGGCTCTGCTTTAAAGGCTCGGAGTAGAGCTGCTGCTCCTCCTCATCAAACGGAGTCAGCTGAGGTGGTTCGGACGTCTGATTAGGATGCTTCCTAGTTGCTTTTTCTCTGAGGTTTTCCAGTGAGAACCCACTGGTGGGCATATATATACTCAAAAATGGATAGATGGATGAATGAATGGATTAGCATTAGCAACTCCACCACACAGCAGAACTCCTCCAGGCTTGTGTTATTTGTGGAGATAAAACATCAACGTTGCAGAGCAAACAGAGTCAGTGGTAGAGTCGTGTTGCTGTTAGCCAATCAGAGGAGAGATGTTCAAATATCCAGAAAAAGACTCCAAAACCCGCCATCTTCCACCCCATACTGTACTTCCTGAAACAGGAGCGCGAGAGCTTTTTTCCCACAGAGGTCGACTCACAAGTCATTCATTTATACTAGAGACCGCTGCAGATGTTGAAAAAATGAGTGAATTTGACCTTTAAGTAAATGTTTTTTAACTTAAGTAACAAAAAATACTCCAAAGCAACAAATTGGCATCATAAATCCTGTATGAATGTTGTTTGTTTTTGTTCAGACAAGCCGTTTCTTTTCTAGTGTTTTCATTTTCTGGTACAGTGTAGAAAATAACTACTACCTTCCGATAAAACCCTTTATGTACACGACCTGTTCAGCAGAGTGGAAGCACTCTGTGGCCACCAGAAAGGAAGCAAACACTCATACTGTTACCGGCTCTCTGGTGTGTGTGTGTGTGTGTGTGTTAGAAAACAGCAGTATCACAAGGTCCATCCCCCTACAGACACACTCCTGTTGAAACGAGAGCGACTTGTTTACTGCAGCCCCACAGAGCTGCAGCCTGGGCTGTTTGGGACGCCCGTGGGTGCTGTGCAGCTCTTGGAAGGTGGACGTGCAGCGAATGACGGTGCACATGGCTCGGTGCCACTGCTGCCACTTGAACCTCCCCCCAGCCAGCACACAAACACACACTCACACATTTGTGAGGTCAGACGCATCAAAACAACCTGCCTGGGGCCATCTCCTGTGTCAGAAATAAGCCTCCAGAACCTTACCTGTTTTTTCTTTCCTCTTTGAAATCCTTTTTATTTCCCTCAGCACACAAACACACCGAATGTTTCCCACAAACACACACCGGCCAGTGACTCCTTTTTTCCACTCGGAATGGGATTCTTCCTGCATTAGGAGCCCCGTACAGTAAACCAATCCCTGGGGAGGGGGTTGCATAATAGTGTGAGAGCTGCGTCCAAATACCAAAAATAATCACCTCGTCAGCTGGTCCGCTCTGGCTGCAAAAACTAAAAATCACAAGGTCCGTGTCTGGTTCCAGACAAACAACCGTGTTTGCCCCGATCTGTTATGAAGCACAAACCGGGCTTTCAACGAAACCCTGACAGCGAGCCAGCGTTTCCATGAACAAGCAACATCTGGTCGACTGGAGCTGACACGATGCCGCAGCACTAACATGTCATGTTTATTCGTTTTTCATGACGTTTTATATCATCTGGTTTGTTACTGGAATTATTGGTGCTGGAATTTTGCTTTTTTCTGTATTATTTAGTTTCCATGTGTCTGTTTTGATGATGAGTCTCAGAATCTGCTTTTTCACTTGTTTTCAGTCTCTGGAACATTTTACTGAGAAAAGTCTAATACTTGTTCTTTTTTAGATAAAATCAGTCACTCTGAGTTTCACGTGCATGTTGAACATGAAAATAGTTCCAGATTTCCTGCATTAGCCGCCTAAAGAACACAGACGGGGAGACGCTCGGGTCAGAAAAAGCCACTCTGATCTGTGTCACACTGTAAATTTTGCATTCATGGACTCATCCATTTTGCTTACGACCAATTTAGCATCCAGGAGAGGGAGGAGAGCACATTCCAGCTAGCAGAAGCTAACTGTTAGCATTAGCAACTCCACAACATGGCAGAACTCATCAGACTTGTGTTATTTGTGCAGATCAAACATCAACGTTGCAGAGCAAACAGTCAGTTGAAGGGTTGCGTCACTATTAGCCAATTAGAGACGAGATGTTTGCATATCATGCATATTATTGAGTAAGCCCCCCACTCCTTTGATTACCTTCTACTTCCTGAAACCAGAGCAAATTACCCACAAGACATTCGTTCCTAGAAACCACCAGCCTAGAATCTAGACCGCCATTTGCCAAAGCAATTAGCATGTCGGTATAGGCATGCTCCGTTGGAACCTCTGCAGCCCCAGCCAGTATTGTGGCTGGCCAATCACATTGTGTTTATTTAGAAAAGTGATGTATTGTTTGTTTTTTATATTTGTTGTCTCCTTCCACGATGTAATGGCGGATTGACCCGTTGAGTGACATCTGTAGCGGTCCAATCACAGCGCTCTATTGGTTTGGTGGGCCAATCACAGCGCTCTGTTGGTGGGCGGGATGTCACTGAAAAAACAAAAATGGTGATGACTCGTTTGAAACAACTTTAGCATCAACTTTGGACGATTTAGACTTTTTTTGAGTCGAGCGGATAGGAGTACTTGAGTTTATTTAGAAAAAGGATGGATTTGCATCTTCTTTGGCAGTTTATGGCAGACTGCCTTGTTGACTAACATCCGTAGTGGTGAGTATGTCATGTTTGTTGTCCAATAGCATGCAGAGATAGTTTGAAAGACAATCATAGATCCCGCCCCACGACTGAGCTCTGTCTACGGGTCGTGGCCAGACTATATACTCACATATAGGATGGCTTGCCAGGCTAAGAAACCACTACACATTTATTGAAATAACTGGCTTGTGCCCAATTTAAGTGTTTTTTTGGGGGGTTTATTTGATTATTTGCTAACTTTGTTCAATGAATGTTGCACCTATAAAACTTTATATTTCATAATTTAATTTTATTGCCTCTAGAAACCATCGAGAACCACAGATTTATACGATTCAACTAAAATAAAAATAAATGATTTGTGGTTAAAATGAGTTAAAGATTAAAATACATTGAATGACTGATATCCAGGGGTTTGTGTTGGTTAGGAAATGACTTGGGGCTGTTAATATAAACCTGCCTTAACATACCTGTCCACTGACCTGTCGTGTTGACCTACAGCTGTTGGTGGACCTGACCTCCATGAAACCCTGACCACATGGTGGTTTTGCACAAAGCCTTTCAGGTTCCTTCCTTTACAAATCCTGGAATCATTTCTTAAACTGTTGACGCCGTTTCAACACCAACCCCTTTGGTAATACCTTCTAGACTAAAGTTCTCCACGAGAGTCAGCCTAGTGTCGTCTTGTTTCATCTCAACTCCTTCTCTGAGCTACCTGCACCTAAGTGCTTTTGCTTTTTGCGATAGCTCCTCCATCATACAGGTTGCCGTCATTGGTCTTGTTGCGAAACGCAGCTTTTATTGATGTAACAGGTGCCTTGCTCGACTGAGGCAGTCAAAGTACCACAGCTGCTCCTGTTTGGCTTTCAGAATGGAAGCTAAAGTTAGACATCTTTGAGGTTTTTCTGCCAATTGATGGAAGGTGATGCCAATGCATAATACATGAGGAGAGAGGGAAGACTTTGTCTGGCTGCTTTTTATAGACCACCAAAGCTCTTCTACAGCACTCACACACACACACACACACACACACACACACACACACACACACACGCTCAGAGACAACAGTTTCACTCGACGCGCTGTAACCTCGCACAGATCAAGAAAGCAGGAGGCACAAGAAAAACAGGAATCTAGCAAAGTGGCAACATTGTCGAGAATAAAAAAAAAGAAAGAAAGGAACAACAAGAAGAAACAGAAATGTTGACGTGCTATTTTCAGTCGGCGGGGTCTTTTGATGCGCGAACCAAAGGAGAAGAGGGAGCAGCAGGGCTCGTGTTTGTCTCAGAGATGGGCTTTAACAGAAATACTTTACACATGTGATCTTACATGCCCTTCCTCGTCTTTTTCTTCCCACTGTTCCAACACTTGAGTGGAAATGTCTTTGGGTCTAGTTGAAATGAGGGGGAATAAAAGGCAGGGAAACTGTCGGATTATTTGCAGGCGAAAAAAAACAAGCTTCTAGTTTCAGTTCCAAACTTTGCCAACCCCGTTCGCTGCCCTCAACGGTGTGAAGTTATTTTCTCCCCGTCCCTCTAATCCTTATTTAACCAGGCTGCCTGACTAAGTGCACACTGTCATTTATAGTAATGACCAGGGGGAGAAACAGCAGGGAACTGCACTTGTGCTCACTCATACCTGTGTGATGCTCTGCATTTCCATGCACTGACAGCCCGTAACCTTTGTGCACCTTAAAGAGGCTAGATCGTGCTATTTTAAACCTTTGAGGGAAAAGGTAGGCACAATGCATCAAGACACATATACATCAAACTCTTCCGCTACTTCTCCGCTCTCAAAATGTAAGAATATGATAGATCTGAGGTAAAGTGTTTGAGATATTTAGTTATAAATTAAACAAAAATGTGCAGGATTTTTCACATTTTTCTAGATTTTCTCAACTTTCCACGTTTCTTAACATTGATGTCTCCGTTGAAAACTCTTGCAGAAAAGGCGGCGGGCGTTATGCATTCATTCAAGACATGCAAGGCCTTTACATTTGAGATACTCTTATTCCCCATTATATGAAATTCACCTTTTAAATTCGGTTCATTTGGGTCAGAAAGAGCCAAACAAGTTTTTTTCTTGGACCACTCAGAGCCTGAATGCAACATTATTAGTTTGTGATGTGTCTTTTCTTTGACTTTTTCTTTTTCTTTTCCAGTTAAATTCTCTCCTGCTAGCCTGCGGATTTGAATTGCAACCTCTAGGTCATGTTCTCTGTTCATTGTCACCTCTTATTGAATAAAATGACTTTGTCAGAGGAGGAAAGCACTTTACATTGAGTGGAACTGTAGAAGAGAGGTTGAAATGGCTTTCTGAGTAACACTGAGGGCATTAAAGAGTGAATCCTACTTTCTAAGCTTTGGGGAATCCTGGTTTCTAACCGGGATTAGGTTGAAATAGTCATCCTGCCTTGGAAGCACAATTAGAAGCTCCTTGTTATTGATCTCCTACGTGGAAACAAGGTTCCTTTAACTGTTTGCGCAGCAGACATGCTTTAAAGCCCCATACCTGAACTTTGCGGATATATGCTCTCTGTCGCCCTCTAGAGGCTTGCTGCGTAACGTCACTGTCGTAACATTAAATCTATCTCTCGGGCATAAGAGGCATGTTTACATTCCTAATATCAGGCAAAACAACGAAAACAAACTTTTCCACCTCCAAACATTGAATAAATGGTTTTATCAGGACTGTATAACAACTTTATGCCTGACCAAACACAATAACCCTGGTGAAATCATTTGTTACTTACCTAGCCATTAGCAGCACGGCTAGGTCGGAGTCCGTAGTTCATGCCGTTCTTTCTAAAAGAGCTCTCCAGCGAGGAAAAGACGACCCAATAATAACTCTGGTCTTTGCTTTTGCTCTATCACGTTCTCCTTTTCTTTTCCTAGATTCCTCTGATAAGGAATTTCTAGCTTTCTTTGGTGGATCTACCACGGCTAAACCGCGAGTCTACGCTGTACAAGTATGGCAAGCCAAAGGGATAAAATGAAATGCGCGTTCTAAACTCGCATTATGTCTGCCAAAACGTGCGTTCAAGACGCGCATTTTGGCGGACATAACGCGCGTTTAGAATGCGCACTTTTTTTTAGCCCTTTGGCTTGCCATATATTGCCACAAAGCGACACCCAGTCAGTACTTCTGGTAGCAACCCGAGCTCAAAAACTGTATAGTGTGGTAAACAGATGTGGGACCCCCCAACACTATCACAGGTACAAAAATGAACACAATAGATGATAGTATGACGCCAAAACTTTACAAAAAAGCATACTTTTAAGGTGTAAAAGTTTGCCGAATGTTGCTTTAAGGCAGACAATTAGTTAAAATTTTCATTCATAAAGAACGTGAGTGCTTACACCGATGGGGTTAGGGCTAGGGTTAGGGCTAGGGCTAGGGTTAGGGCTAGGTTAGGGCTAGGGTTAGGGCTAGGTTAGGGTATCCATTCAAGCTTTCAATCTTGATCTCACCAGAAACAAATCCAACACCAATCAAGCTTTCAGTCTACGGATTCATTCTTGTTAATATATTTGGTACATTTTTAACTTTTAAGTAGCTGTAGACTCAGTTTTACCGTAATGAGGACATGAAACTGTTTTTTTCTTATAAAATTTATTGTAAACACCCATGTGATAAAAAGCTCCACTCCTCACGATACATTTGTGAGAGGAAAATAATAAAAATAAAAATCCACATAAACAAAGAGCAAAGTTATAACTGTTGAAACGTGCGTGACATGAGAGCAGTTGGGAAATAAAAGCAAGTTTCAACTGACAGTAATCTTATGAAACAGGCAGCAGAATGGCTTTGTTTAAGGTGACAATGCTTATTAAGGGAATCGCGTTAAAAGGCCGGGTAAATATCCCTCACGTTCACAGCAGCCATTAATTAAGACGTCAATGGATAAAATGATGTTTAAAAAAATCATTTGTGATCTTGACAACGCTTTACTTATCTTATCTTTGCAGTCGCTGCTGTTTAGCCACGTCTGTGCACATCAGATGTTGCATCACAGATTGCATTGTGAGTGTTACTTTGCTGGTCATGTTGTGCCCAAATGAACGTTAATGCAAAGGGAACTTAGAGGGTGAAAAGATGGTGGTTTGCTGAATTTGACGGTTGCAAAGCCTTGAATATATTAACTATTTAAATATGGTGGTTTGTCTGCTAGTTGTTTATTCCTTTATCAAAATGGTCAGTTATCTAACTTAAGAGAGTGAGGCTATGGAATTAAAACATTTAGTTTTTTCCCATTTTTTGTCATTATTTGTCATCTTTGGGATTTAAATGGTTCTTGTCAGAAGCCGATTGGTCTGATTTATCCGTGTTGTCGCTCTAAAGTCCGTCTGCAGAGGAGAAAACCAAGCTCCAAAATCCCTGCCTCTGATTCCTACTGCTCAGTGAAGTTTCTACCTCTAAAAACCTGCTGGATTATCAGAATTTACCATAAGAAAACTTTTGCAGAGGACGTTTCTATGTGATGATTTAATTAAGGGATTAAGCAGTGTGCTAGCATTAAAGGAGCTTATAATACCTTACACCGCTCATGTTAAGATTAATCGTCCACAGTTTGCACTTTTTTCTGACTCCACAAAGAGTCATTTTAATTGAAAGTGTTCAGTTTGGATCACACTGCATAATGTCTAACCAGCTCACATGGAGCATGTGATGCCAACAAGTGGTCACAGTCATGCCATTTTTTTGTACTGATACAGAGCAAAACTAAGAAGACGACTTTGTAGTATTTAGATTTGGGTTTTTCTTTGAGTCAAGAGCAGATAGAGATACTTAAGTCCTTTATTTAGAAAAAGGATGTATTTGCATCTTCTAACATCCGTAGCGGTGAATACGCTACTTTGTTGTCCAATAGCATGTGGAGACAGTTTGAATGTCAACCGTAGATCCCGCCCCACGACTGAGATCTGTCTATGGGTCGTGGCCAGACTATATATTCACATATATAGGATGGCTTGTCAGGCTATGTGATTACCATAAATCTGTAAAGATAATCATATCAGATAATCCTAGCTTTTGTGGTGTGTTAGGAGCGCTCTGGTCAACACGGAAAGACATCGGGATGGTTCCGATCGTAAATCCGGACTTTGAGACATGTTGGGTTGTCTGATTTTTGGGGACAAATGAACGTGCTGACTGTCAAATGTGACGTCTAGCCAATCAGAAAGCGAGGTAACGATTGGCGCAGTAAGCGTCTCCTCCGCCATGTTTGTTTACTCTGAAGTCACGCTTTATCTCGTAAGATTTCCTGTCTGAGTCACGGGAACTAAACTGAAAAGGGTTCGAGACACGTTCCAGGTGCCAGTCAAGAATTTATTTCAGGAGGAAATTCATCTTCTTCAGATTTTCAAAACTCCTGTGACACAGAAACAACCCCTTGTGACTCCCTCGAGGAATCTAAGGACCATAGTGAACATTTGTGATGGCTGCCACTCATCAGAGTCACAATCCAGTGAGTTACTGGTTTTATGCGTCTCACATTCGAGAGCGGACACAGTTTTTCTCCACAGTAGCAACAGGTTTTATTGAACATGTGCAGAAACACAGAACACTCTATAATTTGTAGGTTTGGCCTCTTGTGGTCTTGCTCTGACGTGACTTAATGGATTTTAGAGAAACAGCTGAACATCATTATTTTTATTACCGACAGCTTGTTGTCAAATTCATAATCAGTATCAAAACTGCACAGATCAAAGAAAGAATCCGTCTCCCCGCCACTAAAATCTTGATCTGCAGCGTTTAAGTGACAATCCGGAGACGGTGAGGATGAGCGCTGAGGCAGTTTGTTGTTTCTGTTCACTGATGTCTGGTTTTTTTTATTGTTTTTACACAGACAGTGTGGTTTAGCTGTTTTTCCTCTTGAGACACCCTCGGGGCAGATTTGGGGGTGGTGATGTCTGCGATATTATAAATAACACAATGAGGATGAAAGGCAGCGGTGCTCTCTCTTCCCGTTGTTCTGTCTCTTCTTTTTTGTTCCTCTTCTCCGTGCCCTGCTACTCATCTATGCTCGACACGAGTATCTCGGCGTTTGCGTGTGTGGCTTGAATTTATATGAACGTCTCCCAGACGGAGGGGTGGGGGGGACAACAGGAGCCGAGTCATTGATATGTGCAGGAGGACGGAGGATAAACAGCCCACGCCGAGCGGCGTTACGCCAGCCTGCCTGATACATTTTGATTGAGCACAGACAGAGAGGTGGGATGGGAAGGTGATGGGATCGGAGAAGCCTGAGAGCAGGGATGAAATGACAGAAAGGAAGCAGCTTTCACCTCCTCCTTCAGACACAAAGGATTCATGCAAATGTTAAGAAGCACACATCAATAAAACTGTTCTTTAGAGGAGAACAACCCAAAACCACGGCACCAACTCTGGCTCATATCTTCCTGATCATGCTTTCTTCTCATTTATTAAATACCATTTCCTCTATTTTGCTCTGTTTGTTTTTCTGGCATGGTCAGTCCTCTAATGGACTAGAAATCCACGTTGGAAAAAAGTCCCCTTTTACCACCTCTCTGGGTTTTTCAGTCAGACAACCAAAATAAGAGGTGGCGGCGGCACACTGCGCCACTTATGGCTGCATTAGGATCAGCCACCCAAGTGTCACTGAATTGCCTCGTGCATCATTTCAGCTTTGTTCACCATGACAGGGAGCCAATAGTCTTGGTCCACAGTGTGCTTTCACCCCCCAAATGGATTCACCATGCCAGACTCCTATTTCTGGAACCCTTGTTAGGACTTACACCACGGATCATTTTTGAAGTCTTTCCCGTGAGCCGCGTCTGTAACCGAACGACCTGTCTTTTCTATTACATGCCTTATTACTGCTTAGCACTTGTGCTAATTGTTCCCAGCTACTCTATGTATCCATTCAAGCTTCAAAATGCAGCTCACAGATGTGTTTTGACATAATTGTTTCACGAGTGCAACAGTCTATAGCTGTTATTAAAGTCTGCAGCGTTTCACATTCCGAGATGTTGGGAACCGGAGCGCTGGAAGTCATTTCATCATCCTTTCTGAGCAAATTATCACCACAGGCAGTCATAGTTTTTCCTCGGTGTGCACCTTTTTGCTCGCAAAATATCTAGGGAGGTTCCGATCACATTTTTTTGCTCCCGATCCGAGTCCTTTGATTTTGAGTATCCGCCGATACCGAGTCCCGATGCGATACTTCAGCAAAGCATTAAAATAAGAAGAAAAAAGGGAAAACACGTTTTCCTTTAATTTATTTATTGCTTATCATGCAGCTCTCTTTTCCAGCATGCTGAATGCCTAGTATGCACACATTACAAGTGGCTGTTACGCTACCTTCGTTGTTCGGTTTAAAATGCCACCAAAATACAGACAAGTTAGCTCTGCGTTAGCCTGCTAGCTAATAGCTGCATGTTATGGTGTCTGAATCCCCGCCTGCTGTAAATTGTGGGACATCATGATATTGTTTTCTTCCAAGAAACAAAGAATATTGATGTAGAGGAACTTGTTAAGATCTCAGGATTAATTTAAAAAGTCATATTTGTTGTTTTAAAAGATTAAATCCAATCTTTTTCACCCGATCCCGATTTTTTGAAAATCACGTGATCGGGCCCGATTTCCGATCACGTGATTGGATCCGAGCATCCCTAAAAATATCGCATGAATCTCTACATTTTAATAAAAACTGCAGAATTTAATCATTTATTGTACATCTGCAACTTACTAGGCTTTGGTGTCAACACGAATCACAGCTAATTGATCTTAGTCAACACAAAAGTAGCTGCATTTTAACGTTTTTAGGCTCGAAGCTACTGTCTGTCACCAGGAAATCACTCAAGGAGCTTTTATCCAATTTGAACTGAAAATAAGAATTTTAGTCATCATTTTAATAAAAAACAACTTTCTCCATTCCCTGCATGAATGAGAATCAGCCCCATCACTAAACACTTAAAAGTCGCTATTACAAGATCATCATTTATTCTAATAGATGTTAGATAGTTTTTGTTTGTAGTTTTGATCACAACTGGGTTTACTGTCATAATTACTGGTTGATCTCATGAAATGTGATGAGTTAAAACACAAAGATGCTCAGGAAAATGCCGTATTTATGCGATGCAGCTGAAAATGCAACGTTTCAGGCCACAAACTGTCTCTTTATTCCATCAGGATTATTTTTACCATCCAGCTACCAAACGTAAACAAGCGATGCCACAAATTCTAGACGGTGCAGCAAAGCAGAAGATTTTACCTTTTTTATGCTGAGCTGTTGGCTAATGTGTGACAGGAGCTCCGCTGTCGTTACTAAATGTCTCCATCATTTATTTTAGATGTTTGTCAGATGTTGAGGGTATCAGGATGCATCTCAGTCGAGTCATTTTGTTTTATGGGATTCAGCTGAACTGCTGCTGTCGAAGCCTGATGTATGACATCTGGATGACCTAAAGCCATCTCAGGCACGCCTCTGATTTCTGTTTTTTTTACTCGTTTTAGTTTTTCTTGCAGTTGATCAGCTCAGCTTGACTTTATCGTTGTCGTATTTTCAAAAACTGGTTGGAAGGCTCGGGTCTTTAGCAAATGCAGCACCGGTTATGATATATAGCTCGTCAGGTCCGGCAGCGATGTGAGAGGAAGAAAAAAACCTTGAGAATTACACAAAGCAAGCTGTTCCAGCTCAATAACACGGGCCTATAATTGTCTCACATTTCAAAAACACACACATGAAGTCTTAACGGCCCTTGGTCGGGCTGCTTTTTATGAGGAAGCGCACCACACGAGGTGATCAGCATATGTTTTGTTGACATAAATTTAAAATTTATTGCCGTTGTCAAAAGTGACTGTTGGACTAAGTTGATTATTAACTGAGTAAATGGCCTGAAAGAGTTTTATGAGAACTTCCTTAATGGCTACAGTCAGTCTGTTTCAAATCACCGTCCCTCCCTCCCACCTGACACACACACACACACACACACACACAAACACACACACACCCTTCACCATCTATTTCAGAGGCGCGACATGAGAGTGGACCATTACTGTGACATTTGCTAGAAAAGTGTTTATTTAAAGTAAATTACTAAGCTTAGATAATATTTTAATGTCCTCTAAAAGTCATTAAACCTTGTCTAAGGGTTTGTCAAACAGAGTTACAAGATAAGACAAGGGGAGTTTGGATGCATTTAAAGCTATATTACACATACTTTTATTGCCTCCCCTTGTCAAACACATTATTTTGCTGCTTTTTCAAAAAATAAACCACTTTTAGCTCACTCTTGTACAACATTTACTAGTGTATTCTTCATATTCCCACTTCAATAAACATAGAGAGGGTAGCATGGGTACTTTAAGACATTTAAGAACAATGCAGGAGCTGGAAATCAAATCCCAAACTTCCAAATTGGCTAAAGCATGCCAACCATGGTTGCATGTCCCTGGTATCATACATGATGATTAACAAAATAAACATGCACAGGTTAAAATAGTTTCATTTGACACGAGGGTTTGTTGCTCCTCCCAAGCAACAGGTGTCATGAACAGCCAGAACAGCACCAAAAGAGGAGTAACCGTGACTTTTAACCGGAAGTGTAAGTGTCGTGTAACGTCCGTGAAGCGTTGCACGCAGCTTATGGTGGGTGGGTGTGCATCCACTGGGCGCAGAGCATTGCGTCTTGGAAGCTTCCCAGACTTCGGGTCCATGTTTTTTTGTGCTACGCTTCCAAAATGGTTCGAGCTCAGCAGCTCAGATAGTACTGGAAATCAAACACGGGTGCAGTGTCAAACATCGGGCAATTTTCAAAATAAAAGGCGTGCAGATTTCCTATGACTTGACTTGTAAAAAAAATACGCCATACATGTGAAACTTCTGTTGTCGAGGTAAAAAGAACAGAAAATAAACCACAGACCTGATTTGATTCAGGGTGCTGTGTTTCTCATTGCTTGTTATCGTGTGAACTTGCAAATTTCCGGTGATTCCGTGACCTGTCTGTACCACCTTAGTGGAACGCTTTCACTGCCGATTTGAGTCTGAAACACGCTCGGTGGGAAGAGGTGCGTTGTGGATCTTGTGGGGAAAACTCGTCTATTACATTATTGTATGGAAAGCCCGAGCTATATGCCTAAAAAAGGACATTTTCTTACATTTTCTGGCTTTTTTGAAAGTGGTTGCCTGAAGAAACAAACCTGCTTGCTGTACAATAATTAAATAAATCTGATTTAATTTCTGCAGGAATGTAAAAAAGTGGAATTAATTCTAAATTTGCATCAGCAGAGGGCTGCTGCTGTTCTGATTCAGTTGCACTTTTCAGATAACTCTAACCCTAATCCAGATTAAATTGTGATAATGAATTTTAATAAACATATTAGCCATTTTATTACAACTTTATTATAACTTATTATAACCTCTGCCATTTGGACCAAAGACTAGGAGGGGCTCGTATAGGTTATCAACCAACAGGGTCAGTTTCCATTCTGTTGAACACCAAGTAATGGGCTGTTTCCTTGAGTAGAAACACACACACACACACACACACACACACACACACACACACACACACACACACACACACACACACACACACACACACACACACACACACACACACTTTGCTCATCAGCTCTACATTTAAGGTGGAAAGAAAACATGGCATTGGTTCCACTTTGAGTGCCCTTAGTAAGTCTATCCATGCCTTATCAGGCCTCTGTCTGGGGGGCACAATGGTCAGATTGAGGAAGCACACAAAAGGCTTTTGAAAGTCTTTGTGTCGTGTGTGTGTCGCAGCTTGCCACTTACGTGTGTTTTCCTCTTATCGGCGTAAAAGTCGGTGGATCACGTATGACCCTTTTAAAAGAAGGAAAAACATGTGGCTCTGTAGCTTTGCTCAATTGGTTGTGTCATTCGTGTGGATGATTTTGTATTTACAAAAAGTAATTGCTTCTGTTTATTTTATATCTACCCTCAACATGGGTCCATCCATCACAGGAAACGCGCTAGAGCGGTATTCTGGTGCAGCATGACTGAAGAATTCCTGTGTGGAAGTGGCGTTTTGTCTGGGAGCTTCATCAGTAAACCTGTAGCTGTGAGTCAGTCACTATTGAATTGTGCACATAGATGTTTAACTGGTGCTGGATGTCACTAGTGGTATTTAAGCTCAGATTCCTGCCATTAGTGCAGCCTTCTCAAATAAACACGTGATTTTATTGAATTAGGAAATTCTTCCTACATTGAAAGAAACGTATCAAGTTGGAGTGATCTAGCTATAGCTCTCTGGGCCATTTTTCTTCTTTTTTATTTTTAAAGAGTTTTTTGGCCAATTATTTGGTATTTCTGTAAAGAAATAATGGATATTGGAGAAGCAATACGTTTTAATCCTAGCTATGCTCAGATTGGCCGTTAGATTATGAGATTGTTAACAAGAAGCTCAGTTTCTCCAGAGGTCATTCACATTTTACACTGAAATACACTTAAAGTGGTCCCGCACTCATTACTGAAATAAATCTGCTGTGGTCGCTAAATGAACGAATGCTTTGTGAGTCAGTTTTCTGTGGAAATAAAGCTCTGGCGCTCCTGTTTCAGGGGGTAGAATTTTGTTGGAGTGGGGGCAGAGGAATACAAGATTTTAAGCCATACTCATTAATATTCACGATATGCGAGCATCTGGCCTGTGATTGGCTAACAGTAATGTGACTCTTCCGTCATGTTTGCTATTGCTAATGGTTAGCTTCTATTTGCTCTCTCCTGGACGCTAAATCAAGTGTTAAACCAGTCATGGTTGCAAGCCAAAGTGGGCGTGGCCATGAATGCTAATTTTTCCCTGTGACGTAGAAGGGACTGACTTTTTCTGACACAACTGTTTGTCTACTTGCTTTCGGTGGCTAATGCAGCTGAAAGACTACTTTCACGTTCAACTAGGGCTGGGCAATAAATCAAAAATTTATTGTTATCGAAATTTCTGACTCTAACCGATATCATTTTTCCCATGTCAATAAATTTGGTAATAAAAAAAATAAAAAGGTGTGTAGGTTGGCGACGTTCATGTCCCTTTAAGAAGCTGTACCACCTCGTGTCACATGACAACATGACTCAACGTAATACATGTGACAGCTCCATCTAGTGGACAACTTTTGCTTTTGCGCATACATGTAGTTATCGTCCATTTATCGTTATCGAGGTGAACTCCCTAATGTACCTTGATATTGGTTTTAGGTCATATCGCCCAGCCCTACGTTCAACATGTGAAGCTGGGCGTGACCAATCATATTTCAAAAAGAACAAATATTACACGTTTCTTCGTGAACCTCCGCGTTAAACATGAAAAAAGTATGCCTTCAACTGTCATCCCCACTTTTTGGGGTCTGCTGTAAATTTTCAGAGAAGTCACTCTACTTCAGAATCTCTATTATTAAAAAAAGAGGAAAAAAAGGGGAAAAAAAAGAATCTCTATTATTAAAAAAAGGAAAAACAAAAAATAAAGAGAAAAAAAAGGGGGAAAAAAAGAATCTCTTATTAAAAAAAAGGAAAAACAAAAAATAAAGAGAAAAAAAAGGGGAAAAAAAGGGGGGAAAAAAGAATCTCTATTATTAAATTTTACCCTCCACCCGGTTTCTGGGATGTAACACAGGAAATAATTACGAGTATTAGGCCTGACAGCTTCACTCCTGCAGCCATTGCCAAAGAAAGTGCTACACTCTCACTCAGCCTCTGTCTCTCCCGCTCGGGGCGCAAAAAGAGCTGTAAATCAATTTGCATTCGACATCTGACATCAATCAGTCATGTTTTTGGGAGAGTGGCACCACCTCCTCCTTGGAGGCTTTGTTGAGAGTTCCTAAGACGGATGGCTGTCATCTCACCCAAGTTGAGCGGATCTCTTATCAAGGACATTGTTTCCCCAAGAATACACTTGGCTGATCACTCCGTGCCGCCCGACTCCATGGTGAGAACTGCGAAATCTGTTTGACGGTGTCTCGTTTTGTCAGCCAGAAGCATCCACTCGCTGGAGTCTCGAACCTCTCTTTGCGTGTACAATTTTTGTAACGCCACCTTTCACGGTTTTGATGCCCCCATCATCATCAAGCAGTTCCAGAACTTTGCCGTGTAAAAGGTGACCCGCGTGGAACATTAAACTGAAGCCGCGCCAACTTGACAAACGATCCTCACAATTATGGGCGTGTGCGCCACTCAACATGAAGCATTTGAAGCATTTGGAGGGCTTAAGGCGCTGTGGCAGTTGTTTGGCAATTCATGTCACCTTAATTGCTTTAGAGTACTTTCAGATATCTCTCAAGAATAATATACTTTGCACTGAGCCGTGGGGTCTTTGAGGATTTTGTAATAGAGGTGGTTGTAAGGGTAGACTCTGTTATTTAGTTACCTAACCTTCAAGGCCTCCACCACATAATCAAATATTGACCCTTCATCTCGTCTGACCTTGTGCGCCCAAACGGCGTTACGGGTTAATGACTGACCATTTGGAAATGGACGATTTATTACAGATGAGACTTCTCGTCACCTCATAAAGACACAAATAGTTTGTAGCATCTTTCTGGCACCATGCTTTAATAAATAAACGCTCTTCAGTTTGCAGAATCTCATTTTTTAGCATCATTGAAAAGATGTCAGTAATATCTCTTGGTAATGTCGTCCCAGACGCCGTATTGGAGTTCTGATTGTGCATTTGAGGAAGCGTTCTACCAGCGACACATTGGTGATAAAATGTTTGTTTTCCTTCTCATCGACAGAAAAATGCACAGTGGAATGAAGACCTACAGCTGTGAGTTGTGTGGGAAGAGCTTTCTGGACAGCCTCCGTCTACGGATGCATTTGCTGTCTCATTCAGGTAAGAAAAGACAAATAAAAACACCGATTCCTATAATATCCTGATTGTTCCGCTGGACCAGAAATCTTTAAATGATGGAGGATTTATCACAGCCAGTCAATACGACAAAGATCTTCTGTCAGATTGTGTCAGGAAAGAAATGAATATTATTATTTTATAACCTTGTTAAACGCAAGAGTGGCTTCGTGTTGGAATGATTGAAAACCACGAGCTGATTTTTCTTTTTATTGATGTGGATTTAAATAGGTTACATTTTATAAATGTGTTAATCAGCCGTGTAAACAAACGGCTCTCGGCGTGTGTTTACAGTCTTGTCGCTTCAAAGCGTGTGCGGAGGTTTTCTGAACTCGCACACAAAACTAGGTAATAAGGTGAGGGGTCGAATCCGTCGGCGCAGCCCCACCCGCCGAGTCGATTTTTGACAGCCTTGTAAAGAAGAGCTGAGTAAAAGACACAGAGCAAAAGAAGGTCATGAGACAAATGTTTGGAAACAATCATTTTATCCCTTTAGATGATTCAATTCAAGTGTATTTTGTTATTACTATGGATGGGAATTTAACGCGTTAATTATGATTAATTAATTAGAAAACATAACGCGTTTATTAAAAATGAACGCATTGGTCCTCCAATTGGGGGACGTTGACAGCAAAATCTAAGCCCTAAATATCAATAAATATCGTCAAGCTGCATCTCTAAAATTAGTTCAGAACCTCGGCTACAAGACCATGCTAACTTTTTTTACGTGCTCCAAACAACTAAAACTACAATCAAATGAGTGATCGGAGTTTAATAATGTCCATGTCTATTGTTTGCCTCAGTATTTGAAATAAAAAATTGCTTTGGGGGCTAATTTTCTTGAACGATTAAAATGCGATTAATCAAGATTAATTAATCACAAAGCCTCTAATTATTAGATTAATTTTTTTAATCGAGTCCCACTCCTAGTTATCACTAATGAAGAAAGTATAAAGACAATAAAGTAACATTAAATAGAAATACAATTAATTAACCTATAGAAACAAAAATAAAGAAATAAATTGGATCAGACTTTATGAATTATATTAAATTATTTAATCCATTTTGTCAAATCTTGAAGATAACGCGATCTTCCATCCAGCATCTCTGTGACCTTGGAGTCTTTATTTCTTCATTTTGACCAAAATTATTATATTTGATTGTCTTCAGTTTACCTTAAAACAAAGCTCTAACTCTGAATCAAATTAGATTTGGAGGCCTTATCGGGATATAAAAAGACTCACACATGTTGTTGGTTTACTCTGAGGTTACTCACTTCCACTCTGCTTTTTACGGGGACATCTTGTACAAAACTCATCTTTTGCATCCGTTTGTGCAGCCATGTGGGTCTCTACTTCCTCTACAAACAGTCCAAATGTGAGAAAACCTGCCCATCCATTTTCTGCCAGTGTTTGGTTTTAGGAATCACGTGCCTAAAACAAGCCGTTTCAAAAAGTCTCCGTTTGTGACATCACAAACGGAGACTTTTTGAAAGGAGAATAGAACCACCTCTCATGTGCTGCTTTACTCCAAGCCCCTCCAGAATATCAGAGCTCCTCATGTTTTAGCAGCCTGAGCGGGGGATGGGTGGGCGTGGCCAGTAACAGAGCCCTGAAACGGCTCATTCTGGAAGGTACTAAAAAATGTTAATAATAAAACACACTATTGTAAGTTAAGAAAAAATTCATCATACATCCCCTTTAATGAGCTGCCGGTGTAAACTCTGCAGACGACTCCTTCTGCACGTCTACAAGCCACAAACCCAGTAACCTATATTTACATAAAGATCGAGTCCAGTAGGATGCATTACAGGGCCAGAAGAATCCATTCAACACTATCAGTGGTTTGAATACTTTCCCCCACCCCCACCCCAACTCCTTCAGCCAGTAGACAGATAAGAATAATTGCTAGGATCATTTGTTTGTTCATATCTCACCAACAGTTAAACATTGACTGACATTGATGCTGACACTCTTGCTCTGTTATGACAAAGATGAATGACAAACTCACGCTGTGCCAGTGAATTGGCTCCGCACACAGCTCAGTGTGTCACAAGCAAAAGTTGCTCCGAGCAAATATTCACTGTTTATTTTTAAATTACACCCCGGTTTCGCAATCCCCGCTGCGCATTCATGCAACAGTCCCCCCTCTCCACCTCGCTCTCTCCCCTTCCTCCCCTCCTTCTCAATCATTTGTCAAAGCAGAAGGACAAAGTGCTGCAGCAAAAAACTCAGACAGTGAACGTTTAGAAATTCCATTGCACACGTGTCTCCCAGTGTGTCTCCAATTATTGTATATGTTTCCTCAGACATGTCTGGCTGTAAGGCAGCTGCTGTGCATGTAATGTCGTACCGCGGCTAATGTAAGCATGTTGGGGAAGTTTTCTTTAGAGTGAGTGCAGACAGGGAGTTAGTGAATGCAAACACGTGCACGGGCGCTGCACTCAGAGTATGTTTGTGCAGCTTTGGAGATTAGCTTCATAAAATCATGTTGCAGCTAGAAATGTGGGTCTGCAGAACATTTCCCCACTCAAATGGTGTTTGAGTTTGGGAAATTATTGATTTTTTAAATTTCACACAATATATTGCATAGAAACGTCACAGGAGAGCAAATGTATTGATGCGTGTTTAATGGGGGCCATTATGAATATTTCTTTTAAATAATAGTTCTATGGTCGACACAAAAGCTGCTCAAAATCCCTCTCACACAAAGCGATCTCAGCAGTTTAATTCTTGACATTTTCAGTACCTTCCAGAATGAGGCGTGTCAGGTCTCTGTCACTTTAAGAAAACAAGCTGGAGCTGGCCACGCCCACCCAACCCTGAGAAGCTCTGATATTCAGGAGGGGCTCGGAGCAGAGCCGCTGCTCTTCCAGCAGCAGCTCTCTTCCACGTGAGAGGTGGTTCTATTCTAATTTCCCCGTTTGTGACATCACAAATGGGGACTTTTTGAAACGGCTTGTTTTAGGCACATAATTCATAAAACAAAAGGAAAGACAAGTCTTCATCATGTTTGGAGTGTTTTAAAGAGGCAGTAGAGACCCATGGCAGCACAAAAGGTGAGTTTTGCATAATTTAGCCCCTTTAAGGTACATTTTGGTCCCTTTATTGCATCAAAAGATGCACTGAAGAAAAAAACAAATAAAAAAATTCTTAAAAATAGACATTTTTTAGAGCAAAGATGCACACATTACATTATTACCCTTTAATTTGTACTTATTTTGGATGATTTTTGTCTTTAAAAATGAATCACTGAGGGTTTTTTTTCTTTATTTCAACAAAAATTTTGTTCCAATTTTTTGTTTTTTCTTACTGTCAGCAAAATTTCTGCATTGCTTCATGTTTTAGAGGCGAAAATGATGAATGCATCTTCCAAAGGGGTGAAAAAAGGTAAAGTGAGATTTGAAGGTTAAGGAACTAAAAAGGAAACTCAAAACAACCAGAGACGAGTCTTTCCATGACCGTGCAGAGGTAATCGCTCTTAAACTGTGACTCTGATAACACGTAGATCATTTAAACCCGTTTTTATCGCAGCTGAATAACGACTCGTAGCTGTCGTTGAGTGAAACTCTTGTGTGAGGAGATCAAATGGAAAAAAACTCTAGGAAGAACCACACACTCCACCATGAGAACAGGCAACTGAGCGGAGGATGTGGGCAGTGTATTTTTAGCTTCGGTGGCAAGTGCACAAA
Organism: Aphyosemion australe; assembly: GCA_006937985.1. NCBI lineage: Eukaryota > Metazoa > Chordata > Actinopteri > Cyprinodontiformes > Nothobranchiidae > Aphyosemion > Aphyosemion australe. The sequence continues at coordinate 2,174,148 of SSNS01000029.1, read as the reverse complement.
CTTTTTTCTCTCTCCTCTTTCCAAGCAAGGCTGTCTCGATGCACGACATCAACCTGTACTGTTACACACATCAGTGTTGACTCGTAGCCGCTTTAGTCTGGCGCAAAAGGCAAGACGAGCGCTTCTGTCGAGACAGGCGACGGTTAGGGAAGAGGCAGCGCTCAGGCAACGCTTCTTTGATACTTTTTGTTGTTTCTTCTTTTTTTGCACTTTTTGCTTCTTTTATCTTCGTCCGCCTACACCGTTTGACTCTTAAGGTTTATTCTCGGTCTGACACCACGTCTCCATTTTTTTATCACGTCTCTTTGTAAAGATGACACTTCGCCGAGTCCCCAAACCCTCAACTTGAGCCCCTCCCCCCACGCATACACACAGTCCTCGTCCTCCGCCGCCGCCGCCATCATCCTTCAGCTCGCTTCACAAAAGACAGAATATTGGGGAGATGAAGCGAGAGGGCGGCGAGGCTTCTTGGTATGCGCGTCATGTCGTGGATGTGGAGCATTTCAGACACCGCTGCCGACAACTCCTCCCTCCCTCCCTCCCTCTGTTCTGCTCACCACTCTGTCGCTCACTTTCTTTCTGTCTGTCTGTCCATCTGTCTGTCTCTCTGTGCTTGTTGTACAGAGGACTTGGCAGCTTGCCAGTCTGGGCTTCCTGCCACGGCTGAGGGTACAGTATGTACAGTCTACCTTGTGCCAGCTATTTCATTTTTTCCTTCCTGTCTTGTTCTGTCTCAGGCCAGCTTTTGTTTTGTTTTGATCTCCGCCTGACGTTTAATGTTTGACAGCCTGTGCTGAGCCATGGCCCGGCCTGCCTGTGGGGAGGGTTGAGTTAAGGAGAGCTCTGACTCACACCCTCTGGGATTTTATTTTTGTAGTAGATAAATAAGACGGATTTTCAGTTTTTCGAACTGACTGAGTCATAAATTAGTCAAATTCCAAACCTCACTTTGGTTCTTCAGAGTGTTGGCTTGGTTTGGGTCTGGAAACTTACGGCTTCACCTGTTTGTTTTATTCTGAAAGTCGTGTTTGTGCTGCTTTATTTGGAAATAAATTACTTAGGCAAACTTTATTCTCAGGTTTATTATAGTAAGAGGATGAAAACATGAAACTTTGATGCATGTCACAATCATCCATCCATCCGTTTTCATCCGCTTGATCCGTAGTTGGGTCATGGGGGCAGCAGCCTAAGCAGAGAGGCCCAGACTTCCCTCTCCTCAGCCACTTGGGCCAGCTCCTCCGAGGGAATTCCAAGGCATTTCCTGGCCAGCTGAGAGACATAGTCCCTCCATCGTGTCCTGGGCCTTCCTTTAGGTCTCCTCCCGGTTGGACGTGCCTGGAAAACCTCACCAGGGAGGCGTCCAGGAAGCATCCTAACCGGATGCCCGAGCCACCTCAACTGGCTCCTCTCGATGTGGAGGAGCAGCGGATCTACTCCAAGCCCCTCCCGGATGACCGAGCTTCTCACCCTATCTCTAAGGACACCCTTTGGAGAAAATTCATTTCCTCCGCTTGTATCTGCGATCTCATTCTTTCGGTCACTGCCCAAAGCTCGTTACCATAGATAAGGGTTGGAATGTAGATCTTCCAGCTGAGCTCTCTCTTCACCACGACAGACCGGTACAACGCCACATCACTGCAGACGCAGCACCAATCCACCTATCAATCTCACGCTCCATCTTTGCCTCACTTGTGAACAAGACCCCGAGATACTTAAACTTCTCCACTTGAGGCAGGACCTGGAGAAGGAATTCTACCCTTTTCCGATTCAAGACCATGATCTCGGATTTATCCCCATACCAATCAGTCTCTTCAAAACCGCACCAAAAAGACGTGCTCTCAAAATCATTTTCCTTGTACGTATCAGTTTGTGCTCTGAATATGTGACACGATTGACTCTCAGCTAACAAAACATCAATTTATGGCTCGATATCCGTTAAATTCACTGAATCGTAGCCATTTTTGTGTTTGGTAAGTTTGATTATCTGTGGCAGCCATCTTGAATTGGCTGTTGTTTGGAAGATAATCAGTGATTACATTCTGAATGTTTCATTAAAACCCCTTCTGTGCTTTATGAGATACTTTGCTAAAAGACAAAAACCCAACCAAAAACAGAACCCGTCTTCATTTCTGCACCAAAACTCAAGTTTTTGTGTTTTTAAGTCGCTCAACAGAGAAGTCTAGTGTGTTTCTGAGTGACCCGCTGCAGGATTACCAATAAAACTCCCCCTGAACTCTCCAGTTGCCTCCTCTATACACACCACCGACTTTCCATCTCACTGCTTTTATAGCCTGAGCGCTAATCCTCTGTTTACAGTGTGCATGCATGTGGGTGAGATGGTATCTTTAAAGTGAGCGTAAACGTGCAGAAATCTGCAACTGCGCTGTTTATTTTAAACTTTTTAGGCCAAATTTGACTTTAAAAATCAGATTTAATACTTCAAGGAGGAATCTGATGTTACTCTCTGAAGTATTTGCACACATCAATCTCTTAGCTCGATGCTGCTTAAGTGATGAAATCAAGATCCATTTTGTTTTTGACATGCTGCTATGCTTGATAAATCAGAGGTGTTTATTTTGAGGGACAGTAATAATTGCCTTGTGTTGCAGCTGGCCGCCATTTTTAAGCATTCTGCAAGACTCTCTACTGAACAAACAAAAAATAAAGCTGCTTTTAATGCATCAACATCCATGATCACATATTTTCTATGGATATCCCCATGAATAACGTAAACACAACTATGTGATAATGTTCTTTTGTTTTTTGGCTCGTGCATGAACTCTGGGCTGTGTCACGTACGTTTTATCACTTTGGTGTGCTCATTTACTGCCAAAGCTGTAAATTCCCAGGCTGAGGTGTGCAGCTTAGAATAGTGTTTCTGCACAGCTGAAGCGAGTTTCTTTGCTGCTTGTGAAGTAACAGTATATTTCCGACGATGCCACCCAAGTGAGAGGAGTTTGTAGCTTTTAAAGGGGCCATGTGGGTCTCTACTGCCTCTATAAAGACTCTAAATGATAAAAAAAAAAACATCCATCTGTTTGCTTTCAGTGTTTTTAGGATTTCTGTGCCTAAAACAAGCCGTTTCAAAAAGTCCCATATTGTGATGTCACAAATGGGGAAATTAGCATAGAACCGCCTCTCACCTCTCCAGGCTGGAGGAGCAGCAGCTCTACTCTAAGCCCCTCCCAGATATCAGAGCTTCTCAGCCTATAGCAGCCTGAGTGGGGGATGGGTGGGCGTGGCCAGCTCCAGTTTGTTTTCTTAAAGTGACAGAGCCTTGAAACGACTCATTCTGGAAGGTGCTGAAAATGTCAAGAATAAAACAGATGAGATCACTTTATCTGAGAGTGATTTAGTTCTTCATAAACATGTTTATTATTATAATATAACTTAAGAAAAAGTCCTAATAGGTCCCCTTTAAAGCAGAAAAACAAAAAATCTTTTGAGTTGTCCTCAGCCAGCTGTTTAGCATAACTTCCTCAAACCAAAGCATTGTTCCAAAGTGCTCCCATAAATTACCACTTTTTTCTTTATAGCACGGGGAGAAAAACATGCAGGCAACTTGTATACGAAGGCACCGAGGTGGGAGGGCTGGTTTCTCGTTGCACTTCCATCTTCGTGGTGTTTGTTTGGCTTTTTGGCTGTCGGCTCGGTCGGCTGTTTTGGCGCGGTGCCGCCTCTTCCCTCACAGTGATGACGACATATTTGTGCCGGCAGGTCTGGATGTTCTGCCAGCATTCCAGCATTTATGATCGCTCGCAGATGTGAGTCCAGGAACACACTGTACTGTACCCAAACCCAGAAATTAATGAAACTTGACTGCCTTCCAGGCCACAAATTCCTAAATGTGAAAGTGTGTGTCAGACTGTGCGTGTGTGTGTGTGTGTGTGTGTGTGTGTGTGTGTGTGTGTGTGTGTGTGTGTGTGTGTGAGTGAGTCGAGGGAATCAAAGGGGGGGCGGAGGGGAGGGGGAGTGCTATTAAAAGCAGGGAACAGGAAAAATAAGTAGTTCAGAATCAAAATGTCCCATATTGTTCAGAGGTTTGCATGTTTTTGTTGTTTTGCTGCTGACATTCATGCATTCTGACACATTAATTCACAAATCTATAGTTTTAAGGTGGATAAACTCCGTTAAACCACCTTAAAAATCACTTCTCACCACACTCCCTGACTTGTTGATTTACCGTTCCCAACACGACAGGGATCGGGCCGCTGGAGAAATCTCAGCTGGCTCGTGTTTCACGAGGGGGGGGGGACAATTGAGAGGTGACACAACACAGGGGTTCACTTATAACGCTGCAGCATCAGCCGGAGCTGTCAGACGAATATTTTTAGTAGCCTTCAGAGACTGTGGAGGAGAAGTGGGGAGCTTGTTAGACCTCTGTCCTGAGTAAATCTGACTTTAATGGAAACGTGTTGCTCCTGGTGGCTCCTTCACCAGAACTCGGTGTGCCTGAGCTTTAGGGGGGTGGTGGTGGTTCTGAAGGAATAAAACCTGAAACCAGACTGGCTGAGCAGCATGTGAGGGGTGATCAGCTCCATGATAAAGTCTCGGGATGACTTGGTTGACAGCCCTGTGTGTCGATCCACTCTCAGATTTGACGGCTAGTTGCCTTAAATGTCAGTTTGCTCGGCGTGGTTTTACCCGACACCTGTAGGAGCTTTTCTGGAAGCAACCCGCTGGTATTAACAGTAACTTACACCTCTGAGAAATGTGTCACTTACGTTCAACAGATGAGGAGTCTGAGCGGACTAATAGGGCTCTGACTCGTTCGGATTTTACGAGGGATGCCACTAACTCTGTGGCTTTATTTATTGATCATTCTATTATTTTACAAGATTTTTATTTTCAGTTGCATAAATATTAGAGAAATAAAGTAAACTCTCAATATTTTTGTATTTTTTCTTAAATCTTCAAAGTTCAGGATGTAAGTCACAATTTTCCACATTTGACTCAAAATCAAACCTGAAATAATCAGCAATACACTGCAAAAAATGATTTTCAGGAAAAGTAAACCATACTGCTTTTAGACATTACATCTAAATTATATATATATATATATATATATATATATATATATATATATATATATATATATATATATATATATATATATATTTATATATATATATATATATATATATAATATTAGGAGTGCGAATTTAACACTTTAATTATGATTAATTTAATCCTTTGGGCCTGAGGACCTCCCAATTGGGGGGCTTTGGCGTTCAGCAGCAAAATCCATGCCCTAAATATCACTAAATATCATCAAGCTGCACCTCTAAACAAACATCAGAACCTTGGCTATAAGACCATGTAAACCTTTTTTATGTGCTCCAAACACAACTAAAACTATAATCAAATGAGTGATCAGAAACCCCTCTTCATGTGTGTTTTTGCCTTCATTTCTATCTCAGTTTTCTTACCTTTGATGCTTGAAAAGTTCATTTAATCCAGACTTTCTTATTATTTACTATCAGCCCTACCTCTTGTGTCACACTGAAAACAGTTTAGATGGGAAACAAAGTCATTTTCACTGAAAAAACAGGCTTTGAACTCAAACATCCAGCAGGACTTTTCTCTTTCCTGGTTTGTGTATGTCCGTGTTACGGCGAGTCTCATTGGCTGACTGAGCTGTCAATCTAATTTTGGTGAGTAATGCTTGATTCTATTGGCCCTAACGATCCAAAAGAGGTGTCAATCATCTGAATTGACTAATCGGTCACAGAGGTAGAAGGCTGCGTAGGGAAGCTACTCGAATAGCTCCAGCCTATGCTAGCAGCGTTTTTTATGTGTAGCAGCAGCGCAAAACAACTTTATTTTCCTATTTTGAATTGAAATACAATTTAAAAGCATTTTTTAAATATTAAAAGAGCTTGACTTTACTATAATAATGTCCATGTCTATTGTTTGATTCTCTACATTATTTTTAGTTTAAAAAATAGCTTTCGGGGCAAATTTTCTTAAATGATTAAAATGCGATTAATCAAGATTAATTAATCACAAAGCCTCTAATTTATTCATTTTAGTTTATCATTTTGCAAAACAGTGCAATAATGCATCTGCTGGACACTTGACCCAAAAACTGCTAAATTACTAGTTGATAAAAGCAGCGAATGTTTTTATTATAGTAGAATGACGTATTTTCATTCTGAATTCAGAAAATAACGACTTAATTTTCTAGGAAAATCGTCCGGATAATTTGTGAAATCACAGTATGTGTCGGCCTAAAACCTCTGTTTAAGCTCTAAAATCAATGAGGCTTTTCTTCAGAATGAATATGACTTCAAAATAAATCTGACAAGTAACCACTTCTTTCCAAACAAACGGCTCCAGCGGATTAGTGAGTAATCCAATAACTGCCTCCTTTTTTCCCGCGGTGTTGATCACTTCCAAACCCTGTCGATCAAAAAAAAAGTTAGCGAGCTCAAAGTTGACTTTCTATTTCCAGACAAGAGGAAAAAAAACAGGCGGACTTGATCTCATTCCTTTTATTACAGGGATATTGCAGCTTTAAATCCTTTTGGTTGCTAAGTAGCGAGTGCCCCTGTGCTCCCTTAATGGGCTTGATTTGGTATTCCACTCTGATGCCAAGTCTTATTTTTGTATGCGAGACAAAGTGTTTTGATGGAGGGTGATTGCTGAAACGTCTGTGTGTCTACCAAAAGGCTGTTTAGTGTGTCTGTGTGTGGAGAGTGAGACTTTTATGGCCTCTCAGAGTACAGTACACTGTGTGCCTTCTGCTCAAAACAAGAACACAGTCGATTGAATTTTGGATTCGCTTCATCATCCCTCCCTCCCTCCCTCCTCCCAGCAGCTTTGTTGTCAGCAAGCAGCATGTGTGTGTGTGTGTGTGTGCGCGTGTGTGTGTGTGTGCGTGTGTGTGTGTGTGTGTGTCTGGGAGAGAGAGAAATAGAGAGATGCGATTGCTTGCTGTGTGTACATGTGTGCATGAGTGTGTGTGTTTGTGTGTGGGGGTTAAAGTCAATTATTGCAAGAGGCTGCCAATTAATTTGCTCTCTTGGAAATCCAAATGATACTGTAGAATGCACACACACCCATAAACACATGTGTGCATGTGAGTCGAGTACACATGTGCACACACACACTCACACACACACACATGCACCATTAACTCAAATGGAGGGAGAAGATGCAGCGACTGCAGACGCTTGTTTGCTCCAGAAGGTGATGTTAAAATAGGTCGCGTGTCTGCGTTTGGGGGGGCTGTTCCTGGATGAATAGTGAACACCGCTGAAGGGGGGCGGGATCAGGTGGAATTGTTGGGTCTGGTCTCAGAGACGTCTGGCAGTGGTTTCTAGGGCAGCAGTCCTGCAGAAAAAGGCCGGATAAATCTGCCGGAGTCCTCGGTTGAACCAGAATGTTAGTGTTGGTTTTCGTCGTGCAGCAGAATCCGTCTCAGGAGGAAAACGATATGTTTGTTTACGTTTTTAAAAAATGTAGTTGTGACAGAATCCATGGGTGGAAGAATCGGAGATCAAAACAAGAACCGATGGCTGGAATGGATCCAGAGCTAAAGGAAAATCATCAAATATTCTTCACTCCTATAAAAAACTACAAAAACACGTTTAATAAATCTTGCGTGAATCAGGCACGCCACCTTTTTCACATTTAAACGAGGCCTTTTTCTCCTCGTTTTGTGATTTCTCCAGAACATTTGAGATGTGTTTTCTTCTCCTGTTTTTGGACGCCGTCCACTTGGCTTTACACAACTTGGAGCCTTTGAATATTAAAACAAACAGGCGTATTTTTCTAACCCGTCTCGGATTTCGAAGTCCTAAACTTTAACCGTTTTGTGAGTGAAAACAAATTTGCAAACTGAGATCAAATCTGAAGTATGAAGTCTCTTAAACAGTTGGAAATTTAAATTTGTTCTTATGGCTTCAATATAAAAGAGTTTAATGTGATTCCAAATGAAAACCTGCTGCTTTTTTGCACATTTTTGTGTCTCTTACTTTATCACCAACCAACAGTGAGAGGCCAGTGAGAAACTGGTTTGGAACACAGATTTCCCATCAGATTAAAACAAAAGTCCTGACCTCTCCCTGTTCCCTCTGAATGTTTGTGGACAAGCTAACAGTCAGAATGCTAATATGACCTCAGGAAAAAAAAACATGTTTTTTTTGATCCAGACCACATTTTAAAGAGCAAGTTCACTGAGAAACGTATAATTCTTTTTTTTAATCATTTCACATGCTTGAAAATGGTCTTCTACCCCTATTTCTTATATTAGCTGCTGAAAGAAAGCTAGCAGGGAAACGCTTGGATCAGAAAAAGCCACACAGATCTACGTCACACCAGTGCTTTAAGTGGGCCGGTATGCAACGGTACGCAGTACCGGCACTTCATTTTTACTTCTCAGTGTACCGGTTTTTTCCGGTCATTTATTAGTTGAAATCTCCAAGATTTCTGGAAAAACATCTATCCATCTTCAAGTAAACACCAGCTATCCACAGTCCCTGCAGCGTCGCCCTTAGCAATATGCAGAACGCGCGCTCAATGAAGGGCCTCATGTTGCACGCGAGGGCACATTTTCTCCAAATGTGCAAAAGATGCATCACTGCCGAAAATTTTCTATAGGTTTTTTTTACATTTCAAGCACTGCATCACACTGAAAATTAGTATTCATGCACTCACCCATTTTGGCTTGCGACAGAGAAGGCTGTTGTTGGTTTAGCCTCCAGATGAGAGCAGAGCACGCCTTGGCTAGTAGAAGCTAACTGTTAGCATTAGCAACTCCACAACTCCTTCAGGCTTGTGTTATTAATGGAGATAAAACATCAACGTTGCAGAGTGATGAGAGGCAGTGGAAGAGTCCCATTGCTGTTAGCCAATCAGAAGTGAGATGTCCGAATACCATGAATATTAATGAGCAAGACTCTAAATCCTGCTGTTTTCTGCTCCACACTTCTCCGGCTAGCTTCTGCTTCCTGAAACAGGAGCACCAGAGCTTTTTTTCACAAAAAGACTCACCAGGCATTTATTTATACTACTATACAGTGTGACGTGGAATTGACTGGCTTTTCTAATCCGAGAGTTTTCCCATCTATTTTCTATTGGCAGCTAATGCAGGAAATAGGGGTAGAAGACTATTTTCACACTTAGCCTGCATCTTAATCTTAGATTGACCAAAAAAACATGTAAAAAAAAAGGTTTCTCAGTGAACTTTGGTCTTTAAAATAAGTATATAAATCCCAATAGATGTTATAATAATATATAAAGGACCATTTAAAACATGTGATTCATCCCCATCTGGGCTTCAACATATGGGAACCTAAATGCAAACACTGTCTGTTGTGGAAGACTTTCTAAAACGTTTACCAAAGAGAGTTTGTGTGTTAGTGTGTGTGTGTGTGTGTGTGTGTGTGTGTGTGTGTGTGTGTGTGTGTATTTGTAGCACTGGCAAGGTCCATTTGTTCAGCGCTGTATTGTAATTAGTGGTATCTTCCACATTTGGAGGAGGTTATGTGTATCTGGACTGCACATGTCAATATAAACCAGTTCAATTTTTATTCTTTTTTTTTTTTATCTTTCTTCTAACTAAACATGTAATTATTCTTTGCAACAATCTTCACATGGACCAATGAGCTCCTTTAACTCAGAGTCACGTCTTGCGTGTGTGTGCAGGGGGGGGGTTCAGTAAGGATTCCCGAACTCATTACCAACCCCGCTCCCCAAAAAATTAAAACAAAGAAAAATCAGTGACGAGAGGCAGGTTGTACAGGGGGGAGATACGGTAGTGAAAGCAGGAGGCTAAATTTAAATCGTAATTGGCCGACTTCCACGAGCTTGTGGGTATTTTAATGAGTCATAATAACTTCATTTAAAACCAGCTGAGCAGAAAATAGATTGGAGAGGAGCCTGTGGCTAGTATGGATTTGTGTGTGTGTGTGTGTGTGTGTGTGTGTGTGTGTGTGTGTGTGTGTGTGTGTGTGTGTGTGTGTGTGTGAGCAGGACTGCCTGTATGACTGTAAAACTTATACAGACACAGTTGCACACAGAAAAATACACTAAAAGACAGATTTACGTTAGAATCCCAGAGCATCTTTTCATTCCATGATCGATACGTTTCTAATACGGTAACCGTGACGGCGTTTGTCAGACCCTCGCTCTAATCGCTGCTAGTATTCAGAACATATATTTTTATACATCTGTTTTGTTTTTATGTGAACTTTTGAAGTGCCAACCACATTTTTGTTGTATAGTCAACTGTGCAATGACAATAAAGGCTTTGAATATTTGAATCTTTAGTTTATGCACACCAATATTATGGGATGCATCATGTCTTGCTGCTTTTAGGTTGTATTTTTAAAAAGTTCAGTTAAAAAATACTCATAATATGTAGTTAAAGTTACCTTAAAGTATCCCACAATGCATTTTAAAGACTTAAGGATGCTCTTGATTATTAGCTAAACAATGATAGAAAGCATCCTTAATCAAAGATAGGCATCAGGATTATTTACCATAATTTGTAACTTTTAATTTTAATTTTTTTTAACTGTTTTACAAGTTGCTGAGCAATGCAACGCCACATTTTTGCATTTCAACCACCCTAAAATAAAAATATATGACATTTTGGAACAGTTTTGTTTTTTATTTTTGCAAACGAACAGTGGATCATTTAATGCCTCCTTTATTAACAAAAATACACTGGAGATGCTGTGAAAGCCAACATCTACTGGTTCCATTCATTCCAGTGGGCCGCTGTGCAGGTTTATATTTGACTAAACATGAGAGAGCATGTAGGGGATTTCTCCAAATAGAAGGAAAAAGAGTAACAGCATTAACAGCGTCTGATTTATTCACATTTATTCATTTGCAGCATCTGCAGAGTGGGAGGAACATCTCGCCTCTGATTGGTTAACAGCAATTAAACTCTTCTGCTACCTCCATTCGTTCTTCTTTTTTGGGTAGAAAATGCAACACTGATGTTTTATCTCCACAAATAACACAAGACTGAGTATGTTCCGCCATGTTGTGGAGTTGCTAACAGTTAGCTTCTACTAGCAGAGACGCGTTCTGGTCTCTCCCGGCCGCTAAATCATCACAGCCTTCCGTGGTCGCAAGTCAAGATGGATGAAGCCCTGAATGAAAATTTTACAGTGGGATGTAGGTCTGTGTGGCTTTTTCTGACCTGAACACTTCCCTGTCTGTTTTGTTTTGGCGCCAAATGCAGGCGACGGGGACAGAAGGTTATTTTCAGGTTCGACATACTCTGTGAACTTCACCTTTAAGTCACAGGCTCAGAGGAAAGTCGTTTCAATTGAACAAAACTGGAGAAAATGATCAAATAAACACTTTTTTAGCATTATTTTCTCCCGTGAAAGAAGTGATCAGGCTAAAGGTGTGTCGCATCTAAAATGGACCGGGCGGAAACATTCCCCTGCTCTAAATCCGTCGGACAACATCTTTCTCCTCTAGTCAAAGCTTTCACTGACAAACACTCAAACCAAGAATCTGACCACTATTTAACTATTTTTTTGCTAATTAACACCATATAATGCATTGACCACAATACAGAACTGCTGCTGCACTGATAGAATTAGTTATTGATTTTTCAAACGATTAGTTTTCACTTCTGTCTTCTGTTTGAACACCACCACTGTCTGTGGTGATCACTTGATATAAAAATGCCCTGAAACATAAAGAATATGTTATTTACAAAGAAATGCAATAAATGATGCTGAAATGTGTGCATCATTTTGAGTTTATGATCTAAATAGCTGCAGAAAAACAAGCCAGACTGGTTTGTTGTTGTGAGAAATTCACATTTGTGACATATTTAGCCTCTTGGGTCGACAATCAGGCATCGAAATGTGATTCGGTCTGTGTGTGAGTGAAGTTGTGGTGTCTGAGACACCTTCTGTCTCTTTACATCAGAGCTGCTCCCGATGACGTCCGTTGCCTATTGTTACATGCATATGCTCCCAAACTGGACCTGGACTCACACCTGGAGGTGAAGTGAGTAATCCCAGAGATGGCTAGCGTGTGACTGCAGGAAGAAAATGGCGCAGAATTTCTTCAGCATTACGCCCAACAATAAAACATTGTTCTGTTAATGATATAACAGTGTCCCGGATTCACGCTAGCTATTAGATTTTCACGACCACTTGTCGCCGTGTCTGTAATGAGCCCTCGGTATGCACTGACATCTGCAGAAATTCAGTCAGCCACTCAAGTTTGACAGCTACTTCATTGTGTCATGACAGTGTGTGTAATTAGGCAGGTTGTACATGAGAGTCGACAGATTTTCATGAGAAAATCACACTTTCTCTTCACGTGTCCCGTCTGGTCTGCGTTATCGTCTCGCTCGCGGCCAGAGCCTAAAGAAAAGCTGCCGTTATTACTGCTAAATAAACGGCTGGACAATTGCATTTTTTCCAGTGTAGATCCCGACCGTGTGACGATCACATGAATGCATCTGGCATTGTGTTTGCCCGACTCGCACGGCATCCAGACAGCCAATCTCTTAAATCTGGTTTTCTTGTGTTTCCTTTTGCTGTATAATTTAATAAAACCCATTGTGTTTTCGACAGCTTCCCTCCAAACGTGTTTGTAAAACGGAACGAAATCTTATAAAAGGCGCTTTTTGCAAGAGATGTAAAACTTCCTCCCCAGCCCCGGCTGGGGAAACCAGGGTGAGGGGATTGTTTGTGACACAAACGGTAATAAAAGTAAATATTCTCTCAGGCACGACCCTTTATTGCATTATGTAAGTTGGCCAATAGCTCTGAGAAACTTTTTAGATCAATTTCGCAGCGCAGATTAGAGAGCTATGAATCCCATTTATGGAAGAGCTCCCTCATGAAATGCTCTTTGAAACTTTTATATTTTCGGATGACGAGAGAAAGAACTCGGCTAAGCAAAGATCTGCCGACGGCACTTTTATGTGGGGGGAATAAAGAGAGCGAGAGAAAGTGAAAGGAGACAGAGAGAGAGAGAGAGGGAAAAGATAAAAGCGCTCCCAAAGCCATCTGGAAGTAGCCAGGACACACAAGGATTGCTTTTATGCCACTAATTCCACTGGGAGGTGCGACATAAAAGCAAAGCATGGATATTGTGTTATAACTGTTGAAAACAAGCAGGAGGCTACAGAATACTAATATGGCCGGTCAGAAGGAGAAGCACTTGAATCCGGGAGTAAACAGGCTTTTGGATGGCCCCCCAGAGGCTTTCTGGAGGGTTTGGGGACCACAGACTATATTGATTTGCACCTATTGGTTATATTTTCTAACTCTTTTTTTAAACTTGATATTTTAGGCTTCAGCACATATGTGCAACATCATTTAAATACTTCATTTAATAATTTATTATTTGCCGTTTCCATGCAGGAAAGAGGAACTCAGCTTTATTTATTTAGTTTTATACCTAAACAGGATAAACTTAGATCTTTGGCATCCTCCTTTTTTCAACAGGGTCAGTTCAGAGACTGACTGACAAGCTAACGGCTAGTTACAGCAGTAGCTTTTTGAGCACAAAACTCACCTTTTGCATGCTTTTGTGCTGCCATGTTGGTCTCTACTGCCTCTATAAATGCTCCAAATGGGACAAAACCCATCCATCCGTCTACTCTCAGTGTTTGCTGCTGTCTTCTCAAACCCCAGTGAGTCGTGGCGGATGGCTGCTCATACGAAGCTGGGATCCTCTGGAGGTTTCTTGTTAAAAGGGAGTTTTCCTCTCCACTGTCGCTACATGCTTGCTTAGTATGAGGATTGCTGAAGACACTGACGCTAGTCAGTGACTCGATGCAATCTGCTGGTTTTCCTTATATAGGACACTTTTAACTAACTGGCATAATGAACTGAACTCAATTGGAATGTTTTACTTTGTGAAGCGCCTTGAGACGACTCTTGTCATAATTTGGCGCTATATAAATAAACTGAATTGAATTTGGTTTTACGAATGATGTGCCTAAAACAAGCCATTTCAAAAAGTTCCTTATTGTGATGTCACAAATGGAGAAATTAGCATAGAACCACCTCTCATCCCTTCAGACTGCAGGAGCAGCAGCAGCAGCTTTATTCCCAGCCCCTCCTGGATGTCAGAGCTCTCAGCTTATAGCAGCCAATCAGGGGATTGGTGGGCGGAGCCTGAAACGGCTCCTTCTGGATGGTACTGAAAATGTCTTCATGTGCAAAGAACTTCATAAACATGTTTTGTTTCAATCACAGAACATTATAAGTCATAATATGACCCGTTTAAAACCCATAAATTGGAGGTGTGAATTTTTCTAAAATTGAATGATGAGATTTGCATGATGCAGCTAACCTATTAATTCCTCATATTCCCACAAAAGCCCCACTTCAAAGCATCTGAGCAATTCCATCTATTCCTTATTTATCCCATTGTCATTTAAAAGAAACAAGTGAAAGCCGCAATGCTAACAGTCACAGACAGCGCCGTAAATCCAGCAGACGGCTGTCGTTGTTCTGATGCCTCTGGCAGTCTGTGTGTGATGACATAACTAACCCATAATCTCCATGTCCACTGACCCAAAACCAGTCTGCCTGATCTACGGCTCTAAATGCCAACAAATGTTCCTGTCGTGAGTTTATTAAAGAGAGCGTTTATGCTTTATTAGCTGTAAATGTGCAGGGAAATAAAAGTTTTATATATTAATTAAAGCAAAAGAAACTCCAGGAACCAAAAATCTATTTTTATCTGAAACTATAGGCGCTGGAATCGGGGGGAAGCCCTTCTAGAGAGCATCTAGTGAGGACAGACAAACCCTTTGAACCGCACAGTCAGCTCACCATTTGGCCTATTTCTGCCTCAGCTGATTGTACCCCCTCACACACACACACACAGTCTCACACACACCGCCGCCACTTCCACCCACACATATACTTCCCGACTTTTGGCCGCTCGCCAAGAGCTGTCATTGCCTCTACAGTATGAGCTCTCCTGTATCTATATCTAGAGCCGTGTCGGTGCCTGCCCTGCACACGAGTGCAGGAGGAGGAAAACTTTGCTTTTTTCCTTCACTTAAAAGATTTTTGGCACCGATTTGAATGAATGAAAATGGAAATCAGATTCTCCCCTGTCTGCTCTTCATTAGGGATGACTGTCTAAAGCAGTATGCATGCTGTAAACATTTTTTTTATTTGTTTTGTTCCTGAAAACGAAAGCAGCTGCAGAAGGCAGCCAGAAAGTTCCAAAGTCCTGGATCTCATAAACGATAACTAATTGGATCTCAACGCCGTTTGCGTTCTGGGGCCTGAAAACAATCTCGACATAACTTACTTGACTTTTACGCACCAAAAAACGAGATGATCTAATGGAAAAGAGCTTTAAATGGTGTCATTTGGCAGAAAAGTCGGGTTTGATGACTACGGGTTCTGTGGTACTTTGAGGCAAGTTTGTTCTCTTAATAGCTCTCGAGATTTCCCTAATTGATCCGATTTGCCCGTTTGAAGTTGGCACTTATTAAGTTTTATGTGGAAGATTTAACAAGGTGGAAAAGGGGATTTAGGAATCAAACATAAAAACAAGCATGTAAATGAATTGCACCTGAGTGCAATAAAAAAAACACATTTAAATATTTCCTGGTGTTCCGGAGACATTCGGATATCTGTAAATCACGTTTTTGGTCTTTTTTCCATAAATGATGTCCTGCACTAACGTTTTATTCATAAATGATAAAAAGGTGATTTTGCAGCACGTTTTGGTCCTGAGGTTAAAACTCTTCCCCTCGTTGTTTTCCAGTCCGGCTCTGTGAATCCCACCTTAATAAACTCAGCGTTTCCTTTGACAACGTGTGACCTGAAAGCAGGAAATAATGGGCATTAAACACTAAATCTTTACAGGTTATTGGCCTGTTAAAGGGGGGAGGGGTGGGAGGGGTTGCACCTTTTATTTGAGCTTATTTTGCTAAAGAAACATCAAAAGATAAAAATATTGGAAGGTTCTGTGATGCAGAGCATAAACCCAGGTGAACGCGTTATGTTTCCACTATCTGGGGTTTGTTTTTGAAATGCACGTGTCTCGTCACTTGATTTTTCCTTCTATTCAGCAGTGTATCGATCATCATTCATTTTTTGTTGTTTCTTCTGCAGAAGATGATTTAGAAAAGCAACAAGAGGTGCATTTTGCTTTTATTTGGGCCATTGACTCAAACCTCAGCCAAGCACCCCCCCCCCCTCTCCCCCCAGGCCAGCAAACAACATCCAAAATGAGTTTTCCTGCCTCAGTCCAGCGGCCATCTTGCTCTGGCCTCTCTTAAACCATAAATGCATTTACAGGACTGTAAAGAGAATGTGCCAGCAGCTGGCCAGGCAGCAGTGTGTGATGGTCATAAGGGTGAGGGTTCAACCGCTGGTCAGAACTCAGGTTTATTACCCCTGTAACCCCTTCTGCACACTCATATAACAAAATAATGCAAAGTTACTGGTTTGCTCTGTTAAATATCTCAACAGGATTATTCTCAAATGAAAGATTTTTTTTATTTTGGGGAAATAACATCAACTTCTCCTGAACCTAAAGTGTCTGTATCATGCTATTTTACACATTCAAGAGCAATGATAACAATATATGATCAAATATTACCCTTGGCACTATTGAGGTGTCATTTTTTATTAAATATAAGCTTTTTGTGAGCCATTTTTTCAACCCAGAAATAAGAAGCTTGAATTTGATAAAACCCTGTCTCTACTTGTATAAATTCCACAATAGTACACAGCTGCAGACCCAGAGACCACAGATTCAGGTGGTCTTGTCCTACTCAGCAATTGTTGAGTACCCCTCCTGGAGAATTCTTTGTCGGAGGGTTGAGCCACTAACACACACACACACACACACACACACGCGCGCGCGCACACACACACACACACACACACACACACACACACACACACACACACACACACACACACACACACCACTCAGATTGAGGAATGGTAGCTGAGATGAATCAGTGTCTTAGTCAGTCCCTGATGCTCCCCCACTAAACTTTATAACCATTCAGCTAGCGGCTAGCTGTTAGCATTTTAGTTGTACTCTCCATCAGGCGGTTTTAACATTGGAATGGCACTAGATTGAAGAAGTAATCCATCCTTCCGGTACTGGTGGAGGTTTAGCAAACAGTCCTTGAAATCAAGCTCTGTTTTTGAGACTTCCTGAAGATAAAATCCAACCATTTCTGCAGATTAAACTCTTCTTCAGGAAGACTGGACTGAGATTCTGTACCTCTTGCAGACAAAAATGCATTTTTGGGTTCTAGACTTTATTTAAAGTGCAGACAAGATGAGAAAGAAATCACTTCCTCACAACTGTGGAGATTAAACTCCCTGCTAGCTACTCTGGGAGACTGGGCGTTAGTAATTACAGTCCTGGGGGAGGAGGGATCCAGACTCAAGACTACCTGGATGGGAATGAGTGGGGGATAATGACGATGTGGATTTTGCTTGATATCGCTCCTCTAAAGTGGAAACATGCCTTGCTTTGACATTGGAGTTTTGAGACGGTTGGGATTTTCTATGTGAGCGCTATAAACCATGAAGATTAATTGTTGTTGTTTAGAAACCCCTAATTGTAGAGAAGGCAGTAAAACAATAAATTCCTATCCTAAATTATGTTTCTAATGCATTTCTTTTCTTTTCTACTAGCAAACTCACCACTGAGAAGTGCATCTATCATGACTTTTCTGTTTAATATTAGTGTTTATTCTGAATTTTCTGAGCAGCAATTACATTTGTGTCCTGATAAAATTTAATTAAAACTGCGTAAAAATGTTTGTGTTTGCAAAAATTGCATTAGCTCTGAACAGTATGTTTTCAGAAAAGGCTAAAGTTGCACATTTTCTTATCTAAAAAGAAGCCTTTTTTGTAAACTTATTGCAAAAATCATGATCCAAAAACCCTTTTTTCCCTTTTTTGATGGGTTCTCTCCAAAGTCTTGACAAGGTGATACATTAACTTCCTGTTCTACTGAACTCTGTCGGTTAACCTTGAACTTAGCGCTACATTGATTAGTTTAAAGCCCTGACCTCAAGATTAAACACTGATAGCAATCGTGGTTACTATGAGTGTTGACGTATATCGTATTTGTTTATATTCTGTAGTAAAATCAGACTGTGTGTGTGTGTGTGAGAGAGAGAGAGAGAGAGAGAGAGAGAGAGAGATATGCATGCATGCATGCATGCATGCATGCAGAACAATCTTTGCACCCAGTGAATCTCTTTCTCTCTTCGTCTTCACTCTTTCATAAATTAGAAATGGCAGCAAGCGCAGATCAGGGAACGACCAATCAGAGAAGCTTGTCTGGAGTCTGCAAACTCCATTTTTTGCAGCAAATGTTTGAAAGTCAAGGTAAAGCATTAGAAAACATGTTTACGGGAGTGTTTGCGTTGGTACACTTTGACAGAAACCATCATTGGGTTTGATCTTGAATAGGTTTGTATAAATTAAAAGATGCTGATTAATTCCAGGTTCCGAGGCTGAATAGAAAAAGTTTGCTGTAGCGTTTTTGATTAAACTAACTCACTTCCTGCCTCTTCTCTCTAGAAGACCCCCAGGTGGTTCCTCGGTGCCTCGAGTCCTTTTGCATCTTGCCTTGAACTTTTTCACACTCGTGCCTCCACACAAAGTCCACCCCGTAGATATCCTTGTGCCCGTCGGAGCTTACTGATCATCTCAAGGCCTCATTTTCATCTTTCTTTTTGAATCTAAGGGGGGTTGAAGGCAAAGCTAGAAACATGTGGCACCTTTCAACTCCAGGGGCGGCCGGGGAAGAGGAAAGGCCAGGTTCTAGAGAGGGCACGAGTCTTTTGAAGCATTTGGTCAACGTCTGGCTACAAGATGGAAGGTTGTGTAGGTTGTAGGATTCCTGCAATCATCCCCAGCGGTTTACCATCCTCATCCTAAAAGCAAGCGGTATACGACGCTTCCTGGTGTATTTATGTCCCACTATGAGGCATCACATAAAAAAAACCATCACACGACAATAATAGGACATCAGGGGTAAAGAAAAGCCATTACAATAGAATAAAGCGTTTCCTTAAAGCTGACTTTTATGATGTTTTGCTCAAAATGGTTGAAGACATTTGTTAGGATTCCTGTAAATGTGACCGTTGATGGCCTTCGAGTAATGCATGTGCGTGATAACCCAGAAATGCTGACATGGCGACTGAAACACCTTCATAGATTGCCAAACTATTATTTTTACTACAGAAACGCTGTTATGATGAAAAACCCAGAATTCCTTAGTTATTCCATTCCATCGTTATTTTGGTGACATCCTGAAAATAAACGTCTTTGCACTCGGGGTACGTGTTGGGGATGACTCAGCTGCTACCACATCAAATAGTTGCTCAATATCTGTAAAACCAACAGAGTTAGTCATGTTTGTGTTTGCTAGAGTTGATTAGCTGCAGCTACCAACTTGTTTGTGGTTTCCTTCAAAAGGTTGATGAGCCAGAAACATTTAGAGACGCCTTATTGACCAATTTCACTGAGAACCAGTTTTTTAGTTGGTATTTTTGAATTATGATCGCTCTGTCAGAGTTTCACATGCAGGCTGAACATGAAAATGGTTTTCTATCTGTTTTCTGCGTTAGCCGCTGATAGAAAATAGACAGGAAAGTGAAATCTACTGAAAATTACTATTCATGGACTCACCCCTTGGCTCACGACCACAGAAGGTTGTTGTTGGTTCAGCGTCCAGAAAACAGGCTAGTAGAAGCTAACCGTTAGCATTAGCAACTCCACCACATGGCAAAACTCCTTCATGCTTGTGTTATTTGTGGAGATGAAACATCAGTGTTGCAGAGCAAATGGAGGCAGTGGAAGAGTCTTGATGCTGTTAGCCAATCAGAGGAGAGATGTTTGAATATCATGAATACTAATGAATAAGACTCCAAATCCTGGCTCCAGGAGCACAAGTGCTTTTTTTCCACAAGAAAATGACTAGAGTCATGAATTTATACTAGAAACCACAGCAAAGGTATTCAGACAACGAATGTAGGCCCTTTTTAAAAGATAAATAGGCATTAAATTAAAAATAAACCAACTAAAATAACAACAGAACAGTAAAATCGTCATGTTAATGCAGAATGAAAGTCAGGAGCATTATAGGGGAAGACAGGAGGAAGCCACTGCAGGAAAAGATGTAGCAGTAGGAGCGACTGGATGGACTGAGATGCCCTCCATCTCCCCGGGGGCAAAAACTCTGGAAATGGTTCAGTCGTTCGGGGAAAGTAAGGCGAGGGAAGAGGCAGAAATGAACAGCAGAGGAGAAGAGGCAACACTGAGGGCAGGAAACTAACTCTGACCTACTGGACAAACAAATTGGTTTGCAGGCAAAATGGATTAAGAGGTTGAACCGGGCAAAAAACAACAAGGCTGAAGGATGTTGCAACGTGAGCTCATCCATTTTGAAGGGGGCTGAATTTAGAGGCTTCATGTGGAAGTGTCTTGTGTATTTTCCCCTCAGACTGTGTGTGTGTGTGTGTGTGTGTGTGTGTGTGTGTGTGTGTGTGTGTGTGTGTGTGTGCATGCAAACGCTCTGCAAGTCAATATTTGTCTGCTTTGCCACGTCCCCAGACATCCCATTCGGCGCAACAGACCGTAAAGCTGTCAAATGCGACCTGAATATTCTCTGTCTTCATCTGCTGCCTCCTTTTCTTTTTTCCTCTCTCTCCCCCTCGCTCCCCTCTTCCTCGCGCTCCCTCGCTTCCCTTTGATTTCTCTTTTTTCCCCTTTTCCGTCGATAACAATATCATTGGGAGCAGGGATGTTTCTGTGCTTTTGATGGCTCGTCCACCTCCCATGGAAGAGCCAGATTATCTGCTCTTATCGGTGTCGCTCTGTTTGCTCACACCATAAAATCATTCCTGCTTGTGTGAGCCGCTGATATTTTCTAAAACCACTGAATGCATCACAGGTCCTTGAATATCGTCTACTTGATATAGTTTTTTTTGTCTGCGTAGACTCACTTTGTGTCTCTTATCTACGTTGTTTTATTATCTTCATGCTGCTGAATCATTTTGTTCCCTTTATGCATCATCCACACATTTTTTTATTCCTGTTTTGGGTTTTTTAACCATAACTAGAAGCCTTTTACTAGTTTTTTCTTTTCAATCATACCCAATAACAGTATTGTCTGTTATAACTTAATTATTTTTGTACAGTTTTGTTAGAATATTGGATTATTTATGGATCATTTTGTCTTCTCTTTCTTTCTTTTGGGTGAATCAAGAATCCAAGGCCACTGAGGTGTTGTGGCTTGTTGTTTTTTTCTAAAATGATTAGGAAATTGCATTCTGTTATTCTGATTTGCTCCTCATTTTTCATGATTGCCTTGTCTCCACATTGACTCTCATTCATGAGTTTTTTCTTCCCAGCTGGTTTATTCACATAAAAGTGTCCAAGATTTATGTTATTTAAAAGAAAATGTAAAGATCCATCATTGCAGCTCAGATAAAACCAGTATCTTCCTGTGCTGCGACTGTTGTCGACCACTTTGAGACAAAATTGTGAGGAAAATATGGAAATTTTTAGAGTAGAAGACAAATAATGCAAATAATTTGAAACTATTGTGCACACGTTTTTGTAGCAAATGCTGTTTGGAGTCTATCCTCATATTTTTTTATAATTTTGTCACCGACCCATGTCAAAGATGTCCCACAGCTTCTGATTGATCAAATGGAGATGAGTTCTGATTGGTTCTAGAGATCAGTGATGATTTCTGTGACTTTTTTTGGGTCAAAAATAGCTAAAACTTCAGTGGCACGAGAACAACGCCCTGAGGCTCACACAAGGAAACTGAGAACCCTCGTGAATGATGTTTCGAAACATTTTTTAGCGTTTTTTATGACTTTGCATGTGCATTTTAGAAAATATTTACTGGATCTGAAAGAAACCCTTCAGTCAAATACAAAAAATTCTAATTATTCTGTAATTATCTAATAATTACACCAATTTTCCAACAACTCATTTTGGTGTCATTAGCTGTTTTTTTATTTCTAAGATCATTGTAGTGGCGATTTGTAAATAATTCAATGCAGAAATAGATAATAGGTCTCAATGATTGTCTTTTTATTTTTTCATGAAATTGTATTTTACATAAAATTCAAAAACTTCGTCCGTTTGTACAAAAATGGCCTCTTCTGTCTCTCAAATAACCCAAATAGTCAGTTCCAAATGTAGAAAACACCCCGATACTCAGTTAGTGGCATAAATACAAATAGATCAGTTTTACAAACACGTCCTGTTTAACTTCTGAAGTACACACACACACACACACACACACACACACACACACACACACACACACACACACACACACACACACACACACACACACACACACACACACACACGCACACACACACACGCACACACACACACGGCTCAGAAAACTGTGTGAATTCATCCGTGAGTGAGTTTGATGCCTAAATCGCCCTCTTCTCCTTGTGTGCGTCGCTGTTTGTCACGTTCCTCCAGGAAAACATTAAGATTTATCTCGGCT
This sequence comes from Aphyosemion australe, assembly GCA_006937985.1. NCBI lineage: Eukaryota > Metazoa > Chordata > Actinopteri > Cyprinodontiformes > Nothobranchiidae > Aphyosemion > Aphyosemion australe. The sequence goes on along the minus strand of SSNS01000029.1, from coordinate 2,151,660 downwards.
AAAAATGTAAGCGCCGGAATGACGCGCCAGCATAATGACATGCTTGTCAGAGGATTATCCACCTTTACCTCCTTGAATGCAAATCCCTCTGAGTTACATGCGTGCTGAACAACCTGTGTCATGACGTTCCTTATTTTAACCTTATATATTGTGTGTGTGTGTGTGTGTGTGCACGTGCATGCGTGCGTGTGTGTTTATTATTTTGTGAGGCAGCCTGGAGCGGGCCCAGACTAGATAAAAACATGCTGGGAGCATGGCAGCGTACACCTCCTCCACCACAGGGTACAGGCAGTACCGGGCCCTGTCCTCTCCTGTTGGCAGCCTGTGTGCTGCTGTAGCACTGATAAGAGGCTGGTGTAAATAAAACTGTACAGCAGAGCTTGTTAGAACACTGAAGGTAGAGAGCAGGAGGGCACGGGGAAATAAGACAGAGCGTGCGGTGTCTGTACTCATTGTTCTGACGGCATACGGACTCTGTGTGTGTTTGTGTGTGTGTCCCCAAGAATATGTGTGTTATGGTTTATTTGATACTTTAGTCGTTGTTCTGTTTTTATTAATAATAATAATAGTAATTATTATTATTGCAGAGCTAGTAGAGACAGTTTACATATGTCTTGTTTGGGTTTTTTATATCTGTGGGAATTATATTATAAAAGCCCTCACAAGTATCTAGAAGCTAGTGTGTGTGTGTGAGTTTCTGGGGATGGGAGGAGGAGATGGGTTGTGTGTGTTTGCATGTTCATGCGTGCGTGCGTGCGTGCGTGTGTGTGTGTGTGTGTGAGTGTGTGTGTGTGTGTGTGTGTGTGTTTATGGATTTTTGCTGTTTTTGGGTACTGGGAGTACTTTCTTACATAAGCCATTTATGTGAGCTCAGTGAACAGCCAGTCTATGTTTTTGTTGGTGACTGTGCTTGTCTGCCTCCCTCCCTCCATATCTCTCTCTCTCGCTCTCTCTCTCTCGCTCTCTCTCTCTCTCTCTCTCTCTCTCTCTCTCTCTCTCTCTCTCTCTCTCACACACACACACACAAACACACACACAAACACACACACACACACACACACACACTGTCCTTCTAATCTGCCTCTCTCCTCTCTCCTCTGCCCTGTTTAGACTGTTAAAAACCACTGAGTGTGATATTGGTCAGCCATCGACAGATGCACTGTAATTAGCCTTTTTAATTTCCCGTTTAACCCCCCTGACTCCTGAGGACAGATCGCTCGACCATGTCCTGCAGAAATATCCGTGCACGTGAATTCCAAGATCTACGGCTCCTTTGGGATTCAACTTGGAGGAAAATCAGGCCTGAAACTTTATTATGTCAAGCTAACCTGAATTTGCTAATTTCTGGGCAAAAAATAAAAAGGATTTATCCTGGAGCATATTAGAATTTGAGCCCCTGATGACTTCTTAGTGGTCTTCTAGCGTTGGAAATTGTTCCTGCAGCTGTGAAATAAATGTATTCAGGTCACCGTGACCTGAGAGGAACCGCGTAGTGAAATAAGTTTTGCTCCAGGCGAATAAAAAGCACATGTTCTTACAAACAGGGAAACTCACAATCCTGCTTTTGGATTTAAATAAAGCCTAATTCGTCATTGTGAGGTATGTAGATGAAGCTTTTTTTAAATTTGCAATAAAAAACTTTTCAGTCCTTTCATGAAAACCATCGTAAACTGATTCCAAACGTTCCAGAGCTTTTCTCCATCATTCTGGCTGAGAAATATTATTTTTTCATTCTTTTTCTTGAAAATCGTCTGTATTGAATAACCGGTTGTCAAGTTTTGTCATGAGCCCAAAACTATAATAGGAATAATAATTTCATATTTAACAAGTTCAGCTGGCAGCCGAACACATGCCAGAGAAGATTCGTTGTTTTTGTTCCAGCTATAAATTTACCAGATCAAATAAAAGAACACATAATTGGCTGTTTTCTTTTTTCACTCCAGTTTTGACAGGAAAATTTGTCGACATCACAACACGATGAAGAAAACAAATTTTATCTCAACTATAAACTTTAGATATTTAGCATTTTACTTGAATTTGATGAATTGGAATGTTTGTTTTATTCCCGTCACACCATCTAGCTCTGTTGTTTCTACTTCCTGGAAGCTCTTGGATGCGTTTTTCTGTGTAATTGATGCCAAATAGTGTCACAGCATCTTGTGCAAGTGGACTCAAAAGGTCTGTTTTAAAGTGACAGTGTGTAGTTTCCTGGCGATAGGGGGCAGTACATTTCAGGGTAGTTTTACACCATATCACCGACTGTCGCTAGTTTAAAAAAAAGCTTTACGTAAATGTTACCTGTCGAGCAGAAAGCATGCGACCTCGGCGTGACTCCTCATACGTTGATAGTCCTTCAGTTAATTCCATCGAGAGAATGCAACGCTAGTTTTCTGGCGGTGTAGATATCATATTGCTGGGAGTCGATAGCGTCCCTACACGGTGGCCATCTTACTTCGGACAGCTTACGTTACGTTCTGAATGGTAGCAGATGGAAGGTGAGTGAACAGCTTAAACAAAAACACTCATAACAGATTTACAAGCAGGTTGCATTATGACAAACCTTATAACACATAGGCTTGATAGGACATACTTGCACATTTTTGAATTAACAGGCCAAATCCGTCATATTTTACAGCCACATCTCTGGCGTTTATTACAAATCAAACCATTTTAAAATTGAGCAAGTTAGTTATTTAAATAGTACATGCGCCATTGACACCAATGTTATGAAAGGGGGCAGCTGTCCAAAGTAAGATGGCCGCCGTGTTAGGGACGTTCGTCCAATTGACGAACAGCGCGGATAAGGCATCTAGTGATATATATGATATCTATGGGTTCCGGATCTGCTCGGGGTCCTGCGCCTGCTGAAGATGTCACACTACGGCAATACCACTTGGCCAAAATTTATCACATTGCTTTTTTGTATAGGTTTTGGAAAGCAGTTTTGTTATTAAATTCATGTTTCTTACTGCCTAAATGTTTTCGAACGTGGTAACGTAACTTCCGTAAGTCGTACATACATCCAGTCAATCATCTAGTGTGATGTCATCGGCAAGCGCAGGACCCCGTGCCCTATGTATTTTAGACCTGATGTTTATGCTTAAATTTTACTCAGCCGCCAATATTTTTCAACGACTGGACATTTTATTCATTTTCAACATTTCGATGGATATTTCCAGAGATTAATGGTAAAAACTACACATTGTCACTTTAATATGTAAAACAGAAGATTTTTGCAGGATTTTATTCACATTTAAAAGTAGAATTTCTGAGGTCTGTGTTTGCTGCTCTGCTAGATTTAGCCTCGTAAATGGTTGCATGTGTCACATGAAAATGAAAAAAATAAAAATGGCCGCGTTTGTTGTAGAGAAGAAACACATTTCTCTTAATCTCCAGCGCGGGACAAAATGTTTAATACTCATGTCAACAGTGTGACCTAGTTTTTGTGTGTTGCTCTGAACAAAGACAGTCTGTGTAACTCTGATGTTTAATTCTGCGTTTGTCTTTGATGAAAGATTCTGTTTAGACTGGGATTCCCAACGGGGGGGCATCTGTTTCGAACTCTCCGAACGTTCCACCTATAGAACGACGCCAGACTGAGACAACTTTGAAACGACAATAAAAATCTTGGTTATTTCAGGACTGTCACCCCCCTCTAAACAAACAAGGCCTCTTTATGCTTCTGACATTTAATTCTGAATGAGATGGCTCCTGAATGGCGGCATTATGAGATCACATCTCTGAAGTGGATGATGTGATAGTGATGATGGTGTGTTGTTGTGCGACGCATCCATCTCACCCACAAATACCCACACGGGCGCTGAGGTTAGGGGTTTTTTCAGGTCTTTGTATCTCTTCCTGATGCGTTCTCAGCTCCGGCTGGAATGAGCATAACGACAAATAGCAACCATCACAGCGTTATTTAGGGAAATTGGAGAATGAGCACTTAGTATGTCAGGGGAAATTACAGGCGAGGGAATGCACCATCGCCTCCCCGTGAGGCCCGCTCTGTGGGCTAATCCACAACCCTCATCACGTTCTTGTGGTGAAACGCTGCCGCTGCCGAGGGGAGGCGAGCCCACAGCAGTTACCTTTGAGTGAAATGCTTTCGAATAATGCCAAAGAAGTGGTTAGAGCACCTGGAGTGAACCGGAGCTAACGGTAATTACATGCTATTTGTGGAGAGAGCTAACAGCAAAGTAACGAGGAGAATTACAAGTTAAACACAAATATGAATGTCAGGATTTCAAAATTAATGTTGTCAGAGATTAGTTCCTCATTCAGCGTTCCCTAAATACAGGACTCGGACAAATCAGCAGTAAGATGATGTAAATACAGCTGCTGGGTCAGTATTTGGCAAGAGAGCACTGTTATTTTATTGCTTTATTACTGCTGTTAAAGTGTTTAAATTCATAGTTCGGATTTTTTATTGTTGTTTCTGTGGGAAAATATTGAACAATTGAATTATTTGCGGCAAAATTTTCTTTGAACAACCTCAGTTTGGAGAAACAACAATAGTGATTCATGAGCTGATTTTACTGCTACTTTTAAACAATTTTAAGACTCTGCATTTGAAAATGCAAATTAATTAGAGCATTTTTGTGGATTTGCTACTCCTGTTAAGTTAAAATCAATAGCCATAATAACACCTGTATGCGGTAAGCTAATTACAAAAGACGCTAATGGTAGAGAGTATGTTACACAACTGGTTTAGCTTAGAAATGGTGAATCATACTGTGTTATTGGTTTGGAGGGGGCCCCAAAAGAAAACCTTCTTAGGGCCCCACAAAGGCTTGGGCCGGCCCTGGTCAACCCAACATCTCTACAAACCCAGGGCACTGTGATTGGCCCAGCCTAAACTTAGCCAAGCCAATGGAAGACCTGCTGAGGCTACGAAGGACCGTGGCGAGACCAATCTGCAGAGCAAAATATTTTATTACCGCTACGGTTTGTCTAGATTTGTAAGCTAAGCTACTTTAGCACTTCTGGCAGGACTTTCATAGTAATTCTGCTTAAATTACCAAAACATTTACGGCAACAAATAAGTTAGCATTTGCATAAACTGACATGAAAAGTTTAAGTTTGGAACTTTATAACTATTAGCTGTTAGCTAATCTGTTTAATCACAATGAATCCTTTTCTCCCAACTGAGGCTATTCAAAGAACAACTCATAAAAAGTTAAATATTAAGTATTCATAACTTTTTTTTACAAAACTATGTTCATTATTATGAAAGTTTAGTCATTTATGGTGATAGTTATTAAAAAATAGAAGCTTGACTATTTTTTTAAGTGCGTTTGCATATTTAAAGCCTCATCATCTAGAAAACGTCAAGCTGCACAAACTAAAAAGAATAAATTAATAGTAAAAACCTTGAGGAACTCAGCTTGAACCTGCCTTTGGCTAACATACTTTTACAACTTACCCTTAAAGTTGGAGTTAAAATAACATTTGCAGAAACGTAAATCATTCCCAATATAAGGAACAGTGCAGCACTTCTCCGATATTAGCAATCTGCCACCGTATGAAGGAAAGTTTCTTTATCAAGAGGAAGCACGACCTGTAAAAGATAACTCTGGTTTCCTTGTTGTCAGGCTTTGTAGGAAGTTTGCCTGATTGGCAGCAAGCCAGTTCTCCTTTACAGCTCTTTATGAAATAACTGCGCTACTGCAACAACAGTTGTGCAATATTTCCAGAGAGGGAAGCGAAAAGGGAAGAAGCTTGGGTTGCATGTGGCACCTGATCACCGCATCACGCCTTCCTGCAGTTGCACACGCTAACTGAACCGTGGTTTTGCAATTATTTGTCTTATGTCAGCTAAGAGCTGAATCTGTGGCGATGACTCAGTGTCCCCCCTGAAGGAGATCGGTTAAATCTGCTCTTTTGTTGTTCACTTTGGATTTTTGCAGTAATTTTTAACCAGAATTCATTTTTTTGTTGTTTTAATTTTCAGCTGCACTTCTTTCTTGTTTTTGTTGTGCTAATGATGAAGTTCCAGCTCCTGTTGACTTTGGTTAGGGTGTATATCATTTAGAGCCCTAACAGCGTGAGCCTCCATCACCCCGGGTCTCTCTCTCTTTCCAAACTGACAAGTTAAGTGTCTCGTGATCAAAGGGGCCTCAAGATTTATCCCTTTAATTTGGCACTGAAAATGGCCAACGGGGTTTGTAACCAGGCGAGTGGGGCCCCTGTTAGCACTTAGCTGGCTAACTGAAGTGACGGGCATCTGGCTGGGTGGCTGCCTGGCGGTGTGCACCCTAAATTCTTCTGCTCCCGCATTTCCTCCCCCCTTTGCCCTACGGTGACCTCACGCAGCTCCTTTCTCCTTGAAGCAAGGCACTATGAAGGCACTTCCCAACAATTTATGTGCTTGTGCCACAAGCAGGGGCGTGCCCCGCACTAAAATCCTATCCCTGGCCCATTTAGCACACGTCTTGGGCCTCCCAATAGACTAGTTATGGTGCCCCACCGCCGTCTTTAAGGAACATTTATTGCTTACTAACCACACAAGTGTTGAGCTGACTGACTTATCATGGCTTCTGCTGTTGATAGAAAAGTAAAGGAATATCAATTTAGCAAGAAAACTTGTTTATTTCACAATAAATTCACTTAACATCATTAAAACAAGTGTTTTTGCTTATTTAAAAAGCAAAAGCATTGAGAAAGCATTTTTTACTTTTTGAAATATGATCAGTCACATGCAGGCTGAACGTGAAAATAGTCTGCTACACCTCTCTCCAGCATTAGCCGCTGAAAGTAAAATAGATGGGGAAATGCTCGGATTTAAAAAAGCTACACAGATCTACGTCACTTTAAAATTACAATTGATAGTCACTCATTTTGGCACACGAGCGCGTCTCAGCTAGTAGAAGCTAACCGTTAGCATTAGCAACTCCACAACATGGCAGAACTCCTTCAGGCTTGTGTTATTTGTGGAGATGAAATATCAATGGCAGCAGTGGAAGGCCAGATGTCCGAATATCATATAATAATAATAATAATGGGTAACCCCTACTTCACACTGGAACCATCAGCGTCGTGGAACGGTTTACTTGTGAGTTTCGATGCGTGCCATTGCACACCGGCTTCTCCGCCTTGCTCCTCGCTGGACTCACAAGATCACCTCTCGAGACTTCAAAGGTCACGGTTTGTTTTTGCCATCTACCATTAAACCAAAAAGAAGGAAATCACGTTTGATACCACTGTTTGACGTCATATATAATGTATATATAATGCTGAGCAAACAAGCTGTGAGGTCACACGTATAGACGTAATCTACTTAGATATGAAATCGCATCGCTGTGATAGACTTTTATTTTGAAAATTACTGGACATTTTATACTGAAACCGCGTGTGATTTCCTGTCTAGCCCTATGTTAACTGCGGAATTTGACGCGTCCCAGAAGCGGCTCGTGGCAAAAATAGAACTCGATCCTATCTTTAGTGGTGTGGTGTGGCGTGCCGCTTCTGGGACGCGCCTGAAAATTGCCGCTTCGCAGCTGGTTTGAATCACTCCCACATACTATAACGGATTGTATTTGAAGCAGCGATGTTCCACTGACGTTACGCGCCGCTGATGCTTCCAGTGTGAAGTAGGGGTAACGTCTACTTCCTAAAACAGGAGTGCGAGATAATTTTTTCCACAGAGATCCACTCACAAGGCATTCATCCACGTCAGAGACCACAGTATTGAAAACACGAGTGAATGAGATCTGGTGAAACTGAATAAAGGAGCCACAGATTTGATAATGAAAGGAGAGAAACTGTAAAGCATGAATGTATATTTACTTTGAGCTCTGATATAATCCATCTGTTGAGCGTGTGATGGAACTGGAGCTGCAATCGTACGCTCATAAAACTGTCCCAGGTGGTTACAGCAAGGGCGATCAATGAGCGCTAATCGATAGGTGGAAGAAGTCCAATGAAGTTTAGCTGAGCAGCTGTAGCGCACAGAAAGAAAAAAAAAATTACACACACAACAATGATGAATCGGATGCAATCGAGGCTCGATGTAATTAATGCAAATCAGACACTAAGCTGGGGGGGTGATATGTAGAGAGACTCTAGCCTACATCTTCTCTGCATGTCTTTTTCTGCAAAGGTTAAGTGGATGCTTTTGCCAGCTAATTCAGCCATATGCTCGCCTGTGCGTGACACCAACTTGCCATACGCTCACGCTGCAAAAGATGCCTCTTGAATGTGCAGCCAATTAAGATTTCTCAGCATTTAGTCTGAAGTTGCTAAATGGAAGTACACCCTGTGATATTACTACTTAATCCTGGACGCACGAGCCTCTTATCTTGCATTACAGTGACTTATCTAGTCACGATCACTTTTTTTTTTTTTGCATAACTTGTTGCATAAGCGCCGTGCTGGCTGGCACACGCTGTTGTGTACGCTCCGTGTCATTTCTGCTTTTGGTAGGGCTTATTACAGTACAGGCCGTTCCCTAATGTCACTGCGGTTGCAAAATCCCACAAACCATCTCTCCCTCACATTTTTTTTTCCTTCTGTCATCTAAGAATTGGCTTCCTGTTTTCATTGTGCCGTCTTCTTTTTTCTCTCTCTCTCTGGAGGTGTTGTAACCCAAGAGTCCGTGCCAAGAGTAAACCAAGGTCTAGTGAGGAGAGATCACGCTGTGCTTGCAGTGGAAACATGCGTGCACACACACACAAACACACACCCACACGCACGGCAGTTTTTAACACACAATATCCAGATGTTGAAGATGTTTGTTTGAGCGTGTCTGTTTGATGTGTGGTGTGTATGGCATGTACAGAGCTTGTTGCCAAGCCATAAAAAGTCATTCGCCTGCATCTAATCTGATGTGCCCTTCGATAGCATCCAGTGTGTGTGTGCGTGTCAGTGTGTGTGTGTGTGTGTGTGTGTAATCACACCTCCTGTTTCTCGTATTATTGCTTAACACGTTGGTACAAATTTCTAAATTAATGTAGCAACTCAGCTTATAGCTGGAGGGCTGAATATTTGATCTACTTGCATAAACAGAAGGAAACTGGAAGTGCATAATCGTAACTTCATACCATCAAGATCCTGCTTTAAGTTAACAGCAAATATCCGATGCAAATTGTGTTTTTGTGTAAATAATGATGCTGGAGTCAGTAAACTTTTGATAAAACCAAATTTGCTTGTTTGTTTAAGCGTCGTCTTGCAAATTCTGCAGCTTTTGCTCACAGAATGGCTCCCAAAGAGGTGCAGAAATTCTGAAATGTTATTTTTTCACATGCATATGCACCTGAAGCAAATGCAATTCTATTTTTTAAAGTTTGTTCACCTAATTTCTGACTTGAAAAAAATGAAAAAATGAGATCAGACAAATTCATTGAGTCTTTATCTAAAAATATCAAATAAAAAAAATACATTTATTTGCTCAGTTTATGGTCCTCTAAGCTTCTAGCTGCTAGTGATGCTAACAAGGGAAATTATGTCCTTTTTGAAGTTTTTTTAAATAATACTTCCAAAGGGCCTTTAGAGGTAGAGTATTTCCATTAAAAGCTATATTCTCATTTATAAATAATCAAATATTTATTTTGATGGGCACGACACTGGCTTTATGTTTACATCTACCAGCCAGTAGACGGCACAGTTGCGGGTTTTCTAATACGGTAAACAGCGAGGCTGGCGCTGTGGAAAATGGTGGATTTGGCATTTCAAGCAGGTGCTTCTGAGTCCAGAAGTTATCCAGAGTGAGTTTAGGTCGTCACTGGACACGGTGCTGGCTGCTCACATCACGACGGCTGTAAACCTTGTTCTAATGTTGCAGCTACAACCTCCACACACTAGGTGTCACTATGGTGTTCGTGTTCCATATTCCACCTTTAAAGCAGAGCTGCGATTCAAAAACGAGTAAAAACGTAGGGTTTTCATGAGTGCATGTTTATTAAAATTATAATTCAAGTTCCATTGTTAACCTAGAGCGAGTGCATGAACCCCACATGAGCACCTTTTGGATTGAAAAGGCATTTTGGTTAAAATTAGACTAAATTTGACCTGAAATTTAACATTTTCCTGAATCTAAACCTAATAAAAATCAAGATTTAGATTAAAAAAGGTCTTTATTTAGCTGAGAGTTGTAGGAAAATGACAGAGAATCACGACTCTTTTCATCATGTAACTGAGCGAACCCGTTCCCGTGGATTTGAACATGAACTTTAACAAACACTGAACTCTGTTTGTTCTGGTAACATTCCAGTTGGAGAATCTGCCCACACAAATCACGTATGGGGAGGAAGATGACACCCTCTGCCACCATTTGCATATTCATTAAATTTGGAGCCGAGTGTGACCGGTCTGAGGGCGGAGAGATTGACTCATCAAATTATAGATCGGAACGCGCTGTAGGCAAAATTACAAAGTACATCACATCACAAATCAATCAAAAAATTAGGAAACGTAAATTTTTAAATTAAATTAAAATAAAAAATGAAATCTTCCCCTAATGTCATCAGATGCTGGTATAAATAACTCGAGACTCGGTCAAAAATTCACAAGTTTATTCAAAGTGAAGCCTAATTAAAATTCCTCTTCTTGGAAATTTTAAAGAAAGTTATAGAAATTTTCCAACAAGAAACCTTATGATCCGAGATTAGTTTGCTAGCTGCGCAGAGGCAGTTAGTGAAATTAAAATGTTTTTCAGGAAAAATGAATTCATCTTAGCGCCTGAAACTAAAGCTTTGGCATTTTTGCACTTATTTTGTGGTGGGTAGCAGGTTTAGACGTCTGATTCAAACCAGTGCTGTTGGTTTATTAGCTGGAAATGTTAAAAAGGGAATTAATTTTGTTGCTGTAGCTTGCCTTAATTATTAGGTGAACAACATTTTCTTCAACCTTTAAATGTGTTTCTGTAAAAAATGCATTTTTTTTTCCTACCTGTTGTTTATAGCTTCCTGAACATCCTCTGTTTGGAGAAACAGAGTATACATCTGGCAGGACTGATGAGCTAACAGCTAGTCCAAGTGGTGTCAAAACCAAAGTGTGTTGATGTCGTCCTAAAATGGCTCCAATCTGCAAAATTTCAACTTTAACTAGATGAAATGCATTTTTTGCAGAAATGCTGTTTGAATGCTGATTGCTGAGAAGGTTCGCTGGGCCAAAAAACATAGCATACCATTCCTGAACGAGCTAAGCGCTTTGATACTCCATTTGCGTAGATTTTTGAAGAATTGTAGAAGATTTACGCGGAAAAACGTACGGAAGAATCTTGAAAGGATAATAATAAAGAGAAACAGGAAGACTAATGTTTGAATTAATGTTTCTAAACTTTTACACAACCATCATTTTAGCAAACATAGCTGCTTTGGCGGGAATATTTTAAAACCCCCTCTTTGATTTTTACACTTGTGATAAATAACCACAGAATCCCACGTAAATAACTGTGATGGAAAAGTAAATATTAGGAGTCAGAACTGTTTTAATGCACTTTACTATTGGTTGTGCTTGGACTAGCAGTTAGCCTATCAGTCTTGTAGCATGTAGCTAGTTCTCTAAGCTTTTCAGAAAGCTGGGTTTGTGAATGCAGCTTCCTGGAAAAATTAAAGTCAACTTAGAGAATTAAGGTCTTCCAATGTAAGAATAAATATTTGTAGAGTAAATTTTTTGCAATGATTCACTTTTTTTTTTTTTGTGCAGCTGGTGAGAAGGCCATCGTTTGTGACCAATGTGGCGCCCAGTTCCAGACGGAGGAATCCCTGGAGGCTCACCGGCAGATCCACACTGGTAGGAACGAACACACACACACACACACACACACACACACACACACACGTCTCAAAATAACACTTAAATGTAATTCTTTCACGTTTGTTCTTGAATCAGGATGCATTCTGGGTAAGGCTTTTGGCTAGGATGCACGCTCTCCTCTGTCTGAGCGCAGCCGTGACTGACAGACAGATCGCATCATTTCGGATTAGTCCCACTCGTTCTAAATCAGGACAGACCCAACGGTAATCAACAACCCGAGAAAATTTGGCAGGCCAACGTTGTTTATCAGCGCTCAGCGACGAAGATGGGAAGACAAGGATCATCTAGGTGCCAAGATGTAAATAGGAAGACGTAACCCCCCCGCAGCAGATGTGTGATGGCCCAGAGCCGCTTCACTGCTGCTGATGAACTCTTTAATTTGAAAAAGATTGTGTGAAATTGCGTCCAGCCTGTGGTGGAGTTCCACGGCTCTGGGCCTGTTTTTAGCCATCCTTGTAAACACTTTAGCTCCTTCGTCTCTTTTCAAACATCTTTTCTATTGATCTATTTTTACTCCATTGCAAAAGACGATGATGAGCGTCCTCGCGGCTGCAGATGCTGACAAACTATGTCTGGAGAGTATCGTTTCTCACCACGGATTATTTTTAAAACAGGTGATATTAGGAGTGTATAATGGATTCATGTTGGATGTGTTTTCTATTTAAAGCTTCGGATTAGTCACAAAATGCACTTTGAGCATCGGTGTTTGTGTGTAATCAATAGCAGCGTGATTATATAGTGTTAGGCTGTGGTAAAACACTTGAAATCTGCTCCAGCTGCAGCGTTCGCTGCATAAAGAAGCTTTTCCACATCTTGTTGTTTATTACGAGTGAAATTTGATGAAATCTGAGAAATGCAAGGATGAAAATTCAAGGAACACACAATTAATCCCCTAAATGTTCACTGGATGTTTCACAAGAATCCAGCTGATCTTGTGCATGACGGATTGTGGGTGGAGTCAAGGTCACAGGGTCACCAAATAACCGGTCAACGCGGCTATCGTTCAAACATGAAAATAACCACATCAGAGTTATTGTTATGGCCTCGTGTTTAGGTTTTGATTTAAAGGCGCGACCTGAAGGATCTCCTTCTGATGGGGAAAAGTGAGGAGGTGCTGTAAGGACTCAGAGAGCGGACCCCCTGAGGGCCATGCCCTCAGCCAGTCAGCTCGTTGGAGGCAGAGAAGGGTTAAACGAGGCTAATGATTCAACAGCCATAACAGCGGAAAGGAGCTCTCTAAATATAGGCATTCCAGCCTGGAATGACTGGAAGGGGGCAGGAGGAGGAGGAGGGGAAGGGTGTTCCTGCCAGACAACTGGAGCAGTGATATTATAGTAACCGTGTGTGTGTTGAGCCCCTGTGAGGGATCGGAGTTGGTAAAACATGACGCGACACTTTTGCATGACCTGGATCCTACTTATGGCTCCTCGGAGCTTCTGCAGCATCTCCGTTCTACATGTGGTCCTGTAGCATCCTGACGTCATGAGATTACAGCTTTATTTCAACGCTTTGGTGTCTAAACCAAGTCAGAGTCCTTGTTTTGACTGGTTAGCGTTTTGGTCTCTGATTGGCTACGGTGTGTGTTTGATATCCCATATGGTGACGTTCAAAGGTTAAGTATCATTCATGCACGGAGCTAAACAGAGAGCTGAGGGTCGGCTTCCCTCCAGCCAGCTGGACCGATTCCAGCATCGCTGGCTGAGATGAGAGAGGTAAACAACCACCACCACCTTAATGTGTGGATTTTTCTTCAGATGACATCATTTAGTTTATTACCTCAGCAGTTTTACCTTCATCCATTATGGCTGAATATGAACAGTTTTCTTTATGTGCCAAATGTAAAGATGTCAGCGGAATCGGGCCAAACATGCTTGAAATAAGGAAAGAAAACCACTGACGGAGCTTTTTAAATCATGACAAATATAAAAGTATTCCTGCAGAAATGTTTGTACAACACCCGAGACGCTCCGGAGTGGGCGTGTGGTGGAAGCGGGGGGTTACTGTTGGCCATCAAAGCCAGATTTGATCTCTGCCTGCCTCTTGGCAGCGCTTCAGCTCTTGGCTAATGTTCCCCGATGACAATATTTGGCTTCTGTGGCCGTTTCTTGCTGCTCTGAATAGAAACTATTGTGGCATCTCCTCCGTCGGGCTGATCAGCTGCAGTCTGACTCAAGCTCCGTCGCCTCACTTTCTGTTGGTCTTTTTTCTGTTTTTCCAGTTTCAACGCGGACGCTCGTGCACACCTATGCAAAACATGTGGCGCTCATAGAAAGTGTTTCTTCAAAACCCCGAGATGTTTTATTCCTGGGACGTCGGGGCGTTCCTCGGCTTAACGGACAGGCTGTTGGTGTGGAGGAGGGGAGGCGCTGGTCAGGATAACTAGCAGCAAAACATCATGTGGCTGTTTTAACCCACTGAACTACAACACACACACACACACACACCCTCTCTCTGCCAACCATCACCCCTCCTTGGTGATGTCGTGCAACACGAGTGAATCTAAAACGCTTGTGTTCAGCAGCCAGGCTTGCTTGTGTTTCATTACATCCACTGATGGTTAGTTTTTGTCACATATTTCCCCAAATTGGATGGCATCACATCAGAGTCTTTCGTTCTCTAAACTGGGACTCGCCGCCGGGCTTTTGTAAGCAAAGAACACAGCCTGTCTGGCTTTCACAGAGCACTCATCCTTAAAGGAAAAACATTTTGAGCCGTGGACCACTTCTTCCACACGCTGTCTGTTCTCTATAGACACAGAAACCAGTGTTTTCCTACAGGTCCACCAATAGCTGATGCTGATTTTTAACATCAGAGCTAATTTATTTTCTGATTTAGGTTTTTTTTTATGTCAGAATCTAACAAAAGTATGATAGAATTTGCTGAAATTAAACAAAATTTTGTTTTCATGCTTGGTACCAGCTAATTCTGCACAAGTTTGACTGATAACCAGTTTAAAAGTGTCAAATATCGGCCATTGTTGAGTAGACTCTTCTATCATGATAACACTTTTACTTTTTATTTATTTAATCTGTTTTCATGCCAAAATGCTGCATGAATGCAGCATTTTTAGTTCATTTTTCTTTGATTTTGTTTTTCATTTAGGGTTAAAAACACCAAAGTATCTTTGGTCAAAGAGATTTTCTTTAGATTTATGAAATAAAATACAATTTTCTTTTAAAAAAGAGGGAAAAGCTGGACTAAAATGACTAAAGCAGATTTTAATTTGGTGAATCAAACCGTAAATAGAACTTAAAAAGTCATTATTTACTACAATAAGTCATAAACATGTTGTTTTAGGATTATTATGATTTTTTTTGTTGGGTTTAATTACATTAAAATCAGGTAAAGACTCTGTACCTGTCCCTATTCCTGACTATCATCTCTCAGCTGTTCCCACTCTTTTATTTTTCACTAATCTTGACACGTCGGCGTGTCGTTTTGAGATATCTCTTCCCGTAAAGCCTCTTTCGGTTAATTCCCATAGGCGGATCTAGGAGTTTTATGAGTACGGGGCCATCAAGGGGGCCACAATATCCACAACTTCCTTATACAAGATTTCTGAAAATCCCAATTTGGCACATTAGCGCCACTAGTGTTTGGATTTGGAATTACATCCTATGATCTGATCATCACACTTCAGATTTCAGCAGGAGCCCCTGTGGCCCCACCCCTAGAAGCGCCAGTGGTGATGATTTTTCTCCACTCCTGTCTTTATCTCTACAACTCTGCCGGCGAGATTAATTTCTTTTCTTCAGTAAATCGTTTTCAGTCCCCGCCATAATTTATAGGTCTCACCCTTTATTGGTGCGCCCACCACTCGGGCTTGATTTAAGCTCCGCTCTGCAAAGTAAAAGGTCAGAAAAACGTGCGGAGAAAGTTGCTCGCAAACACAACAGTAAGCAGTAAATCGAAGTTAAAATACTTTTTTAGACTGTCTAGTGAGGAGGATTGATGCAGATTTCACTACTAAACATATTCATGCGCTTTACAGGCGGGATCACAACGACCCATACATCCACAGCTTGTAATTTGCAGTGAAATCTGCAGATTCAGCTGCCAAATTAGGGCCGCGATGTGAGCAGTTGCCTGTTATTCAGCGTGAGCTGTGAGCAGCACCAGAAACAACAGGGACGGCATCTCCCATGTGACTCGAGTATAAATGAGTTTGGAGAAGAATTTGTTGGTGTTCCTGTTTATGCGTGACTCATCTCAGCACGCACGCATAGATCCAGTAGATCCGACCATAACAGAAGGTGAAGGCTCTAACTCTCGTGCCCTGCTTTCCTACTTTATCTTCCCCGTCTCCTTTTTTAACGTCTTGTAAAACGGGGAAATATGCAAACCATGAAGTGGCAATAGTGGGTTTAGCCAGTGGGAACGCAGCGTGACTCCAGCAGGCCTCCGCCGCAGAGTAAACACTTTCTTTTCTCAAGCCAGAAATAGTTTGGCTAAAGGGAGAGCGCACTGGAGAGGGAGAGAGAGAAACTGTGATGGCCAGGAAGAATGAGCTCTTTTAATCATATTCCCTCTCCTCGTCTTTTTTCTTCCTTGTAAATTGTTGCCTCTCACACACACACACACACACACACACACACACACACACACACACACACACACACAGTCCAGTCATGTCACTCAAGAAAATTAGGCCAATGGCAGCGCTACACAGGGGTCACGTCAAAAGTGCCGATTGTCTCTATCACATTAGTCCAGCTCTGGCATCTGTTTAGCATTTGGTTAATTGTGATGTTATTAAGTTGTCAGTGAGCATTAGGGCAGCAATGAGCTAAGCAAATATTCCTGCAGCCTGTGCAGCCGGTGTTGCACATGTGTTGCAGGCACGCTGGCAAACACACACTCAATCCTGCAAATGTGTGTTACTCCGCCGCGCAAAAACGAAACGAGCACCATAAAGAGAATTTCCGCCATGTTTCACGAGGCGTCTCTGTCCCCGTTTCAAGGGCAGATGTGCATTAGCATTATGAATTGTGATTACCAAACGTTAGCATGTTGCGCTTCCTGTTTGTGTCATCTGGTAAGTCGAAATGCTGATTAGCACCGCGCTCGTGCTTGTCGTTCGAGCATCCCACTCATAATTGAGCAAGCTGTCCGCTGTCCTGGGGAGATGATCCGTCTGCATGTCTGAGCCCGGCTGTCGGCGAGCTCAGGAAGCATGAGGTGCCACGTTCCAGACGCAAACCCGAGCTCCACAAAGATCCGTCTCCGTTGCTCAAACTCGTTGATGCTGGGGTTTATTACTGGTGTGATGTTTGAAACGGCATGAGCACACACGTCGTTTAGTCTCCAAAACACGTTTGTCAAACATCTTTAAAAGGACTTTAATACAAAATGAATAAAAAGCATCAAAGCTAGAACATTTGAATGATTTTTGCTGGATGTTTTATATCAACAGATCATTAAAACATCTTTTGGAATATTTTTTTGTGTAGTTATAGGAGGTTAAGATGAATGATTAAGGAAGTCAGCTGGATTCCTTGTCGGAATGTCGAAGACGATCAGCCTCCGTGGAAAAAAAATACCTTTTCTTGTTGCTTCCCTCCATTCCCCCTCTTCCTCTCTCATCTTCCAAACTAAGAAGAGTGCAAGTGGTCAGAGACACTATCGCTGGCTAAATTAAATCAAGCGGCACTAGCTAGACTACAGTCTCTCGCTGCTAACCTCCTCCTTCTCCCTCCGCAAACAAATTTTTCCCCAGATAAGATCTAAATGAGTTTCTCCAGGCGGAGGGAGATCCTCGGCAGGGCTGATGGATACCGAGCGAGGACTACAGTGTGACCAACACTCTGTAGTAATCATCCACCGCGACTATAAGTGTTATGCACACCAGCCTCTGTGAATAGAGGATGTGTGTAAATGAGATAAAATGTGTGAATACGAGTTGGCACAGCAACATTCCCCGACACCCAGCTTCATTCATAGAGAGGTACCCAACTGGGCCTCTGCACCGCGGTGCCTCGGCGCTGAGGCTTAGTGTCATGGTGGGCACGGTCGCATTGAGGCATCGCCACAGGAAACCACGGGACAACAGTATGTCAGAGAGGGAGCTAGTATTCTTATAAGCAGGGGGGAATAGCTGGGTGGGATCCAGTAGCAAATTGGGATGTCCGTGGTAGTGCAACAGTCTGGTTTCAGGAGGATCCCCACATGGATGGATCATTGTATACCAGGGACAGCAGCCGCACATCCAGAGAGACCAATAAAATGATGTAGCACG
Organism: Aphyosemion australe; assembly: GCA_006937985.1. NCBI lineage: Eukaryota > Metazoa > Chordata > Actinopteri > Cyprinodontiformes > Nothobranchiidae > Aphyosemion > Aphyosemion australe. Next base: position 2,133,668 of record SSNS01000029.1, on the reverse strand, counting down.
GGCGTTGGGAGGGCGGGGGCGGATTACAGACTCCCAGAGGGCTCTGCGATTCACAGGCCATAAAATGGAAGTCAGCAGGACATGCTGCAAATCTGGCCAGCCAATATCCTCTATCCCCCGCCTCCCTCCTCCGACCCCGAGGATGTGTCTTAGCTGTACGTCACAATGCAACCCCAGTGAGCACGCTCCGTTGTCGGACAATCTTAACTCCCTTGGATACCGCCATTCTCCCGTTACATTTGCATGTCAGCCGCTGTGGCTTTGTTCGAGATCTGCCTGGTTAAGAGAGGAAAAAGGGGAGATAAGGAAAGAGACAGAACAGTGGAAATCTGCAAAGGCCTCTGCCATCCGGGGACTAGAAAAGGCTGCTTTTGTAGGAGGCTCCCTACTTTCAGATATCCCATCGCATTTTAACCTTGGCAGGGCGAGGACTTTGACTATAAAAGGATTCGCCCAAGAGAGCGGAGGAGAGAAAGAGATGTGGAACAGTGGACCCGCGTCAACAATAGCCGAGGTTCTTTTGTCCACAGTGTTATTTGAAGTAAATCTCCTCTGTAATTAGATTGGAACTGTTTGTGGACATCTTAGGAGAGCACATCAGTGTTAAACCAGCAACGCGCGAGGGCCCTTTTAATTTACAGTGCAAATACCTTTCGATTAGCGTGGCGAGAGCGCGCGGGGCGGGGGGGACCGAGGCAGAGGGACAATGGAGGAGTCTCTCAAGCTTTTTCTTTTTGTTGTTGTTGTTTGAGAGAGGGAAGAGGTTCGAGCCGCTCTCCTGTGTTCCTTAATTGTGAAGCAAGGAGATTAGTACGAGTGCTTCCAACCTTTCACCCCAAACAAAGAAGCCATCAGGTCCAGTTGCCTGGTGACACAAGGTTTCACACCGGCGAATTCAGCCGCTGCTTTCCCCACGCCGGCTCTTTGAGGTGTATCTTAGGAGAAGTAATGAAATCTCCAGTTTTTGCAGCCTTTCCAAACCATTTTGTGTCCCAGTGCATCTGACAGCGCCCTTAATGGCACCGAGCAGCCACGCTAATGAAAATGGTCGTTCATCCTCACTCTGAGCCAGTCTCTCAGACTCATATAAAAGTTAATGTACCCATGACAATGACATTCAGACGACCGTTTAGCTTTGGACAAATGCTGCATTTCTTGGTGGCAAGAGCAGCTGGGCACACAGAAATGTCCTTTTACACCGCGTGCATCTCAATCAAACGGCACTTAGCAGTGTCATATTGATTATGGGAGCTTAACCCCCGTCAATCTCTAATGGGTCATTCTGGCAGCCTTCCTATATATGGTCTAAATGAATAGAGTCGCATCAACAGGAGGAGACGGGTTCCCTTATCTTTTATCAGCGTTTGTTGCTGCCGTAGCGCCAAATCCACACATTTATTAATCACGGAGCGTTTGGACTTCCTGTCTTGTTTCTTCCTGTGTCTAAAAACAGGAGGAAATTAAGACGAAACGTGCACAGATCCTTAACGGTAAAATTTCTAAAAATGACATCCGCACCTAATTATCACTCCATTTAAATGTGATTGGCTCCCATTTGATGAGCAAACTGCATCTCTCCCTGAAGGTAGTGAGCCATAAAAAACAACTTAGTTTAAAAACGAGGATTTAAAATATGTCTTTACAGCAGAAATCTGGGATCCAGTAGTTTTTCCTATTAGTTATATAGTTTTATTAACAGTACCATCATAAAATCCAAGGAGAAATCGGGAAGATGTTTCAGTGTTTTGACAACTTATTTCACATTAATCACAAAACACACATATAGCCACAAGTAAAAAAATGTAGTAACACTTTACAATAAGGGTCCCTTTATTAACGTTACTTAGTGCATTATTAAGCGTTAATAAACAAAACGTCACTTTAACATTACTTAGTGCGTTATTAAGCATTAATAAACAAAGGGTTCCTTTATTAACGTTATTTAGTGCATTATTAAGCGTTAATAAACAAAACGTCACTTTATTAACTTTACTTAGTGTGTTATTAAGCATTAATAAACAAAGTCACTTTACTATGTTATTTAGTGTGTTATTAAGCATTAATAAACAAAGGGTTCCTTTATTAACGTTATTTAGTGCATTATTAAGCGTTATTAAACAAAATGTCCCTTTATTAACGTCACTTAGTGCATTATTAAGCATTAATAAACAAAGGGTTCCTTTATTAACGTTATTTAGTGCATTATTAAGCGTTATTAAACAAAAAGTCCCTTTATTAACGTCACTTAGTGCGTTATTAAGCGTTAATAAACATAAAGTCACTTTATCGTTATTTAGTGCGTTATTAAGCATTAATAAACAAAATGTACTTATTATCGTTATTTAGTGCATTATTAAGCTTTAATAAACAATGGGTCCCTTTATTAACGTTATTTAGTGCGTTATTAAGCATTAATAAACAAAGGGTCCCTTTATTAACGTTACTTAGTGCGTTATTAAGTGTTAATAAACAAAGGGTCCCTTTATTAACTTTCTCGATATCGTTAACTACTAAGTGTCCTTAAGTTTAGGACAAAGAGCCAGGGAGGGGTGTCTGCTTAGTAATGCATTACTTAATATTAACATTAATAATGCAGTTGTTAATACTTTATTTAATAGTTTATTAATGCTTAATAGTGCAATAAATAATGTTAATAAATGGACTCTTATTGTAAAGTGTTACTAAAAATTCTGAAAAAAATTCAAAAGTTTTTTTATATATATATTTTAACAATCTTTACTGTTTCTCTGGATCTTTTCCTTGTAGAACCGTTTAAAAATAGTCTTGTTACAATAATTGTTCTGTTTTCAGTCTCCTAATTAGCTGCAGCAGCATTTGCAGCAAAATGAACCTGAACTAGTTGTAGTTTTTGTGCCACACGGCCCATTTCACACACATATATGTCCCTTAATTATGATTATTTCTTTAATGCCGTAGAAATCATTTAATTGTTGCTGCCGGTGCTATTTTTTCCCAGCTCAAATCACTGTTTACTTGCTAAATTTCTCATTTTGCATAAATTGCAACTAAAGAATTGGAATTATTACGGCGAAATGAAACAACGGTGAAACTTCAACGTCTTCATTTAAATAAAGCGAGTATTTTAAAGTTTGAGTGACCTGTTTGTTACAGTGGACTTGTACTGCGGACTCTGCAGAATGATTTAATTTTGTTATTCGTGCATCGCTGACTTGAAGGCAGCAAAGCATTCTAAATGATGCATAAGTTGTAGTTTCGTTCCAAAGCATATAATTATTGCACCATAATTGCAGACGCATCTTCTCGTATGTTGGTTCAACTCTGCAACAAATCGATGGCAGGAATTTTATTTTGAAGGGGTTGCAGGTGTAATTGGTCTTCAACATGACCTCACAGCCCAGCGATAAGGAGAATTTCTCCAATTCATCGTGACGGCTCAACTCTGCTTCCCTTTGTGAGTTTTTTTAGGACTGAACGGTGGCAGCTGACACACTTCCAGACAGGAAAGAGTGAGCCAGAGAGCCGTCACAGCGTTGGGTTTGTCTTGGAGGTGGCCTGCCAGGACAATACTCCGAAAAGGAACTCAAGTGGGACCCATTACACCCTACCGAGGGCAGACTCTTATCAGTTAATAGCAGGTTTCCCTTTGAGAGCAGATTGTTTTGATAGATGGCACCTGGTCAGGCCTTTGCTACCAGCTGCAAGAAAAAACCCCACTAGAGTATGCTAGATAAGCTCTGTGAGCGAGGGAGGGTAGGAAAAGAAAGAGCATCCTTTAAGTGTTAATTTGTACGTGGAGGCATGTGAAAGCTGGAGTTGGGTCACTGAACTTTCTCGTTCCGCTTCTTTCTTCTCTGTAACCACGAGCCCTCGGAGCGTTTGCTCGGGCGTGGCCTCGGTAGCGGCCCGGCGCTTCACTCCCAACACCTTATTAGAAGACATTCCTGTAACTGTTCTAATGTGAGTCGTTTAGGGGAAAAAATCCGCTTCACCTGGAATGCTTTGATGTTAGTTGCTGTTGACCTCTGAGTCGTGTCCATCAACAGGTTGAGTCAAGAGCAGCGTGACCCAGAAAGTCACTCAAAAAATGTTTTCCCAAATAGACCGGGATTTTGAAGATTCCGATCATCAGAAACCTGGTTTGGAAAGAGAAAACGCCGGGCAGAAATTCTAGCTGGATGAAAACGAGGAGGACATCAAACGAGGAGAATAATACCCCGGTGGTGTCTTCTTTATCCAGGATCAGCTTGTGTGTCACAGTTCATTCACAATCTGTGACTATTTGATCTGTCCTGAACTGGTTCAACGAGATCCCGGAGCATCCGAGTGAAAAGCTTTTGTCCGCGGTCCGTGTGTGGAGCTAAAGATTACCCACGGATCAGGAGGAATCTTGGTTTTTGTTTTGTTTTCAGATTACTGAAATCGGGTTGGGAAATCTTCCAGAGTACATTAAGGACGTTGTTTTTATAAAATCCATTAAATTAAAGAGGAAACCTTTAATTAAGAGACTCTAAGGTGTGATATTTCTCTTCATTTTTACTCTAATTTGTCATTTTTAAGTTCTAAGTTAATTTGACATTTCATTTCAAATTAATTCAAATGCAAATTAGCCAAAAGTTTAACAAGTATGTGACCAGCTGTTTAATATTTAGTGACCTTGAACAACTTTTGCAGCATTTAAATTAACTTTACCTAATGAATGAAGCTTTAAATCTCTGTTAAACTCCAAAAAACGACTTCAGGTTTTAATTAAAAAAGATTTAATGAACTTTTTTATGTCTAAATAAAGTAGAAATGTTATCTTTGTGCACATCTGACTTATTAAAAATGGTCATAAATCAAAGATTAGAGATAAAAATGTTATAAATGTTTAATTAATAACAATTTAGGTCATTTAAAGAAAAAAAATCCCTAATTTAAGGCACTTTCAAAAATATATTACAAAGTTTAAAACACAGACTTTAGCCTGGTTTAATATTATTTTAATCAGTCCCTGATTAATAAAATACGATAAAACTAAAGTTATATTCACTGCAAACACACTTTTAATGTCGCTTTCTTTCTTTTAGCTGCCATTGTTTTAATTTGTCATGTTTATGAAAAGCTGAATAAAGTTAAACATTAATCAAGAGTAAAAAGGTGTGAATTTGTTTCAAATTTGGCAAAAAAAGAAAGAAAAACTCATTTAAATTGTTATTGGTGAAACATTTGATGCTCTTTTTATTTTTGGAGCAAGATGATGAAGTTTTAGAGGATTTTATTTTTAAATGGACACAAAAAACAGTTGAGCTTTCATTTCTGAACCCCCCCACCCACCCTTGGTCCAAAAAGAAAAGGTTTCCTGCAGAGGAATGTTTGGGGGGTGGGTCCGGCAGCCGGACGGCGGTGTCCTCTTACAGTCCGGCTGACCAGCGGGCTGGAGGAGGTGATTGATTGGGTGGCGCTGGGGCCACCGAGGACCCTTTTCTGCAGCTTTAGAGGTTAGGGGTCATCTCTTCTGCAAATCTGCTTCCTTTTGTACAGTCGCAATGCCGAGAGAGCGGTGTCACATCACCCCCCTACACACACATACACACACCCTTCTCTTTTCTCCCCCCCTCCAGCCCTCCTCCCTCTCATCTTCACCCTGGGAAAATGGGGGAGGCATCAATTAAACCTTTTTTTCTCTTTGTCTCTATCCTCTGAAGTTGCTCTTAAAAAAAAAAGCAAATTCTTTAGGTTTAAATGCAGAGAGGCGCTCAGGGCCAAGCCGCGGAGCTCTTAAAGAGAGTTTGTTAAGGTTTCCTGAGAATAAAACTAATGATAATGGAGCATACGAGCTGTTGGAGAAACAGCCTTTAATGGATTACTTAAGCTAGCAATTAGCAGTACACTAGCAGCCACATATCAACATCTGAATGGCTTAAAATATGTGTCCGATATAATGATGCCATGTGGCAATTACTCTTGTTAACAGATAGAAATCTGCCCGGCTCAGGCTCTGATGCAACGACAAAGGGAGCTTCTCCCGATTCCTCTGCTTCTGGTGACGAGTCCTCGTGGGAGACTCGAGAGAACCGAGTGACCTTCTCCCTTCGAACGCCCAAAAACCAAGCATAAAAATCTAAAACACTGATAGGTGTGGATTCCTGGAAGCGGGCAATCCTTTAACACCAGAGCAGAGAGGAACCTTGAGATATAATCCTGTGATATGTAGTCAGGACGGAGGGTTTGCTCAGGGGATAGCGTTGCAATTCAGAAAATGTGGCTGGTCCTTGGCCCTCAGGGGCCAAGCCTTTGTGGTCACAGGACCAGGATTACACTTTAACCCCAGCACCGCCAGCAACCACCCCCCCTCGCCTCCTCGCAGCTAAGGCCTGGGGTCAGGTGAAAGGCCAGGAATCTTAAACAGGGTAGAAAAGAAGGGAGAAGGGGGGGAGAAAAAGAGAAAGTCCATCTTTTTAAGATCCCAGAATCCTTTGAGGCGGTCCTGTATTTCATTTGGACTCCGCCGTACTGTTTGTTCCTTTGTTCCGTTCCAATTAGTACAGGCGTGTTGCTTTTAAACATATTTACATCTCCATTGGAGCTGCTGTTGGTCTCATTGAAACTATTGATCCGTGTGCAACAGGCTGGGATAATGAGATCCGACAGAAGAAGACTTCAGCTTCAGCATTAATATTAATCAAGCCACAGCGTTGGGCTGTTTGATTTCTGAGACGGGATCGGTCCTTTGGTCCGTCTAAATGGTGACGACTGGTTACGAAGTGGTGGAAATGAAGAGAGGGAGCGGGAAATTCAGGGTTCTAGAAACGTATGAGAATGTTAAACTCTGATTTGATGTCTTGAACATAAACAGGAAGCCTAGACTCTGTCAGTGGATGACTTGTCATAATCAATGAAAGGCTTAAATGACGAATTGCATCAAATAAAGAGACGGTTGCCATTATCGATGATTAAATCCAATTGTGGGACTTGTTCCGTCTTATTAAGTCAGAAATGATGGCTCTCCCTCCTGACCACCCATGTGCTTGAGCTGAGGCTGTGTTTGCATCTGGTGTATGTTGCTGTTAAGTGTGTCTGGCAGTTTGTTCGCTGGCCAGATGCACGGAGGAAACGATGGGGGTCAAGGTGGGAGAACCCCTTCAAAACAAGAAAAAAAAGTGTGGATTTATAGCAGCGAGTCTGGGTCAGGGAGCTAGTGGTCTCTGCTTCCCACACCACGCTATAATTTCCTGGGATCTGACAACTGAGAAATATGGCCCGGAGTCACAGAAGTAGAGGAAGAGCTAAAGATAGAGATGACGGGGCAGATGCAAGGTGGTAAGACGAGGAGGTGCAGGAGAGACGTGGTGAAGGTGGCGGCATTGTTTGTTTTTTTCTAATTCTTCACCTTTTCTCAACAAAAGTTTTTACTCGGAGAAGAAGCTTTCAGCCCTCGGGGGCTCTGAAGTGTTTATTATTGATCTGACGAACAGCTGGATCATCTTTGTAGATTTACAGCTTAAAAGTTAAAAAGTTGTAGCTGCTTTGGTCAAATCTTGAAAATAACATTATGCAAGATCTCGTGCAATAATGGAAAGTCTTGCCAGATCTGTTTGCATGTGTTGGAGATGACTCTCGGCTACTGCAGCAACAAGCTCAACCGCTGTTAAACTGACCGAGTTATGGTCTGTTTTATAAGGTTGATTATGGGACGACCGTCAGGAATTTAGTTGATTCCAAGATTTATCCAGTTTTAGACGCACATCTAGTGATTCATTTCTGAGAATTTAAGTAGAATCCATTCAGTGGTTCTTGAGATATTTAGCTAACAACAATCTGACCAAAACCAAAATAAACACCAGGTCACATCACGTTTCAGAATTAGGCCCAATCCCAGTATTCACATTTGCACCCTTCAATTGCACGTTCTCGTCCAGTGGTGCAAGTGCGTAAGGTGACCACGCCCCTTTTGCACCCTTGATCCGCACTTCACCCAAGTCTGCATCGATGCGGACTTCGGGCGAGAGTATTACCCACAATCCATTGCTGCATGGGAATGTTGAGCAGAAGGTGCAAGTGCCTTTTCTGAAAATATGTATTTTCAAATGAAAGAAGTTGATTTTAAGATGATTAATGATATTGTGGACAGTAATGAATTTAAATTTAGTCAAATAATTGTCTGTTTGAAAGTTGTTAATAAAGGTTTTTAAAAAAGTAGCATCCCGTCATGCGCCGCGGTCGCTCCCTTGTCCCAATTCAGCACACTTGTGCACTATGCACTCGAAGCCTTACTGCACACCTCCTCTAAGTGCACTTCACAGAAGGGCGTACACTAGGGGTGTAACAATATCCAAATCTCACGATACGATATTGTCACGATATGAACGTCACGATACGATATTTATTGCGATATTGTGTGGAGGCTCACGATAATAAGACTCACAACATAAAATACTTTGACTGGAATCCTCCGTGCTGCGTTCACCGCTGTAGCCTTCATACTCCATGTTTGTTTATTTTTGCTGGGCTGCACGCACTCCCATTGGCGAACTGGCCGATGACGCGGAAGCAAAGGATCATGGTCTATGTAGTTTACTTTGCTATGCTCCGGTGGAGCGGACTGAAAAGTGTTATTTTTACCTCAAGACGTACTGTACGATATCGTGACAAGAACACGACGATATTGTGGCCATTTTACTACGAGGATATCGCGATATTGCCAATATTGTTACAGCCCTAGCGTACACTGTAAAAAATGAAATGTTGAATTAACGCAACCAAGTTATGTCAACTGGTTCCACTAAACCTAGTTGCTTAAATGTACATAGTGAAATATATTATGTTAAAAGTAAATCTATGTTACTTTTTATAATAAAGCAACTACTGGTTTAGTGGAACCAGTTGACATAACTTGGTTAAGTTAATTCAACATTTCATTTTTAGAGTGTAGGGTGCAGTGCGAGTATTGGGATTGGTCCCGATTCTACATACACACGTGTGTTTGTATGATCTTATTAAAGTTAATTTACGTGGCACCTGTCAACATATAAGATCACAAAAACAGACTCATGAAAAGGCACTAGCAGCCAGGCTGATTCATTAAAAACAGCTTCAAGACTAAATGTTTTTTACTGACTCTTAAACATAACCACAGATCTCTGCTCCAACAAAAGAGTCTGAGGGCGACTCTAGAAAACGTCCTGTCTCCTTCAGTTTCTCATCTTCATGGGGGCACCGCCGGCAGGCCCTTATCACAGGACCTCCAAGGCCCCGCCGGGCCCCGTAATGATGCAGAAGTTCTCAGACATAACCTGGTGCCTCCCTAAGAAGAGCTCTCCATGTCAGAAGTGAAATCCCCAACAGCACTTAGAGCAGAGCCAGTGGAGCTCAATCAGCAGCGGGGTCACGTGTGAGAGCGTGGGTGATCCGGCCCGGAGCCTCGCAGCGGCGTTCCAAACAACCCGCTCCGGGGAGGTTGTGCTCAGACATGTGAAAAGTGCAAAACAGCAGCCCAGACGCTACAAAACAGAAGCATAAACCATTATTTCCACTTCAGGATGTGACATAATGAGTCTTTTAATATTTACCGCTTCCACGTCGCAGAAGGATTGATTACTTTTACGAGACGCCCTGACTACAAAAACAACAATATTTAATTTAAAAATTGAAGGTTTTAGATGAATATTTGAATAAAGAATGAAATAAAAAGAAGTAGAAACATTTCATTCTTACAGCCGAGTAAAACATTCCCAGATGAGGCCACTTGTCTCGTTATCTCCGGTTTGTTTCTACATATCCGTGTGAAAAGTGCACGTTGGTGCAACAACACCCCCAATAAATCCAGCACTCAATAACAAACGCGTGACCCTCTAAACTACTCTCTAATCTTTATTCTCAGCCCTGAACTGTCTCGGCTGCGGACGCCGGGGTCGTTAAGTCTTAACTTATAACATATAAGAGGCTTTTTTATCTGAAGGGTAAACTCCTGTTAACTGGGAGGTCATGTGAGGACTTTTCCCATTCCCTGTAGCTCTCCAGTGGGAGCCACTTGTGTCTGTGGAAACAGAGGAGCTCCCCCTGCTGGCCGAGGCTGCACAGAGCTCCCAGCTTCCTTCCCTCTCATTTGTATCGCCTGGTGTTATCCAGAAGTGACTTTATGAGGCACTTTTGTTGCGATCAGCTCTATCATCATAATCTCTCTGACGCTTTAGTCCTGCAGGACCAATTTCTGCAGCAGGACCGTTTCTTATCTGCATTTTTAGGCAATCTGGGGCAGCCGGCGTCTGCGTCGTCTCCAGAGATGGAGACTTAAGAGGATGGTCTTTTAGTAATGATTTCATTTCTGCCTTCAGTGAATCCCAATTTGATCATTGTGACTGAGTTTTCAGCTCGTTATGATCTGCACGCACGGTTGTTGCAAACAGTTGTTTTTCTTGGATAGTTTTAGGATTCGTGGATCTGGACGCCACAGGTGGGGTACAGGTGGTTGTTAACAGTCCTGGCAGACAGCGCGCTTGTTTTCTCTTTCCTGTCTGGGAAGCGTTTGAGCCTCGCTCGCTCAGTTTCTCAGCTGCCTTTGATTTTCCGATACAAACGTGGAAAAACACGAGCCTCCTCCTCTCTCATCTGTGTGAGCACGCTGATTTAAAATGACTACATCTACAGCGGCTCAGTGGTGTGTGATGAGAGGAGTTCACAAGTAAAAAAGACAAGGATGCGAGTTAAATCAGAGGCATTATTAATGTGTGCATGGACTTTCTGGTTTTTTATTCTGTGTTGTGCAAAACTGGAAAACTGAGTGTTTGAGGAGAGGAGCATGAATTAAAATTCATGTTCAGAGCGTCAGATGGAGGAATTTATACAATCATTTTAACTTAGAGAGAACCTGTTGTACCAGAGCAGAGACTCGTGGTGAATATTTGATTTTCAGGTTTTCTTTTGGATGAAAACAACGTATTAACCTTGTTTTGTCAACTATTATACATTTTAATATGTAAACCTACATATATTTATATAACAAACTTACAAAATATATGAAATCATTTTTGTAAATATAACTACATAGACTTTATAAAATCAAGTGTTAAAGTTTTCTTATGCACAGGGAGGTGGGTTTTATTTTGAAAATTTGTGATACCTTTAATTTAAAGGATTTTAACCCCAGTTTTACAAACTATTTTTAGAAATACATTAAAAATACATCAAATTTGTCTTATATTTGTTAAAATCTCAGCTGTTTTGTGTCGTTTCTGTAACACGACTAATTTTATTTATACTTTTGTTGTTGCCACTTGTATGAAAAAAACAAGATCCAAGTTGAGAGAACCTTGTCCCCAGTTGCCCCCCACCCCCAAAATCAATGTTTTTAATGGCATTAAGTGAGATTGAAGCAGTATTTGTTCTAAAAGCAGCTCTTGCAGCAACTGGCGCTCACACACACACACACACACACACACTTTTCATCTGCTCCTTCAACTCCGCTGTCAGCTGCTGTTTCCTCTCAAAGTAGTTTGATCGACAAACAGCTGATCTATAAATAAAGGTTTTTTTCTTCCAGGCCACAAAGTCACTTCAACCACTTGTAGTTTGGCCCTGAGGTCACAGCTGCCTGAACTCTTTCATTCATGCGTTCATTGCTGGGTTTGGCCTCAACTGCAGTTATAAAAATCTCATGCATATAATAACCAAAGGTAATTTAAAGAGCCTTTTCTAAAATAACGCTGATTGTTTTAGAATAAATTCCCATAATTAGCTTTTTTGGTAACAGTTTACAATAAGGGTCCCTTTAATTAATGTTTTTTAGTGCAATATTAATGTCTACGATTATTAAGTATTAATAAATCAAGTAATAACTGCTTAACCATATTATGTAATGCATTAATAAGCAACCCCCCCCCCCCCCCCCCCCCCCCCCCCCGGCCTTTTGTCCTAAGCTTAAGGACCCCTATATGGTTGACAATACTGGAAACGTTAATAAAGGGACCCTTATTGTAAAATGTTGATGCTTTTTTAACTAACAAAATATATACCAACAAAATTAGGCCTTAGAAATGAAATCTACACTTTCACTAGTTGTTGTTTTTTTATTTATATTCAAATATTTAAATTAATTTCTTTGATATTGATCTATTTGTGACATTATGAACATCACACATTACAATAAATAAACCGTGGTAAATAAATGAATAAAAAATATAAATAAACAAAAACATTTTGAAATAAAATAATTAATGATAATAATGAATCTGTGAAACTATTTTGTCATGTTCAAAGCAGAAACAAAGTAAAATAATAATTTCATAATGTTCTCATTTTTGCGGCGCATCTATTTTGAATTTTGTGGCTGCTGTTTTGATCTGGCAGCTTGAACTGATCGAAGCGACCTCGCCAATTATTCCCTTGGAGTTGTTTTGTTGTTTTTTTTACCGTGAAACTCCCGGAGAAAGCGGCGAACAACAAAGCGCTGTCGCCTCTCCGCCTCTTCCTCGTGGAACGTTGATGACTGTTTTTCTGCTACGAGAAGGTCACAGATCTCTGCTGCCTTCCGTGTTTTTCTCCCCGTGTTTCTTGTAGAGGAAACATCCTCCTGCGTGTTTCTTAAATGCAAACCTCCCCAACAATGGAGGCTTGTAGCGCGCTGTGACTTTTTTTCTCAGACTTCCACCTCTGGACTCATCCGCCGCTTCTCTCAACAAAAGGCCTGTGTTAACTACATTAAGCCAAACTAGAAGCATGCCTTCCCCATTGTACCTAATACCTTTAGAACTCAGTAGCGATTTGGCTATGCTTTTCCCCCGAGCATTCATGTATGATTCCCTCACAACAGATAGCCTCCTACTGCCCTCGTCCCTGCTCCTTTTTGTCCCACCCCGCCCGTCCTTTCCCTGCGTCTGAGACAACAAAACAAACACTCCGTCCTGATCAGCACGTCTGTGTTGCAAAGGATGATGGGTGCAGAGTTTGTGAGGAGGTTAGGGACAGTAGAGAGAGGTGCTAAAAGCCTTTTGTCCAACAGGAAAGACGATGTCAGCAGCCACTGTGAGGAGCAAAAAAAGTGAGGGGGAGCCGGGGTCACTGGGCTCCAGCCTCTTAGTGTGTGTGTGTGGGTCGGAGGACCTGAGAGTCTGTGACTAATGTGGGTTTGCAACCCCATCACCCAGCCCCCTTTTCCTTTTACATTGTCTGCCTCCACTGTCCAGATGGCCAGTTGGAAGAATAAATCCTGGGAAGGCGAGGAGAGATTTGGGATTTCGTGGCAGGACACGAGGTAAAAGTGAAGGAAGAGGGGTGTCCGACTCACCCACAGACTTTAGGAGCTACAAGCATCCAGTTAAAACACTTTGCAAATTCCTCTTAACAATAAAATGACTTTTATAACCTATAAATGTACATTTAGCAAGTAAAACAAGCTTTACCATTACAAAACTATATCTGTGCAAGATTTTAACCAAAACTGTTAATATTTGTCATAAACAATCATATTGTAGACTTTCATTTAACGTCAAGGCTGCAGTCGTAAAGAGCTTCAATTTTCATTTTTATTCAAACGTATGAATGTCATTAAAAAAAAGCCACACAGGAAATTTTTAATCAAAGAAAACTGCTTGAAAGGACAGGAGCTTTTTTAAAAAAGTAAACAGAAAAATATCAAATTGCTATTTTATTATTCATCTGATGTAAATAAAAGAAAATGAAGTCCTGTGTTTTTTAACACTAGAACTCCCAAGGCAGTCATCATGACTGTTTTCATATTTTGATATGAAGTAACTTTAGTTACACGGATCTGACATTGTCCTGGTCATAGACATAAATACGTAGACGCCCATTGGGCGCTAGAGAGCGTAACAGTGTTGCCGCCATATTGGATGGGTCCCTCACTCTCCAAAACCACCCAAGATGGTGACCAGCCACTATGGCAGCTCCAATAATAGGCAGCGCCAGTCCACGGAGCATCCACGTATATGATGTCCGTGGTCCTAGCTTCCTGGCTTTTCCTATTTTGGTGTGTCCTTTATTTCCATGTTACATCATTTCCATAAAATAATGTATCAAACAAGAAATATGTTTTTTTGTGTCTTTGTCTCCCACAAACCGTCAGTCTGACAGCTTTATTATTTACATAGTAAATTTTAACATGCATGTTGAGAAAAGTACTTTAGAAAACAATTATTCTGTTCATAATAGGCCCATTTCCACTATCGGAGTGTTCGGGTAATTTTACCGGAGGCTCCGGTAAAATGCGCGTCTTACCAGGCCAGCCTGAAAAGACCATTTCCCAGGCCATTTCAGGAACCTCACGAATATCTAAACTAGGGTAGACCTACGTACTTGGAAATGGCTGGTAGAGACACTGAGTGGGACTTGTGGTTAACTCGTGCTGATGGGTTGTAACGCAGCATCCGGCAGACGTCGCCAAACAGAAGCAGAAATGTATGAAAAAGAAAAGAAGCAGCAATGACGCTGCTTTAAAATTTACATTTTTAAACTCCCAGCACCGAAAAGCGCGATGGAAATGATCCAAAAACACTCCCCGTCCCTTGAACGGATTCAATTACGGAGTACTTTGACAGAATAAAACTTTTATTGTTATTAATGTTCGTGGACGCCATTTTGCCGCAGATCAGTCATGCCACGACTGCTGAAATGATCGTGATAAGCTGACTTCTTAGCAAAGTCCTGAAAGGGCTGATTTTGTATAGAAGCTTAGAGAACTGAGCTGTTGTCACCTTCCCACTTCCAAGAAACTTCCTGGAACTCCTTTAGTGGAAACACGGCTAATGTCATTTATTTCACAATTTTAGATTAGTATTTAGTGTTGGATACATGCGAGTATTTGTTAAGCAAATTCTTGCTCATTCGAATCCCTGAATGTGAACCGATGCAACAAGTCGATTAAAAAAAAAAGGATGTTTCCTACTTCCATCAAGTTGCAGAAACAGGACAAACGTCCAAAGTTAGACGACATTATTCCATCTTTCCTTATTGATCTCTTGTCTTTTCTCTTTGTGCTCCTTCAGAACTGTGCAAAAGTTTTGAACTTAAGATGTTTATATTCTTTTCCATCAGTCAGTTGCAAAGGCATCAGATCTGTCAGTTTTCCTCTGCAGTGCATGACAATGAGCTCAAACTTCAGTCGCTGCAGCTTCAAAAGTGTCTTCTTCTTGCAGCAACGGTCCCCCAGAGCCCTGATCTCTACATCACAACAGACTCTTACACAAAATATTGATCTGCTTCGGATTAGTTCATTTTCTGCACTTTATGTAAAGTTTATTAATAAATTAACTATTCATGCTTTTATTTTTTAAGGAATCTTTTAATTTCAGGATTTAAAATAGTGCTGTTTGTCTCAAAATCCAAATATATTTTTATTTAATAAAAATTATATAAATATAGAGTTTTTTTTTCTTTTTCTGGCCAACATCATTAATCTTGGTGACAGGGATTAAACATCAGCCAGATTCACTGATATATTTAGAGGGAAAATGTCTCCATTTCCTGTTAAAGAGAAAAATAGGTTGGCACTCGGATGCGGTGCTTCATCTGTAAACACACAATTGAGCATTCGACGGGGAGAGAACTGGGTATACAAATGATCAGTCTGCGCAAATTTCTCTGTGGGATACCCGCGCGTCCCTCTGAAAGCTGTCATTTATTTTCATTGCTTTGCCGCAGTAATGGACTTCGCTTGAACAACATCTTTGTATTTAACCTTGAAAATGAAGCATCTGAGTGCATATGTGCATTTATGGAGCCCGCAAATACAGACACGCACTTTACCATCGTAACGATCATCTCGTGTCCCATTGTTTTTCTGTCTAATGCCACATTTTCTTTAGTGTTTTCTAATTTCAAAAGAGCTGCAGTGAAAATCCCGTCCGGCGTTTTAATTTAGCAGAGTCACTAGTGTCCAATTGGTCGAATGAACAAGTTAATATTTAGATGTTTAAAAGAATATAGTTTTATTTTTATCTTGCAACAAGACATTAAAGGGGATTTATTATGCAAAACTCAGATTTGCATCATTTAGTTATGCCATGTGGGTCTTTACTGCATCTATAAATGCTCCAAACGTGAAAAAACCTGCCAATCCATTTTCTGTCAATGTTTGGTTCCAGGAATTATGTGCCTAAAACAAGCTGTTTCAAAAAGTCCCCAACTGTGATGTCACAAACGGGGAAAATTTGCATAGAACTCACCTCAGCTTTACTCTGATGTCCCTCTTTATATTGGACCTTTTCTGCTAATAGCCACCTGATCAGAGAATGAGTGGGCATTGCCAGCTACAGTTTGATTTTTTTTTTTTTTACATGACATTATTTTGCATGTCATAATTAGGATATTTTGGAGCAATAAATATTACCAAAAATGCAGCAAGTATCATTTAAATGGGAGATATTTATGTTTTATGTTTTCACGTCCTGTAGAGCTCAAATCTCTTTGGAGGCTGTTGGCGACTATTTGGAGACACAAACCCAGCCAGCACACATAGGTGGGCCCCATATGTAATCTATATGGGCAAGCTGTATGGATCCCAACAGGGTTTGTCCACGGTTTCCATGGTGGCCCCATGGGAGTTTGCCCAGAAAGGTTTTTTACCCACATAGATTTTAATGGGTCCTACATGGGTCACCTATGTGTGCTGGCTGGGAAAATTGTGAGAAAATGTGCTTTAATTCCAATTATGAGACATTCTGCCACATTTGCGCAACAATCGTGCAAATGTTCTCACAAATTCTCAATTTGGTCAGCGTTTACCCTAATTTAATTTGTAATTTGGTCACCAAACATCCCTCAAAATTCCATTCCTCTATCTTTCTAATTCACAGAAATTAACTTTGTCTGGCACGGTGAGGCGTTGCGACTCATCTTTACTTTTGTGGAAGTACCAATATTCATATTTTAACATAATCTACAGTAGGGATGCACCGATCCACTTTTTTCACGTTTGATACCGATGTCAGAAGTTTAGTATCGGTCGATATCGATCCGATACCGATATGGATAAACAGTATTAAACTGTATTACATAATGAACTGTTTGTTACTATATGAAAAAGACTGGGATCATCCTTTTGTACGGGGGCCCAAAAGTTCCAAATTGCCGATATTTTTGCTCGCTTCATTTTGAAATCAACGTGAGCTTCTGCACAGCGTGGGACTGTAGCGCATCACGTCGTCACAGCACATAGAAATATACTGAATAGATCAATTCTTATGGATCGGGCCCATAGTCTCCGATACCCGATCTAGAATTTTCTTCTATATCTGTACCGATACAGATATTAAGATCGGATCTGTGCATCCCTAATCTACGGTGTCATCGTGGTCATTACCTGATTTTGTTTCTGTACATGGATTAAACCGTTTTACATGAACAAAGTCTCCTGCTGGCCCAGTTGTAGGTCCCGGCGCTGCTCGCTGCACCTTCCTGTTAAAAACCGGAGCAGACGGCGGAAGAGCGGGCCAGTTGTCACAGTCGAGCTGGCTGAGAGTTACAAAGGCCAGCTGTAGACCAGGAGCTGTTCCCTCTCATTTCCACTTCATTTATCTGCTCCCGCTCTCTCCTCCATCCATCTCTTCGCCCATCTTTTCCTCCCATCTTTCTCTACCTCTGCCAGCGGACCCCAGCTCTCCGTCCACGCCGAGCCAGTCAACTGCGGAGGAGCAAATGTCTTTGTTTCTGGTCTCTACTCCTCGTGGACGCGGAGACTTTAAGTGCACTCATGTCCTTGCTTTTATAAATAATCATTATTGTATCTCGACTGATGCGCTCAGTCATTTGCTTACATTTTGGTTTGTTTGCTTTCGACGTATAGTGTGTCTTTTCAGCTGCAGAACAAATTGCAGTAAATCAGGGGACGGACAGCAGTTCAGGTTTGAAAGAGTCGTGCAGGAAACAAACAAACATAAGAGAAAGCAAATCCTTTCCAGATCTGACCCACTGTAGAGAAGCGCCAGGCCCAAACAGAGCTTTCTCTCTTGTTCCCTTTTCCCTCCCTCCCTCCTCTTCTTGGTATGAATCTGCCGTATCTCATTCCCCAGCGCTAATTCCAATTTAATTGCCAGTAGCCTGAAGCCTCCTCAATAGGAGTAACAAATGGTTTGATTCTGTAGACTTCATCAGACTGCATTTTAAATGCGACACAGTAACCCGGTGCGAATGCCAATGAAGCCTGGCGAGTAGCTCCTCTGTTTACTAATTATCCTTTTTCTTACTCCGAGCCACACTGCACAAGTTGTCTGATTAAATCGGATTTGTGGGGATTGGAGGGAGGGTGGGGTGGGTGGGTGCTCCTGCGGTGGCGGCAGCGGCGGTGGTGTTAGTGGCGGTTATGGTAGGGGCCAGCTGGATTGGATGACAAGTGTGGTCCATCGCTGTAAATGATCCTTAAGTTTGCAACACGAAGGGCCTGCGGTGCCACTGTAAATCATCATAAAGGGCTCTGCCGCTGTTTTTCACGTTGACATTAATTCCCGGCCCGCATTGATGATGATCTTTCCAGTCAGCATGGCGGTGAGGAAGAAAACAAACACACGCTGGTAAATAAATCCCGCCGACATTTCAGAGTTCATATCTACCGCAGATGATGGTGGGCTAGATTTTATTTCATAGCTAAAAATAAAAAAACAAGCATTTTATTGGTGCGGATGTTATGAAATGCTCCATTTTACTGTTGGTTTTATTTGTAAACAGAACTCTGCTTCCATCTTTATCAACAGATACTGTAGTATGTGAAATATTAGCTTCCCAAAGGTGTAAATAATGCATTTAATAGAATCTATTTCTATTTAGTTGAGAGAGGTTAAATTTTATTATTAGCTAAGTTGCAATGAAAAACGAGCTGATTGGCTCAGATATTATTGCTTTGCAACAATAATCAAGGCGTTAAATGAAATGCAATCTCAATAATCTATTTTTGTCCTTCGTAAGCTTCTGTAGATCCTGACGGGATGCCACGGTTTGAATAATAACGTGCAAATGGTCATAAAGAAGCTGGCTGGTCGGTACAGTAGGGAGAGAATATGGTGCGTCTGGGACGCTGTGCAGATGAGGACATTTGCTCCGCTATAAAGACCTCTCCCTGTCAACTAAATGGCCAGTTGAGCTGCCATATGGTTGTGCTGACATTATCTCTGGGTAATTAATATGGCATCTCGCCTGGCATCTGGTGGCATTAATCTAGCTGGGAGTCGTTCATCTTACAATGTCAGCGCTGCTGCAGGCCCGACGTGAATTATCACTGCCCGATGGAACGGGGAGGCAGGGACGCAGGAGACGAAATAACAAAAAATAACTGAAATGAAACAAAAAAAATCCACACACAGCAGGACGGTGGTGAGTTTTCTTGTAATGATTTTATTTTAGCATGAAAAGCTAATGGTTGTCTGAGCTGAGCCCCTGGAGATTCTAATTTACCATTTAAAAATTCATATTGGGTTAAAAATTATGGGATTCTGTTTTAAAAAGTAATAGTTTTATTATCAAGATTAATATAATTATAACTGTTTTATTATTATTGATGATAATAATCACGAATCTTTAGCTTTAATGTTTTTCTTGAATTAATTAAAGGTGTGGTTCACTGAAAAAACATTTTTATGATTATTTCTAATGAGTTTTTCCTGCAGGCTGAACATGAAAATAGTCTCCTCCACCTATCTCCTGCATTAGCTTCTGATAGAAAATAGACTCTAGGTGAAACTCTAGGATTAGAAAATCCTGACAGATCTACGTCACACTGTCACTAACATTCATGGACTCACCCATCTGGACTCACGACGGGGAAGGCTGTTGTTGGTTTAGCGTCCAGGAAACAGCAGAGAACGTCTGGGCTAGCAGAACCTAACCGTTAGCATTAGCAACTCCACCACACAGCAGAACTCCTCCAGGCTTGTGTTATTGGTGGAGATAAAACATCAACGTCGCAGAGCAAACAGAGTCAGTGGTAGAGTCGTGTTGCTGTTAGCCAATCAGAGGAGAGATGTCCAAATATCAGGAAATAAGACTCCAAATTGCCAAATCCAAAGACTCTTTCCTCCAGCTGAGTTCCAGCTGAGAGCAAATCTCTGCCTAGCTGGAATTCAACATTTTATATTTTTGTTGCCTCATCCAGTAGTTTTCCCCAGATTTAGAACACTTTCTCTCTCACTCTCTCGTTGTTACTGAAAGCTCATTTTCATTCCTCCCTCCTCCACTTTGATCAATAAATAGTTCTGTGGAGGTGTTTTAAATGAATTAGCAGTAGCACAAACATTCCATCTTATTTTCTTTCTCATACCATGTACACACACACGCACACACACACACACACACACACACACACACACACACACACACACACACACACACACGCCCCAAAGCCCGCTACGCCCCAGACCTCTGTGTTTCTGCTGTTTTGAAGTATGCAAGAGGAGCTTGAGTGATAATGTGATGTTTAAAAAAAGAGGATGTTACCAAGATAACTCTGATTGAGTGAGCATTACATTAACCTACAGGTGATTCTTAAAACTGTAAGTGCCAAAGCCTGTTCTCCTGAAAAATCACCTGTCAGGGATGTTATCAGGCAGCACAAACAGCTCGAGAGGAGAATAAATTATATAGTGTTATCCTGAAACTTAAGGGTTAATAAGTAGCGTCCCTAAAACCCTCAATTTAGCAACTCTTAGGGTCAAAATGTATGGAAACGTATCCAAAGTTGTCCTAACTTGATCCCTGCTTTAAGCCCAGATTGTTTTAATGCCAAATTGTTACCAATAAAAGCTTGCATGTGACAAACAGGAAATAATTTCCCAAGCTTGTGCAGGATGATGTAACTCGGATGCAATACGTGTTGTGAGCTGCTCGAACAGAAAACTTATTTTCTTCTTTTTTTTCTGCATCCATATTTAGTCTTTGTGCTTCTGTTGGGAACACAGTGCAGCTCAGTCAATTTAAAGTTTATTTTTTAAGTTTTGCGTCTAAAATTTAACGCTAGGAGGAATTTTTACGTGTTTGACTTGTCTTAGTGGGCCTCGATCCACCACCTCTGACACATTCCAGCATTTTCTCAGAGACCTTTTCCCATTTATACGCGGGTAAATTACCAAAGACATTTATTTCCTTGTTCATGACAAGATTCATGTCTCTGGCGACGCCCCACAGAGGTGGCGGTAAAGGCGACCTTTTCAGAGAGGCTGTGATCTGATGTGTGATGAAGCCTGATTGCCGATTAGCGCAACAACAAACACTTGAGAAAGCCAAAGATCGACGGGAAGTTTGCCGATCCCGTTTCTCACACCTTCCCCTCCCGGCACGGGAAGGATTGTTGTGACTGGTGTTTGTGGTGTCTGGCAGCTCCGTCGTGGCAGATAGCAGAGATGAGATGTAGGTAGAGTGAAGGCTGTTGTGACTGGCTCCTGAAGACGCCATGCTGGTGTAAAGAGAGGACCTGACAGCGAGGTGAGATGGAAATTACAGCTGATTTCATGAAGGGATTAAGCTGTTCCCAAAATTAGGATTTCACCAGATTTTTTGTAAAATTAGAAAAGGTTGAGGGCCACCATTTTTGGACGCCCATACCAAGTGTCAGGTCTTTTCAGAGATCAAATTATAAATAAAAATGAAATTTCGGCCTTAAAAATTTGAAACAGAAATTACGAGAGGATAAAAATACCTAAATAGCTGTTCAGATTATTTGGTTCCATCCTGTTTTTCATTTATCTGTTATTATTCATATAAATGGAGTCAAGTTATTTTGCGGGTCAGTAGCAAAGCTAAATATTGGAACAGAACCTTAAAGCTGCAATAGCCTCTTATCAACGTTCTATAGCTATAAATATATTATGGAGATTTAAAAAATACATTTGCATTTGTCTAAAAACCTCCACCAATAACATGTTTTGGACCAAAAGCAACTATTGGACCATCCGGTTGTCGGTCTTGCTGAACCGCCGCACTTCCCTGGATCCTCCACTCATTACACACTCACATAACAGAACACCACTGGTGTGAGAAGTACTCCGCTCAATATCAGTGAAGGATAAACAGCCGGCTGCTACCACGCAAAACAAAAGATGTTGTACCTAGAAAACGATGACTGTGTTTAGCGCGCTCTCGTTTCCTCTGGCAGTGCTGGTTTCTGGTTTCGGTGGACGTGGCCAAGGGAAGATACCAGAGGGTGACTGTGTTTGCGTTCAAAATCTGCTGTGGTCTCTAATAAGAATGAATGGGGAACAGTAGCATTCCGCATTTCATTCATTAATTTTCATGATATGTGAACATCTGGCCTCTGATTGGCTAACAGAAAAGCAACTCTTCCGCTGCCTCCGTTTGCTTTTCTTTCTTGGGTAAAAAATGCCCCATTGATGTTTTATCTCCACAGATACCACAAGCCTAAATGTGTTGTGGAGTTGCTAATGCTAACGGTTAGCTTCTTCTAGCCTAGATGTGCTCTGCTCTCTCCTGGCTGCTAAATCGACACCCTTCACCCTTCCCCAGTTGCGAGCCAAGATGGTTGAGTCCACGAATGCTAATTTTACAGTGTGGCGTTGAGCTGTGTGGCTTTTTCTGACCCGACCGCTTCCCTGTCTATTTTCTTTAGGCGGATAATTCAGGAAATAGGAGTAGAAGACTATTTTCACAATCAGCATGCATGTGAAACTCAGCAAATATTTCAAAAAGAACATTACTCAGTGAACCTCCGCTCTAAAGTTAAAGCTGAAGCATAGACCAACTCCCCCTAGTGTACTCCTAGTATTTATTGTGACACTGATTCCACCCTTCACACAAAAACCTCACAGTGATGCACGCATCTATGGATGGGATCCATGAAACGATTCTCTTAGGATAACCGGAACGTTGAGTGGATCTTGAATTGGGGTAATGCTGCTCCATCATCCTTCTTTTAAAACCTAATTAGGTCTTCTGTGAATTTTGTGCTCTTTTCCATCTCTAAATATTTCAGTGTAATTTACAGCTGCAGGAACCTTCCTCCCAGTCTTCGGTTAACACGAGAAATCCATGAACAAACAGCTCGGAGGAGTGGGACTCCATTCATTCAGTCTGATTGTACTCCTCGCTATGCTTTGTATTTCTAACAAAAAGGTGCATTTGTTAGATGACTTGGGCAGAGCGTAATTTCTTCTTGGAAAAAATAGATTTTTTTATATCAAGGTCTAGCTTTTGGCGAGACCGAACCCTGGAACAGAACAATTGCTCTTGTTTTTCTCCTGCTGTTTCCAGGTGAGGTGTGAATACTTCTGCACCAGATGAATCACATTCAGATGAGCTGAATCATGTTTCTGTTATTGCACCTCAGAATGAGCTCAGACGAAGACAATTAATGTGGGCGTGTGAGGATACAGATGCCTACATTTAGTCGCTATTCCGCCCTCCGTATAGATAAACTATACCTTGGCATAGATTGCTATTGACAAGAGCAAGGAGTAACAGAGGTTGAGGTCTGTTGGTAATGGCCTGTGATTGAACACCTTGTGCCGAGGTCCCGCTGCTCTCTGCCTCATTAAATCTGGCAGCTCCTCTGTTCAGCACGCTGCATTGCAGGACACCGTCAGGACACATTACACCGTCTCGACTGCACAAGTCCCAGAGACGCGCACGCTCAAGATGGATTTCAAGGACTGTGAGGTTTTCGTGTTATCACAGTTAATTATCGATACTACAACTGGTGACTTGTCTACTGTAAATAAGAAGCATCGTCTGTTCCGTTATATCGCTACAAGGAGTTTTACAGCTTCCATATTCATTTTTCTATCACCAAATCCAAATGGAATCACCTGTTTTAGTTCTGTTTAGGCTTCATCAAACTTACATTTTAAAAGTCAACATCACTGAAAAACAATTTTTAATGATTATTTCTGATTCTAATGGGTCACTGAGTTTTTCCTGCAGGCTGAACATGAAAACAGTCTCCTCCACCTATCTCCTGCATTAGCTTCTGATAGAAAATAGACTCTAGGTGAAACTCTAGGATTAGAAAATCCTGACAGATCTACGTCACACTGTCACTGAACATTCATGGACTCACCCATCTTGACTCACGACGGGGAAGGCTGTTGTTGGTTTAGCGTCCAGGAAACAGCAGAGAACGTCTGGGCTAGTACAAGCTAACCGTTAGCATTAGCAACTCCACCACACAGCAGAACTCCTCCAGGCTTGTGTTATTGGTGGAGATAAAACATCAACGTTGCAGAGCAAACAGAGTCAGTGGTAGAGTCGTGCTGCTGTTAGCCAATCAGAGGAGAGATGTCCACATATCAGGAAGTAAGACTCCAAATTGCCAAATCCAAAGACTCTTTCCTCCAGCTGAGTTCTCCGTCCTCAAACAGGCTCAGCGGAACTTTTTTCCCCAGACAATGAGTTACAGGGCATTCATTCCTACTAGAGACTACTGCAGATGTATTAAAATATGAGTAATGTTGACTTTTAACTATTAGTGTTCAATTTCATTCCTATGAGTCAACCTGAAAATCTCATTAAAATAATCCCTGCTACTGACAATAATAGAAGATACATTGATTAGATGGTCATTGATCCAAAATGCAAAAATGTATATAATAACTTGTTTTCAAATGCACTTTTATTTTTAAAAATTGCTTTATTTTGAAGTTCTGCTGACATCCTTTTTTCCACCTGTTCCTGCACATCCCCAAACATGGTAAATGAAGGAACTAGCGGCGTCATGGTGAGCTGTGAGAAAATAGTGAAGAAATCATCTCTTCCCTGGAAAATGTTTGTGTTCAGTCTCCTGTAATATCATGTCATATCGATTGTTGGATCCTAAATCGAATGAAATCCAAATAGCATTATGAATTTGAGATATTGACAAACATCGACTCGTAATCCACTGTATCGATATAATACCATATCGGGATCAAACTAGTGATTTGCATCCCTAATAAGTAAGGGATCAAAGAGTGATGGCGTCAAGGTCGGAACAAAGCTAGCAGAGGTGTCCCTGTTCCGTCACTCATCTGTCCTCATCACAATGATCAGTTTATAGCTGGATGCAATTCCATGTCCAAGCACTAGTGGTGCTAATGAGCCAAATCAGAATTTCCAGCGTGAATTTGGCCCCATACTCAGAAAAATCCTAGATCCGCCCCTGGTTGTTGCTTAATGTCCAGTATATTTTCAATACATGATGCAATAACTCACTAACTACTGAGTGATCGCTTTTGTTAGCTACTTTAACATCACCAGATATATTGTCTGCACATCTGTACTCAGGGCAAATTGCACAGAAATAGTCTGTTTTCCAGAAATATTCATGGTATTACAAACAAGACTTTATAATGGGTGTTGGTTACCCTGCTGCACATCAAACTCATGAAAAAGACTCACCTGAATGACCAGCCTCCAGCCTGGGGCCATTTCTCTGGTCCTCGCCCATCCCGCCTCTGTCACCTCCCTTCAGGGAGTATTCCTCTCCATTACCTGCCTCTGTCCATCCCCCACTTAAATAACAGCAGCTCTTCCACTTCAGGCCCATTACGACACCGCCTGCACGGCCACAGCCACACACACAAACTGCATAGGCCTTTATAAATAGGTAGCATGAAAGGTAGAAAGAGTCTGGTTAGAGGAGATAAATTATTCCAAAACAGCCAAACAGGACTGAGACGACGAAGCTGCACCACTCTGGCCCCTCTAGGTCCTCCTTTCAGGTGTCACTTTGGGCCGACTCAATTTTACACTGTAATGGACCTCCTGGTTCAACTACTTTTCTCTCGCTTTTTTATCTCACCGCTGCTCTCTTTATCTATCAGCCGCTGACAACACCTTAACTCACTTTCCTGAAACACACAATTATTTCCCGTACTGACTGTATACTTTGCACCACTTAATTTTGTCTAACAGTAATGGAAGTTAGCACTTTGCCACAGACTGCTGGTGGCAGACGAGAGGTTCAAATGATGGCGAACAAATTCCCTGCATCAGAATCAGGAATTAAACATCAGCCACAGGTGTTAAAGAAGAAACTATCAAAACCCTGGATTATGGAATCGTTGTTGGTTCAATAAACAGAAAAGATACGTTTGTGTGCCATCGTGAGTTTTTCTTGTATCTACTTTTTTAGGGTGTTTGTTTTCAGGCCTTCTGGTGGAGTGTGTTCACTCTGATTAAAGCTCTTCCTACAAACACCTCCCTTCTGTTTGAACTTTTTGTCATTTCTACTTCAGCTTCTTAAAGGAGGTAATGCTAATGCTTAATTGCATGCTAATATTCAAGTTAGATTGTTGACTTTATACTGTTTAAAAGTACTCATAGAAGTAAAAATACATAATTTTTGTGTTGCAGTCTGCAACCACTCAAGTTTTCTATATTACATGTTTTCCACGGTGCCTTGCAGCCAGTATCTGTATCTGTGTTTGTATTTGCTGAGGGGGAAAGTATTTGTATTTGTATTACAGTAAAACCCAAAATAGGTGTAAAAATCCATTTAAAATTGAGAGGAGCCAGTTGAGGTGGCTCAGGCATCTAGTTAGGATGCCTCCTGGACGCCTCCCTGGTGAGGTTTTCCAGACACGTCCAACCGGAAGGAGACTCAAAGGAAGACCCAGGACACGCTGGAGGGACTATGTCTCTCAGCTGAGGTCTGGGCCTCCCTTCTTAGGCTGCTGCCCCCGTGACCCGACTCCACATAAAAATCAGGTTTTTTTGCGTTACACTTCTAATTTATGTTATACTGTAGAAGTGTAACGCTAAAAACATTGATTTTTACACCTGTTTTGAGTTTTACTCAAATACAAAAACACATACAAATAATTTCCCTCCTCAACAGATACGAATACAGGCTGCTTTGCACACCCCTGCTTGCAGCATTACATTATTTTAGGGTCTAGTAAGGTATAGTTGTTATATGAGTCAGTGGAGAGGTCCTTCCTCAAATGCAGGAGTTTAAGTATCTTTGGTTCTTGTTCATGAAGGAGGGAGATAAACTGGCAGATCGGGGCAGCGTCTGCAGTGATGCGGGGAGGTGTTTCACGCATGTCCTGCTAGCAGGAAGCCCCCAGGTTGACCCAGGACACACTGAAGGGATTATATCTCCAAAGCCGCTTTTATAAAACAATGCCGCCAATTTGCCGCAAAGCTTAGGCGGCATCTGGGAGCCTTTGGTCGTTTCTAAGTGGTCAGACCGTGGTCGTAATGTGATGCAATCATGCCCTTTTTACAAAAGAATACACAATGGCGGTAAAAAGAGGGTGTGGGGGCGATCTTTGCGCTGCCCCACTTCCATTTAGCTTGAACATAACTTGCTTTTTATTGCGATTGAAGTTTTTTTGACAAGCAGCTCCTAAAGATGTCTGTCCCTCACACTCGTCATGTTACTCATACTCTTCTCTGACTAAAGCAGCGACTCACTTATTTGACACACTTGCAGACACATATTGTACAACATTCAGCCTAATGTGTCGTGCTACTGCTAACTGCCCCGACTTCAAAGCTTGTTTCTGTTCGTGCGGTGCTTCCACTTTTTGTTTCCTAGCTTTGTTTTCCTGTGTGTATGTGAAGGGTGTGTTTATATCTGGGTTTCATATTTCCACCCCACTCAAGCCCAGAGGTCAGAGGTGAGCTGACCTTTTACATTCCAGGACCTTTTTCTCCTCTAATTCCCCCAAATTTGGCCAAAGTCTTTGTGATTCCACCACGCTCTTCCCCCTCTCTCCACCGGCCATTCCTCGCAGCTTCCTGTCACTTATTCTTGACCGCTTACACAAACAAGAACGATTTTTTAAGTCTTAAATGTGACCAGTAAGGATTTTGTCTGCAGTGGCCTGGAGGGAGAAGTCATTTACTGACAGCTGGACCTAAAAGAAATGACAAACTACCAAAGAATGTGTGAGAGGGCAGAGTAATGGGTGTGAGAGGTCAAAAATGTTCAAATTTCCTCTCAGCGTTCACCTGCAGTCATGTGCTTCTAAATTAAATCACTGTGAAGTTTAAACGTATTCGTGGGATGTCTTGATATTGGTTCACCAAACATAAAAAGAAGAAATTTTGGGGACTTTTTGAAAATTGTTTCCTTTTTTGGTCCATTTTTGCATTTTTATAAGTGATCTAATATTACAAATAAAAAGTTGCAGTAATGCATTTATGGAATATTTAATAGAAAATGTAGTAAAAACAGTGTTACTAAGTAGTTTTGGGGCCTGTTAATTTTGAATTTATCAAAGTTATTTATTTATTTAACTTATGTTTAATGAGGATAAAACCGCTTGAGATGTATCATCTCGTTTTATACAACAAATAGCAAATAAGATAGCAGAGTCTTTACATAATCAAGCTCACAATAATAAAAACATAAGACAACAATAACAAAAAATTTAAATTAAAATAAAATTAATTAATTAAATAAAAATAAAAAAATCCTGCTAAACTGTGGCTCACCCATGAATAAAACTAAAGGCTTCTACGGAAGAGGATTTGGGCCACTGAAAAGAAAAGAAAGAGAATTCTGACTTTTTTCTCAGAATCTCAGAATTCTGAGAAAAAAGTTGGAATTCTGAGAAAAAAGTCAGAATTCTGAGAATAAAGTCAGAATTTTGACTTTAATCTCAGAATTCTGACTTTATTCTCAGAATTCTGACTTTAATCTCAGAATTCTGAGAAAAAAGTCAGAATTCTGAGATTAAATTAAAAAATTAAAAAATTTCTTTCAGTTATTCACCATTTCACACCTGAGTAAGGTTTAACATGACAAAATAGAGAAAAAAGTCAAAAATTAGCTGTTGTTTTTGTTTTCAGGGCACAAAGTAGTGGTGGCCGTGCTTTTCTGAAAATCACAAACAGTTTCTACACCAAACAGGAAGTGCAAAACCCCCTTTATTTGGAATAATGTGGATGGAGACGACTATGATCATAGCTAAAAATCTCATTTTGGAAAACTACTTCCAGACTAAACATGAACAACTTGGAAAAATGCTGGAAATATTATTACTGGTTTGGCTTCTAACCAGTAGTCCAGCATCACGCTGTGAGAAACCGTTTGATCAGACGCTGTTTTTAATATCTGTGCCACACCATGTTGCCTGTATGAGACCACTGAAGTCACTGGATCTGCTGGAAGCTTTTCAGACACAGAGGATCTAAAGATTTTCCACTCATGCGGCCTATTTTAGTTACCCTCTAATACAGAAGAGATAAAGTCCTGCAAGATTTGATTCTGTCGCACAAATGGAAACTCTCATATTTACCTGCTCCCGCCCTTCCTCCTCCTATGACACCCTTATCATTTGCATGTAGCGCTGCGGAGACAGTGATTGATCTGCTGTGAGCCCTCCTCCTCCTCCACCTCCTCCAGTGGTTATGAACATGAGGCGCTGCTGCTCTTCATAGATTTTTAAATTAGTGTCAGCTTTGCCCCAAAGATGTGTTATTGACTGATGAAATAGAAACTGAGCTCCAAACACTCAGTCCTTCCCCAGAGTTTTCCCCCAGCCTGGTAATTGAAAAAGTGTGAAGGGAGTGTGTTCAAGGCGGAGTGCAACCCTGCGTGAGTGTTTGTGATTTTAGCTGTTTGTGTGCTCGCGACTGTGTGCTCTTTATCTCTGCTGGAGAAAAATGCACCGTGCTCGCTTGGAGTCAAGACTCGATTGAAGTATTGCATAGGAGATCTTTATCTCTCTGCACACCCGCCCTGAAACATGAGAATTGTGTACAACTTTAATCCTATAAATACAGGATGCTTCGCGTGAGTCTGCAAAGGAAGTTAGTAAAATTTAATGTCTGCATCTGCGTGCGCTGTTGAATATCCTGTGGCTTGATCACTGCGAGCGCACGCACAACCTTGTGTGATGTGATTTATTTATTTATCGCTGTGGCTCAGTAGCAAAATGCTGCTGGGAGATGTAGCAACCTTGGCTCGTTCCAGAGTGACTTTTTTCCTCTCAAAAGTTGTGGTAATTATTGAAACAGGCTGATAAAAAGAAAAATATCAAAGGCTGTCACCCAGCATCTACCTCTAATTAACCTTTGTCGTTCTCCTTTTCTGTGCAGGGTCAGACATGGCCATCTTTTGTCTGCTTTGTGGCAAACGTTTCCAGACCCAGACAGCACTGCAGCAGCACATGGAAGTGCACGCCGGCGTCCGCAGCTACATCTGCAGCGAGTGCAACCGGACCTTCCCCAGCCATACTGCACTCAAACGCCACCTCCGCTCGCACACAGGTCAGTGGACGCAGCCCTCGTCCGTCCTCACAGTGCTTGATCTGCTCAAACCATCAGAAATGGGGTTTTTCGTCCATATTTTAATCTTGATCTGCTGGTTATCCAGAGAAGACATTACACGTGATCACTTTATCTTGAATTAGTCTGTGTCAGATAAACAAAAGGCCTTTCTAGCTACGACACCAATAAACAGTGATAGCTCGTCCATAGGAGGCGCTTTGACAAAATCTAAAATAAAATAAAAAAAATCCACAATATATATATACATTTATTTACTATAAATGTGTCAGTCTAGCTTAATTGTGTGTGCCTATATGCAATCTGAATTATTTTTTCATAATTTTCACCTGCTGTCTCTTATTAAACAGACTTACTAATATCACTCCCGGGGCGCTGGAAAAAGTGCCCCTGAGCTGCAGCTAAACAGCCAATCATATATGGTTGCTAGGTAGAAGTGGAGAATTCTTTAGAAAATCAGCATCACTGAATTTAATGCTTTTGGGGCACTGGCTGGTAGTGCCCCCGCTACAGGAAATATCTGGCTAGCATGCTACAAGGCACTGGATCTCCTTTTTCTTTTCTCTCTCTCTCTCTCTCTCTCTCTCTCTCTCTCTCTCTCTCTCTCTCTCTCTCTCTCTCTCTCTCTCTCTCTCTCTCTCTCTCTCTCTCTCTCTCATTCACACACACTCACTGTTGGTTTATATATATATGGGGCTGAAATCATATATGTAGCTGCTGCAGTCAAATGTGTTTATTTGTTCTTTTATGTGATTTTAATGTTAAAAACGACAAACCTAACTGAAATTCTATGTTCTGTTAGTGCCACCTACTGGTGGAACCAAGTATTGCACTGTGAGATGTGCATGCTTTGGGCAGATGATTTATTAAGACACACTTGCGGGAAGCTGGAAAATAAAATAAAATAAAAATAAAATGTGGAAGAGGACAAAAATGGACAATAAGGACTGCATTTGCTCTTAAAGGCGTACATGGTAGGCTTGTGTATTTATTTTAGTATTATTATAGTCTAATTTATTAGTAAAGCTGCTTATTTGCAGATCAGAAACAAATGATAGTTTTATAATTGCAGTCATTTTCCAACTGTTCATTATAATGGACTAAGGGACATGTTTTTGAGCATAGGCCCACCAGCCGCCACTTCCCACAAACTAAACCACCTCATCCTGGCATGATGGGTAATGCTTTTGTATTATAGCAGACGTGTTTAATCAGAGCAGCTGCCACACACTCCTACTGAACTATAGGTAAGGAATGATTCAAAATATCAAGAGCCTTGACTTCAACCTTTCAATTCCTTTGTGGCTTTTTTCAATTACTTTTGGCCTACAGTGGTATTTAACCAACTAGATTGAGTGTATTGGCTGTAGAGTTCCTTTTCTTCAAAATAATAGAAACGTTTGAGACCAAAGTCACCCAGAATTCTGCAAAAGTGCATTTTACAAACCTTTAACAGCCGCGTTTCTGACTACAAGTTATCAGCGTGGCCAATTTTTGTCATTGCTTCTTGCTGCATTGATGTGACTCCAGGTAAACATGTTATTTTTTATCGTTTTTCTTATCTTCTTCCATTAACTTGATACGTGGAGGGAATAAAACGCTGCCAAAAATGTTGCGTTCACAGCGTCAACAACAAAAAAATGGAAATTGTCGTCAATTTGCTCGCAATGCAAATGAGTAAAGTGTAGCAAGATGGATTTCAGTGTCTTCCTCCTTGTCTGACATTACCAAATTGCGGAGATAAGTTTAAAATTAATGCACCAACTCTGCCAGGGAGGATCTCATTATTGTTCCCGTCCTGTCACATGCCTCTGGAGGAGATGTGCGCTGACTTCTGAGCAGTAAACGGGTGGAGATTTGTTCTCAGAAAAATGGTTCCTACAGGTCAAAACGTTTTTTTGTAAATGCACGTCGTGAATTCTGTGTTTAAATATTCTGTTTTGCATTTTTCGTATGAGAGCTTGAGGATTTGCTCTAAAACAGTCTGAGTCATTTACTTATTTCCAGTTTGCTCTTTTTAGTTGGGAGCAACTCAGAAGGAGGACTCATTTCCAGACAGAACTCATGAAAATAAAAAATTCCTTTTGATTTACCGGAGCTGTCAGCACACCGACTTGCAATTAAAGAACGGTAAAAAGGTTCCCCCAAATTTGAAAAGACCTTTGTTTTTCTTAAAGCTGATGTTTCGTGAGGTAACGTTGTGTACGGATGTGGCCCTGAGGCTACATTTTTGCATCCTGAATCAAATTAGCAATGCCTCGAAGTCCCTTCAACATTTTTTTCAGCCTTCCAACCTTTTCCTCTGTGAATAAAAGAATAGTCTGTAATTTAAAATTGAGTTGGATACGGAGGACAAGGACTGCCGTGTACCAGCTGTATGATACAGAATAAAGAGACGTGTTTTATTTTGGAAAATTGAGCTGAACTGAATAAGCGGCATGAATCCAGGTCAACGCAGAATGCATCCTGCAGCAGCCAGAAGATTATTTACAGTGACTATTTTGTTTTTTTCCTCCGCCGTTCTACTATAATTCTCTCAGTGCTGGCTCTCAAGGACAAGGCCGGGATTCTAATACGTGTTTTTTTTTCCGAGGGTGCAAAGGTAGCCTGACAGATGCGGCTATTCAGAGTGGAGAGAGAGGAAAAAAACGTAGCCATGACAGAATATGAACACATGGAAATGAATCCCATTTCAGCGGCGAGGAAAGGGCTCTTTTTTCTTCCCTCTTTTTCTCAGCCTCTCACCCAAGCGCCTGTCTGCGACCTTAAATAACAGTCTCACTGTCAGAGCCGATTTAGCTCACCGGCTCACGGATAAATATTTGAAACGAAAGGCAGCGAGATGAGAGCAGTCGGCCCTATTTACAAGTCAGCCGAATGCACCATTAGTGTGTGATGGTGGTGGGAGCTGTGGGGCTTTGGGGAGGTGGGGGGGCTGCTTGAGCCGTCTGTACAGTAGCACACATCTGTTCTCTCCACCAGACACCAGGGAGGACACATGCAGCGGCTCTGATCCACCTGCCCACCCCGGCGACGCAAATGTCACCTCGGCTCGCCGGCCGAGCCGCAGATGAGACTTCGCAGCCGCTTTGAACCTCGTCCCACCGTGGGCTCGAGTTAAATCACAGCGAGCCAGCCGTGTAAGCAGGCATTTAGAAATGATGCAGAGCCTTTTGTCGGGGGATTAAAAAGTCAGCAACTCACACGGCCAGAAATAGGTCCTAATTTCCCCCCCCCCCCCCCCCCCACACACACACACACACTCTAAAAAAACTACAGAGGCTTAACGGGGGGTTCGTTTATACTTTATTTGTTTCTGGGTAGAAACCGGCGGTCTGTCCATCTTCCAAAATAAAGTCTGTCGATCTTTTACTTATAAGTTTTTACAGCCATTCTTGTTCCAAATGTATGAATAACTTTGTGTTTAGCTTCCTGAGTGGACTCGGGTCAAGAGCAGCAAAGCATTTTAAATCAGCTCCCGTCTCCAAAACCTCATAGCAGTGAATGCACATCCTCTTCTACATCCTCATCGGTCTCATTACGGGGTCATTTCAGTGGAAACATGGAGACCTGACCCCTGGGTGCAGCAGAGGTTAGCTGCTGTTGACATTTATGCTTGAAAGGAAAACTGATGGTGACGTAAAAGTCTGTAAACTAGGGTTTGCATGGCTGGATGTGGAACTTTACGAGATTTGAGATGTTTGCAAACAACAGCAAGTGGCTGCACTCAGACTAGCCATTAGCTCATCGATCCTGAAGGACTTAAATGAAGGGTGTGCAACTCCGATCCCCAAGGGCTGCTATCCTGCATGTTTTAGTTGTTTCCCTGTTCCAACACACTTAATTCAATAGTTGTATTGCCTGTTCCTAAGGTCATCAGGTTATGTAGAAGCCTCTCAAACACCTGCTGATTAAAATCAGGTGTGTTACAGCAGGGAAACAACTAAAACACGCTGGGTAGCGGCCCTCTAGGACCAGGATGGCCCACCCCTGACTTAAAGGGACACTTGGCAGTTTTGCTTGCTTTTAGCACCCCCTAGTGTCCGTTATTAATTCACTGTGATTAAAAGCAAAACGTATCTCCTCGCTGTGCGTTGGTCTTTTTAACACCTTAATCTAACAGCTGAAACATCTCCTCAGCCTTCATTAGTGTCTACAGGAGCGGTTCATCACTAAATCAAACACATCAGCTGTGTTCATGATCTAAAACATGCTGGAAGCAGACTGCAGCTCCAGGCATGTCAGCTCCACTTTACTAAGTCCAGCAGGGACCGGACCGCCACTCTGAAGTAGCAAGTGAGGTATTCTGGCCCCAGAGGGCGGTGGGGGTCTGAGTGACATTCCATTAACCCTGTAAAGGTCATTTTAGCACAAACTGGCTCAAGAACATGATTTAAATATAGGAAAAAGTTGCGTAGTATGCCTTTAAATGATATTTTACAAAATCTCGTTTCTAATTCCTTTTCATAGTTCCTGTTTATGACTCTTCTCTATTTCTGACTTGGAGGAATTTTCTCTTTGATGTCTATTTTTGTAGTTGGTTTCATAGATTAAAGAAATTAAAGAAGATTTTCAACGTGACTAAAGAGCTCACCACTATGACTCAGTAATGATCGGTTCTGGTTCATTTTGGGAATCATTTTTATTCTTAAATAACTTTTATTGTCATTTGAAACCATCTTTTTTATGGGATTGTTCCAAAACGGAACCACGTAGAATTTGTTTACAATCTGGAACTCAAAGCTACGACTTGTCACCTGACTTGAGACCTACCTGCTCTGAGTCAGGACTCGGTTCAGAGCCTCAGAAAGGCACAAGATTCCCTGATGACACTGGGAAAGACGACCCCGCTCTATTTCTGTCAACTGCACAACAAAAACATGTTGCGGCTGCAGTTGTGTTTCTGTTTGTGGCCATATTTCATTCTCAGAGTGACTCATCACGTTTTAAAAACCAGGAAGAATTTTTATTTCTCTTCTACAAAACGTCTGCATGCATAAGTGATGTCATCTTAGCACAGATGATGTGAGATTAGCAGAAAATGAAGAGAACAGATGATTTGCATGTTTTTTTTTAAGAAAAGCGGTTCTGGGATTTCGGTGTTCCATTAACGGAGTCATCTGCTCCACCTGCTTGCTCTAAATGCTGCTTTTAGGGGCTTGTGCGATGAGTGTCTGATGGTTTTTTAGCACAAAATGGATTTAAATCAAGCCCTGATGCACTGAAATACAAAAATGAGACCTAGAATTAAATAGTAGTCATGCCTTGATGATGTTAGGACAAGCTGCCCGTTTCAGCACACACACCAGCATCAAACAAACACCCGGTTGTCCCTCAGGTGTTCTTCCTGAGAAATCAGAGTCAGTTTCGACACAAATTCCCTGTAAATCCCAGTTTTCGAGCCTAATTCTAACGGATCGACTGTGGCAGCTCATCTTCTGGAGACAGCTTTCAGGTAGTTATTAGTTGAATCCGCAAGCAGAAAAAAGCCTTTATATGAACTTTTATTGCTTCGTTTTACCTGTCTGTGGTCGTGTCTCCTAAAACCAGTCGGTTCTGACACTGGATCACCGTTTAGGACAAGAGGAGAGGTGAAACCAGATTTAATGGTGTTTATTTCAGCATCTTAATCTCCCCATCTCTCTCTCTCTTTGAGTTTATTTCTTTCCATCCACCTGCAGTTTCATCACCTCCTCTTGGCGTGCCGTTAGAGCCTCTCCGTTTTATTTAGACCTATATCTTTTTAGCATATGTGCAGTACAGCACAAGTTCAAGCACTCGTGCACTAATTCACCGCGCGGCTTCGTAGAAGTGGCAGCCATAGCAGCTGTGCTATTCCTCTTCTTAAGCAGCACAGAGAAGACATACACACTCTCTTTACAGATCAGGCCTTCATTAATATTCTGTTGTTGTGCACTGTCTGTGTGTAAGTGTGTGTGTGTGTGTTTTTAACTCTGAGCCAATTTGCTGTCTGCTGTGGCAGGGTTGTTTTGTGTTCGCAGCTGTATTTGATAGCGCTACAGCCAGACAGAGGGGGAAAAGAAAGAGGAGAGAGGACCGGAGCCAGTTCTGGTCTTGGCAGCGATGTCGGCGGTAATTTACAGCCTCTTATCGTATATAATGAACACACCCCGTGTGCCCATGGGCACCCTCGGCAGACCTTCGGGGTGTCAAAAGAGGTGATTGGAGGAGAGGGAGGGGGGGGTCGAGAGACGCAGGTGGCGATGCTCGGGGGCACCCTTGGGTTCACTCAGCAGGCTGCAGTTCCACCTCACTGTGCCGGGTCCTCATCTGTGGTGTCCCTGCCATGTGGTCACACCAGAGAGAGAGAGGGAGAAAATGGAGATGCTACGGGGAGGGAGGAAGTAATGGTTGCAGATTTGGAATGAACAGAGAACACATACCCATTACTTTGAAACACCCGTGAGAATGTTGTGACAAAATGAAGCCGACGAGCGCACGGAGCAACGATGGGATTGTGTCTGATTAATCTGAAGCTCTGGTGTGAGTCTTTGGTAAAGGGAGTTGGAGTTGGGCAGTTGCCGTTAGGGATAGACCGATCTATCGGTCGGCTGATTTATCGGACCAATATTTACCAATTTTTCTATATCTGCATCGATGCACCTCTTTAGTAGAGCCGATTCAGAGTCAGGCACATCTGTGGGCAGCCTGGTGCTGCTTGGTCAGTTTTTTCTTGACTCGCGACGGCTAGAAGCTAACCGTTAGCATTAGCAACTCCACCACACAGCAGAACTCCTCCAGGCTTGTGTTGTTTGTGGAGATAAAACATCAACGTTGCAGAGCAAACAGAGTCAGTGGTAGAGTCGTGTTGCTGTTAGCCAATCAGAGGAGAGATGTTCACATATCAGGAAGTAAGACTCCAGATCCTGCCGTCTGAAGCTACTTTCTGCTCCAGCAGAATTCTTCGTGCTGAAACAGAACGACTTACAAGGCATTCATTCCTACTAGAGACTACTGCTCATGTATTAAAAATATGAGTGAAGGACCTCTTTAAAATCTTGTATTTTAGCTCTAATCACCTGCATAATAACCTGGAAGTTTATAAAATTATGCCATATTTGAACCAGTGCTCTGATGATTTAAACCACTCTCAGCAGGACGACTCAGGAGGCAAGAGAGATGTTCTTGAATGTTCTGGATCTTGTTTCTTCTTCCAGAAGACGAGGAAAACATCTGTAGTTGGTATCATCTCAGCAGCAGTAGTACCTTCACCACAGTCGTGTACTCGGGGAGCTACATTTGTCTGCACCCTTACAAGCACAGTTCACAGTGATTGTGGTGCAGAAATGCTCCCTTTGCTTATGCTGTTGTGCTGTTGTCCCTGTGCACATTCAGTTTTCATGTTTTGTACGTGCATGGTTTCAGTTTTATATGCATACCCTTGCATGCATGATTGCACATGTAATCCTGAAAAGAGCCAGAGAGCTCACAACACTCAACTACCTGGGTTTAGACAAACACTCAGCACTATTCTAGAAACATGAATAGCTGGTAATGTTCCATTTTGAAGTGTAATCCCATTACTAATTTTGTATTGAACTGGGCCAGGTTGTTATAAGATTTTAAAGTGTGTTTCTGAGTAAAAGGTATAAATAGTAAACAGTATCTTACTTGTTATGGTAGGAAATACTTCAAGAATAAATTGAAAGCAGGTGAAATTGATAATTACTTTCAAACACCCTTAAAGTAATTTGTTTTCGTAATGTCCTCTTTAAAGGTGTGGAACACTGAAAAAACATTTTTTAATTATTATCCTAATGGGTCACTCTGAGTTTTTCCTGCAGGCTGAACATGAAAATAGTCTCCTCCACCTATCTCCTGCATTAGCTTCTGATAGAAAACAGACTCTAGGTGAAACTCTAGGATTAGAAAATCCTGACAGATCTACGTCACACTGTCACTGAACATTCATGGACTCACCCATCTTGACTCACGACGGGGAAGATTGTTGTTGGTTTAGCGTCCAGGAAACAGCAGAGAACGTCTGGGCTAGTAGAAGCTAACCGTTAGCATTAGCAACTCCACCACACAGCAGAACTCCTCCAGGCTTGTGTTATTAGTGGAGATAAAACATCAACGTTGCAGAGCAAACAGTCAGTGGTAGAGTCGTGTTGCTGTTAGCCAATCAGAGGAGAGATGTCAGATGATCAGCTCTGATCTGGTAATCTGCTAGTTCCTGAAACCGATGCTCCGGAGCTACGGAGTACGACATTCATTCCTACTAGAGACCACTGCAAATGTGTTGATTAAATGAGTGTCCCACGTCTTTAAATACATCAGAATGGCTTTTATGGGGTTAAATAGACTGGAATAAGTAGTTATTTCTAGAGAATTATTAGGGTTCTTGGTGTTTGAGTTTTGAGCCAAGCCAGGCAAGTATATTTAGTCCGGGACAATTTTAGGCAAAAGAGGCATCTATATGAATGTGTGTGGCAAAGGTTTCCCATAGAAATGGCTGAATGATGCCACCTATCTGTGGCTGACTTGGGTGTATTGCCAGTGTGCACCAACCTTGGTATTAAATTGAGAAATACAGGAGAATCTTTTTTTCCTTACCTACAGACGTTAGCGTAGCAACAGGACATTAAACATAAATAACCCTCCATAGGCCTCCTCTGTGCATTAGCATCCCATCCGCTGCTGTGATAGGAGGCCCTAATTAAAGGCAGGTGAATCTGAACTCAATTATTATTCCTGCAGCATCGTGCAAGCCCACCAAGCTCTGTGATGGATTGTGATCTCTGCTGTGGTTGAGACGCTAGAAAGAGCACAATGTCTTACAGCGGGAGCGACTGATAACTTCATGCAGACAAATAAAGACTGTCACTTTTATTGATTTTTTTTTTTACCCAGTCCCCCCGCCCCCCACTGCCACCACCATATACACCCACACCTCCTGCACAATCCCCGTCTAGGTTTTATTTCCCATCGAGTCTCTTTAATGTGAATTCGTCCAACATCATCCCTCGGAAAACGCTTTCCATCATAAAAGCGTAACAAAGCCATGATGTGATCAGAGTCAACAAGAGGGGAATGCATTTCACATTCCACTTTGACTCCCCTTCTTTTCCTCGCCCCCTAAATAAACCAACAACACGCATGCATACTGTATGTACTTACATAAAATTATAAATAAAATATGTGGACAGAAGAGAAATCGTCTTTTAACAGCGGAGCCGTGGCAGCGGCACATAATGAGAAATGCAATTTATTCCCTGGCACGTTGCTGCTTGGACAGGCAGATAATGAAAGGCATAGGTCATTGATGGTGACTTAAACCTGCAGCAGTGCGGTGAAATACATAATAAATATCCACCACCTTACTTGGATGGAGAGTGTAACACGCAGGGGAGCAAATGACGCAAGGAGCGTCTCCTCATCCAGCACAATTAGTCTTCGGCCTGCTGGTGAGAGGCTCCCTGCAAATCATAATATCCCTGATCGTTGACATCTGAATATCCATTACAGCTGCCCGGTAGGGACCTGTGCTGCTGCAGCCTGTGGCGCTGAATGCAATGCCCTTTATGATTTTCATTTGCAGAAGGCACACATACTGTACATCCACAGCAAGCTGTCTGAAATGAGTCTGGTGTGTCATTATGCACCATAAATAAAAAAGTAAAAGCTTCACATTTGCACAGCATGACGCTTCAGACAGGTGAGCATAAATGGGAACTGAAATTAAAGGTTTCTGACTGTCAATGTATTGAATATTTCAACATTTCTGCTTTTAAATCTAATTATATGTGCCATCATACAGATTTTAAAGGTGTGGATCACTGAAAAAACATTTTTTAATGATTATTTCTGATTCTAACGGGTCACTTTGAGTTTTTCATGCAGGCTGAACATGAAAATAGTCTCCTCCACCTATCTCCTGCATTAGCTTCTGATAGAAAACACGGTGAAATTCTAGGATTAGAAAATCCTGACAGATCTACGTCACACTGTCACTTAACATTCATGGACTCACCCATCTTGACTCACGACGGGGAAGGCTGTTGTTGGTTTAGCGTCCAGGAAACAGCAGAGAACGTCTGGGCTAGTAGAAGCTAACCATTAGCATTAGCAACCATTAGCAACATAAGACATTAATGTTGCAGAGCAAACAGAGTCAGTGGTAGAGTTGCATTGCTGTTAGCCAATCAGAGGCGAGATTAGGTTACCGTTTTTTTTTTACATCGGCGTCGACCGATATTTGTCCTGATTAAAGCCAATTTTAAGTCAGGCGCATCTCCGTGCAGCCCGGTGCTGTTGCAGAGTTACTTTAAACGTATTTTTACGTTCACAACATCTGCATAATAAATAGTCTAAATTTACTTTATATAGATATCTGACATTAACACTGAGGAGTGCACAAAGTTAAGATTTAACAGTTAGTTAATTTCAGAGTTCAAAAACTGATTCAGCGTTACAAATTTTGTGCATCAACTGATGTTATTAGTGACATTTTAGCATGAAAATAAGGTGGAAAACATAATTTCTCCTCCTATCGGCATTGGTATCAGCAATAGAAAAATGATAGATATCGGTCGACCTATAGGTGAGATGTCCAAATATCAGGAAGTAAGACTCTAAATCCTGCCGTCTGAAGCTCTCCTCTGATGTGGCTCACTTCTAGTTCCTGAAACTGGTGCACTAGGGCTTTTTTTCCCCAGAGTACGACTTACAAGGCATTCATTCCTACTAGAGACCACTGCCAATGTGTTGATTAAATGAGCGAACTACACCTTTAACAGCTGTTTATCTTTTTCCAAGTGAGCCATTTTGAAATTAATTTACAATAAAAATCGGATCCAAATAAGCTGTATGCAAAATATATCCCTATATTTCCCTTCATTTGCATCATAGCAGATATATTAAATACAAATAAATCTTTTTTTTTTTTTAATTTGTTAAATCAAGAAAATTCTGGGTTGCAAAACGTACCTAATTACTCTAGATTTAAAACGTTTTGGGGGCATTTGCGTGGTCATATATCTCATGGCTGCTGAATAACAGCCTACAATCTTTTAAGCTTCGGCACGAAACACAACAGTTTAGGTGATTTTCAAAAAAGGACAAAAGAAAGGTTGGTATTAAAATTGGTGCCTATTAGAACACAATGCCTCATGTTTCATTGTCCAGATGATCCAGCCTTTTATTTGGTATCACATCAGTTCAAAGTAATTGTTCATCTTTGTCACCATGACCCAAAAATAGCTTCATTTAGCATAACAATGACTCCTGTTTCTCTTTCTGTCTTTCCTCTTGGCTGGCAGCTTTGGCCTTGAGTTGGTTTTTCATCAAGTTCCCGTTCTGCACAACAGCAGTTTTAGTAAATTTTTTTTTGTTTTTTCTCTATTCACTTTTTCAGCAGGGGACCATCCATTCGAGTGTGAATTCTGCGGGAGCTGCTTCCGAGACGAGAGCACTCTGAAGGGCCACAAACGCATCCACACTGGGGAGAAGCCCTATGAATGTAACGGCTGCGGAAAGAAGTTCAGCCTCAAGCACCAGCTGGAAACCCACTATCGTGTGCACACAGGTGCTGCAACCAGAATAAGTCTGCTTTCTTTGGTTTTAGGTGCATCAGCATGCTA
This sequence comes from Aphyosemion australe, assembly GCA_006937985.1. NCBI lineage: Eukaryota > Metazoa > Chordata > Actinopteri > Cyprinodontiformes > Nothobranchiidae > Aphyosemion > Aphyosemion australe. The sequence continues at coordinate 2,091,936 of SSNS01000029.1, read as the reverse complement.
AGCAAACATAGATGAGATTCTAATGATGCAAAAAATAGGCGCATCATCCACAAACATTCTAGCCAATGGCATGTCTACGTATGCATGTCTATGCTCGGAATGGCCCAGTAGAGTTGCTGAGTACAACTTTTGATTAACTCACGCTGATTGGTTGTAGCTCAGTAGGAAATGACATCAGCAGACATCGCCCAAAACACCCGACATTAGTAAAATTAGAAGAGTTGCTGGTGAATCAAAATGGAAGCAAAAGCAAATGAGCACCATTTGCGCTGCTTTAAAATCGCCGTTATTAAACTCCCAACACCGAACATTACAGCGGAATTCCCCCCACGATGACATATTTCTTTGTTTTCTCATAAAGCATCGTAAAAACGGCACTACTTCTGGTCATTGAACGCCACATTTTACATCACACAGCAGCTTTCTCAGTCCTTAGAATGGATTCAATTCTGACAGATCGACAGAATAAAACTTTTAATGTAATTGTTGGTATGGAGACGCAACAGCTGAGAGGACAGAGCCATCATATCGCCCAGTCATCATCCCCCTCTCAGAAATTACCCTGAAGTTTCAAAAATGGAAACACGTCTAAACACTTGACAGTAAATGGTTTGGGAAGCTACTCAAGAAAACAGGATCATTTTGATCGTTTTGATTACAGAATTAAATAAAGCCTATTTATTAACGGGCATTATACATCTAGGGAATGGAAACTACTTAAATAAGCATTTGTAGCATAAGCGTGGAGTTGCAGTTCCAGAAATATGTTAAAAAATTCCTGGTGCATGGGGGAAAAAATCTATTTCATCCCAGCTTGTTTGGGTATCATGGACACTTTTAAATTGTAGCACTAATATAAAATTCGGCACCTGTCAAAGGACTCATTGCAAGGCACGGGGCAGATGAATATCAGCGTTACTGTGATACAGTAGCTGAAAGTCTCAGAAGACTTTGTATTGATCCCAGTATATTTAGAGCCCCATAAAGATGTTGACACGGTGATGGGCTAGGTGCCCTGGAGAATGAGTTCATGCTGCAAACTCGATTGAGTGAGTATAGTCTGCCACGAGCGCTCACCAGGGTGGCACACAGCCAAGGGTTTCTACCCTCTCGCCATCTATTTTTTGTCTCAAACACACACTCGTAGGACACCCTTCCATCTCCCATTCAATAAACCAGCTGTTAAGCCACACTATCAAGGCAGCCTGTCCAATAATTGGCTCCCCTCCGTCCACCCTTTCTTCCTTTTGTATGGGGGAGGGGGGCTTTGCGTTAAGCCGGAGAGCAACAGCAGATAACAAGAGCAAGTGACAAGCTCACAGTCAAAGGCCACCTCACACAAAAGGAGCTGCTTGATGAATCATCGACATCGGCAGCCTAACCCCCACCCACCCCACGCTTCTCCACACAACCCAAATGCCAATGTCTGATCAATACCGAGGCCCCATTTGCAATTCATTATTAGCTGGTTATTTGAGGGGACTTTGTTTACAGTCTGCTTATCAATGTGAGCGTCATGCACAAGTCCACGCTGAGATGAATTACAACGCGGCCTTCATGCTTACTGGCTGAACAGCTCCATAACCGACCCCGACCAGAGGTCAGCCCAACCAGAGCGAGGCACGGCGTTGGCCGTGTTGTTGACGCACACGTGTGAGGATTCAGCTGAAAGGTGACAGCCAGCGCTGGGCCAGATCACTTCCGACAGCTCATTTCAAATGCCATTGGGAAAGGTCAGCATTTACATGTCTAATTTGAGTCTGTCGGCTCGAGCGCTGGCGGATTATTCCCAGCCATCACTCAAATCATTAGCACATTTAGGATGACCGCTGAAGCCAAATTGAAATGTGGCCGTTAAATATAACGGCCCCCACAGCACGAAGGCGGCGTCATACTTTGATTTATACCACCTTCAGGAGTTTGAAGTGGCAGGAGCTGTGTTGTGTTTCAGGTTAGGTGGCTGATGTACAGTTTTCTTTCATATTTAAAGCTGGATATTTAATCTTGAAGTTCATTTACGTCAATTCAGTCTAATGAATGATAATTGCAGAATCCATGGTAAATGGTGTCATTTTGGCATTTTTGGCTATATCTTATTGATCTGGGTTACCTCGAGGCACCACAACAGACATAGTAGATCACAAATTTGGGCATATCTTAGGTAGAGACCAATCAGTGGAACCTGGACTAAATTTTATTGCCTTTTCTCTCAGGGAGAACCATATCGGAAGGCAAGAATTTAGTCGGAGACAAAAGTTTGACCCTAACAAATGGGATTTTTTTTTTCTTTTGTCAGTCAAGTTGCATCGTTTCATTGGCTTTTCTCAATCAATGGTAGCAAGACCAAATTCTTGCTTTGCAAAGTTTGGTCTAGGCACGCTTCATTGGAACCCTCGCTGCCTGATCCGCTGCTGTGGCTGTCCAATCACAGCTCGCTATAGTTTTGGTTGGGCCAATCACAGAGCGGGAGTAGCCAAAGACGTCAGAGCTGCGAACGCAAACAACATGGTGGCAGCTCAGGAAGCACATTCTTTTGAAACGGCTTTGTCATCAACATTGGATTATTTAGACTCCAACGTGCGTAAGTCTGTCTGATATACTTAGCGGCTTCTTATTTTTATCAAAGTAGTGCAATGTCCCAGTACACCTGATATTCACATGTTTTTCATACAAAAACGACAGAAATCATTGATGTCAGACGCCATTGCTGCCTCCCTCTTTTCCGTCGCTGTGATTGCGTCATGTTGTTCGTCACTCTGATTGGTCCTAGCGCTATCCAATTGCGTGCTGACATTTTGAAAGACAACCGTAGATCCCGCCCCACGACTGAGAGCCGTCAATGGTTCGTAGCCAGACTGTATATTCACATATATAGGATGGCTTGCCAGTAGGGGTGTAACAATATCCAAATCTCACGATACGATATTGTCACGATGTGAACCTCACGATACGATATTTATTGCGATATTGTGTGGAGGCTCACGATATTGTGGCTAATACGACTCACAACATAAAATACTTTGGTATCCTCCATGCTGCATTCACCGCTGTAGCCTCTATCCTCCAGGTTTGTTTTTCTTTCCCATTGACAAACTGGCTGATGACACAGAAGCAAAGGATCATGGTCTATGTAGTTTACTTTGCTATGCTCTGGTGGACTGAAAAGTGTTATTTTTACCTCAAGACGTACTGTACGATATCATGACAAGACCACGACGATATTGTGACCATTTTACTACGATGATATCGCGATATTGCCAATATTGTTACAGCCCTACTTGCCAGGCTAAATCAACGGTTGTTTTGGGGCAACTTTACATCTTGGTCAGGGGAAGATAGGTTATGACTAAATGGACGCCATTTTCTTATGTGGCCTGGTGAAGTCAGTAAAGACTAATAAGGACACCTTTGGTTTGTTTTGTCTAGTTTATCACTTTCACGATGCTTTTTATTGATACAAGAAGCTCTAAAGTCGTCAAAGCTAATTACAGATCTAATCCAAATGTAGAAAATACTTCAGCTAATCTGTGTGATACATCTGTCAAAGCAAAATGTTAAACGTTTTTGCTTTTATGGACTATATTTCAAGGAGGTATGGTCAAAGCTGCAGGTCATTCATTACTATGTTGTATAACGACTTTTTGTGCAAACTATGATTAACACCATTGTCTTCATCCCCCTTCCCCTCGTTTTTAGGTGAGAAGCCATTTGAGTGCAAGCTGTGCCACCAGCGATCCAGGGACTACTCTGCCATGATCAAGCACCTGCGCACCCACAATGGCGCCTCGCCCTACCAATGCACCATCTGCCTGGAATACTGCCCCAGCCTGTCAGCCATGCAGAAGCACATGAAAGGTCACAAGCCAGAAGACATCCCCCCTGACTGGCGCATAGAGAAGACCTACCTGTACCTCTGCTACGTCTGAGATGGGGGAAACGATTGAAGAGGGAGGGGAGTGAGAGGAATGTAACGGAGGGGATAGGAGGCACTGGTCTTGAAGATTGAGGAATGTCAACGATAAGACACTCGAAAGCAAGAGAGTTTGTTTTCTCTTTTCTTTTTTTTTAATGCAAAGGTGACGATGAGCAGCTGGGTAAAAGGGCAGGAGTGGCGAGGCGAAGAGGAAGACTTGGAGAGATTCTCCACCATTGTTCGGATTCATCGGGTCATTCACTACATCTGCAATTATGTTCTTATTTCAGGTCATTTCGTGCAGCGCCGTAAAGCGAGCGTGCTGCAGGGAACTGGCTCTTCAGATGTTGTTGGTGAGAAAACGGATTCTCAGGGACTATCTGGTCTGCACCTCATGAATCAAATCCTTCCTTTAACTGTCTTTGTTATAAAATCGTTCACTTTGGGGTCTTTCTTCTCGAACATCACGGACCTTCTGATGACCACCGACCAAAAAGGTTTCTGGGTGTTCCAAAACGACACATTGAATGACAAGGCATTGTAATTTGTCTCTTCAATGTCAACCATGTTTGTTTTGTCACTTCTTTAATACCCAGTTTAATATCTGTTGGTCTACATGTTCTATTCTAAAAGATGTGAGAAGCAGCTGGAGATAGTCCCTGAGAATCATCTAGAGCCTGTGGGCTTATGCAGTAGATGAAGCAGTCAAACGGGACACGTGAAAGAGTATTAAAATGCTGCAAACCAAGCACCCCTTTGGTTCTGAGCAGGGAAGATGCTAGCGCTGCTTTTCATTGGAAGTCTCCCCAGTTTCCTTCAGCAGTTTTCCTGGTGTTGTACGTCTTTCGGGCGAGGACTGGAGAAAGTTGAGTCACCACTGGCCACGTACGGTTCTCCACAGAGAACCAAAGGCTAACTTCTGTCACTTTTTCTCTTTTTTTTTGGTCATATATTATTTTTTTGCTCTGCATCGTAGTTTATCAAGGCTTGATCGCACAGGTAAAACAAACTACGACAACAGTCTCTGTTTGATGTCAGCAAAGGTATATAAACCCTTCATAGAACTATAACTCTCTCTAACGGTATCGCACAATAAACTCACCTATTCAGCAATAGATACCTGGACCGCTTTTATCCACGCGCATTTATCCAGATGGCTATCCGTATCTCACACTAACGTACATAAACTGACTCCTGAACAGTAACACTTTGACTGCAGTATCCATTCACCACAGTAGAGGAGGTTGCTGTCTGTGAATCCTGTGACTTGGACTTGGAAGTTTGAGACCCTAACAACATGAAACCATGCATAAAGGGTGGAATGTATCAGGCTAATGCTGTCATCTTATTCAACATCAGAAACCTCCAACTCCTAAATTTAACCCTTTTTAACGTTGGTCATGCAACAAGAAGAGTGTTCAGATCTTTGAAAGTATTTATTTTATGAACAAATAATAAGTTAGTGGTTGCTAATGTCTCTCTGGTTGACCTCAAATTAGAAAAACAGGTTAGTTCTGACTGGATTAGCAAGCTAATGACTAGTTACTTTGAGGCCAGTTATAAATTCTAATCTGAAAAAAAAAACTATATTGTTTCATGCAAATGCTATTATACATGCAGTTAAACCACTTTGAAACATATACGAGGTTATTATGGCAAAAATATTTAAAAATTCCAACCAGCAGCGCTCCAAATAGCTTTCTGCAGATTTCTTTGTAAATAACCATGTACGGAGAACATTAATGAAAGGATTTGTAGAATATTTTTACATTGACAACTCAGACATTTTTTAGATTTTTATTTTTTTAAGGATAAATCTGTTTTGGAACTGGCTTCACTAGCTGTTAGCTTATCAATCCACTCAGAACTACACTGCAATAACTAATTTCTAAGAAAAAAAGCCTAATTTCTAGACATTTTATCTTATTTTTAGTCTAAAAAGAAAATAAATTCTTCTCTAGAAAAATAGTACTACTTAAAATAAGGCACATATTCTTAAATATGATCCACATTTTAATTTTTTTTTGAGTAAAACTAATCTGCCAATGTGGTAAGCAAAAGTTGCTTGGCTAATAAACCTAAAATTGTATTCTTTTTTTTAATTTTTTGCTAGTTTTTAGATTTCTTGCCAAACAACTTTTGCTTACCCCATTGGCAGATTAATTTGACTCAAAACAAGAAAATCTGGACCATATTTAAGAATATTTACCCTATTTTAAGTAGTGCTGTTTTTCTATTTTCTTTTTAGAAAAAAAATTAAATAAAATGTCTAAAAATTTTGACTTTTTTTTTTTACTTAGAAATAATTTTTTGCAGTGTAGTTTCTGTTTCTGCAAACCGAGGCTGTTCAGAGAGCTAAATAGCAATTTTGTTTTCATAAACTTTCCACCGGTTGCCTCTAAAGATTTGAAATTATTGCATAATTTTTCTTTTTCCACACATTAAATAATCTTCATTCACTTGAATTCGTAAAAGAAAATGCTACTTGTTAGCGTTATCTGCAGTGTGGACATCACTGCTTCTAGGGTTAAAAAAAGAGTTGGAAGGTTTTGGGGTATTTTTGTGATAAAGCATTCAACCTGCAGGGCATGTAGAGTCAAAAACATGACAGCATCACATCTGAATGTCTAGTAGACCTAAAGGGAAGCCGTGGTTTGGATGAAACAGCTAAAGAGGCGACCTGTTAGACAGCAGAAGAAACCAACTCTGTGGTTTTGTTTGTGCGCTTTTGTCTCTCTTTATTATTGACTTTGAGTTTGATCTCAACACATCGTACTTGAATTACCTCTTTTTGTGACCTCATGTTCTTTGCTTATTTTAATTCCCCCTCATGTTTGTTTTTTTGTTTGTTTTCGTTCCCGAGTCAGAAGATGCTTTGCAAATGTGACGAGGCGGAGCGAGCGCAGAAAATTTAAGTGCCACAGAGAAGAGATTTGTTTTTTTGTGTTTTTCTTTGTGCGTATTTGTTACCAAACTTGGTATTATTAACCCTGTTTGTTAAAGAGCCGGAAGGTTTGGTCATTTAAGAGAAAAAAAAGCTACCTCTAAGTTGTGTTTTGGGCAAAAACACATTTTTTGTGAGTGTGTGTTTGTGTTTTGCATTATTTGTCGATGCTACTTCATCTCATGCTTTTTTAAGTTGTGTTTTTCAGAAACGTGTATATAAAAGGGTAATAGATTAAAAAGAATAGAGGTGGGCAAGATGAGAAAAGCATCAGAATGGACGTTTATTCTTCTCTATAGTCTCCCCTTGCACCTCCTATGACAGAAGAGCAGAGAGGGAGGGGAAAAAGCAATTTTGAAGCCTTAAGTGACGAAGAAGAGGGGCGTGGCAGATGAGACACAGTACTTTTTGCTTTTTAAGAGCGTTTAAAAACAAGAACATAAACTTGAAAATATGTGAATAGAGTTGTAGTTTTTTAATGTGAAAAAAAAATGAAAACACACAAAAGAGAAGGTTCACCGAGAACGCTGCACCGCACAGAACAGGCCGTATTTGCAGCGATGCAGAGCGTTGGACAATTGGAGCTGCAAATAAAAGATAAATAAAAAAACCAGAAGGTTAAAAATAGATTCTCTCAGCAGACAAACGTGTATTCCTGAACAAGAGCCAGCAGAGGCAATTTGATATATAAGAATTGTGATATTTTTGTACCGTCAGTCCTTTTTCCATTTGTGGAGGGTTAAAGCAGGGCACAAATATTTGTATTTCTTTTTTTATGATTTTATTTTTGTTTTTTCCTCTCTGGGTGTGAATCATTTTAATGCCTTGCTCCTCTTTGATATCGTTGGACAAAAAGAAAACGAGAAAAAAAAAATAGTGTGTGAACATATTGTAATAATACGTGTTGCTTTCTGGATGTCGATGGCGTCGTAGGTGACGGACTAAATCTACCCACCGTAAAATTTACAAAGTGTGTGTCGAAGTTTAAAAAAAAGGGGTGATACAAAAAAAAATTTTTTAAAAAGAAGCGGAACGGTGGCGAGACGCTGCCAAACCGACCAATTAGTACTTGTCATTCAGTTTTTTTCAATCAAACTTGACTGTCGACATTTTTTATTTTGTTTTTGTACTTGAAAAAAAAAAGAAGAAGGGATGGCACGTCCCGCGGTGTCTTGCCATTTTATTCTCCAACACTGTGAGCTGAGGGGGGGGCTTAGTCCCGCCTCGGATAAAATCCACCCACTCTGATAAACCCAGTCACGGTTCAGTCCGAACGCCACAATGCAAGACCTGTGCAGTCACATTATTCTCATCATCGTCCTCTGAATGTTTTCTACTTTTTTGTGCGGGTGGAAAAGTAAAATGAGTGTGTGTGTGTGTGTGTGTGTGTGTTTCAGTGGAAAAATGCACTAATCAGATCAGATTCAAAATAAAATTATATTCTATGCCAATTTTTTGTTTTCTGTTTAAAAAAGAAATATATATAAAGACATTGGCATCGATATAGTTCTTCCCTGAGTGTTCCTCCGATGTTTCCGTATCTTTGTGCCTAAAAATGGAAATTGTTCAACAAAAAATATCCATCTATATCTGCTTACTTTCTGTATTTCCAGAAGAAAATAAAAGTGTTGTCTCCAGCACCCTAGGGATGTCATGAAACTCCAGTTATACGGCTTTGTTTTTGTTTTTATATCACTGCAGTACTTTGGTTCGCCGTGCTATTGAAATAGCATCTGCATCCATTTGTTTTGCTGCGTTTAAAAGCGTTTGTGGAGCAGCATAAAAATATTTTTTGAGGTAAATTCCTCCTTGAATGCATAAAAAAAGGTTTGTGGGGATTTTGTACTTTTCTTTTTGAGCTAGATGCGCCCGCGCCTGTTTTGTCAGCAACAGGTTTGCTGATGATGTGATTTTGTTTTGTTGAATCGGGGATGCTGAATTCGTCGGAGAGGAATCATGACATCCCTGGAGCTGGCACTATGTGTTTTGGTGTGGTGTTTCTAGAACAAAGTAGCCATTTCATGCAGTGTCGCCATGCATGTGCCATCAAGGTCTAGACTAAAACTGTTTGAGTAACAAAGCACCAAGACGTTGTATTTTTTTATATTAGCACTGAGGACCAATCGCCCTGTCGGACCAAGCGTAACAAAGCTTCTCTCTGTCCTTTCCTGGCTTGTCTGTGCTACTTTTCTCCTCCATTGTCGTGACAGCACAAGTGCCAGTCATATTGCTCTGTATTAAAAAAATAGTGTTTTTATTATGATTTGAATTCTTTTAGTTTTTGTCTACCTCAGCACCTAATCTTAGCCTAATCTTAGAAGGTGCCCAATTCTTGTTTTTTATTTTATTTTTTGTTGGTTTGTTCTCTTATTGTCGTCAGTTGTAAAAATATAAAAAAAATAAAAGAGAAAAATGTTTTTGAAATTTGCATTAGAGCTTTGCAAAGGTCCTTTGTCTTTTCCAGCGACAATGTGCTTTCTCCTTTTGTTTTGTTTTTCCTGTGGCGGTATGTTTCCTGTTGAACCGTGGCACCAATCTATAGCCACCGTCTGTTGATATAGAGGTTGTTCTGTTTTTTTTTTCTGTTTGTTTCTTTCCATGTAGAATCAGACACATCTTTGTAACATTTCAGTGTTCTCTGATGGAGTGTGAAAAAAAAATAAAAAGGAAAATTTAAAAGATTTAATGCTGCAGGTTCTCCATGTTGTCAATAAAGTCAATGTTGTGCCTTTGATAGTGAAGATATAAAAAAATAATAAGTTGTTTTTTTCCCAAATCCTACTAACAGTAGATTGTTTATTGTAGTGGATTTTTTTTTTTTGTATTTTTATTTATGGGTCTCATAATAAAAATCAAATTATGATGTTCAGTTGTATACTTTCAATCTGCAGTTAGAAAAAAAATAAAAGATGGACGTCATGTTGTCTCCTAACGTTGTTTTTGGCTCACTGCTTGAATCCAAAAACACAGAAAATAAACAGTTTTGTCAGGTTTGCAACACTAAAACTGCTTCAGTGGCTTCAGAATTTCACACAATATGTAGTTTTATACAAAAAAATCAGATTTTTGTCTTTAATCCTTTTAAAAATCGACACTAAAGTTAACATGCACTCTCATTATTTATGCACAGCCTTTTCTTGTCTATTTCTTATTTTTAAAGACGTTTGCCCAACTCAATTTAAAATGTTACCAAATTTGTTGGAAATGTGACCCAAAGCTACCAAAAACAGAAAAATACCAACTTGACGCAGCGTTGAATGAAAAACATAAATTAGTGATGGTTTATTGGTGAAACAATCAGATTTCAGAGGTGTCCACCCCCACCCACACCCTACACACACATACACATAATTACAGCTGTGTGTATGTGTGTGTAGGTTTTATGTTTTACATTTTATTTTTTATTTTTGTTGAGCTTGACACGTATTGTCATGAATTGGTGTGTAGAGCACGTACGACACGTATCTTAAAAATAAGAATAATTAAGTGATCAATAAAAAGCATTCAGTCAGGTTCTTTTATTTTAAATCGTTGGTTTAAACAAACCAGATTTTTTTTCCCAGTTAAAATCTGAAAAAGAAAAAAACAGGGAGAAAATACAAAGTTGCTTTTTGGATTTTTTCTTATCAAAATGAATGTACAAAGCATTTAGCTTTAATCTCCAGTGTGTAAATAAGCTCCAAAGTTATTAAAAAATAATCATAAATAAAAAAATCATTCCATGAATGGACTGGTGACACTATTATTATTTCACATTCTGGCCCCATGCAGTTCATAAAGTGAATAACATAAAATTGATATTTAAATGTAATAAATATGCACTTTATTTTTATTACTGTGAAATAATAATATAATGTATTTTTCAAAACAAAATGCCCTATGGTAAAATAAAACGTATTTAATTCAGGCTTTTATTTTTGTTTTTTCTTTGCAGACCAAAACCAAATGACTGATCTGTGGATCCTGTTTCTGAAATAAAAATCATATTTATGGTATGAATAGCCAAACTTCCCTGAAGATTTTATCTTACAGTTATATTATTAATTATATTATTCTAGATTTCTGGATCATTTCTGTATAACGAGAACGCAGTGACATCATCAAACCTCAAAAAAACTGTGGTCCATTTGTCCTTTCTAGGCTTCTGTAGCAAAATGAGGAAGTCCTGGTTATTGGATAAGGGTTTGTTCCAGATGAAAACAAATTCCTGATTAACGAATCATGTTTCAGCCTCTAGAATCTTCTAAATATTTCACACCTTCATGTTAGAGGTCTTCTCTCCAGCCCAGCGTGGAATCTTTAGATGTTCTCTAGCAGCAAACATGAACATAAAACATGGACGTATAATAAACTGTAGTGACACTCAGAGGCGCTTCTCTATGGGGTCAAAATGGGCTCAGCTCCATGTAAACTCGAAAAAATAAATTGTAAATTCAAATAAAAATTGAAACTCGAAAAAAGAAATTGTAAATTCAAACCAAAAAACTAGAAACTTGAAAAAATAAATTGTAAATAAAAACAGTAAATAAAAAAATAAATATAACTTTGAACCTAAAACTGCAACCAAAAAACAAATTTCATTAAGGAAAACTAAATGAAACAAAAGTTGTGGCCGAGTTTACGTTTCCAATACTTTCTTTTCATTTAGGAAGCTGAGCCTGATTTGACATGGGGGGGCGGGCTTTGGGCTCATTGGCTGCATGGGAAATGAATGACAGCTGGATGAATGTGCTTAGGTTTGACGTCATTTCCGCCCAGGTCGTGTTTCTGTTGTTAGCAGTAGCACCATGGTTAGCACATCCACATTGCGCAATGGTGAGCCTACCTGCGTTGGGCAGACCACGTTCATCTGCAGTAAGTTAATTTTTTCTGTTCATTTACCGTTTATGCAGTTCAAAGTTTTGTTTTTGTCTGAGTTATTCAATGTGATTGAGCAGCGTGTGCTTCTTGTTAGCGGCTAGCAAGGTTAGCCTTAGCTAAATTCTGAATTACATAGTATCTTTGTCAGATCACATCCATTTGTATTTAGCTAATTTTAACTTGAAAGTGAATGTGTGCGGATTCTCACAGATCTCAGTAACATGGAAGGTAGCCTAACCACCAAGCATGAAGCATGTGCATCATTTTACACACAAGATTAATGCTAAGTTACATCTAATAACTGATAATATGTCTCCAATCCTGGTCCACGAGATCTGCTGTCCAGCATGTTTCAGTTTCTAATTCCTGCACACCTGATTTTAAAAACCAGAAGGTCTGCAGAGCTTAAAGACCACTAATTCAACCACTGACTCAGTTCTGTAGGAGCATGTAAACTTGGGTTTAATAAATTAGCAATAATATTGGATGAGACCTGCTTTACATTCTGTATTTTTGTTGTTTTCAGGAAATGTTGGAGAAGCAAGTTATGGGAAGATTTCTACTAAGAGTTCAAGAGGCAGGTCACCACCGGACCACACTGGTGCTGTTCACAGCACGTGGATGTGGAGGAGGAAGTTTCACAATCAGCGGTTTGTATGTGAATACCCAATGTAATATGCTCGCTCTTATTTCAGTTTCTGTCAGTGAGCCCAAGGGCAGCTGGAACTACAATGTAATTCATGGCCAGCAGTGTGTGAAAGTGTGTGGATTGATAAATAAGTCACTGTGGTGTAAAGTGCTTTGGAGTCCTCTGAAAGTCGCTGTTCAAGTGCAGGTCATTTATCATTTATGTGGAGGTGTACACAAAGTAAACAGAGTAACGCATTTATATATATATATATACACTGCTCACAAAAATTAAAGGAACACTTTAAAGAAACACATTAGATACATCAGATCTCAATATGAAGTTGGATATCTATACAAATAACGACAGGGCAATGTCTTAGAAACAAAAGGATGCCAAGTCTTTTAATGGAAATAAAAGTTTTCAGCCTACAGAGGGCTCAATTGTGTAGACACCCTAAAATCAGAGTGAAATGAAGATGTGGCAGGCTAGTCCATTATTTCAAAAACTTCATTTCTGCAACTCAAAATGCTTTTCAGTATCTTGTGTGGCCCCCACGAGCTTGTGTGCATGCTTGACAACGTCGGGGCATGCTCCTAATGAGACAACGGATGGTGTCTTGTGGCATTTCCTCCCAGATCTGTGTGAGGGCATCCCTGAGCTCTTGTACAGTCTGAGGAGCAACCTGGCACCGCCTAATGGACCCAAACATAATGTCCCACAGATGTTCTATTGGGTTTAAGTCAGGGGATCGTGAAGGCCATTCAATTGTTTCAATTCCTTCATCCTCCAGGTATTGCCTGCATACTCTTGCCACATGAGGCCGGGCATTGTCGTGCATTTATATGCGGACGACACCATTTTATATGCATGCAAGTCTTCTTTGAATGCAGCTTTGTCCTCCTTGCAGCACAACTTTAATTGTCTTCAACATGCCTTCTCCAACCTTCAACTTCATGTAAACACAAGTAAAACAAAGTTCATGATCTTCAACCGTAACTTACTGCAATCAACTTGCCACTCTAGTATTGTTTCCCTGGTTGGTACAGAACTACAACTTGTCAGTTCCTATAAGTATCTGGGTATCTGGCTTGACAGCACACTTTCATTTGACATTCACATTAATTCATTACTCTCTAAAGTCAAGTCAAGGATTGGGTTTCTATACCGCAACAGGTCATCCTTTACTCATTCTGCAAAGCAAACCTTGGTCAAAATGGCAATCCTTCCCATCTTAGATTACGGTGACATCATTTATAGGACTGCTTCCAAAAACCTACTTCATAAACTCAATGTCATTTATCACTCAGCAATCCGTTTCGTCACTGGTGCCCCTTTCACTACTCATCACTGTGATCTGTACTCACTCGTTAACTGGCCATCACTCCATTCCCGCAGGTTGTTACATTGGTATCACTTTATATACAAAACAATCATTGGTAGAAGACCATCATATCTTCGCTCATTACTCATCACTTCCAACAACCAGCGCATTTTACGTTATATATATATAGTCACAGCTGGATTTCCATCTAATCCTCAGATCCAGCTGTGAACATGTGTATGGTTTTTTAGGTGAAAGTGGCAGGATGAATGGTGGTCATCATGGATGCAGCCTTCAAACCAACCGGAGCGTGGTGCACACATTCATTCACATGTGTGTTCAGAGTAAACACACTGTGAAACGTGTTATATGGATATGTCAGTTGGCCAACTTAATTAAATTTCACCAAGAAACTTAAGTTGCCTGGCAAGTAGAGATGGCCAACTTACTGTTCAAAACAGACTCTTTTTGAACCATCATCTTTCTGACAGTAGGAGGTGCAGATGTGACTCCTGTGAACCACTGCATGACCTTCAGGACAGTCAGCTGGCCATCTCTGCTGGCTGGCTGGCTATCTTGGGAGAAAAGCATGACTCATGATTAGTTTGGTATCAGAATGTTTTGTTTTTATTTAGTCTTTATAGTGTGACAAAAAGCTTAAAATGGAACATTCCCCTCAGACCTGTAGCTATTATTTAGTAACTATAATTTACTATATTGTTTAGTAGGCAACTGGATAATGTCAATACATTACCTCAAGTTCAGTCAGAATATCCTGAAAGTAACTTCTTTGGTGTGCTTGATACTACAAGTTCACTTGTCTGAGGGGCAAGGTAGTTGGTGTCAGCCTGAAAAACACATGAGCCCTTTTTATAAAACAATGCCGCCAATTTGCCACAACGCCGATGTGGCATCAGGGAGCGTTAGGTCGTTTATAAGAGCTCAGACCGTGGCGGTAATGTTGCGCAATCATGTCCGTTTTATAAAAGATTACGCGATGGCGGCAAAAAGGAGGTATGGGGGCGGTCTCTGCACTGTCGCGGACTTCCGTGTATTTTGGACATAACTTGCCTTTTATTGCGATTGAAGCAGCGCTCTTTAAGTTTTTATTTTAACAACCAGCTACAGGTGTGTGTCCTCCACCATCCTCAGCTGGTTCTGTTTACAAACGTGAAACTTAAGCGCGTGTTTACTTTCATTTTTAACATAATTCCCGGCCGGAGCGCAGCATTAATTCATCACATGGTCATGACACCTCCCTCTTTTGCGCCAAGGCTTAATGTGCGTTTATAAGACCGGCAAAGCTGCAATATTACCGCAATATTACTACCAAGCGTGGCGGCACGAATGCCGCAAAATTCCCGCAACGTGATGCCGCCATGGCACGTTCATAAGAAACATGTTGCAGTAATATTACGCTGATTTGCCGGCATGGTGTGTCTTATAAAAAGGGCTATGGAGACAAAGATGTAGTGTTATAGTGTATGATAACCATTCACCATACTAAAAAGGCAATACCACCTTCTCAATATCTGTGACAAAAAGCAGTGTGGTCTGGTGGTGACCTGCCTCTTGAACTCTTAGTAGAAATCTTCCCATAACTTGCTTCTCCAACATTTGCTGAAAACAACAAAAATGCAGAATGTAAAGCAGGTCTCATCCAATTATTGCTAATTTATTAAACCCAAGTTTACACGCTCCTACAGAACTGAGTCAGTGGTTGAATTAGTGGTCTTTAAGCTCTGCAGACCTTCTGGTTTTTAAAATCAAGTGTGCAGGAGTTAGAAAGTAAAACATGCTGGATAACTTAGCATTAATCTTGTGTGTAAAATGATGCACATGCTTCATGCTTGGTGGTTAGGCTACCTTCCATGTTACTGAGATCTGTGAGAATCTGCACGCATTCACTTTCAAGTTAAAATTAGCTAAATAGAAATGGATGTGATCTGACAAAGATGCTGTGTAATTCAGAATTTAGCTAAGGCTAACCTTGCTAGCCGCTAACAAGAAGCACACGCTGCTCAATCACATTGAAAAACTCAGACAAAAACAAAACTTTTAACTGCATAAACGGTAAATGAACAGAAAAAAATAACTTACTGCAGATGAACGGTGGTCTGCCCAACGCAGATAGGCTCACCATTGCGCAATGTGGGTGTGCTAACCATGGTGCTACTGCTAACAACAGAAACACGACCTGGGCGGAAATGACCTCAAACCTAAGCGCTTTCACCCAGCTGTCATTCATTTCCCATGCAGCCAATGAGCCCAAAGCCCGCCCCCCATGTGAAATCAGGCTCAGCTTCATAGACGAAAAGAAAGTATTGGAAACGTAAACTCAGGCCTGAGAGCAGAGGAGAAAGAGAAACATAAACTCGGCCACAACTTTTGTTTCTTTTTTCCTTAATGAAATTTGTTTTTTGTTTTTTGGTTGCAGTTTTAGGTTCAAAGTTATATATATATTTTTTATTTACTGTTCTTATTTACAATTTATTTTTTCAAGTTTCAAGTTTTTTGGTTTGAATTTACAATCATTTTTTTCGAGTTTTCAATTTTTATTTGAATTTACAATTTATTTTTTCGAGTTTACATGGAGTTGAGCCCATTTTGACCCCATACTTCTCATCATCCATGAAAGCACGGCTAATCCCTGATATTCCTGAGATTTAAAACCGAGTCACATCAAAGTATCTGGGTTTGTCCCAGCGTTGCTTATTTCCTCTCTTTGACTGATCAGATCTGGGTGTGAGTGAGCTGGAAGCTAATGAGGCAGCGCCTCCTGTACGCATACCTCTCCACATCATCACTAAAGAAACATGTCGCAGCTTTTTTTGTTGTTTTTTTTCCTTTTTTATGAGTTGGACAGAAAACAAAAACAGGAAGGAAGAAGGAAAAACTCTTTGTGGACGCTTCAGTTGGACCTGTTGCTTTGATCTTATTTTGAGGCATTAGGAAGGAAAGGGCAGGGGTTGGTGAATGGATTGTTAGGAGGGTGAAATTAAAAGAGACGGATCTGCAGAGGGAGGTTTCAGATCTCTGACCCACATGTCTAAACACTCGTCCTCTGGTTGCCAGCCTTTGATGATCCCCAGTTCCTTATTTAAAATGAAGGTTTTAGTCAAATTATGTTTATTAAAGCAAGTCCTAAAAACAAGAATGTTTAAAATTAACATTTACAAGAACATTTAACTACACATAAAATTATACAAATATAGATTAATCCTGTGCTAAATAATTAACATTTATGTTTTTTCTTTATATATATATTTTATTTCTTTCAGGTAATATTTACCAAGTCCTGGAAAACTGCATTGAAATCAGACCCAAAAGCGTAGTCTACTTGCTTAAAAACCAAGATTTAGATCAAGTGTTTGCACCAACACTTGAACACAAGAAACCCTCAAAACCTTGCAACGTTGACATACTGACTTTCCATAAAAAAATATAAAGAATAATAAATATTATTATAAAATGATACATAACATTAATGTTTACTGTGAGAATGGAATTGCTGGGGTTATTTTAGCAGAAAACAACACAGATTGTTTAGTAAACCTTTAGGATTTCTCTGTTGTAGGTTGAAATGTAATGTGGCTGTACATGGTGCCATCTGCTGGCTAATACGTAAACTGCAGCCTAAAATTCCTCCTAATTAAAGGTAAAGGTGCTAGTATATGGATGTTTGATTTTAAAATATGTTGTTTTCTTTGGTTTCTTTATAAAACTATGTTGTTGGTAGATAAGGAATATATGTTATAAATAAAAACTGGGTCTAATTATGTGACTTCCTGTTTCAATTAAGTCATTAGAATTTCTATTTAGAAATTATGATACTATAGTATGATGGTGGTTTTTTACATTTTCATGACACATAATATAGTATGATGATGTTTTTTTACATTTTCATGAGATATACAATAGTATGATGGGTTTTTTACATTTTCATGACACATACTATAGTATGATGGGTTTTTTTACATTTTCATGATATGCTATATAGTATAATGGTTTTTTTTTACATTTTCATGACACATGCTATAGTATGATGTTTTATTACATTTTCATGACACATGCTATATTATGATGTTTATTTACATTTTCATGACACATGCTATAGTATGATGTTTTTTTACATTTTCATGACACATGCTATAGTATGATGTTTTATTAAATTTTCATGACACATGCTATAGTATGATGGTTTTTTTACATTTTCATGACACATACTATAGTATGATGATGTTTTTTTTACATTTTCATGAGACATACTATAGTATGATGTTTTTTTTACATTTTTATGACACATGCTATAGTATGATGTTTTTTAACATTTTCATGACACATGCTATAGTATGATGTTTTATTACATTTTCATGACACATAATATAGTATGATGTTTTTTACATTTTCATGACACATGCTATAGTATGATGCTTTATTACATTTTCATGACACATGGTATAGTATGATGGTTTTTTTTTACATTTTCATGACACATGCTATAGTATGATGTTTTATTAAATTTTCATGACACATGCTATAGTATGATGTTTTATTACATTTTCATGACACATGCTATAGTATGATGTTTTTTTTACATTTTCATGACACATGCTATAGTATGATGTTTTGTTTTACATTTTCATGACACATGCTATAGTATGATGTTTTGTTTTACATTTTCATGACACATGCTATAGTATGATGTTTTATTACATTTTCATGACACATACTAGTATGATGATTTTTACATTTTCATGACACATGCTAAAAAACCATCATACTATAGTATGTGTCAAATTTTACATTTTTATGACACATACTATAGTATGAAGTTTTTTTTACATTTTCATGACACATGCTATAGTATGATGTTTTATTACATTTTCATGACACATGCTATAGTATGATGCTTTATTACATTTTCATGACACATGGTATAGTATGATGGTTTTTTTACATTTTCATGACACATGCTATAGTATGATGTTTTATTACATTTTCATGACACATGCTATAGTATGATGCTTTATTACATTTTCATGACACATGGTATAGTATGATGGTTTTTTTACATTTTCATGACACATGCTATAGTATGATGTTTTATTACATTTTCATGACACATACTAGTATGATGTTTTTTACATTTTCATGACACATGCTAAAAAAACCATCATACTATAGTATGTGTCAAATTTTACATTTTCATGACACATACTACAGTATGAAGTTTTTTTTACATTTTCATGACACATGCTATAGTATGATGGTTTTTTTACATGTTCATTACACATGCAATAGTATGATGCTTTTGTACATTTTCATGACACATACTATAGTATGAAGTCACAAGGGCTTACCATGAACAAAATGTGCCTGACGAATTGATTTAATGCAGGAATCTAGGTTTTCTTCAGAGCATCTGGGTCATCCTCAACCATCTCTTTTGTTTCGAAATCGAAGGAAACTTTTTATCAAGCCCCCAACGGTCAGTACAATTGACCATACAGCAAGTGTCAGGTTTCTGCTGCACCAAATCCTCCTCCAAATGTGAATAAATGTAATCATAGTAAAATAAAATCCTATTTCTTGCCACCAATCCCATGATGTAATGCAAGACACCTAAACATTGAGGTCATGAAAGATCCTCCTATAATATGTTTTTTTTTTAAATAACACACAAGCTACAGTATGATGTTCTTTTACTGTGTTATTACACATACTATTGATTTATTGACTGGTTGAAACCTTTATTTGACCATCAAACAGCACATTTTAAAAATAATAAACAAAGTAAAATAAATATGCAAATTAAGAAAAAATAGTCTTTGCCCAAAGAGAGTGGGAAGAAGCCAGTGCTTTTCCAATCCCACCCCATTACATTACAATCTACTTCATATATACACTATAAATATTTAATATAACATCTCATGTAATACAGCTTATAATTACAATAATAATAGTATTAATAAGAACATATTACATGTATCTTTTCCATAACAATAATAGCCCCCTTCAACTAACAAATATAACATTTATAGTTATCACAACTGCAACAATAATCATAACACAATGACATTAATAATAACAATAATAATAGTAATATTAATAATAATAACAATATTTTAGCTCACAAATTAATAAAAGCTAACCTTATCATACAATAGTATTAGGGCTGTCAATCGATTAAATTTTTTAATCGCGATTAATCGCATGAGTGTCCATAGTTAACTCACGATTAATCGCAATTTTTTTTTCTTATTCAAATTTTTCTTATTTCAACTATGGAGTGGACATATATACTTTTTAAAGAAAATATGTTTATTATAACTGTACCAAACAAACATGATAAATACAGTCCAGTAGCCTCCTCAGAAAAAAAAATATTCAAAAGTGCAATTAGGCATTACTTCCCACACAATAACACCTTATATGGTTCCACCATAAGGACTCACAAAATCAACACATGTGGTAATAAAACAAGGACAATGGGAGTGTGATAAAGGACTATTCAGCACATTTTAAATATATCCTATTATTTTAACAAAAATATAAGGCAACACTTCTGTTTTGTTTTTTTGCTTTCTTAATCCATTGAACTCAGACAAAAATAATGCACAAGGACAAATCTATGGTTAACAAAGCATTACAAATTATTTCAATTTTTTCCAAAGCATCAGGTCTTCGTCTGAACACAAAAAAATGTGAATTACTTTCACTTTATGAATGCACAGATAAAGAAATAATGTCAATTCCTATTAAAAAATAAATTAAATATCTAGGAGTTAAGATCGTTGCAGACGAAAAACAAAGAGAAGAAATAAATATGAAAGAAAAAACTGATCAAATACAAAAAACTCTGAACCAATGGCTTAGCAGAGATCTCTCCATTCCAGAAAATGTGAAAATAATTTTTTAAATGGAGCCTTTAAAAGATATATCTATCATGATTATGATAGAAAGATTAAACTAAAAATACTAGGAAATCCAATAATTGAAGAAAAACATTTAAAATTTCTAAAATGGCCAACAACACCCAAAGTAAAAGAAATGCAATTTAAAATTCTTAACAACTACTACCCATCAGCAGAGACACTGAGGAGGAGATTTGGTTTTGAAGTTGATCCTTGTGAATTCTGTCAGGAAAGCCCTGAAGGAACAGAACACTTATTTTTCAGCTGTCCTGTTAGTAACACATTTTGGGAAGAAGTTCGTTGTTGGTTTTATGTATATTTTTTCTTTTCTTCTTTTATTTGTTACTATGGATGCCTTGCATGTTCATTATGTGTTGTCTCCACGAGAAATTGTAATAAGCATATACTGTTAATAATAAAAAAAAGACAAAAATAATGCAACAGGGGCCAAACTCAAATCAGCTGTGGCCCACACACACACACACACACACACACACACACACACACACACACACACACACACACACACAAAGTTATTCTGGTAAGCTATCAATTAATTTTCCCGGATTTATTCCAGTGGTAAAAAGGGGAGCACATTTTTTTTATTTTTCTATAGATTATAGAATTATATTGGGACAGAATGATGACGCTCTCTCATCAGCTGAGACCTCAGCTGAGAGGTCCAGGGTGGTTGCAGCGTTTCGAACACAGGAATTAAAAACTGTTTTCTTTCTTAAAAATCCAGCCGTGTAAATCCTAAAAAGAAATTGACTTGAGGGTTTAATACATTTTTATTTTACACATGTGATTCAAAGGAAATTTGCCGCTGGCCAATGGCTTGTTCCTGCTTCTTATTTACGTTAGACTATGGAAAGCGTGGAGGGCCAAAACAAAACTACGGAAGCCTGCGCGTTAATCGCGCGTTAAAAAAATGAATGCCGTTAAGGGGGCTTTGCATTAACAAATTAAAAACGCGTTAATTTTGACAGCCCTAAATAGTATGATAGTATGATTTCATGACACATGCTTTAGCCAGGGTGCCCAGTCCTGGTCCTGGAGGGCTGGTATCCAGCATGTTTTCATTGTTCCTCTGCTCCATCACACTTGATTCAGTGGTTGAATCACCTGTTCAGCAGCTCCTCAAGCTCTGCAGACGCATGATAATCACCTGCTGATTAAAATTAGGTCTGTAGAAGCAAGGAAACAACTAAAACATGCCAGATACCAGGATTTTCTAACCCAAATTATTAGTCTTAACCTCAGATTTATTCCAACATCCTAATAAATAACCCTTCACTTGCAGAAACAAATATATTTTTTAAAATTTAAGTTATTAAGTATTTGTGTCATTCTTTACTGATAACAACTCACATTCATATGTTACAATATGATGATTCAGTAGATACAATATTCTTTTTTCATTACAGACTTCATTGTCTTTTGTTGGCACAGCAAAATAAAAATTGTACATACAGTATACATTTACATTATTACATTACATTATTGTGTTCATGAGGAGAAGGAGGTGGAGTAAAGAGAACGAACCTTTTTATTTGATATTATGTCTCAACTATCATAGACAATGTCTGTTTTCACAAGTTTCAGATATTTTTATGTAAAACAATTCGATCCAAATGTATTAATTAGCTTTTTTGTTTTCTGAATTTACAAATCTGCTTACTGAAAATAATAATATTAAAAAACCCAAAAAACAAATCTGTTTGGGCTATTAATGGCACAAAATGTGTAGAAAGACCTTAAAAAACACAAAAATTGTAATTTTTTTTATTATTTATCTTTTAAGGTCATATTTTACATGGTTGTCTTGAAAAACTTCATGGTTACTAAATCAACTGATAATGTGAAACATTTCATAGTACATCATTTTATAATACCATAAGGAGTTGGGGGGGGGGGGTGATTTGCATTAATCATCAATTTACCTTAATTTGTATTTAAAAGTTTACTCTTCCATTCAGAACAAAAAATATTCAAGTAAAATTTGCCAAAATTTCCAATCTTGTAAACAAAATGTAACTCTGCAAAATCACTTAAAGGTGCATGTAGGAAGAATGTCATCTTGTGGTCAAATGTGGGTACTGCAGTCCATGTAGCTAAACAAAAGAGTCTGCTCTCAGCCACTCCCCCTCTCCCGTTCCGGAGTTTCATGGTTGTTGACAATTATGGACCAACGCTAGAAGATTCTAGATGATACTCACTAGATGATAGATACTCAGTTAATAAGTAGTTGTAATATCAAGTTGATAGAAAAAGTAGCTTGACATTTTTTTAGAGCTATTTGCTTCTAATTTTCCATTAGCATTGTTAGCTCAATGTTAGCCTTTAGATTTCTTTACCTGATATTAGAGTAAAACAACAAATGATGCCGTGGCTTCTTAGGGGTAGAGAAATAACCTCTGTGTCGCTCCTGTTTACTGGCTTCGGTTCTGTCCTAAACGCTGCTGCAGTTTGCCGTCTGGCATCCAATTACAAATGCCAGCACAGTGTTTGTGTTGAAGACTTGGTAATTTTGTGGGCTCTCATTTGATTGGCTCTGGAACCAGGAAGTATAGAGGCGGTACAGATTATAAACAATGACTATGTCCCTCTTCTGCCTTTTTAAAAGGAGAAAATTTGGCAGCCACCCAGCCGGCTTTCCCTAAGTAACCTTCCATGAAACATTACTGAGATATTGGACTGTTTTATGATCATTTCATTGTAAAATTCTTACTTATTGCACCTTTAAGGGTCAGTTAGAAAATAAACAAGAAGAGATATACAATCTATCCCATATGGAAAACCTTTAGGCATAGAATAAATTCACTAGTTAAGGGCTTCCATAAAAACTTAAATATTTGTCATTTAATTCTAATAAATTTGAGCTTAGAATTTTTTTGTGATCAGAAGAGTATTGAGTCCTCAGATTTCTCTACTCTCCAGCTTTACTCTTGTTTTGTGCTTACCCATCACAATAATTTGCATCTTATGTTCCTGTTGAGTCACAGACCTTCAAACATAAGAACTACAATGGTGATTAGAGAGATTTTTGGGTCACTCCACTTATAAATTTACTCAGAAACGTCCTCTAGGAACCATTTTCCCTCTTTTCTGAGAGCATTTCCGGTCAAAGAGCCTCTAACTTTAGAAATTCTCACTGCTAATTTCCCCACATCCAGTTCACGTACATAAACAACTCAGGCGACCTGCCAAACCGACCACAAGGTTCCTAGAGTGATGCTGTAGGCCACCACAGCCACCAAGTAGACCCGGAATAACAGAACATCCAGGACGTATCCAACCTGGAGCCACTCCTTGGCGATTTCCCGACACTGATCCCTCTTCTCCAAGAAGTGGCGAATCGCTGTCACCTCCTGAAGGATGTTGTCCATGACGGGTGGGGTGTTGTCTCTGGGTGGGGGCAGTCGCAGGCCGAGCATCCCGCTGTCCCTGTCCTGCTGGCTGAGCCTTTGGCCGACCTCACAGGTGTGGTGGTGAGAACACTGGGCTGCAGGACAGGACACAGGTTTACATACAGAGATCCTCTAAAAATAAAAAACATCTTTTTAATTTTGCTTGTAGGATCTCTTGAGTTCATAATGAAAGTAATACTGATCAAAAACCAACCAACTTATGATGAGGTTAGGGTTAGGGTTAGGACCACGCATGTGCACAGCTTCACGAGCCTTACCGCTCCCATAGTTGTTGTCTTTGTAATGCTCCAGGTCAGAGGCCTGCGTCGACAGCCTGGAACAGAATCGGTGCTTTTTGTGGATGCAGAAGAGAACCGGAGCTCTTTCCAGCACCAAGTACTTCACCCAGTGGGGGACGGGTGGCTGCAGGTCCTGCTTGTGGACCAGACGTACAATCAGCACCGTTTCCGTTAGGCTGATCACCAGAAGTGCCATGCAGACCACAAAGTAAACACCTGCAGGACAGGTGAGAGGAGACAATAAGTCTTTTTATTAGACAGAAACATCATCCATAGTGTTGCGGAACATCGTAGATCACCTATCAGCGGCGTTCCGATGGCAGTGGCAGGAAGCGTGTCGGACACGATGATGAGGAAGACGGAGTATCCCAGCAGCAGGGTGATCTTAAAGGAAACTCTCTCTCCGCTGTCTGGTGGCAGATAGAAACCAACGATGTCCATCACCATCAGGAAGATGCTGGGAAGCAGCAGGTTGACGGTGTAGAACAGCGGCCTCCGTCGGATCACCACCTGGGAATACAGGTTTCTATTAGATACGTCGCATATAAAATGGAAAAGCGCTAACTTATGGATGGATGGATGGATGGATGGATGGATGGATGGATGGATGGATGGATGGATGGATGGATGGATGGATGGATGGATGGATGGATGGATGGATGGATGGATGGATGGATGGATGGATGGATGGATGGATGGATACGCTCGTTTATGAATGAGAGATATCGCTTCCAGCTGTGATCATGGAAGTAGGGAGAAGGGCTTAAGGTGTAATACATTCGTCCACCTCTAGATGGAGCCCTCTGAGAAAAACTCTGTTAAATGTGAGTTTAGTTGATTAGAAACAAATTAAAGAAATACAAAAATAGGGAAAAATAGGAAAATAAGGTTTTTTGTTGTTTATTTAATCTAGAAGTAAATCAGATAACTCCGATTTAATAAACTTCATGTATTTTTCCCACTTTTTGGCTTCCTGGTCAAACATTTTTAGTGCTTAAATCTCATCAATGCACAGAAATTAAAAATTCTAATAATTAAGGGGATTAAATTATTATTTTACATCTTTCATCACAAGTAATTATTAATTAATTCAAATTTAAAATGCAAAAAAAGATTAAAATTTTATTTTTTAAGTGTTTGATCTGAACTCCCAACACAAGGCTCAGATTTTTCTTTTCAAATTTTCTTTCCATTTTTTAACTGGAAATGGTTTAATTTACTATTATATTCAAAATTAAAGTGACACTTTGCAACTTTTTCATATTTTTAAATCATTTTCTTGAGCCAGTTTGTGCTAAAATGACCCTTTACAGGGTTAATGAAAGGTCACCCAGCCCCTGCCGCCCCCTGTGGCCAGAATATTCCACTTGCAACTGCAGAGTTGCCAGTCCGGTCTGTTGGACTTAGTAAAGTGGAGCTGACATGCCTGGTGCTGGAGTCTGCTTCCAGCATGTTTCCTGCATGTTTTAGATCATGAACACAGCTGATTTGTTTGATTTAGTGATGAACCGCTCCTGTAGACACTAATGAAGGCTGAGGAGACATTTCAGCAGTTAGATTAAGGTGTTAAAAAGACGAACGCACAGCGAGGAGATAAGTTTTGCTTTCTGTTTCGCCAACGAACACTAGGGGGTGCTAAAAACAAGCCAAAACTGACTAGTGTGCCTTTAAGTAGGATATGAACACAATCTTACTTCAAAACTACATTATTTTCTAATTTTTATGTTTCCCAACTTAAAAGAAACACAGAATCATGTTGCTGCATTCAAATAGTAAATGGCCTGTATTTGTATAGCACCTTCTTAGGGTTCTACAACCCCCCAAGGCACTTCACAACACAGTCAGTCATTCACACGCTGGTGATGATGAGCTACATTGTAGCCACAGCTGCCCTGGAGCGCACTGACAGAGGCGGAGCCTGCTGTACACTGGCGCCATCAGTCCCTCCGACCACCTCCAGCAGGCAAGGCGGGTTAAGTGTCTTGCCCAAGGACACAACAGCAGCATTCTCTGGTGGGAGCCGGGATCAAACCTGCAACCTTCTGATTACAGGACAACCTGCTCTACCTCCTGAGCTGCTGCTGCCCAAATGCATTCATTCACACTTTTGATTTGTTGCTTTTGTTTTCATTTTGACAACATTTAGATGATTTCAGGTGCATCTCTGCACTCACGTGGAACTTCATCTCAGCGTAGTAGTCGTCGTTGTCCACGCTGAAGATCTTGTAGTTGGACAGAATGTGAAGCAGCTCCCACTCTCCCTGGTTCATGAAGACGCTCTTGTCGTCCCTGAGCTTCTCGGGGCTCCGCATCAGGGTGATGTTGATGTCATCGACTGCAGATCAAACACAATAACGGGAGCAGCATGAAATCGCCGTGACTGAGTCAGCCTCCACTCACCTCCCAAATAATGAAGTAAAGTTTATTTATATTTCAGATATCGCAGAAAGAAAAATCACAGCAGGAAGCCACGGATGGATGCAAGAGAAGCAGCTGAGGATTTAATAGATCTGTGTCTAGTTCTGCTCAAGGAAATAAAAACATGTTTCATGGTTGGTTTACGATAAAAAACAAAAACAGAAAACTGTAGATAATATTTAAGATGTGCATCTCACTAGTGTGGAGCCAGCTCTGGAAGGTGAGGCTGCACTTCTGGACATCGAAGGGGAAGTTGTAGATGTTGAGGGTGCAGGCTGTGACCACCTGGATGGGTTTGTAGTTCTGCACCAGTCCCTCGTGGGTAACGTACACGTAAGGGATATCCGGAGACTTCCCCACGTCCACGCTGCAGGTCGGGAACACGGATAACGATCAGGAATTCTCTTTACTTTGTCAAAAACAACAAAAGATACGTTTCTTACAACTCGTTGATGAGGATGTCAGGAACCCAGACGTTGGCTGTGGGGATGGAAATTTGTTTGACTTCATCAAAATCTTCTGGATCCCAAACCAGGAATTCATCCGTCCAAGACTACGAAACAGTGGGAGCAAATAGATGAAACATCATAAAAACAGTTATTCATCTGCGTTTGAGCCAAGAACAACTGTTAAGGGTTGAATGGGACAGAAAAGCTTGCTTTTACCTGCCTGTACCACACGTATGTGGTTAGAACCTGGTTCTTCTCATCCTTCAGTGGAACACAAATAAATCAGTGGTTTGAAATGACCTTTTATGAGAATAAAAAGTCCATTTGAGCTTTTAGTACCACAAGAATGCTTTCATTCAAGCTGAAAAAGAACTCACCACGTTGAGGATGGAGTAGACCATCAGGTCTATGGACACGATGGTGGACGTCCTCCAGTCCTTCACTGGTCTCACTCCCTTCTTATATCCCGCACTGAGAAACTCCGCCAGACGCACCAAGGTGGCGTTGGCGAATCTTCCACTGCTGCTGCCCAATTTTTTAACTGAAGGTTATAAAATATTCAAGAGTTAGATTATAAATGTTAAAAAATGATCTTTTTTCTTTATTTTTAACACGACAAGGTGAAATGTGCAGCTGTTAAATGTTTAATTTGAAATCTAGTGTGGTTTTGTTTTGTCCGATCTTATTTTTTATTGTCATATTTGATATGGTTTCACTTGTGATGAGACAAAATTAGGTTTTAAGGTTAATAATAGCAAACTAGACCAGGTCTGCAAGTTTTACAGTCCGAAGAGCCGTTTTCCTCCTCGGCCCACGCAAATAAAACTTGTTTAGGGTTAGGGTTAAGGCTAGGGTTAGGGTTAGGGTTAGGGTTAAGGCTAGGTTTAGGGTTAAGGCTAGGGTTAGGGTTAGGGTTAGGGTTAAGGCTAGGGTTAGGGTTAGGGTTAAGGCTAGGGTTAGGGTTATGAATGAAAATGGACAACTTATCATTTTTTGATAAATATCTGAAAAAAGTCAGAACTCTGGGATTAAAAAAAGGATTCTGACTTTTTTGAGATTAAAGTCAGAAATATCTCATCTACAAAAGAGAATTGTCATTTTTTTTAAAACCGACACTTCCCCCCCATTTTTTAGGTTTTGAAATTAAGAAAATAAATAAATAAATAAAACTTTAGTAAAAAAAAAACAAAAAACAGGTGTTATTTTTCCTCAAAAATGTTGATATTTGTGGAAAACTTATTTTCATAATTAATAAAACGGAAAAAATTTATATATCTAAAAACATTGGTTCTATTAGTATTATCTTGTTGTGTCTGGGCAGTCTTTCTAAGAAACAACTGAAAAGTTGCATTTTCTATTATATCTATATTTACAAACACAGGTTGGTTTTATTTAAACATTTTATATTTGTATTTTTTTTTTTTATTTAAAGCCAAAGTTCTTAAGAGCCATTGTGGCTCCAGAGCTGCAGGTTGCAGACCCCTGATAATAAACTAGATACAAGTATAAAAAGTGACTCAGAGCTCAAATAAATAAAATTAAATAGGAGTAAATGAAATAAGAAGGATAACAGAACATGATTTGCTGTTTTTTTTTGATAAAAAAAATTTTATTTCTTTTTTTCTTATTGATATTTTAAATTCTAAGTTAAATATTTACACATCAGATAAAAAACATCTCTCAGATTCCAGAGCAGCTGAAGGTCAGGGAATAATTTAAAATAAAATGAACTTTGCTGCTAATTTTTATTCTTCACTTTCAGCCACTGATCAGGTATAAAATCTGGTAATTTTTCCTTCTCACCAGAACAGATGTAAATGTAAAAAGTGCTGAGGTCTGAGGAGTTGGGTCTCTGACTGAAGTTACAGTAAAGTAAAAGTACCTGTGCAGGCTTCAGATCCTCCATGAATCAGAAGGATCAGAAGAGTCGTCCAGCCTGACGGGAGCCTCATGGTGTTGCTGTGATGATCCTCCTGTCACTCTGATGAAAGGCCTCGGCACACCTGACGTTCCTCTCCTCCATGTCTGTCGGCTGCACGCATCACTCCTCTCACATCCTCTATGAAAACCTTGTTAGTGTGTCCGGCGGCGGGCAGATCCTCTGATGCCGCTCCTCCTCCTCCTCCTCTTCCTCCTCTTCCTCCTACTTCCTGTTCAATAAAGCAGCAGCCGGATGAGACAAATGGAGCGGAACGGGCAGAGAAATCCAAGCAAGAGCGCCGTGACCAGATCGTATATCACGTCTGAGAAATGATTTCATTAGTTTCTGCAACAACAATGAAACTGTATCTCACAGCGATGATCAGTTAAAGAGCTTTTAGGCTGGACTGTTATCTCACCTGAAAATGACAAACTACTCCGAAATGTGTCGACGCTGAGACTCAGAATGTTGTACGAATAAAGGAAAAAGTTGATTTCATAGCCATGTGCAGACATGATGGAAAATAAAAGTATCATAAACATCTGATTGGATTAAGTCCAACAAATATTCAGAGAGTAATTGTGAATTTGAGGAAACTGAGGAGTACATGAGGTGGCATGAGTGATCACTGAGGGAAAACAGGTGAGCTGATTAAGCAGCATGTTGGGATGTGAGGTGTACTTTAAGTTTAAACCTATTTAGCCCCTAAAGAGCATCCTATATGCAGTACATGGTGCATTAAAGTAATGAACAGAATAAATAAAACCAGTCCACTACTGTAGCCAGCTGTAACAACTGATCACAGATATGAGTCTGCTGAAAGCTCGTTATCTTAAGTGCAATGTTTAGCAAAAACCTGCAAAAAGCTTCTATGTCCTTGTAAGACTGATGAATCAATCTAGTGCAATCCATTCATTTATATGACACCTAACTGAAAACTCTTCCAGGACTGTGAAGCAACTCTGCATTCAAGTAGTTTGCAAAAACATCTGGATTGTCCTCTGGAGTTTAATATAACAGGAACATGATGTGGGAGTGAGAGAGCATTTCAAATTACTTCACTGCAAAAACATGATTCTCAACAAAGTAATAATGATAATAAATTTTATTTGTAACACCCTTTATATTTCAGCAATTTGAAAGTGCTGCAGAAAAGCAAGGTCCATAAGTAGTTAACATGAATGAAAGAAGGGCTAAAATAAAGCCCATGATGCTGAGCTTGGGGGTTAGAATCAAACTCGTCATTGCAGAACAAAGAATGAGATTAGTCGGGAAGGTGAGGCGTTCCTGTAAGGTGAGCGTGTCCATGAATGCACTGATAGGAGCAACCTTGGATTCCATTTTGAGTGAGACTAGGGGCCAATGAAGATCTTTAAAGGCAGTTTTGGTTTGCTTTTAGCACCCTCTAGTGTTTGTTAGTGAAAGCAAAAGCAAAACTTATCTCCTCGCTGTGCGTTCGTCTTTTTAACACCTTAATCTAACAGCTGAAATGTCTCCTCAGCCTTCATTAGTGTCTACAGGAGCGGTTCATCACTAAATCAAACACATCAGCTGTGTTCATGATCTAAAACATGCAGGAAACATGCTGGAAGCAGACTGCAGCACCAGGCATGTCAGCTCCACTTTACCAAGTCCAACAGGGACCAGACCGCCACTCTGAAGTTGCAAGTGTGGTATTCTGGCCACAGAGGGCGGTGGGGGTCTGAGTGAAATTTTATTAACCCTGTAAAGGGTCATTTTAGCACAAACTGTATATATATATATATATATATATATATATATATATATATATATATATATATATATATATATATATATATATATTTATGAGCTTTGGACTCATATATATACATATATATATTCCTTATTTCAACTAGTGCTGTTTTTGCAGATAAGATTTATTTCTTTTTAGCTTTTTAGACTAAAAATAAGATAAAAGTGTCTAAAACTAAGCTTTTTTTTTTTTACTTTCTTGAAAGTCTGTTTTTGCAGTGTATTACAAGACATAACTGAGGAAAACCTACAATAAACCAACCCTAAAGCACATAAATGACAAAACCAGAGACATGGTAAGATTTTGCATCAAGTCTTTTATTTCATGTTTGCAGGTTTAATACTCGAGTCACCCAAAGTAACTCAAAATTAACTCTCTCATTCTGATAATTATATTTAAAACAGCTTATGTAATGTTATAATACACATTTAAAATAATCACTTTGCTTTTCACTTAATGAAACTGGTGTCTAAAACAACGTCTGTAATGTTGGGTAACATCCTGTAACCAGATCCACTTGAAGAAGCGTTTGCAAATACCATCAAAACTGCATTAAGATGGATTGTTCCAGCAGCAGCTTTTCTGAAATGCACTTTTAATATTCTTATCACGACTATTAGAAACCCACCGGGGAACAGCTGACGTCTGAACGGTTTTTACTGATCTGTTTTGTGGCAGAAGGACGGAGATTAAAGTGTGAATATGATATCATAACTCCACACAGGCAGCGAGGATTTTCCTCCAGAGAGCCGCCGTATCGTACGGGATCTCTGAGTAAATCTGCGCTGTCGGGAAACACGGCCGACACAATCACGTCTTTGTTAAAATTATGTTACAGTGGAACAAATTTTAAACAAATGTAAAAATGTAACTTTTTTATCCTTTTTTGATTAAGTTTGGTTTTAAACTACAACCCAAGCTTGAGAAATGATCATTTTTCTTTGCTTTTTAACACAATTCTAAAAGTAAATAAGCAAGAAAAGTTCATTTTTCTCTGAATCTGAGAGCAAAGCAGCTTGGTGGTTGGATAGCATGTCAAGTAAAACTCCAGCTGGCCCAGAGCAGCAGCAGAGTTCCTGTGTACAAGGCCAGAACCAGCAGGTAGAGGCGGAACAATAAGCGGTCGAGCCTCAAGCAGAGAGCCAGCCATTCGGCCTGAGCTGAGGACTCGCTGTCCTCCTGAGAAAAAGCTACGCGAAGGGACACCAGCTCCTGGAGAAGCCAGTCCAGTCCAGACGGGGGGTCCTGGATCTCATTCAGGGACAGCAGGTCCTCCTCTAAAGAGCTCTCGAGCTCAAAATCTAAGAGACAATCAAAAGAATCAGGTTAATTTAATCTGGTTTTCGTTAAATTTCTTCCACAAAAACTATTTATTTAAACTTTCCAAACGCGGGCAAACTTTCATATTTTCTTTTCATGCTTTCAGAGCTAAATCCTTGGCTAAAGACGGAGCAGACTGGTTTATTTAATATCCCGCTGGCAGAACTCGTCGGACTCCGAGCACATTGTGTACCTCCAGATGTGTTGATGCGATCGAGGGTTTTGATGGAGGTTAAAGCACTCTCGGGGAAGCTGTGGCCAGCTGAGCCGTACTTGTCCAGCAGGCAGGCAGTCAGTGACATTTGCTTGACCTCCTTCTCGCTGTGATGGAGCAGCTTCACCACCAATATCGACTTGATGAGACTGAGCATCAGCATGGCCATGCACACCACAAAGAACACACCTGAACGGAAAGCAAATCAGACAAAAAACACACTTTTTACCAACAATCACAGTAGAACATTTACGAACATCTGGTTTGTCCAAAAGGTGTCATTTAATTATTGAAGGGGGCGTATTAACTCACGTTTTGTATCTTTTGTGCTGCCATGTTGGTCTCTACTGCCTCTACAAACACTCTAAACATGAAACAAATCTGTCCATCTGTTTTCTGTCAGTGTTTGCTTTTAGGATTTGTGTATCTAAAATGGACGTGCCTACACAGCTACACAAAGTCTTAACTGCTGGGTACCCAAAAAGCCTGCACTGACCAGCAGCAACAGACTCATTAGGGAAGAACAATATGGTGCCCATCTCAAGCCACACACACCAAAGCTACTAAGAAGTCAGCCACGCAGAGTTAAACAAAACAATGTTGATTAAGGTGTGTGTGCGCGTGTCTGTGTGAGAGAGGGAGAGAGAGAGGTTTTTCTACTGACCAAATAGTCCTGTGCCGTATTTCAAAAGAGAGAGAGAGAGAGAGAGAGAGAGACCAATGCGATACGAGCCGTTTTCAGCTCTGTCTTGTCAAATGCACCGCTACGAAACAAGTAACTTTAAATGTTACACAAACTGAAAAAGAGGCGAGCTGAAGAAGGGAGTACAGATTACTGAAGCAACGTGACGAGTGAGAGCTACAAGCACAGCCACTGTCGTGTGTGAGCGGAGCCTCCTGCCTCCTGGCAGCAGAGATGGTTTTGTCTGTAGGGAGGGGCGGGTGCTCTGTGTGACTGGCCAATCACAGAGCGTAAAGACAGCCAGTTACCCAATGAGGATTCTCCTTCCACCCGAACACAGATAAACATGTAATTTTACTCGTTTAATATTCGTACGCGTCAAAAATGCATTATCCGTACCGGATACTCGTTTCAGACTCATTCCTACTGAATACTCATTTAAAGCCACAGGTCCAGCCTCCTCCAGTAAGTCCAGATGATCCCGGACGAGCCCCCATTTGTTACGACCCGACTCATAGGACCGCAAGATAAAGAGGAGGTCTGGACACATGTGTGAGTTGAAGAGTATTTTTGATTTAAAATCAGCCTCCAAAAGGCCTCACCAAAATTGCCACACAGTCAAAAGCTCCCAAAGGTGCTGTCTGATCAGTCTGATCTCCCTCCAAGTTGCACCAAGCAGCCTTTTATGCTGCACGCACAGGTGCAGCCACTCAGAGCAATTACTGGTTGAACACAGCCAGACCAATGATGAAGCAGAGGGCCGTCAGCAAGAACATCTGAAGCACCAATCAGTTGGTTGCACCGGCACAGCAATATTTGTTTGCTCATAAAATGGATGTTTTGTTTCTCCCATTGGCAGGGCCGTAACACAAGCTGTTTCAAAAAGTATCCATTTGTGACATCACAAACGGGGAAATTATTGTAGAACCACCTCTCACTGCTCAAGGCTGGAGCAGCAACAGCTCTACTCTAAGCCCCTCCCAGATTTTGGGGCTTCTCAGCCTGAGTGGGGGTTGGGTGGGCGTGGCCAGCTCCAGCTTGTTTTCTTAAAGTGACAGAGCCCTGAAATGACTCATTCTGCAAAGTACTGTAAATGTCAAGAGGGATTTGTCCAGAGAACTTCATGAACATGTTTTGTATCAACTGTTAGAACTAAAGAAAAAAAAATCACAATATGTCCCCGTTAAACATTGACGTTACTCTGCTTGAAGGTTAAAGACTGAGTTTTTGCAATGACTTAATCTGGTACAAGAATTGTTTTATTTGTTTTAAATGGCCCCTCAAGGCTAACATTTCATTGGAGTTTCATTGTGGAAATTCCAATAAAAAAATCAGGAATTTTTCTGGTTACAATGACATAAATTGGCAAAGAAAAGAGTCAGGTGACCATGGGTTTTAGTTTTGAACACTTAGAATAAAACAAAACAACACTTCCAAAGAAGTTTGGTCTAAAAATGGCAACCTGAGCACGCCTCGTACCGATGAGCGGGGTCCTGACAGCTGAAGCAGGCAGCTCATCGGTCAGGTTGACTCTGAAGACGGTGTAACCCAACAGGATGCTGATCTTGAAGGCGATTCTTGTTCCGCTGTTCAGAGGCAGGTAGAAACTCACCACATCGACCAGCATGAGGAAGATGCTGGGGATGAGGAGGCCCACCACGTACAGCAGGGGGCGCCGGCGGATCAAGAGCTGGATTTAAAACAAGAGCAGAAAAAGCTTCATGTGTGTCAGCACATTAATCTTAATGATTTACTTAAAACTGATGATCATTTCAGGATTGACAAGGAATTTATTTTTCCATTTCACTGTAGAATAAAGTAAATGTGATGGCCAAAGAGGGGAAGCTGAGCCAAAGCACAGCAGAGAGGGACTTCATAGTTTTGAGTCTGAATTTCAGAGATATCAAAATTATGAGAAATTATTTACATTTAAAAACTTTTACATCACACCCTTTCTGCATCTCGTATTAATCAGCCGATACTGACATTAAAATGTAATAATTATTGGTGTCGGTTTTTACTCTTTTAATGATGCAATGTCTCGTCTTGGAAACCCAATTTTCTATTTTTATTCATATTTTAATTGCTGAAGTTTAGAGTGATAGCCTACTACCTTTGTGTTTTTGCCTGTATTGTTGTTTTCTTATTCTCTAAGTGTATGTG
Organism: Aphyosemion australe; assembly: GCA_006937985.1. NCBI lineage: Eukaryota > Metazoa > Chordata > Actinopteri > Cyprinodontiformes > Nothobranchiidae > Aphyosemion > Aphyosemion australe. The sequence continues at coordinate 2,056,700 of SSNS01000029.1, read as the reverse complement.
CCGCCTTAACGAGTGAATTTCCCCACTGTGTGATCAATAAAGTCTATTCTATTTACATACCATGCACGTTTTACACATCAAACTCTTCAGCTGCTTCTCCTCGCCGTCAAAATGTCACATTATGACAGATCTGAGGTCCAGCAGCAGATCTGCTTTTCAGCCGGGCCTGATAATGCAAATTTCCCACTTGTGGCACAAATAAAGGCTTATCTTATAAAAAATGGGTGGGCCAAATAAAAGTCATTGAAAATACGTTTATTTGTAAATTCCACTTTTTTATTTAATTTCTGTTCTGTTTCATTTCATTTTATGATGGCCTGAAATGACACCAATCTAAAAAAAAATTTACATATAATTTTTTTGGAAGCCATTTTATTGGTTGGGCCCTGGCCCCCCACAGGTCCCCACCATAGCCACGCCCCTGCCGAGGTCTAATTTGAGTTATTTTTGTTAGTCAGTAACAACTGGCGTAAGTAGTTGTCATGTTTTGCATAGATAATGTTTAAAGTTTAAAGGTTGAATATGGAACACGGACACTCTGGCGAACTCTAGTGTTCAGAGGTGGTATTGCAACGACAGAACAACTTTTCCAGCCGTTCGTATGTTGGTTCACTGCTGATACGTGAAGTGACCAGCCAGCACCATGTCCAGTGACAAATTGTACAGGGTAAGGACTAATTTCTACTAATATGTTTATTTTACAACAGTATTTACCGTTAGAACATCTTCTGGGCTCAGAATCAGCTGCTTGACTTGTCAAGTCCGCCATTTTACGCAGTCCCAGCCTCGCCTTGCCGAGCGGACGTTTTACCGCAACGGTGCCCTGTAGTGGCTGGTAGATGTGTCGTGCCCGTCAAAATAAAATTTTGATAATTTTTTTTAAATATAGCTTAAAAAGGAAAAACTGTACATTCATTCTGCGCACCTCTAAAGGCCCTGTGGAGGTATTAACCAGGAACTCAAAATATAGCTTTTTATCAAAACGTTCCATATTCCATGATAGAAGGTATGACGCTAGATGTCTAAAATAGTTTAGTTTTTCCATTTTTAGGGGGGGTGGTGTTTAATAATATAAGCTTATATTGGTATCAGAAATTAAGACTGTGTTGGTAAATCAGATATCAGTAAAAAAGTCAATTTCAAGCATCCCTGTAAATAAGCAACAATCATTTCTCTGTTCAGTTGGCCATCTGGTGCCTTTTAGGCCTAAAACTCAATTAAGTGATTTATTGACTCATTTTGAACTTGATTTTTACACATTAGCAAAAAGAGTCTGCTCTTTTCAGTTTATTAACACGACTGATTTATTTCCAGCATTTCCAGATTTGCTGAAGAAAACCCTTTCATGTCAGAAATCTGCTGCCAGGAAAAACGCTGCCACAGCCTTACGATATCCCAGTGAGCCATGAAATGCTCCATTACCAAGGAGCCTTCGTTCTTTGAGCTGAATAAATAGCGGCCATCCCTGCTCTCCACCTGCAATGGGCTATGGAGCCATTTTGCTCACAACTAACAAGAGGTCCATTGATCAGGCAGCCACTGAGACAGTCTCATTATGGTTGCTCACCCTCCCGTCTATCAGCTCCCCTCTCCATCCGTCTCTTTACTTTGCCAGAAGCAGCCGCGGCCTCATCATTTGGAATAAGCTCAATCCATGAAGGTCGCAGCCAATTGTTTTACACTTTTACACTTCTGCTCTAAAGCCCAGTTTTAAGAGAGCGAACCCGCAGAGGGGCAATGGTTTACGACACGTTTCCTCACTCAGCTGCTGCAGAGGCGGTGATATTAGGAAGAGGAAACTCCAGTTTTTATCCTGTCTTTATTTCAGCTTCATGTAAATGATGGTGAGGTGAGCACGTACATTAAACTGGATCTGGGCGTAGTCGGTGTGGTCCTGCTGGATCTGGAGGTACTGAGAAGGGATGGACAGCAGTTCCCACTCTCCATCATTCATGAACTCCCTCTTATCGTTAGCTATGGCCTCGGCGCTCCTCCACAGAGCCAGGTCGATTTCTCTCACTGCAGAAGGAGAAATCATAAAAAAAGAAGATGAAAAAACGACGATGCAGCGATGGAAACAACAAAATAAAGCACTAGTGTTTGTTCTCTGCTTGTACTGTGTTCTCTGTCTTTTGTTGCACCGTAGCAGAAAGACTAAAGTTTGACACCTCGGGGTTTCTGTGCAGAAATACGAGCAGAGTTAACTGGAATCTGACTTTGGTGCTGCTTCAGGGAACTCTAAAGCTGTAAGACGTTCAAGGAGAAAATATCTTCTGGAGGCTTTTGTACTTCCTGCAACATCTTTTGTTTTTCTGTGTGTCAATTTAATTAGTTATCCTACAGGTTGACATTTAAGGGAGACTAGGAAGTTTTGCTTGCTTTTAGCACCCCCTAGTGTCCGTTTAGTAGAACCGAAAGCGAAACTTATCTCCTCGCTGTGCATTCGTCTTTTCAACACCTTAATCTAACTGCTGAAATGTCTCCTCAGCCTTCATTAGTGTCTACAGGAGCGGTTCATCACTAAATCAAACAAATCAGCTGTGTTCATGATGTAAAACATGCAGGAAACATGCTTAGATTAAGGTGTGAAAAAGACAAACGCACAGTTAGGAGATGAGTTTCATTTTTGTTGTCACTAACGGACACTAGGGGGTGCTAAAAGCAAGCCAAAACTGCCATGTGTGCCTTCAATGTCCTGAATTATTTATCTTTCTAAGCATGTTTGTTAAATCAGAGACATCTGGGGTCACACGTCTAAAACTGAAACGTTTGGGAACGACTCTCCTAGACTACAGGTCAGACCTCCTGAGTTAATGAATCCAAACAAAGTCCTGAACTTCTGGAGCTGAAAACATTTGAAGCACTTTTCCATCCATCCCATTTTTCTTCTTATCCAAAGTTTGAGGAGGAAACTGGTCCAGGATGGAAGCACAAACATTCCTCTCCCCAGCTCGCTCTGTTGGATCCCAAGCTGCTACCAGGCTAGAGAGGATCCCTCCAGAGAGTTCTGGGTCTTCCATGATGTCTCCTCCAAGTGGAAAATCTCCAGAGGGAGGCGACCAGGAGGCATCCTTAGTGACCTCAGCTGACTCCCTTTGACGGGTAGGAGCAGGTTTTCCTCTGACCTCCTGCAGATTAAAGAAATCATCGCCTCATCGGTAAGGCTGAGTCCAGCCACCCTACAAAGGAAGCTCATTTTGGCTGCCTGTATCTGGTAAGAGTCAAGCCTTCATCCTCCTCTCCCTCTTCATCACAACAGACCAGAAGAACACTCTCATCACTTCAAACGAGTCTTCAACTCACGCTCCACCATCCTCCTGAAAACAAGGAGCCATGATACTTCAGCTCCTCCACTTGAGGCCAAACCCAGGTTTCCTTTTTGTTTCATTTATTCTAAATAAACTGTTGTTTTAGAAAAAATTACAAAGAAAAACCTTGATGTTGCATTTTTTGTGGCCTGCTACTGATTTTTCTGTCCACTTTTGTGATCTTTGGATTTTTAACTTTCAAACAGCGTTCTGCTCGATTCTGTAATTTGAGTGATTTCCTCATCCTAAACTGGGATTGTGCATGTCACCTTTAAGTCCTAATCTGCCTCAAAATAGTTGAAATTTCAAAAAGGAGAAGAAATGTCATGAGGACAGCTTTGAAAGTATTTTTTAAACCCACCTGAGTGAAGCCAGCTCCGGAAGGTGAGACTACAGTTCTGCTTGTCAAAGGGAAAGGCGTACATCTCCAGGCTGCAGGCTAGAACCGCCTGGATGGGCCGGTAGTTCTTCACTGAACCAGAGGAGTTGACATAAACGTACGGGATTGGAGGAGACTTCCCTTCTTCCACGCTGGAGAAACACGTACAAGACGGGAGAAATCAGAACCCAACATTTACTTGTGCTTACTTATTTGATGACACTAAACCATGCAGCTGATGAGAGGAATGTGTCCTACAACTCGCTGACGATGACATCTGGGACCCATATGGCGTCGGATGGGAGCGAGATCTCGTTGATTCCATCGAACTCTTCAGGATCCCAAACCAGGAACTCATCCTTCCAGATCTGAAAACAACAGAGGAGGTTAACGGGTCTCCCAAATTCAAATTAGGCCACAAATCATAAATGACAGTTTCACAGTTTTTCTACATTTGTTAAAACACACAAAAGTCATATTAAAAACTCAGATGAAGCAGAAAGACGACGCCGAAGCACCTCCTACCTGTCTGTACCAAATACTTGTAGTGATGCTCTGAGTCTTCCCGTCCTGAGAAAGAAAAAGTTAAGTTGGACAAAAGCTCATTATAGAAGATAAACATGAAAAAGAGGAGCTAATTACTCAGTTCATCAGATCAGAGGATTTTACTTTTCATGGTCTAACTGGAAACTTTCTGGACTTCAGGAGTCCTGAGGTGTAAATTAGTTTCTGTTTGTTCTCCTGTTAAAAAAATGGGTCAAAGCTTTAATCTAAACGGGCTGATGGAGATCTGAAGAGACGTTCTTTAAACCACTTTATCAGAACATTTTGACTAAGATTTATTCTGTGTTTAAACGATTATGTGCTTTGGTTCCTTTCAAATGCCACTGATTTTTATTATTTACCTAGATTGTGTCATTGAAAATCCCAGTTTTTAACTCTTTAAAACATGATATGAAAAAATAAATTAATAAATAATAATAGTAGTAATAATAGTGATAACAATAATAATAATAATAATATTTAACAATGGTAATAAATAATAATAACAATAATAATAATAAATAATAATAATAATGATAATAATAATATCAATAATAATAATAACAGAAAATAATAATAATAATGATAAAAAAATAATATTAATTCAATTCAAATCAATTTATTTCTATAGCACCAAATCACGACAAGAGTCGTCTCAAGGCTCTTCACAAAGTAAACATTCCAATTCAGTTCAGTTCATTAAGCCAATCAGTAAAAAAGTTTCCTATATAAGGGACCCAGCAGATTGCATCAAGACACTGACTAGTGTCATTGTGTTGATACAATCCTCATACTAAGCAAGCATGTAGCGACAGTGGAGAGGAAAACTCCCTTTTAACAGGAAGAAACCTCCAGAGGATCCTGGCTCAGTATGAGCAGCCATCCACTACGGCTCACTGGGGATTGAGAAGACAGAGCAGGCACAGGCACACACCCACACACACACACACACACACACACACACACACACACACACACACACACCATATAGATCAAGTAGTGTTTCTATGGCTACACTGTGATTTCTTAGTAGAAGTTCTATTTAGTAAGAGAAACTTTATTGTCTTTATCTGAGTGAATCTATAATTAATTCAATAGGTGAACTAATAGTAGCACATTCTATGTTAAAGAAAGTGAGATGTAATATCAGGAGAGGGAGAATGTTAAGTGGTTGGCAGCAGTGTGCCAGCCGATGGCCCCCTCCATGAGGCCACCACAGCTCAGCAGAACGCCAGTGTAGCTTCTTCTGGGGAGAAAAACACTTGGAGAGAAAATAAAGTTAACAGCTGAAATAACAGGAAATAATGCAATTAGAGAGTGGTGGTAGAAGAGAGTAGCAGAGTGTGGAAAGTGGTCAGTATGTCCTCCAGCAGTCTAAGCCTATAGCAGCATAACTACAGAGATAACTCAGCATAACCTAGCCTTTTAGATGGAGGCATGTGGGAGGCAGGTTCAGGGAGAAAAGTCTTTAACGACTGTAGTCCCCGCTGTACACTCCACCTCCCTCTGCTCCCCACTCGTCTAAACCTGGGCTAACATCAGAATTTAACCATAAGCCCTATCAAATAGAAAAGTTTTGAGCCTAGTCGTAAAAGTAGACAAGGTGTCTGCCTCACGCACTAACGCTGGGAGCTGGTTCCACAGGAGAGGAGCCTGATAGCTAAAAGATCTGCCTCCCATCCTACTTTTAGATATTCTAGGAACCACCAGTAAACCTGCAGTCGGAGAGCGAAGTGCTCTGTTAGGAACATATGGAACAATCAGATCACTGATGTATGATGGAGCTTGATTATGAAGAGCTTTATATGTGAGAAGGAGGATCTTAAAATCTATTCTAAATTTAACAGGCAGCCAATGTAGGGAAGCTAAAACAGGAGAGATGTGGTCTCTCTTTTTAATTCTCATCAGACTAATAATAATAATAATAATAATAACAGAAGTTTTAATTTGTGACAATAACGAGTCAATTACTCTCCTAAAATCATGGGAAGAAGTTTCTTATTCCATTTTCTTCTAACCTTTTTTGGCCAATATGGAAAATAATTCATCCAAGGAGTTGACCTACCACATCGAGGACAGACTGGAGTACGAGGTCTACGTAGACGGTTGTGGAAGTGGTCCAGTTGTGGACGGGTCGAACTCCACAGTCATATTTCCTCAGGAGGGTCCGGGTCAGCTGGTTCAGAGCGGATCTCTTTGGTTTCTCTAGAACGCATTCAGCCAGATGAGCTAAAAATCAAAACCAGATCATAGTTCAGACGAACGAGGCGCCACACGGAGTGTTGCACTCATGTTGCTCATGCATCCAGAAAAAATATATAAAGCTGTTTTATAAACAATAATTACAGATTAATGGGATTTCAGGCAAAAAATGACTTTTCTGAAAACCATTTTGACTATGTGGTCTAATGTTTTAGAGATATGACTGGTGGAGGCGCTGGAGTGAGTTTGTAAGTTCTACTAAAAAGTAAAGGATGCTTGAGATCTGCTCCTCTAATGCCAATACATGTTGATATTTTATGCTATAAGTCAAAAGGTGCATGCATGCAGTATCATGTACTCATTAAAAATGCACAATATTAAAACTGATTCAGAAAAATTGTAAACATCCTGCAAGCAATGTTCAGCTTCATAATTATTTTAAATGTTTACAAAATCCTAGAAAAAAGGCTTACCTGAGAAAAACAAAGTTAACCAAAGGAGAGGCATCAAGCTAAAGTCAGTTGTCCAGATTAGAGATAATATTCAAGAGTCATGTCCAGATATTTGCTCTGCTAAAACAATAAAAACATCCACAGTTTATGGGAATCTGCAGCAGAGCGGTGTGAGGAGCAGGAACAATGAACGGGGCAGTGGAGACGTTTTGGTTGCATTGATTTTCTGCAGAGTAAGATGATACATTTGATATGGAAACACACTCAGGAGAAAACACCCAGAAGGTTTGTTCGGTGCTGGCTGAACGCTTCAGAGGATGGAAGCCATTTAGGAAGCAGAGGCTTTAATAGAGCTGCAAATACAGAATAGAAGCAAAGAGGAATAGGAGGATTGGTGAGGGCAATGATGTTCTTCAACTTCAAATAAATACTGTTACATGTTTTGTTTTTGCAGCTTGCATTAGGTGAAATTATTAAAAAATCAGTACTTAAGGCTTAGGTTCTGTTCTCAGCAAGGGGGCACAAGGGGGGCCAAGCTAGCTGGGCCAACCTGGACCCCTCTAGAACCGCCCCTGGAAAACACAACATAAAAGAAAAACAACAGAAATAATCACCAACCCTAAACACCCACAGTTCGTGACAAACAATTAAAGTGGCGCAAATGGGCTTCCATACATTTTTGGAATCATGGAAAACTTTAAAAGTAACTTCCGGAAGTAAAGCAGGAATTTGCTCAACTTTTGAAGTTTCTCACTCAAAATAAAATCCTTTCTCTTTGCGCTAATATTGCTGACTTTTACCTGCACACAAACGGTAAAAGGTAAGGCCGTCTGTGCGCGCGCCATGCGCCAGCAGCTCAAAGGCACGCGCGCGCCCCTAAAGCGAACGCGCGCGCAGCTGGCTGGTGGCTCTCGGCGCGTGACCGATGGAACGGCTGTGAGCAGGAGGCAGTGCGGCCAAGATTTGATTTGTTTTTTGGGTAAAAACGGGACGAAATTCAGAGCTTTGACGGAAATGAGAGCTGAACAGGCTGAAGATGGAGAAAAGTCAACGAGCTCGGTGAGACGGAGGAGCCCCCCCACCCCCGGTTATTAACGGATGTGTGTCTTCATGGCTTATGTCTGTTTTAACACTAACAGCCTCTGTTGTGTGGACAAAACCCTACAAACAACCTTCATTAACATTTTAATGTCTTTGTTTTTGCTTTTAAATAAACCTGTGATGTTTGACAAAAACTAATTTTAAAAATAATTCATAAATTGGACTCTTAGAATAAAAACAGTGACATGAGGTAAATCAGATTCTGTCACTCAAGATTAAATGATGATATATCTGATTTATCAATGTTTTCATTCATTTTCTTTTACATTTAAACCTTCATTTGCCTCATCAGCCATTAAATAAGTATTAATAACCTCGCCTATATACTGTAATAAATGATAATCCTGTTGTGTGTAGAGCAAAAACCCCAAGTGTTTGTCTGTTTGGTATTGATGTTGGTGGTGTGTCTGGGTGAAAGAGAGGCACCCAGTGCCCGGTGGCATGGTGAGTGGAATGATAAACAGAAGCCTGTGCTATCCATGTCACAAGCCTAAAATAGAGGCTAACCAAGCGGGTCTCAGATTGCCCCCTGGTCTCCATATAAGTCTGCTCAGCCTGATCTTGCTTCTTGTGTGTGTGTGTGTGTGTGTGTGTGTGTGTGTGTGTGTGTGTGTGTGTGTGTGTGTGTGTGTGTGTGTGTGTGTGTGTGTGTGTGTGTGTGTGTGTGTGTTTGTGTGTGTGTGTGAGTGAGAGCGATACAATGACATGAGCATCTGCTGTCGGGACGACAACCTTTATTTAGCACCTCTCACCCTGCAGAATGGTGCTATATTTATATGCAGCTGTAAGGTCACAGCATACGGTTTGTGTTTGGGATGCTGGTGAAAACCGTGCTTATTAGTACAGGTGAAAACAGCAAACACACGAGGGAGAAAACAGTAAACTTTCTCTAAAGTTGCATTTTATTTGCTCTGCTCCTTAAATCCTGCTCGCTGCTGTTGGATGTGCTGCAGCGCTGCTTGGCTGGAAGCTTCCTGCTGTGGTTGTCTGATTTCTGAATTGTTTCCAGTACGATGACGTTTGATGTCTAAATGTAGCTCAGTCTGATCTGTGATTGTTCTGACACAAACAAATTGCAAATGCTGTGATCATAAATGTTTTTTTTTGTTATTTCTATGAGTCAGCGTGTGTCATTAACGTTGGTTCAAAACTGGGAATATGAAAGAAAAAGGCGATAAATGGTAGGAAAATAAAATATATCCCACTGGTGATGCATTTGTGTTTTTTCTCTCATCAGTGTAAAATGCTGATGAACCAGCTGAAGGAGATCACTGGAATCCACGACCAACAGATTCTCTATAAAGCCCTGAAGGTATCAAAACTTCTGTCTAGTTCAGTTGGTTTTGAATCAGTGCAAAAATCTTTATATAAAAATTAGGGTGGGAATTTAACATGTTAATTATGATTAATTAATTAGAAAAAAATAATGCGTTAATAAAAATTAATGCATTCAACCCTTTGGGCCAGAGGGCCCCCAATTAGGGGACGTTGAAGTTTAGCAGCAAAATTAGTGCCCTAAATATAAATAAATATCACCAAGCTGCACCTCTAAAGAAACTTCAGAACTTTGGCTAAAAGACCATATGAACGTTTTTTACGTGCTCCAAACACAACAAAAACTACAATCAAACGAGTGATCAGAAATCCCTCTTTATGCGTGAGTGATTTGCCTTCATTTCTGTCTCTAATGCTGCTAAAAATCAAATTGTACACATTATATTCACCCATTATGAAGCTAAGGCCCTACTGATTGTAAATGTGAATATCCCATCAGTCTACACCTAAGTTTCACAGAGATTGAAGCCAGAGAGCAACAAAAACAGAAATAATTTTTTCCCCAAAAGATCTCCAAAAACGTTTCTTACCTTTGATGTTTCACCTTGAAAAGTTAATTTTATCCAGTCTTTCTTATTGTTTACTATTAGCCCTACCTCTTGTGTCACACTGAAAACAGTTTAGACGGAAAACAAAGTAATTTTCACAGAAAAAACAGGCTTAGAACTCAAATATCCGGGGTTGTGTGTGTCCGCGTTATGACGAGTCTCATTGGCTGACTGAGCTGTCAATCTCAAGAGGTTGAGTAATTATGTCCATATCTATTGTTTGATTTTCTGCCTCATTATTTTTATTTTAAAAAAATTTGCTTTGGGGACAAATTTTCTTAAACGATTAAAATGTGATTAATCAAGATTAATTCATTACAAGTCCGCTAATTAATGAGATTAATTTTTTTAATCAAGTCCCACCGGTAATAAAAAAAAAATGAGATCAAGATAATTCGAGAAATGTTTGTTAGGCCTGCTGAGGCCAAAAAACTTACAACACTTAAATTATGAGCTATTAAACACAAACGGCTGCTGTTTCTTTTGTCCAACTGTTATATGCAACAGGGAATGTGCCAAATGCATGGTAGCTTATAAAAGTCCTTAACAATGGGACTCCAGGTGGCTACGTTTGCTCTGAAACTCCTTTTATGTTCTGAAATAAAATAAACAAAAAACAAATATAACATTAAATAAATTGGCTGAATTAATTCACTGGTTGCTCTGAAGCAGCTGGGTTTTCTCCCATTATTTTATTTACCTGCTTATTATTAAAATAAAAGAATAAAATATAAACATAATTTAATGCACTACTATATTTTGCACTACTTATTGACACTATTATTGTCCTCTGTTTAAGGCCAGTCAGGGGGATGTCGGGCATGCAGTGGGACTGCTGACGACCCAGACTGCAGAAGTTCAGGAGCCTGTAGAGCCGCAGGAGTCTGGGTCGTCTGGAGAGACCTGGGAGGGCCAGAAAGGTACGCTGGGAACACGACGCTTCCCACTGAGACGAGGGTGATGGCAGAAATATCAATCTGAGATTAAAAATGATCAAACATGGTCTCATATTGGTGTTATTTTACACTAAATAGGAGGATTTTCTTATTCTGTTCTTATTCTTTAATTATTTTGACGTTTCTAGTAAACAAGTACATGAATTCCAAGATATTTTTTTTCCCTTTATGACTAAATAATTATAATATGCAGGATCACTAACTGTATTGACAATAAAGTAACAGTTAAGTAAATATCTTGTGGGAAATTCAGCAAATTTAGAGTTTATCAGTGTTTTTAGGATTTTTTATTATAGAAAATAAATGTGCCTGATTATTCTGATATGTACAAGGTGGACGTTTTCTGTAAGAAAGATTTCTGCTTAGATGTTAGACCATTATTTTTAAGTGTGTGACGATAAATAGGATCGTTTTCACCATATTTTAATTTCTTCAGGACTTCCTAAAGATGAGCTACAGACGGCCATCGAGCTGAGCCTGCAGGAGTCCCACAGCGCTCAGGAAGAGGAAAGGGAATTTCACAGGTGCAAGAAAACTGCAGTTAAGGTTTTAGCTGTAATATTTTTAGAAAACACAAACTTTGCTGACAAACTGCTTAGATTCTCCCGAAAGGTTGCAACTAATAATCATTTTTATAATAAATAACTGAACAACAAAAATAAATAGAGATCACGTTTTAAAAATAGAAAAAAAAATGACCTTTTCAGTTCATCCATGCATCTAATTAAAAAGTAAAAACGTCACTGAAAATACTCATCTTGTATCCATAACAAATTACAGGATTGAAATATTATAAAAAAGTCAACATCTAGCATTTTAGATGACGAAAAAAATCTTTTCTGTTCTTTTTATTTAAATGATGCAACCCTAACCCTAAATACCAGCATCTTCAAAGAATTTCTGCTTGTACAGAAGTCAGAATCAGGACCAGAAGACGTTTTTGTTCCAGCAGATCGAGCTGAAAGGACTCTGTGACGTTGGCACAATGATGCCTAGTGGCTTGTTTGGTACAACTAGAAACAAAGAAGCTGCACAGTTGATTTTAGCTGCAAACAAACGTTTAAAGAGGAGTTTTGTGATACATTTGGTGTTTTTCTGGTGTTTATTAACCAATTAGCAAAGCTGTCAGATCGGTGACATAAAACGAGTCGTTTTATGAATATTTTTAGGGCTCTGGAGGTCAGCGCAGAGGAGAACGCTGCCAGAATGAAGAGGAAGAGATGTGAAGCTCAGAGTGAAATGTGCAGCCCGGCAGACTGGATCCGTCAGGAGGAGTGGCCCGTGGGAATCCGTAACGTAGGGAACACCTGCTGGTTCAGCGCCGTCATCCAGGTGAGGAGAATAATGAACAAAAACTGGTCCATTACAAACCGTTCATGCTCTACTTACAGGGTTACAAGATAAATGATGAATTTATTTTATAAAAAGTTACACAAACTTTAATCACCATAGAACTTTTATGAGACTTTTCAAATGTTTCTTTATTATTCATTCTAAGCCTTTTTTATAGGGGAAATATTAGGGAACTAAATTTGACTCTTATTTTATTTATTAAAGCAAACTTAATGTCCCTCGTTTATGGTGTTTTAATAAATAAAAATATTCAAGATTAAAAATTATATTTGTTCACCATACAATTACCTCTTTATACAGGGGCGGTCCTAGGGGGAGGCCAGGGTGGGCTAGTGCCACCATGACATCAATATTGGTAGCAGGATTGTTTACAATGGTTGTAATTCCACTTTCAACCATTAGGGGGAGAAGCAGGAAACTTATTATGTGTTACTTTAAAATGCTGTTGTGTCTGAAGTTACTGTAACTGAATTATTATTATATTATTTTTATAACACATTCAATTTTGAAAATTTTGAAGGCATGTTTTTAATGTTTTTGTACAAATATGCCTCTCTAACAGTGCAGTTGGCCCCCCTCTAATGTTAGTCTAGAACTTCCCCTGCCTATAAAGCCTAAAACAACAACAACAATAATGATAATAATAATAATAATAATGATGATAGTAATAATAATAATAATAATAATAATAATAATAGAAATAATAATAATGATAATAATAATAGAAATAATAATAATGATAATAATAATAGAAATAATAATAATAAAAATAATGATAATAATAATAATGATAGTAATAATAATAGAAATAATAATAATAATGATGATGATAATAATAATAATAATCATCATCATCATCATGGAAATAATAATAATAATAATAATGATGATGATAATAATAGAAATAATAATAATAATAATAATAATAATAATCATGGAAATAATAATAATCTTCATCATCATGGAAATAATAATAATAATAATAATGATGATGATGATAATAATAGAAATAATAATAATAATAATAATAATAATAATCATGGAAATAATAATAATAATCTTCATCATCATGGAAATAATAATAATAATAATAATGATGATGATGATGATAATAGAAATAATAATAATAATAATAATAATAATAATAATAATAATAATAATAATAATAATAATAATAATCATGGAAATAATAATAATCTTCATCATCATGGAAATAATAATAATAATAATAATGATGATGATGATAATAATAGAAATAATAATAATAATAATAATAATAATAATAATCATGGAAATAATAATAATAATCTTCATCATCATGGAAATAATAATAATAATAATAATGATGATGATGATGATAATAATAGAAATAATAATAATAATAATAATAATAATAATAATAATAATAATAATAATAATAATCATGGAAATAATAATAATAATCTTCATCATCATGGAAATAATAATAATAAATCCTAGTTTTAAAAACAAAGCTATTCATTGTTAATTTGATGTTAATTTACCAACATGAAAATCATCATTCTGGAAGTAAAAACTTCCTTATGGAAGTTCCCATTATTGATGACGATGCATTCACAGACCCCTAAATAAATAAAAAAGATCATGCTGAATTAGTTTTTTTTTTGCTTATCTCTGTTTACTGATATCTCAAACTATTTTCTTCATTTCCTAAATATGGCAGCAACAGTAAAACAATAATGATCCTGCTAGAATTTCCTTGTTGTCATTATTAGACACTAATGAAGTAGAAACTGGACTGAAAACCAGTCTGCAGTGGCAACATTCTTCTAAATTAGAGCAAACTGGTTTTTATCTAAGCTGCTAATTGTAATATAAGTCCATTCCAGACTGGACTCACCCGGGCCTATCGGGTGGCTCGGCAGGAACCAGAACGGAGCGAGACAAAAGGCTTTGTGGTTAATTAAGTAGTGATGTGAGGATGGAGCGAGCCTTCTCAGTGGATGTCAGAAACAATGATTGTTTGTCTCTGTTGAACTCCGATATCGTCCATTTAGATGTCAAACCCCCACAGAGCAGATGTTATTATCTGAGACGCAAACGGGGAAATGAGGCTCTGTTGTTAGAATACTAATGGTGTCCAAATTACACGCTCCTTTGTTTATTTTATTTTTCTGTTTGCTGTCCCTGATTTTTTGATAAAGCCGCCTCGTTTATTACCGAGCATATCAGATGGAAGCTGAGTGACCACATGATTCTATTGGCTGCTCACTTATTGTGTTTAAATTACAGTAAAAGTCAGATAAACCATAATTGAATTTCCTGCTCTAATGGAAAAAAGCTTCCATCAGTCAGTAATGACTTCATCAAGTATCTTATAACAAAACCATGTGGGATTGGTCACTGACCTTCAAAATAAAAGCTTTTCCACACACATGGGATCTGTGGGTTTTTCAGCACTAATTTCTACCAAGTATTTAGTCATAATAAGTGAGAAAAAAAGTCTAAGAATCTTATTTTCTTAGAAAATTATTATTTATCGCCTTCTGATGCAAATTTACTCAGCAGATTGAATTTTTCTGAGCAGATTTTCCAACTAGCATTTACATGTGTTTAGAACTGTATGGAGGTATTTATGTGTCAAAAACTGTATGTATATGTATGGAGGTATACATATAAATAAACTTACACATTTGATAGGAAGTTTAATGTAAATTTAAGGGGCATGACTAGATAAGCTGCTGCTTCATCCTGCTTCTGTTCAAAAACTTTTTGTTTTACACTATTTTATTTAAAATTTGTTTTTTTCTGTACATGTTTTGTTGACATTTTAATTGTTTAATTATAGGGATGTCTGATGTCATTGGCTAATATTGGCATTAAAATGTAAAATCAGAAATGATCTGTCTAACAACTTTTAAGTAGCACATATTATCAACTCTTCAGCTACTTCTTCTCTCGCTCAAAATGTTTAGTTTGAGGTATTTTAGTTTGTTCTGCACAACTGGACTAATAGAAATTGCAGTAGTTGTCATATTTTGCACAGACAATGTTTAAAGTTTAAATACAACAGGAGATATGCGATGTTAGTTACTTGTTAAGGGGGGATCTGCACATATATTGGTATTGGTTTATGTCATATCGGAAAATAAGCGTTAGACTATATCAGTAAAAAAAGTTGATATCAAACATTCTTAGTTCAAAACAAAAAAAGATAGAAAGTATTTGTAGAGGAAGATTTTTTTACTAAGAAAGTATTTTGTTTAATTGACTTTAAATTGACAAAGTTCTGTCCATTTTATTCATTTATGACCATTTTTATTTGTCCATGTTTCTTATTTAAATGAAAAGATTTGTTGTTTTTTTCTTTTTTTAGCTGAAAGATAACTAAAAATTATTTTTAAGATGATAAGTATAAATGTCTTAAAATCATCAGAAACCAAGATTATCCACAGAACATTAACAGGAGCAGCTGTTTAACGCGTGTTCTTGACTTCAAAATATATCTTTTAACATCCTAAATGCAAAATTGATTCAGAATTGATTTGCTAATAAAAGCTCAAGATCCCAGAGGTGTGAGATTCTTCAGATCATCAAACAAATAAGATCTGTTTCCCCAGCCACACCTGTAGGATTATAACTTCAGTAGAAGCTGTCTGACAACATGAATTAGGCTAAAAGGAACCCATCGTGCCCTGTAAGCTCTGCAAGCCTCACTTGGTTCAGGTTGAGGTCAAAGGTCATGATTCACCTTTAAAAATACAGAAAATGACTTTAGTTTGTAAAATGTAATTTTAAAAAAACAATAGAATCAAAAGAATGCGGTATATCTTTACTTTAATTTACTCCTGAACATCTTATCTGACCTTTAGAAGGTGAGTTAAGTGTTTGTGTTTTTTTGGTCTGGTTGCAGTCGTTGTTCCACCTGCCCGTGTTCAGGAGGCTGGTTCTCAACTACCATCTGTCAGAGCGATTGCTGGAGAAGTGTAAGAGCCACACAGTGAGTAATGGCTTATAATGATGGGTTATTGCTTCACAGTCATTTTCCTCAGACAGCGTTTTGTTTTCAGTCTCCTTCCTGCAGGCTGAATGTATTGTTCTAAAAAGGCGGCCGTCACTTACGAGCTGAGTGATGGCATGAAGGCAGCGGTGTTTAACTCTCGAGTTTGTCACAGGACAAGAGGAACATCGCGTTCATGCAGGAGCTCCGCTGCCTGTTCGCCCTCATGGTGGGCTCCACGCGCCGCTTCGTGGATCCTTCTGCAGCCGTGGAGTTACTGCGAGAAGCCTTCAGGACGAGTGAGGCTCAGCAGGTACGACGCACCAGCTGTGCCACTTACAGATAAGGCGGTTCTATTTGTCCCAGTCAGTGCCGATCTGGCAACACCTCGTTATCATCCACAGGTCAATTTCACATTCTAGTTTCCCTGAAATATTGTTTCCACCGCAGCATGGAGCTGAATCTGCATCAGGGACAGAACTGGAACATCTCTAGGTGGACAAGTTCACAAAACCAGATCTCTACTTGAGCTCAATATTTTAAAATCAGAATGTTAATGAGATTTAAAGGGAAAATATTATGCAAAACACACCTTTTGCTTGTTGCGATGTGGGTCTCTACTGCCTCTTTTAACCCTCCAAATGTGGAAAAAAATCTTCTATCAGTGTTTTATATTAGGAATTATCTTCTTAAAACAAGCCATTTCAAAAGGTCCCTGTTTGTGATGTCACAAACAGGAAATTAGCATAAAACACCTTCTTACATGTACGAGAGCTGCTGGAGGAGCAGCGTTTCTATTCCAAGCCCCTCCCAAATATTGCAGCTTCTCAGCCTATAGCAGCTTGAGCGGGGATGGGTGGGCGTGGCCAGCAACAGCTCGTTTTCTTAAAGGCATACTAAGCAACTTTTTCATATTTTTAAATCATTTTCTTGAGCCATTTATCTGATTAAGTTAAAAAAATAAAAAAGTACGTCCAACCAGAATAGGAATCAAACAAGAGTCAACATGGGGAGTTTTCTGAATCGCGAGAGCTCAGAGACACGTTTCCTGCATGTTTTAGATCATGAACACAGCTGATTTGTTTGATTTAGTGATGAACTGCTCCTGTAGACACTAATGAAGGCTGAGGAGACATTTCAGCTGTTAGATTAAGGTGTTAAAAAGACGAACGCACAGCAAGGAGGAGAGTTTCAGTTTCGTTTTTAATGACAGTGTATTCAAACGGACACTAGGGGGTGCTAAAAGCAAGCCAAAACTGCAAAGGTTCCCTTTAAAGTGACAGAGGCCTGAAACGGCTCATTCTGGAAGGTACTGAAAATGTCAAGAATAAAACAGCTGATATATCTTTATGTGAACAGGATTTAGTACAAAAAACTTCATAGACATGTTTTGTTTCGACCATAGAACTATTACAACTCAAAAAAAAAGTCTCCATTAACCATCATCATCATCATCGGTCATAACAAAACAGGGTGAATCAGGAAGTGGTAGCAAATATGAAATAAGTTACAAGTGGAGAGCTGACCAATAGCTCAACCATGAAGTTATTCACCCTTCTTCCTTCATGTGGTTGAGCAACATCTACCCACCAGTTTACAAATATCACCAATTGCCCTACAATTACCCAAACGGCTCTACCGGTCAAACTAATGCCTCTTTTTAAACTGTTGTCCATTATTTTCTCTAGAAACTCAACATTTATAATACATTACGTTCCTTCCTGAAGGTGATTAGAGTGGAGGCAGCAGCAGAAGAAAAATTAAGTTAATTTCATTCAAAATGGACTAAAAGTGCTCTACATCAAAAATAACAACGAAGAAACTGAAGCTGAATGAAAAATACTGAAAGAAAAAACTAATGAGAAATGAAACCCTTGATCATTGATCGATAAGGATTTAAAAGGAACGACTGAATGATTAAAACATTTCTTTGACTTGCAGGATGTCAGTGAGTTTTCCCACAAGCTGCTTGACTGGTTAGAGGATGCGTTTCAACTGGCCGCCAATGGAAAGTAAGTTCTTTCTCATTTTACTTCTTCTGACTGAATAAACCAAACATAACAGCTAGTTTACTTCCAGGAATGCAGAAGACAAACAACACAACCCCATGGTCCAGTTGTTCTACGGCACCTTTGTGACAGAGAGAAGACATGAAGGTTGGCGCTTTAGTAGCAGATTTATTTTTTCATCCTTATGAATTCATTTGAATCTCTCCTCTGTGCGTGATCGGGTTCAGGTAAGACGCTGTTTAACATCGAGCAGTTCGGTCAGTATCCTCTACAAGTCAACGGCTTCAACAACCTGGACGAGTGCCTCGAAGGAGCCATGGTCGAGAAGGAGATCGAGTCGCTGCACTCGGATCACGGTGTGACGTCGGGACGCGAGGTGACCGCTTTTCCACCAACGTCAGATTATTTTACGAGTGGGTTGTCAGGTTTGAAAATGCGAAAAGAACGTCTTTGTTTTTCCTGCAGAGATGGTTTAAAAAGCTGCCGCCAGTCCTGACCTTTGAACTTTCTAGATTTGAGTTTAACACCCAACTCGGACGTCCTGAGAAGATACACAAGAAATTAGAGTTTCCACAAATCGTCCATATGGACAGGTGAGTTTTATGTTACTAATACAAAAATAAGTCCACGTCGGGATCGTTTATTTAGTGCTAATTAGGAACAGAGAAATATATATCGAGCTGATATTTACCAGATATACCCCTTTGGTTGAGACAAATATAAAACGGGCACATCCACGGGCAGCTGCTGCAGAATTTAAATTTAAATATATATTTACGTTTCTGAATAACATCTGCTTAGAAAATAATCTAAAACTTTATTGTTAACTGATTTTATATTTATTCATGTTTTATATTTAATAATTGGTCATTTTATTGATTTGTTTGATTCCCTATGATTAAATGTTTGACTTTTATTTGTGCACAAAATTAAGATTCAACATTTGGTTAAATTCAGAGTTCAAAATCAGAGATGTTGTGCATCCAGTGTTGATGTTAGTGACATTTTAGCTCGTAAATAAAGCGGAAAACTCCAATGAATTGGCAACACACATTGGCCATCAGCTGCTCATGACTTCAACATGTTGGTATCGTCAATAAAAAACACCTATCAATCAATCTCTGGTGCTAACTAAAAGAAATGAGCCTACATTAGCTACACAAGCTAACTGAGAAATATAAATGACAAATTGTTTTTTTTTCCCTTCAAATTCTACATAAATATTAGATAATTTTTTCACTTTTTCGCAGATATCTTCACAAAAACATCGAGCGGACCAACGAGAGAAGAGGGGAAGTGAAAAAGCTGAAGGAGCAGCTTGCAGCCCTCCAACAGAAACTCGAGTGGTGAGTCAACCGCAGCACAGATTTGAAATGATCAACATTTCATTGAAGCAAAAGTCATCATAAGTCATGATTTAGGAGAATCAGAATACAGGATTAACCCCTTCTTTCCACAAGACGTGAAAGCATCGCGAAACGGCCGCAAAACGTACTTTGCGGAAATTAGCCACCGTTATAGTGGATGAGTTCCTTTCCACCGGCAGCAAAGTGTAACGTTTTTCATGCGTCCCAGAAGCGAAGGGACGCTATAATTACAATTCGAGTCTATTTTTTATGTGCTTCGCTTCCAACGTAAAACTCCGTGACCTCACGGGATCAGCTGTGTGGAATGCTTTTACTCCCGTTTCGCGCCAGAATCGATCCCGGTTGGGAATAAGCTTGTTAACTCCGTTATTACGTTACGTGCCACTTTCATGTCAAGTGGAAAAAAGGGGTCAGGAGGTGGATGATCTCATTGAATCTTTTATTTTTCTGAAGTTATAAAAACTACGGCTCGGGGCCTTTGAAGTATCCTCTGGCTGACATGCTTCAGTTTGTTCTGGAGTTTGCTACCACCAAACCCACCAGCGTTTCCCCAACTGAAGATCTGAGACTTTCCACATCTTCACCAACTCCTGCCGGCTACCCAGTCAGCGACGGCCTCTCCAAAGACAGCAGGTCTGTCAGCCAAAACAAATCTCTTTACCAGGTTAAAGCAGAGTTTTTTCTTAAAGGGCACCATCTAGAGGCTGAAAAAATGTATTGCACCTTTAAGCCCCTCCCCCTACTTCCGTGATTACAGCTAGAAGCAATCGTGTTTGTGAACGTGCACCTCTAGCTGGGCAACAGAGATAAAACACACCGCTTTACAATTACTATGATGTTTACTCATTTAGGACTGGGCGATAAATCGAAAATGTATCGCTATTGAAATTTCTGACTCTAATCGATATAATTTTTCTCATGTCAATAAATTCGGTAATAAAAAAAATGAAAAGATGTGTGCAGGTTGGTGACGTTCATGTCCCTTTAAGAAGCTGTACCACCTCGAGTCACATGACAACGTGACTCAACGTAATACATGACAGCTCCATCTAGTGGACAACTTTTGTTTTGCACATACGTGTAGATATCGTCCATTTATCGTTATCAACGTATACCATAATATCGCCCAGCCATAATTGATTTATGTATATTTTAAAGACTTACTTTTCTCTAAGAAAAGTCGCCAACGCTACTTCCGCAAACGCACGTGCACGATCTGTGATTGTACGTAAGCGGATGGCTAACGCTATTGGCTAATGTTGAGTGGCGCTCAATTCAAATTGCATGAGGTTCTACGGGGCGGGGGGGGCTTAGCCATAAAAATAATGGCGTATTGCCTACATTAGATCACAGTACAGGGTAAGACTATCACCTTTACTGATTTCTAAAAAATCGTGCATAATTCCTGAAAGGAGGAAACTCCAGAAAAACGTTCTGACCCAGTTTGAAAAATCTCACCAGTGAACCTGTTGAAACGGACTCTTCTGAAGGCCTCGTGTCCGTCTGCCAGAGGACACCCATTTACAAGCCCTTCACCCAGTGCAGACCCCCCTCTGAGTGTCCTCCACACCCAGCGCCTCACAGCGTCACAGAAGAAGAGCTGCACTTCATTAAGACCTGCCTTCAGCGCTGGAGGACCGAAGTAGAGCACGACATAAACGGTATGAAGACAAAAACTCCCCCCTGTATTTAACCGGCGACTTTTGACCTATTCTGTGTTTACCGTGCAGAATATTGGTGTATTTATCTGCAGCTCTTTCAGAAAATCTGTTTTCCGACTGAGTTTGTTTTGTTCCTTTGGTTGTGTGCAGAGCTAAAGGCCAGCATCGACAAGCTTAATCAGACGCTCGAGGGCATTTACTCAGATAACAGCCTCTGCCAGGTAAGGCTTGTTCTCACACAGTTTATCCTAAAAGAAAACAGCGATCCGGGTCCATGTTTTACATCCACGGCCGTAGAAAGTGCACCGGCTAAAATTAAATTCAACGTTTTCCACCTTAGGCGATGTAACAGAAGGTTAAACTGGAGTTAATTAAAATCTCCACCATGAAGAGAGTCTTACTCCCGTCTTGCACAGGTGCCGTACAGACTCCACGCGGTGCTGGTCCACGAAGGCCAGGCGTCAGCAGGTCATTACTGGGCTTACATCTACGACCACGCCAACCAGCGCTGGATGAAGTACAATGATGTCAGCATCACAGAGTCCTCGTGGGAGGAGCTTGAGAGGGACTCTTTTGGAGGCATGACCAACGCCAGCGCGTACTGCCTGATGTACATTGATGACAGACTCCCCCACCTGATCACAGGTGTGTATTCAGCTACAGGAAATAGAAACATAACTATGGCAACTTCTCAAATAGTCCAGTGAGTCAAGTATTTTTCACTTTAACTGGCATGTTGACCACTTCGTTTAGTTCCTAGAGATCCGTTTCCACTATAGGAGAAATTTCTGAGAGGGGGGACAGTGACTGGGAAATTACGATGGCTCGGTGCTGGCAGCTAATCATAACCATCAACATAACACCAAGGAGTTTCCTGCTCCTCCGCCACTGAAAGTGGAATTAAAACTACCGTAAACAACCCTGCTGCAGCCTGCAGTTTAAATTTTCTGGCCTGAACAGTACGAAACGCACAGCCCTTCAAGGAATTTGAGCCTCGAATTTGAGTTGAAATAAGGATCAGTCACTATAAATCGTTTCTCCCAGAGGACACAGACGATGAGACGGGCCAGGTTCTCCACGGTATGGACTCCCTGCCGCCCGTCCTCAGACGCTACGTCCAGGAGGACAACCGCTGGTTCCAGCAGGAGCTCAGCGAGTGGGAGGAACAGTTCTGCCAGACTGCAACCCCACAGGAGGAGTCCACAAGCTCTGCAGAATCTCCAAACTCCGGTTTACAGCAACCGCCTGTTGAGCCGGTGCCTCAGTCAGGACCCTCAGCTGAAGAGCTGGACCAAGGAGCTTCCTCAGAGACACAATCTGTCCCTGAGGTGGAGAAGAGGACAGAGGATGATGCAGGAGAGACAGCTGAAGGTGTGTAGCTCTGACTGGGAAAAGAGGGTCTAAAAGTCTCTAAAAAACACTTTTAGTTCTGGGTCACTTCATTAAAAATCATAAATTTGACATCTTTTTTTGTTTTGCAGCTGAGGATCCAGAGTCTTTGCCAGAACCTGAGAGTCCTGGCTCCCAAACCGTCAGCACCAACACTCCAGCTGTCACCGACACCGTGGAAACCAGCCAGAGCTCAAGCTCAGCTGAGCTGCAGAGTCAGGTGGGAAAGTCCGTAACACACACACACGCACACACACACACACACACACACACACACACGCACGCACGCACACACGCACGCACACACACCCTCTCTGTGTAGGATGTGGGTCAGAAATTCTAGACCATAAAAAGTGCAAGCGTCTGGATCCTGGAGATTCAGGTTCATTATAATTTTTACATTGATGCAGCCGTTACTGCAGGGATCTGTCTAACAGACTCCCTCAAGACTTTAAAACTCTTAAAACCAATAAAAATCATAACATTATGGATTATATTGTTTAAAAGAATCCTTTGCTTTTGCTCATCCTAACCTGATCAGACACCTGTCCAGAACCCAGAGCTCGGTCTTCAGGCACCAGCTGAACACCAAGTGCAGAAGGAGGTGGCAGGACTCAGCTCTGAAGCGACCAACGAGGCCTCCGGAGAGGCTCCTGAGCTTGGATCAGAGCACGGAGATGAGGAGCAGCAGCAGGAGCTTCCAGCTAGACAACGACAGGCTGAGAATGAAGTCTCAGAGGTGGAGATCCCCAACGTGGGCAGGATCATGGTGAGGGCTGACGCTGATGGATACAATGAAGAGGTAAAATGCCGCTTTGGTGCTCATGCAAACTTCCCTTGTGTGAGTTAAGAACCTGCCAGGTTAAAATCCTTATGTTTTTTGTTTTATCTAGATGATGCTCACTCCAGCTATGCAAGGTGTCATTCTGGCTATCGCAAAGGCCAGACAGACGTTTGACAGCGAAGGTCCTGAGGCTGGCCTCATCAAGGTGTGGCAGTAGAGGTTCTTTTGCAGCTCAGAATTGTGCTGTTGTGTTTTGAACAAGGAAGCAATGATCAAATGGAGTCAAGACATGAAAAAAACTATCTGAGGTGTATTTTTTATATTTTAGTCTGAAGAAAGCCCCATTTGTTTACATGGAGGAGGCGGGACTTTAACCAGCCACTAGAGGGCTCACTCGTTTAATCGTTACATTTGCAGTGGTCTTTAGTAGGATTGAATGCCTTGTAGGGTGCACTCTGGGGAAACAAAGCTCTGGTGCAACAGTTTCAGGAAGTAGAAGTGAGCCACATCAGATTTGAGCTTCAGACGACATCTCTCCTCTGATTGGCTAACAGCAACACGACTCTACCACTGACTCTGTTTGCTCTGCAACGTTGATGTTTTATCTCCACAAAGAACACAAGCCTGGAGGAGTTCTGCTGTGTGGTGGAGTTGCTAATGCTAACGTTAGCTTCTACTAGTCGAGACGTTCTCTACTGTTTCCTGGACGCTAAACCAACAACAGCCTTCCCCGTCGTGAGCCAAGATGGGTGAGTCCATGAATGTTAAGTGACAGTGAACAGCAGAAAATGTCTGGGCTAGTAGAAGCTAACCGTTAGCATTAGCAACTCCACCACACAGCAAAACTCCTCCAGGCTTGTGTTATTGGTGGAGATAAAACATCAACGTTGCAGATCAGAGTCAGTGGTAGAGTCGTGTTGCTGTTAGCCAATCAGAGGAGAGATGTCCAAATATCAGGAAATAAGTCTCCAAAACCTGCCATTTTCTGCTACTTTCTCCTCCAGCTGACTTCTACTTCCTCATTCAGGCGCACCAGAGCTTTTTTTCCCCAGAGAAGGACTTACAGGCCATTCATTCCTACAAGAGACCACAGCAAACATATTAAAAATATGAGTAAAGTTAACTTTTAATACACATTTTCCTAATTTACGTCACATTTTTGTTTAAATTACTGCAAAAAATTAGAGTGTAACAAACATTATTTTCAGTTTTTCTAGAACAATAAAGTCTAATATTTTAAAGTGAAAGTGTTTCAACAATAATAATTTTAAAATTTTAGATGAATCTGCAGAATCCCGTACATTTCTTAATGTTTCACATTTCTGCTGCTTCTGAGCGTTTCGGGAAACTGAGATGTCAAATTGCCATTTGCTCTTTCAGGCCTTCCACGAAGAGTATTCCCGCTTGTTCGAGCTCTCCCAGGAGGAGATCACCCCCCAGGAGGACGCCCGGCTGCAGCACGCTCTGGTTTACTTCTTTCAGAACAAGGCGCCCAAGCGTGTCATTGAGAGGACGCTGCTGGAGCAGTTTACGGACCGCAACCTGAGCTTCGACGAGAGGTGAGAAGCTGGCTTTAAACTGAGGCTGGCTTTAATAAAACACTGATGTGATTAGCAGCAGCAGGAGTCAAAGATGTGCTTAGTCTGCCATCTAGTGTCCATTCAGAGATCTGCTGTCCTTCTTCATGCAGAGCCATCAGCATCATGAGGGAAGCCCGAGCCAAGCTCCGTCTCATCAAACCGGAGGACATGGACATGGATGAGTACCTGGTACCGTCTGTAGTCTGACGAGTCTTGATTTGATCTAATGATCCACCTCACGTCTTGTCTAGTTAGACATGTTTAGTTGAGAAGCCACGTGTATCAAATTTGAATCCTTTTGGCCGGTGGGAGCGTTTATCAGGTTTGGAACGAGACAAGCGCTGTTTAAACACTCTGGCAAATGTCAGACAGACGTTTATTTTTGTTTAGTAAATTAAATTCCTGATCTTATGAGCTTGTTTGGGAATTTTGTCTGGGAACGAGTAAACCTCGTGACATTTAGACGCGTTGGAATGAAAAATATGTAAAGTCCAGAGCCATAAAACAGCTGGAAGTTTGGAAAAAGTACGAGCACATTCCAAACTCGAGTTTTAAACCGTTTCTCAAACCAAACTCCAACCTTATCTTTAATTTATGTCTTTTCCAAGAATAAAGATATATGGTTGTTGCCGTACCCTTTGGTTGATTGTTTCTCCATAGAGCTAAAAGCTGCTCCTCACTTTGCAAAGAGCAGAGAACAATAGGAGATAATAAACTCATGACTGCGTCTCTCCCATGTGAGAGTAGATGAATAAGTGGTTCTGTTCTGTGTTTTGTCACAGCAGTGGCATGATGATTACAGGCTGTTCAGGACGGTGTTTGTCCATCTGCTGACCGGCCTGGAGCACTACCAGCATGGAAAGTAGGTGTCAAACATTCAGAAACCTTTCACAGTGCATGTTTTATCACCATAAAAGCAGAAAAATGGCAATAATGAGGATTTTATAAATGCTTTAGTCAATTTATGAGTAAATTCTTCCAACTAAATGGTTAAAAAACGCGATAAAATGTTTGTTCCGGTCTGTGTTGCAGGATGCGAGAGGCGTTGAACTACTTGGCCCACGCGTACGAGACCAACGCCTCCCTCCTGGTAAAGGGGGACAAACACGGCGTGGACAAGTGTCTCATCGCGGTCTACAGGAGGAAGTGTCTCACTGTGAGTACGGCAAGCAGAAACGGCATAAATGTGGTCTTGGCTTGGTCAAGAGGAAACTTTAGAGACTCATCCAAACCCTTTCCACCTCCTCTGGGAGATATGATTTCATCACGTCTGACAAACAGCTGGATGTTTTCTCTCTAAGCCAAAACTCTGGCCAGCTTTTCCTTATTTAGCCGTTATAGAAAACAAGCATCTCTCCGTCTTTCTTCCCAACATGAGAAATGAAACAAACGTTCTCCATCTCCTTCCTCCCTTTTCCTATCAGGTGCTGAACGAGAGCGCGTCCCGCCTGTTCTGCAGCGGCGAGGAGGGCAAAGTGGAAGATGGCGTCGCCATCATGGACGAGGCCGTCATTCCCTGCCTTCACCTGATGAGCCGGGACTCAGCTTTATCTCAGGAGGACCGGGACGCCATGGAGAACATCCGCAGCCACTGGTGCTGCTGCCTGGGCCAGGACATGGACGGTGAGGGGCCAAACCTTACAATTCAGATTTTACTGGCTCGTGTTTGTTTCTTATACATGTGGGTAAATCCCTCTGCATCTGATGCTTACGTTTTATTGCACTTTCAAATAATGAGAAGATCACCATCACGGTGCAGCTTGGTTTGATAGAAGGTTGCACGATTATTCTGCAGAGATTAAAATATATGGTTGAAATTCAGATTTTCTTCTTTTTTTTCTGGTAAATTAAGGTTCAAAACATAAAGAATGGTTAATGAAAGATGAACACATTAAAAAATGATGAGGTGGGTGAGTATCAGAAAAAAGTAAATAAAGATGTAAATAACTTAGTAAAAAATTAAGTGAATAAATAAGTAAATATGTAACTAAGTAAATCAATATATAAGTTAATAAGTAAGTGACTAAGCAATTAAGTAAGTAACTAAGTAAATAAGAAACTAAATGAATAAGTAAGGACTAAGTAAATAAGAAACTAAGTAAAGTGTAGGTAAGTCAATAAGTAACTAAGTAAATAAATAAAAGTAACTATGTAAATATGTATGAAAGTAAGTAAGTAAATAAGCAACTAAATGAATAAGTAAGTAAATAAGTAACTAAATAAATAGGTAAGTAACTAAGAAACTAAATGAATAAGTAACTAAGTAAATAAAAAACTAAGTAAAGTGTAGGTAAGTAAATAAGTGACTAAGTAAATAAAAAAAATAAGTAACTATGTAAATAGGTAGGAAAGTAATTAAGCAAATAAATAACTAACTAAAAAAGTAAATAAGCAACTAAATAAATAAAAAGTATGTAAATAAGTAACTAAGTTACTAAGTAAAAAGTAAGTAACTAAGTAAATAAATAAGTAAAAAGTAAGTAATTAAGTAAATAATTAACTAAGTAAATATGTAGGTTAGTAACTAAGTGAATAAGTAACTAAATAACTAATTAAATAAGTAACTAAATCAATAGGCAAGTAGATAAGGAACCAACTAACCAAATAAATAAAAGTCTTGCCTGCCTCATTTTGGACGCCGCTGATCTCGTCACTTACCTGTTTTACGTCTGATTATTTAAAAGAAATTTTAACTTTAAATTTCAAATAACAAATGATTTCCTCCGATACTCATTATAATAGTTCATTCAGATATTTTCTAAAAGTGTTTACTCTTATGCCTCATATTTATTCAGTTCTGTTTCCCTACAGCTACATAAAGATGATCACAGCCACCACCACTGATTTAAATCTCGTCTTCTCAGTTCATTTAAAAAGCAACATTTTAACAATTACAGTTATAGTCTTCATCTCTCTGGTTCATTCATCTCGTTTCAGATGCGTTGCAGGCTAAGCTGGGTGAGCTGCTGCCCAGGGTTCTGGACGGCTCCACCGACGCTGTTGTGCTGAAAGATCCACCTAAGGTCCAGGTGAACCAGGCCCACGACCTGTGCAGCCGCCTGGCTGCCGTGATGGAGTCCATTCACAACGCCACGGTTGTGACTGTGAATTAGAAGCGCTGATGGGAACCTGCAGCAGCATCCTGGACCCGTACATCTGCACCACCAGCAACCTGGCAGATGGATGATTCTGCTCTGATAAGGATTGAGACGGCACCTAGTGACTAACTGCTGGCTTGGCTTGGCGTTGCACGTGCATACAAATTTGATTTAAGCTGCAAGCGCTCGTTAGATAGGAGATCAGCCACAAGCGTGCGCTCATGAGAGGAGAAAAGGGCCTGCTCACTAACATAAACCACCTCCATCATTAAGATAATACTAACAGATTCCAAAAGGGTTTGCTAGTCAAGCAAAAGGAGGCCGTTTTATTTACTCGCGTAACCTGGAGAAACGCCCAAAACGCAGAACTTTAGTGACCAAAAATCAGCTGTTTCACATGTTATTATCACTCAGATCTACTGGAAACACATGAAAACAACGGAGTAATGTTAAAACGATCCAAAACAACATGAAACCAGTTAGCAGGATAAATTCTTATTTGTGTTTCAGGCCATCGTAAACGTTTGAGACGTCTCTGGATTCTGCTGGAAAAAGTAAATTTAACAAGTCACTAAGTTAAAATGAGGCTTTTTTCTTTACAGGCTTTAAAGCTAAAACATCATTCGTTGGATTTTTCTTTTAAGAATAATTTACAAAATTTTTATTTTCTCCCAAATGGATTTTGATTTAAATAAGAAGAGCTACAACAAAAATATACATAAACATATGAAATGATATATTTTTAAAAGTGCTGCTGCAGCATGCTCAGACCTTAGATTATATGTGTACTTCAGCTGATAATCCCTGCTCTGAGTGTCCCAAATCCAACAAAACATCATTGCTGAATCCTCAGAAACAGGACTTGGAGGTATTTTAAGAGTCATTTCTGGCTGCTGATTTCACTGTTTTTTCACTTTTGCTATATGATACCCAATAAATGTTTTAAATCATCTGTATCCTGTTATTATTCACTAAGAACTCCCTTTACCTGCAGTTTTATGCCACTTTTATTCTGTTTTGTGCATTTTTCATGCTAAACTATGACTAAAATACAGAATTCACAGGGGTTTCATCCAATCCGCACCTGTTCATGTTCTGCATTCACTAGTGCAGCAGATGTTTGTTAATCCACAGCTGAATGTAGTCCCTAAATCTGATTTAAATTATTTTTTAGAATTTTTTTCCATTTGCATTTAGAAAAACTTCTCAGTTTTCAGCCATCATCACTTCATGTTGCATATTTTCACATATAAAGCCTTGAGTAAACCTTTGATCTTCTAATTTGCCTTCCTTATGCAAAAATCTAGACGGGTTTAGTCAGGATTTGCAGACATTTTACAAGCTGTGTGTGATTTAAGGTGCTGAAATTCTGTTGCTTTCATTATTCAACAGACACATGTAATCTGTTCAAATCCACATAAGCTTCTTTTATGTTTTTATTCCCACAATCGTCTGCTGGTTCATCATGCAGCTTCATTATTTATCTTTATTACTGCTTAAATTATTTCATGATACTGAGTTAAAGAGAGTAAAGTCAGTCTGTTCATTTCTAGTTTAGCTAAAACCAGGCATGAAGTATCTTGTGTTTTGTTTTGCTGTTTTTGTCTTTGGCCTTTGTCTTTAGCGACACTGTCGCCCCCTTCTGACGTTTTAGTTACATTACAGCAATGTTGTTTTCCCAAACTAACTTTGCTTCCAATCACTTTAAATTTATTGTCGCCCCCTTGTGGCGTTTTCGTGAAATGCAGAAATTGTGTTCTCCCAAATAAAAAACATAATTAAAAAAATTTGCATTCAATCACTTTAAAATCTTTAAATAAATAAATTTAACCTCCAACTTCTTTACAAAACACAAATATTGACTCTTAAAATGTTTAGGAAATTAATATTAAATCTACAAAATAAGTGTTAAAAAATCATAAAGAATAAAACAAATGAAATACCATGATTTTGTCAAACCTTGTTTCATGCCTTGTGTAATCCCTAAATTAATTAAAATAATAATGTAATATTTTTGTTTAGCAAATTGGTTCTAGCTTAAGTTTATTTAAACACTAAATCACAAGAATTGTCTGTTACTTTGTTGTGACTTTAAAAACCATCTACATCTATAATATAATATAATATAATATAATATAATATAATATAATATAATATAATATAATATAATATAATATAATAACCATCTTTGATGGCCTTTTCTTTATGGCTAAGCATGATTTTTGTAATGTCATCAACTAACCACAAGAGGGTGACAAAGGTTCCAACAACATCCTTTGAAAAGCTGCAGGATGAAAACAAAGATGAAAAAGTTACAAGATAATTCCCAATATTGCATTATTTTCTTTGCTACAACTATTACAGTAAGTTAAGTCGACATTTAATGTTTTCTGTAACTCTAATGGCCTCCAATAGGTCAGGAAAAAACCTTCGAAAGCAGCAAGAATTATCCTGAATGAGCTCTACTGTAAATGTAAGCAAATTAGCATCTTATTTGCAACCTAAATGCTGAAGTCATGTGATACTCTTAAAGAGGCTAGTCATGTTCTGCTTAAAAAGCATTGGAAGAGAATGTAAATTTAAAAATGACAGACAGACAGACAGACAGACAGACAGACAGACAGACAGACAGACAGACAGACAGACAGACAGACAGACAGACAGACAGACAGACAGACAGACAGACAGACAGACAGACAGACAGACAGACAGATAGATAGATAGATAGATAGATAGATAGATAGATAGATAGATAGATAGATAGATAGATAGATAGATAGATAGATAGATAGATAGATAGATAGATAGATAGATAGATAGATAGATAGATAGATAGGAGTCGCTTTTATTTTGAAAGGAACGTGCACAACCGGAAACCATGAGGGATTGCGTTTTTCTTCCTTCCTTGTTCAGAACCACCCAGATCGTCCGAACCAGCCGGGTTCAAGTTGCAACGAGGAATTCCGTCTCGCAGTTCTGGGTCCAAAACGCAAACGTAAAGGACCCTGGATCTGCTAAAGCAGAGCGCGCAAAAAGGAAATGGGGGTCGCAGAAGAAGCGGAAGTCGTTTAACATATTCTGGTTCCGACGAGCAGCGTTTCACTCATTTGTGTTACAGCGTGGGCAGAAGACCGTCTCGGAGTTTACATTTGCGTTTTTAAAGGCACCTTTCATAACAGGTAAGAATAAAGAAGTTTGAAAAATAAGCTGAATTTCTTGTTTTGAAATGCTGCGGTTAGCCACGTTAGCTAGCAGCGGGAGTTTTCTTGCGTTTTCTTGTTGCAGCAGAGTTTGCAGCGCTTTCTTTTTAAATACGTGCCGTTTGTGTAAATAAATCATTTCACGTCCCCATGCTTGAGAGCAATTCAAAATGAAATAAACGCATTTCTCCTCGGTCATCTTTCTTGCAGCGTAACTCGGTAAACTTATACCAGGGTTCTAAATATACATGGAGGCGCAGAGCAGAGGAGCTGAGATCTGCTGAGCTGTTTGTCCTCCTGAGAATCAGAGAAAAGAGAACTCACGTCTAAATTATGAGAATTAAACTCCAGATTTAAAACATTAATGTGTCTGAAAACGTCTCCCTGCACATGATTTTGTGTTATTAATGTGTTATTATCATATGGATTAGTTTGGGTCAAGAATTTCCTAAAGTTTGATATTTTTCAAAGCAAACGATTAAAACTTAAATATGTTCTGATGACTGGAAGCAGAGATGCACTGATTCTGTTTTTTTATAGCCAGTACCGATTTTCTTTTACGGCTCTGATCCACAGATTCCACTTTATGTTAAATAAATATAATTTGGATAATTGGGTTTTCGCTAAAATTTGATTAACCTAAAAAATATGATTCAGTAAGTTAAATAAAAATCTAATCTGCATGAGAATATACAGTACTTGCTTGCCTGAATCAGCATTTAGTAATGGTGTGTTCATGGACTGGGAAAATGATCCATTTAATGACCAAAAATGTCATTTTGAAGGCTTATTTTGCTGAATAGTGGCTGATCCCAATGATCAGACACTATTTGGTCTACTTTAGATTGTTTTTCTGGAAGGAGCACTTTTACAGACACAATAAAGAGAAATCTAGTCTAGTTTTGTTTTTCTGGAGATAATAAAAAAAGATTTTTACAGCAACAATAGTAAACTGAGCCTTGAAAGTTTGGTTTTGTTAGTCAGAAGATTTTTTTATTATAGCTACTGGAAGAAAAATAGGCGACATGTTAGGCAAAACTCCCCGTTTGCATCCTTTTGGTGTTGTCATGTCAGTTTCTACTGCTCCAAAAATGAAAAAAAAAATCTATCCATGTGTTTTCTGTCGGTGTTTAGTTTTAGTAATTATGTGTTTAAAACAAGCCATTTGAAATAGTCCCCTTTTGTGACATCACAAATGTCAAATCACAACAGAATCACCTCTCACGTGCAAGAGAGAGCTGCTCCAGGAGGAGCAGACGCTCTACTCCAAGAAATGGGAGCTACTCAGCTTATAGCAGCCCGAGTGGGCGTGGCCAGCTCCAACTTATTTTCTTAAAGTGACAGAGCCCCGAAACGACTCATTCTGGAAGGAACTGAAACCGTCAAGAATAAAACAGCAAGATCGCTTTACGTGAGAGAGATTTGGTTTAAAGAACTCCATGAACATGCTTTGTATCGACTATTATAGATTAAGAAAAATAAGTCATATGTGTCCTTTACAACACTTCTCTACACGTTATGTACTTTCAATAATCTGATGGCCCAGTGGGACTCAGGAACCGTTTATTTTTATGGACCCTGTTTCTCCAGCTCAGCCTGGATCTCTGCCAGCAGCATTAGGAGGGGAACATTCCTCGACCTAAGGTCATAAAAAGCTGGACAGTGGGCTGTGGGAACATCTGGGCAAAGTTGAGGTTCGACATAAATGGAAACGTGGAGCTGCAGCGATTGATCGCCTCAGAAAAACAAAAACTGCTGAGACGAAGACTTCTTTAGTCGGATCAGATTTAGCTGCAGGAGTTACCAGATACTCAGAATGTAGCGGAGGTCTGTGGGGAAAACATGCAAAACCTCAGAATTCATGGTTTTATTCAGACGGGACTGGAGCTTCGACTTGTTGACCCCCGTGACCTCAAAGGAAGCTTTAGCAGCGTTTTTAAAATCCTAAGTTGATCTTTAGAACAGGTTCGGCTGGTTTTTGTTTTTAAGTCTTTTACGGGACTTTCCTATTTCACAACAGCTGGTAGGACTCCTCTTTTCTACAGCTGAATAACGCCAAATGTTTAGAATATCCAGATTTTGTGAAATGTTTTAGAATAAATATTTAGTTCTCGAGTTCGGCTGAACAAAGAAAAGCGTCCGTATCGACCCAACCGTGTGTTTTTCTACCCATCAGGGTGCCATGAGCAGCGAGCTCAATGTGCCGATGGGGTCCCCCGTCCCGGGGGTCTCGGAGCGGGCTCCGGAAAACGGCGGGATGGACTACAGGGACTGGGTACGGCGTAGTTACCTGGAGCTGGTCAGCTCCAACCACCACTCGGTGCAGGCTCTGTCCTGGAGGAAGCTCTACCTGAGTCGGGCCAAGCTGAAGGCCTCCAGCCGCACGTCTGCACTGCTCTCTGGTTTTGCAATGGTAAGTCACTTTTATTTGTTTATTTATCGATTTAAACCACAGCTTTGCGTTTATATTTCCAGGAAGCTGCTTCATCTGAAGACCTGAATGCTTTACCGCTCTCTTGGTTAAATGTGTTGAACAGGAAATGGTTTAAATGTAAATTTTCTTTCAATTCTTTTGTGCATTTGTTTATTTTTGGTGGAAACTCTCTTTGAAAAAAGCTGGAATTTGATTTTTGCATCGTTGTCAGAGCCTTTGTTTACATTAACAGTTTGTCTTTGAATCAGAGGGAAAAAGTAGCATGCATGTTCATGCACGTTCTAATTAGAGGTGTGGCGAGGGCTTTGGTAAACAGTTTTCTCATATCTGCAACTCCCATTATCCACATGAAATGCTGCATTTCTGCTCCTCATCTCTTTAAATGGGACAAGTTATGACTTTAGTTTTAAATTATAATAATTTTATGGTCGATGAACGCCGGTTCTTGAAGTCTTTTGCTCAAAATTTCTCACATAAATCAATTTCCGAGCTGTTTTTCCCTGAGTAGTGCCATTGGAAAAACCCCAAAAGGTCCTTAATCTTCTTCTTTGGGCAGGCTAGGTAGGGTGTATCGCTGCCCTCTGCTGTTCAACAGCATTTCCTCTCTGCATCTCCGGTAAACAAAAATGTCAGATCCAGTTTTGGCTGATTTTCCCATTTGTGACATCACAAACGGGGACTTTTGGAAAAGGCTTGGTCAAGGCACATAATTCCTAAAACCAAATGCTTACAGAAAACCGATTATTTGTTTTAACACCTGGAGTATGTAGAGAGGTATTATATTACCACATGGCAGCACAAAAAGATGCAAATAGTCCGATTTGCATAATGTCACCTTTAAGCTCCAACTCGGCCCGTGTTTACACCATCGTGTCTGCATGGCTGCACACGCTCCATACCACAGGAAAGCTTGAATTTGTGTCACCAGATGTTTGATTCTAACTTCATGGCAGATAAACTCACAAACACTCACTGAGGTTTTTGTGCACAAAGATAAATTCTAACCTGGATGTTTCTGTCATTAGGTGGCCATGGTGGAGGTGGAGTTGGAGGTGGAGTACTGTTACCCCCGAGCGCTCCTCATCGCCTTCAGTGTTTGCACCACCGTGCTGGTGGCCGTGCACCTCTTCGCTCTGCTGATCAGCACCTGCATCCTGCCCAACGTGGAAGCAGTGAGCAACATCCACAACCTGAACTCTGTCAGCGAGTCTCCTCATGAGCGCATGCACCACTACATCGAGCTGGCGTGGGGGTTCTCCACCGCCCTGGGCATCCTGCTGTTCCTGGCTGAGGTGGTGCTCCTCTGCTGGGTCAAGTTCCTGCCCGTAGACTCCGGTGGGGCCAAGAAGACGGCCCCCTGCGGCACCGCCGAGGTGAAGCCCACCGCCACGGCGGCGCTGGACAGCGGCTGGCAGGCGGCGCTGGCCTCCACCATCATCATGGTCCCGGTGGCGGTGATTTTTCTGTTGTTCACCATTCACTTCTACCGCTCCCTGGTGCGCCACAAGACTGAGCGCCACCACCAGGAGATCGAGGAACTGCACAAGATCAAAGTGGAGCTGGACGGCCAGGAGCGAGGCCTTCAGAACGTGTGAAGGAAAACAAAGATGGCAGCTTTAAAGACTTCTCTTTGTGTTACACGTCTGACTCTTGAGCAGCTTGTCAGATTGCATTTAAAACAGCGTCGGAATGCTAATTTATTCAGTTTCAGGTCTGTCGACTGTTACGTTTAGAGCAAAAGTTTAAGGTTTACAGAGAAAAAGGGCTGTTGTGTCATACGTGGGATGTGTTTACGATGTTACATGGTTGAGCGTGGCTCGTCTGCGAGCGTCTCCTCTCTTCCTGTCAGTAAAAATATTCAGGATTTAAAGGCAGGATGCTAATTTGAGCTGATTTTCTTCCACCTGCAGGGAAAAAAATCAGCTTGAGGTTGAAGCTAATTAACAGTTTATGTGATCAGCCAAAGGAGGAACCTTAGCTGTAACGTCATTAGCTTTTGCTTGTTGGATTAGCTGAAAATATAGATTTTAATAAAACATGGCCAGTTTTTTTTTTTGCTCTAATTCAGGATTTAGAGTGAGTTGCTTTTAAAAAATAAGGCGCCAAAGTAACGGCACGCTTTCCTGCCTTTCCAGATACCAAATACTTTCCATTGGGTTCCATAAGAAACGGAGTCAGACTGGAATAAAGGCGACCCTTAAAGTTTAAACTCAAGAGCCGTGATGAGTTACTTGATCTTTATCTTGATCATAAATGTGTGTTTGGCGCCACACGGTGGCAGCGAAGTCTTAAAAACAACAAAAAAAGGACGTGGACTAGCTGAGATGTTTTCATCACAAGTCATTAAAGGAAAAGTTCGCTTTTTTAGACATTAAGTTTTATGTGTTCCTTCACCCACCCAGTGCTCTGTAAACTTTGACCCATTTCACACACACCCCCCTGCTCAAAGATTTTCAGGGGAGAAGTGATTCATAAAGGTAGTTCTGGCTAGTTTCGGGGCGCTTTATCTGCGCCGTTTAGCCTCACAAAAGGATTAGCCTCTGAAAGCATGGCTAATTTACATCTCACAAACAAAGAGAAAAAATTTACAACGTCACATTACAACGGGACTATTTTTTGTCATTCGTATCCCTGCGACGCTCACCGCAGCAGCTAGAACGGGCTCGTGTCTGGCTGCTAATCATGGCTGTATGAGTTAAACAACAACTTCTAAAATCACTTAAAAGTAGTTTTTCTTAAATATATCGAGCCATGGTGCATACCTGCAGGTTCCCGGGTTGTAACAATAAGGATGTTACAGGATCACCTTTTCGGTTTGACACTTTTCCTGCTAAGGACGTTTCTCTAAGGCATCAGTGGCTTTTAGCAATCGGCTACTCCAAGGATACTTGGCTGGAACGAGTCAAAACCTTTCGTTTGTGCAGTGCACACTTCAAAGAGGATGATTACATCAGGAAAAAGTTCGGGAAAAGTGAAAGACTGTTTTTGAAGAGTTCGGCCGTACCAGAAATCTGGGTAAGTTTTGTTTTTAAAAAGTTATTTATTCCGCTATGTCCGCCATATTCATGCAATCATCTTCGCATTTTAGCGCATTATTTATGCAATCATCTTTACACCGATGGTTGATCATAGACTGCAGTAGCTTTGTCAACAATCTGTGTTGATGTGTGTGTTTTGTGTAGCAAATGCAGTTCTTCATCCGTGTACTCTGGCTCATAAAGATACCCTAGTAGTAAAATAAGTTTCTTCTTCATCTGCAGTGAAACAGCTGACATACGAAGCGCTGTTTAATATCCGCGGGGACCGGCGCAGGGATACGAATGACAAAAACTAGTCCCGCTGTAATGTGACGTTGTAAATTTTTTCTCTTTGTTTGTGAGATGTAAATTAGCCATGCTTTCAGAGGCTAATCCTTTTGTGAGGCTAAACGGCGCAGATAAAGCGCCCCCGAAACTAGCCAGAACTACGTTTATGAATCACTTCTACCCTGAAAATCTCTGGGCAGGGGGGTGTGTGTGAAATGGGTCAAAGTTTACAGAGCACTGGGTGGGTGAAGGAACACATAAAACTTAATGTCTAAAAAAGCGAACTTTTCCTTTAATGTTCCTCCTACGACGCTTTTGCCTTCTGTTACAAAGACCGTGCAGCCTGTGTAGAAAGCACCAAACCTGATTCCAAATGCTTTCTGTCCATATTTCATCTTGCCTTACAGAACTACTGCCTTTTATGAAGTGCTGCTTTGCTAAAGGCCCTAACAACAAACACATCTTTCACTGGAAACATGAACGATTCAACAAAGGGCAACAGGAAATGTCTCGTTGAGCACCGACCGATTACATTCCAAATGACATAACCGACCAAAGTGTCACTCGGTCACCGTTTGTTTCTATTGGAAGAGACGAAAGTGCACTTGTAGCTCATTTGTTAGTGATTTATTATTATTATTTTGGTTTGTTTATCAGACTTTGTCTTGTGTCGTTTCATGTGATGTGTGTCGACTGCAGAGGTTGCGTTTCATATCCTGGAGCATACTGCCAAAATAAAAGGAATGATGATATTTTTCTTGTTTGTCATTCAGGAATAAAGACCAACAATGAGGATTTTTATTAGGGATGCACCATAAATTGGTATCAGTTGATGTTAGTCATTGGTTAACATATTGGTATCAGTCCGATAAGTAAAATTTGGTTGATATTAACCAGTATTTATTTCCCTCTAGTTGTTTTTTGGATACGTATTTTGGGTGGGGAAGGGGGATGGCCATGTGGGCAGAGGAGTAAAAAATGTTCGCATTCATTACTTGGGTATAAGTATAGTACCTTAAAAATACTTATGTAGAAGTTGAAGGATAAATTCAAGTTTTTTAATACAGTAAAAAAAGTACTGGTTTCAAAACTACTTAAAGTATTAAAGTAATGTAACTAGAAAATAATTCAATTAAAGCTACAATGGCAAGTTTGGAAAACAAGTTGGCTTAAAACCAGGGGTGCACCGATTGCAGTTTTTGGCCAATCACCAATTTTGAGAAAAACCTGAGATCGGTCGGCCGATCTATCGGTGCACCCCTACCGAAAGCATTTTTTTTCATGCCTATTAAAAATGTTCTAAAAGAAGTATAGCTAAAAAATATATTGTGGTTATTAAAAAAATGTATAAAGTTTGCCTAAAAACCTCAGCCAATAACTCGCCTCAGTCTGAAACCAGCCGCTGGACCACGGTTGTCAGTCTCAGTAACTGCACCTCTCTGGGTCCTCCACTCATGTACATTTTCCACCAGAACACCACTGGTGTGAGAGGTTCTCCGCTCAGTGATATCAGAGAAGGAGAAACAGCCAGCTACCACTTCAACTTTAGGACAAACTACCAGAGTCCCAAAAAGAAAAACTCCATTTGAAGTCACGGACAACAAAAGACGTTTGGACCTAGAAAACGGTGACTGGTGTTTAGCGCTGTCTCGTGTACTCTAATGCAGTATCAGGCAAACATGGCCTAGGGGTGATGGGCAATGGGAGAAGTGAGAGTTCCGTGTTTGTGTTAAAAAGCTAGCTCGTTTTGCACATTTGCTATTGCAGCTTTAAGCCATGCCAAGTCGCAGCTAACCAAACAACAGTTTTAGCTAGGGATGCACCGATACCAATACAGAAAAAAGTTAACCAATACCAGGTACCGATACCAGTTGCCTGAAAGTGGCTTCACTGGGACTTGTCATTTCTGTTGTAGTTTTCTATATTGACCAATAGGGGGAGCTGTTTCAAACATTGTGAATGAAAGCAGAAACAGGCTCACACCTGAAAATGCAGAGATGATTTAGCCTAGTGAACTAGACCAATTCTTGCTTTGCAGAGTTTGCAGAGTATATATTCACATATATAGGATGGCTTGCCAGGCTAGAGATGATTATCTTCATCAAAAAGAACCTGCTGCTCATGTTTACCAAAAAGCTTAGTTCAGAATCCACTCTATTGCACGCCGACTATAGTTTTTTTATTTAAATGTGGACACTGTGATAGGTTCATAAATGTTATGATCATGAAAGCTGGAGACAGTGCCAATTAGTTCATTTTGTTTGTAGAAAACTGTGCAATGATTTCACAGAAAATGTTTATTTTTCACCTAATATTTTAGTTTTGTGATCTCTATTAATATATTTTATTTTTTAACTAACTCACCGTCTTTTCCTGTTGAAAGCAGAGAAGAAAATAAAACCTGTATTCCAATTCATTGCATTTTTGTGTGTGGTAGAAGTATCGTAATCGGCAAGTACTCAGATCCAAGCATCGGCATCGTATCGGTTTGGAAAAAAGTGGTATCGCTGCATCCTTAGTTTTAGTAAAGCTAATTACCTGTTGCCCAGAAAAACGATAGCATTTTAGTGCAATGTAACCATATGTAGATGGGACAAATCAATAGGGAGTCAGAATGGTAGGGTGTAAATGTAAGTAGAAGTAAAAATAGATAATTACTCCAGTGAAGTACAAATACCCAAAAGTTCTACTTAAGTAAAGAAACAAAGTATTTGTACTTGATTACTTCACAGCTTTGTGTGTGGTATTTGTTTTGGTGTGATGTGAAGCTGACAGTGCAGGAGTGTAACTGAAGCAGGGAAGATGTCGCTCATGTGGTCGCTTTTACACGAAGGTGAGAGGAAATATACATACATGACATCGGCCATAACAACAGTATTAATGTTGGGTATTGATATCAGCCCAACTTTTCATATGGGTGTATTCCTAATTTTAGTTATTTGATTTAATGATGGTGCTGGGCTTATTAACTCCTCGTTACTTTCACTTTGGAGCGACACTCATCTGTCAGATGAAAGGAAGTTGGTCAGTAACCACAAAGACTCAACTCTACCCTGAACTAGAACACGCTTGGAGACCAGTTTTTGTCATGGTGAAAGTTTTACATCTTCTGCTCCAAAAAGAGACGCCTTCAAGATGGAAATCTGCAGCTGAATGCCTTCTGGAGAAAAGACGAAGAAAGAGCCGTTTAGAGAAGTGAAGGTGAGACGTCTGACACACGAGCACGGCGGTGGTAGCATCATGGTATGGATGGACTAACGATAACGGACCACCCACAATTTATATCTGTTATATAACGAGAGTCATCAAAAGCTCCAGATTATGACACGATGAGTTTTCAAATGGGCAAAAACGAAGATCACACCTAAAGTTCTGACCAGGTAAAATTTATTATCTGCAGAAATCATGAGAAAGCAATAACAGCTGAGAAGACAAAACACTCCAGGGCGGCACATTTTGTCAGTAACAGAACTCCAACAATCAGCTTCATACTCGAGATTTCTTTCCTTCTAAATGTCAAAAGAATCAGGAGAAAACAACAAAACTAAAAAAAAAAAAACCTTTTCCCCTGACTTGAACAGCAACAGCCTGCATTTACACTTCCAGACCAGCAGAGGGTGCACCGTGCACATTTTATGGCACCAGCAACATTTTTTAGGAATAATTGTGCTGATCTTTCAAAATCAAACCAACTTCTTCTTTCTTTTCCTCTTTCTCTGCTTTGCATGCATGCACTTTATACTTTACAGTCCTTTTCCAAGACTTTCAAAAGGTACAACAAACACATTTAGTTCACTTTAGAACTCAGGGGCTGGAAATGACTTCATCCTATCAGATAAATAAATGCATACGCTTCAGAGAAATTCATTCTGTTTTCAATCTTACTAATGAAACTCCATGAGACCAAATTTAATTGAAGCTTGTTTGAATTTAAACTAAAAAGGAGGCATTTTGACAGGAAGTGGAGCTGTTAGCTCATTTGTAGGATTGAAAACGCACGTTTTCTGAAATGCACGATTCTAGGGGATTTTTGGGGTTAGCTTTAAAATGAAATGATCAGGAGAAATGTATAAAGTAAGACTCCTAATGGCCTTTCAGTTTAAAACGATGGTTATGCAGATGCATCATGTGGTGCTAAATTTAAAAACCTGATCTGTTGCACCCAGGAATGTTCGACACGACGGGAGGAGCGCTTTAGAGCCGTTTTATTGGAAGTGACCAAAGAAAGAACGTTTTATTTTTATTCACAGGTGTCGACTCGTTTCTATCCACAGCAAGGAGCCAGATGTGCACGAGCAGATAAAAACTCACCAAACATCCTCCATCGTGTTTTAGTGAAGCGGCGAAGAAGCAAGATTCTTTATTTTAAATAATACTTTTCAAACTCTTGAGATTTTAGTTGAATTCTTTCTTTTTTATGGAACAGGTGCAATCACAACGTAAAGATGAGGCCATTTGTTGCTTTCAGATATTTACAGAATCAAACTACGGTTTGGAATTCAATGGCTGAAAAACAATTAGCAACTTTAGCCAATTAAAAATTGTAATAGTGCAAGAAATCCTTTCGTTTAAAGTGATCTTATACAAAACCTTGTTTCAAAAACTTTAAATACAACCAAAATCTTTTAGAAAAACAGAAAAAAAGACAATATTACACGTTTCTCAGATATATAGTTACCTAGCGAGTTTACAGAAACAGCTGTGATCAGAGCGTTACGCCGAGAATCTTTTCTTTGTGCAAAAATAATATCAAACTAATGTGTGTGTGTGTGTGTGTGTGTGTGTGTGTGTGAGACCAATAAAAGGCATTTAACAGAAAAAAGGAAACATAAAAGTCAGCATGCAGGTTAGGGACCGTTTAAGGCAGCTGAACATCCTGCAGCCTGAAGAAACACAAAAATACTGAACGCAGGTTTTTGTCGTGACGAGTTTTTTTCTGACAGCTAAACGAGACTGGAAGCGGTTTGGAGTGTCGGCTGCTTTCACCGGGAACTCATCAGAGGACGCCGGTTTCTGTTTAAACACAAAATGGGATCAAACCAACTACAAATGAAACCCGTGAGCAGCTTTTGAGGAGTGTTTCTGCATTTCCATTTAACATTTTTTATTTCTAGTACGAGGCTTCTTCCTTTCCTTCTCGCTTCACCATCAATTTCCAAAATCATGCACAGTTCGTCCCGATTATCAAAACATTCATAAATTTATGAGCCGCCGAGACTTTGCGACAACAAACACAACGGGGGAAACAACTCCCATTTGAGAGCTAACTTAGCTTATAATCAGTCGGAGGCGGAACAAAGAAGTGACGAAACGATTAGAAGTCTGGAGAAATGAACCTCGTCTTCATAGTGGGAAACCCTCTTTTACGGCCGACTCAGGGATTCCAGGTGAGGCGCTCTACACTCTGAAGCTCTCTCCCTTGCCGTCGATGTGGCGCAGACGCAGGTAGACGTCGGTGCCGATGCCCTGCATGGACTGCACGGACAGAGAGCCGCCGAGGTACTCGGCGTAGGCCCTGGACGTGGGCAGGCCGAAACCAAACCTGGGGTTCAAATAAAGGTGGATTGAAATAAACAATCAGCTGTCTCACATTCGTTTGTGGGGTGATCTATGGCAGCTGCTTACCCATGCATGGGGTTGGACTGGTTTCCACTGTTGGTGATGGTATTAAAGATGTTGCTCATGCGGGGGTCCTGCGCGCTCTCCTCGGCGGTGCTGAAGTGGTAGTCCATGACCTTTTCTATGATATTGTGAGGGATGCCGCCTCCACGGTCAGAGATCCTGAACAGGAGACAGATTCATCCGTTTGGACTTCAGCCACAAAGCCACTTTCTTCCTGTTTGACCTAATGGAGCGACCGGTGAGGAATTCTCACTCTGCTCCATGTTTTCACCTTCAACCATTATAAACTCAGAGTTAAAGAGGCTCGTTTCACAACATTTGTTTGGAATTCAACGAGTGGCAGACAGAAGGCTGCATTCCACTTCTGCAGCTGTGGGTTGTAAACGTGCTTTAGCATGATGCTAACTAGTGTTACGGCCCCTGGCCGTTTTTGTATTTTAAATTTCTCCTCTGCTTTCCTTCCTGAGTGATTGTGAGGAGAAAATGGGCAGAAGCTGGCTTCACTCCCACTAACTGCCTCCAAATTGGCTGCACCAGCTGCCTCAACTTCTGCTTTAAAGCTCAGCCACTCCTCAGATTCTGGGAGCAGCAGGACAGAGAGGAGCTCTGTTCTGTTGTCTCCCTGGCGTTTTTTATTTTCAGTATTTGTTGCTGGGTTTTACCAGCTTGGTCTCTTAGGGTTTAAGAAAACATTTGGGTGCTCATTTTGTTTGAGAGTAATTGTGGGTTAAATATTCATTCGTGTGACAGTAAAACATGGTTTGCTTTGTAAGAGTATGAGACCTTTATTAATTCTGTTTCCCGCTGGTTTACTTCGAGTTCTGTATATAATACTTTTAGTGAAGATTAATAAACACCACACTATGCTGTTAACATGGGGACATGCCTCCTTTATCATTACCCCTGGCCACCGAGACGGCGTGGGGCGTAACACTAGTGATGGGTGATGTAAATAATATACATCAGGAATGATAAAATGTAGCCACCAGTAGAGATTTAGGCTCTACCGGCCAACTGTGTTTGCCAGGCGACAGTAAAATCTCATGAATAGCTCATTAACGCAAATTCCCTTTGTCGTCATGAATTTATTAAACGCACGACAAACACACAGGCTTCCCAACTGTTTAGACCTCGCCTGTGATTTAGTTTGAATTATTTTCCTCTGCAGTTTCAGCTCCACTCTCCCTCCTGTCCTCTAACTCGACCCTGGCCGCGAGCACAGCGGTCCGAGCGACGATCAGCAAAACGGAGAGAAAAAGAGATAATTATTTTATCACAGGAACGCGTAAATTTGACAAGCTGTTATTCACTGAATCAACACTTATTAGAGCATGAAAACGTGAATAAATGAATCAGGGAACAGGATGTTTTTACATTTTTCACTTAAACGATTTAGTATTTTGTGTTTTCATCACATTTAGCTTCTATTATAATAAAAATATCTTCATCTTTATTC
The DNA here is from genome assembly GCA_006937985.1 of Aphyosemion australe. NCBI lineage: Eukaryota > Metazoa > Chordata > Actinopteri > Cyprinodontiformes > Nothobranchiidae > Aphyosemion > Aphyosemion australe. The sequence goes on along the minus strand of SSNS01000029.1, from coordinate 2,012,639 downwards.
ATTTTATGAGAGTTTTTGTGTTGCATTGTTTGGAAAAACAATCATAACACATTAAAAATTACTGGATAAGTTATATATATATTTTTAAAGAAGTTTTGCTGTTAAATGTTCTTTAAATGACATTCTATACTTTTTACACGTTTTTGTTCTGCTGCAATTCATCTGGTATTTTGACATAAACATCATTACAGCACATGCTTCAGATTATATCGTGATATTTTCACGAGAGAGTCGGCTATTAAAGAAACTAAGACTTGTGCATAAAACCCACTGGAGGCTGGCCAACACCTGTGCTTCAGGTGTGAGGGAAGGTTTTATGACATCGGATCGTTGTGCTTTTAAGTTTGGAGGTAAAACTGTTTCAGAAACAATCCTGAAGTTGTCGAGATTTGAGCCTTTAAAATAAAAATAGAGTCTGCCAGAGTAACCGTAACAAACTCACCTGATGACAAAGTCGATGTCGTTGTTGGCGATGGTGACGACCACATCGGGGACGTTGTACGGAGTGTCCAGGTGGCTTTCCATAGTGGCTCTGAGACCGAAAACTGATGTTTAACACTGAACCATCACTCAGGTGTTGGTCCAGGTGTGTGTTTTACCTCATGGCATTCTTCAGCAGCTCAGGCAGGATGTAATCCAGAGGCAGCGGGATGAAGGGGAAACGAGCCGCCACGTGTCCGTTGATCCTCACCCTCGGAGAGTTCCCGTACTGATGCTCACACAGACGTCTGCGGGACAAAAGGAGGATCTGAAGACTCCAAACATGGAAGTTACTTATGGAAATGCTGAAAGGCTCGTGCACACGTTAGGCGAAGCTCGACCAGGAAAAACACATTTCTGATGTAAATTTTGGGCTTTTTTATTGGAAACTGATCAGCTGTTGTTGCCGTTGTGTTAAAATAAACATTTATAGATTAGAATTAATATTTACTCCATTTGTAACCAAACTTTTGTGATCATCGTGTTATTTTAAACTTAAACATGGCTATAGAAAATTAATTCATGTAAAATTTGTATTTATTCTAGAGAAGAAAAAATGTTTTTATTGATAAGAATTGAAATAGAATTTTTTTTAAATAATTATGCTACCGAAACCTATTACTCAATCTGATGATTAAAATTAAATATTTAATTAATTAATATTTAATAAATCAATACATATATGAAATGAATAAATACAAAAACACACAAAAATGAATAAACAAATTATAACAAAATTAACTGTTAAATTTTAATTCTTTTTAATGAATTAATTAAATATTTCTCTAATACGAGCTAAAATATATATATATATATATATATATATATATATATATATATATATATATATTCCTAGACTTTGAGCAGATTGAACATTTTAAAATGATTTAAGGATGAGAATAAATTTGGTTATTTTTGCTTTTTATCATCAACAAAAAAATACACAACAATTAAAGGAACATTTTCTTCATTGGGCCGGGCATGAAATCAATTAAACCTGTCTGATAATTTTCTGGTTGATTAAGCAGCTGAGGGCGTTGTTAATCACTTTCTGCTGTATTGGTGTTCATGGACTTAACGACAGGTGCACTAAAGTGGCAACAATTACAAAACCCTCAAAACAGGACTGGTTTAACATGTGGAGGTCATTTCTCCCTCTTGATCTTTTTTGGCTGGTTTTCCACTCGTGCTAGTTTTGGCTTGAGTAATTATCTCTACTGGCAGCATGAGGCGATTCCTTAACCCTACAGAAGTTGCACAGGTTGTCCAACTTCTCCAGGATGGCACATCCACACGTGCTGCAGCAAGAAGGTTTAATGTGTCTCCCAGCACAATCTCCAGGACATGGAGGAGATTTCAGGAGACTGGCGGTTATTCTCGGAGAGCTGGACAGGGCCGTAGAAGGTCCACAACCCATCAGCAGGACCGATACCTGCTCCTTTGCGCAAGGCGGAGCAGGCTGAGCACTGCTCGTGCCCTACAGAATGACCTCCAGAGGGCCACTGGTGTGAATGTCTCTACCCAAACAATCAGGAACAGACTTCATGAAGATGGCCTGAGGGCCAGACGTCCTGTAGTGGGCCCTGTGCTCACTGCCCAGCACCGTAGAGCTCGACTGGCATTTGCTCAAGAACACCAGAAGTGGCAAGTCCGCCACTGGCACCCTGTACTTTTTACAGACGAGAGCAGGTTCACCCTGAGCACCTGTGATAGATGTGAACAAGTCTGGAGAAGACAAGGAGAACGTTATGCTGCCTGCAACGTCGTTCAACATGACAGGTTGGATGGTGGGTCAGTGATGGTCTGGGGAGGCATATCTATGGAGGGACGCACAGACCTCTACTGCCTAGGAAATGGGGCTCTGCCTGCCATAAGGTATCGAGATGAAATCCTTGAACCCTTTGTCAGACCCTACGCTGATGCAGTAGGTCCTGGTTTTCTCCTAATGCACGACAATGCCCGGCCTCATGTGGCAAGAGTATGCAGGCAGTACCTGGAGGATGACCCAATAGAACATCTGTGGGACATTATGTTTCGGTCCATTAGGCGGCGCCAGTTTGCTCCTCAGACTGTACAAGAGCTCAGGGATGCCCTCACACAGATCTGGGAGGAAATGCCACAAGACACCATCCGTTGTCTCATTAGGAGCATGCCCCGACGTTGTCAAGCATGCACACAAGCTCGTGGGGGCCACACAAGATACTGAAAAGCATTTTGAGTTGCAGAAATTAAGTTTTTGAAATAATGGACTAGCCTGCCACAACTTCATTTCACTCTGATTTTAGGGTGTCTACACAATTGAGCCCTCTGTAGGCTGAAAACTTTTATTTCCATTAAAAGACTTGGCATCCTTTTGTTCCTAAGACATTGCCCTGTCGTTATTTGTATAGATATCCAACTTCATATTGAGATCTGATGTATCTAATGTGTTTCTTTAAAGCGTTCCTTTAATTTTTGTGAGCAGTGTATATTTGAAGAAATAATCTTGACCTGACAGTGGAAATACACATTTGTATTAAATTTAAACTCAAATTATAATCATTATTCTCATAAAAGTGGTTCAAACTAAGCTGGACGGCTCCTGGTTGAACTTGTTTAATCTCAGTAAAAACTAACTATCCTAATAAAAAGAAAAACACTATTCTGATAAGATGATGGCGAGCAAACAGAGGCGACGGCTCGTATCTCATTCGCGTAAGTTCCTGTTTATCAGCTGACCTCTGACACATCTCCGTCAATAACGAGCTCATACGGGTAACGGAAGCAGGAAGTCGCCCGGCGCTGGAGCGAAAACACTCACCTGGCAAAGTCCACCCACTTCTCGATGATCTTTTTGGGAGATAGACGTCTGCAGATAATCCCAACAAAATCAGGCTGAAACAACAGAAACACTGACGTGTTCATTCGGATCACAAAACAAAACGTTTATGATTAATAACGCTGCAAAACTCAGGTTTTAATCACAGCTCCGTGTAAAAATTAAATAAACACAATATCTGTTGAATTTTGGATACACAACTATGTTCAAAGCTTGAGCCCAGTAACGGTAAAACATACGTTGTCCTCATGCAGGGCCAGATGGTGCGTGGCCAACATCCGGATTCCCAGACGAGAGCACAGCGTGGTATCCAGGAAGTTCCGGATGATCGTCTCATCCTGGAAAAGCAAGAAAACACATATTTGGATTTTGTGTGGATAAAACTCATTTAACAAAATAAATAATCATCTTGTTTCAGGAGCGAACGAGCGAATCCTCCGGTACCTGGATGTGTCTGCGACACTCCCTGAAGCCCTGGGCCAGATTGGTGACCACGTCTTTGTGGTCGTCCAGCAGCTGCTGCACCAGCTTACAGAAACGCGCCTCAGCTTCCTGATCCTTGATCTGTCAGGAGGAGCAAACGTCCAGATTAAACCTGCAGGTCCCGACATTCCTGGAGTCCAGATTATTTTACTGAAGTTACAAAAATATCAACTAAATCTCATATTTCTTGTTTTATTAATGTATTTATTTACTCTGATGGTAGTTTTGTCTTGCATGCAGGTAACTGGAGAAATAAAACCCATTTTTATATAAATAGAATATAATGGACCTTTTAAAGCAATAAGGAATAAATGTTGCATCTTCAACGTTTACTTTAAAGTCCAAGTGATTCTTTTGAGCACCATTAAAGGTGCAATAGGAGATGTTTTCCTGGAGCATTTTTGCCATATTGCTTGAAATGCTCTTCCAATAAAATACATGTGTTTTTAAATGGGAATAACTGTCATCACCTCTAAACATACAACCCTGGAAAAACCTCATCCACCCATTGTAAATGTCCTGGATCCTGACCCATCTACATACCCTCTGAACCTCCCTCCTCCCTTTGCATACCCCTCTATGTGCACGAATCACACGTTCTTGGTTTGGAGCAGCCGAACAGGAAGTGAAGAAAGAGCCGGGCTGCCCCGTGTAACAGATGTTTGGTTTGGGTTTGTTGTTTCCAAATTTCATTTAAGGAGTTGTGTCATTTGCTCCATTTAGATTCTGGTTCTATTGTTGTTGGGAAATATTTAAGTGACGGACCTGTTTTCTGTGAACGCAGCCTGTCATCTGTTGGCTGGCAGAGCTGTCAGTTTGTTACCGTGGCACCGCACGTGTGTGGGTGTGTGTGGAGCTCAGGGGAAAGTGACTGAGAGAAGGTTCATAGCAGATTATGGAAGTTTTGACCTGTTTTTCGTGGGGTTTCCCAGATTGTCTGAGGTGCTGAGGAGCTGTAATTCTGCAGTTAATAAACCAAGAAAACTAAAAACTGCCTCAGTTTTATCCATAAATACACAACACACTATATTAGCTAACATACTAAGTTGTTATACTGGTATGTAGGTGTGGTATGTGAGGAATTATGCCAGAAAAGGTGCCAAAAACAGATTTTAAAACATAAAACTAAACCCTCAGGAACAAACATTGTGCCTTCCCTTGTTCTGGCGGTGCTTAAAGGTGCAATTTGTAAAAATTCTACTGTGAAATAATCACAAAACATTCTAATGTCTCAATCGTGTTGGAAGGAAGGCTATATTGAAACAGATTTTAGTCTCAGCCAGCTGGAGGCTTGTCAGATTTTCTTTAGAAAAAAACAAAAGCGGGACGTAGTTACTGTTGTGAGTTTGCCAAATCTGCAGCGAGCTAACGCAGCAGTGCCGGCATATGTAATTCCACACCGGCAGGTAAAAAGCTCCAGATATGTTTAAAGAACCAAAGCCAGTAAACAGGAGCGACCCAGAAGTTATTTCTTGTACCCCTAAGAAGCCACGGCATCTTTTTGTTTTACTCTAATATCGGGTGAAGCAGTCTAGAGGCTAACTTTGAGCTAACAATGCTAACGGTTAATTAGAAGCAAATAGGCGACTCTAAAATTCTCTCAAGCTACTTTTTCAATTACCAACAACTCCATATTACAGTGAAATGTACGCGTGAAGTAAATAATGAGTCAATCGTGGCGTTTTACTTCCTTTAATGAGTCGTTCAGAACCATAACAGCAAGCTAACAGCAACATGGCAAACAACCACACTACTTCTAATGCTGGACAAATATTACCATAATAAGTGTAGTAAGTGCTCCCTACCGAAAAAACACATATGACAATGTATTTATGTACTTATCAACTTTCTGTGTTTGACTCATCTTTGCTTGCCATCTAGAATCTCCTGGTGTTGATTCGTAACTGGCAATAGCCATTAAAGTGATTTTTTTGCTTAGGAAAATGGACCGCAGTTACCTAATTTGACCACAGGGTGTCATTCTTACAAACTGCACCTTTAATTTTGTGTATATTCAAAAAGTAGCTTGCTTGAATGGCAAGAAAAACATCTCCTATTCCACCTGTAACAAGTTAACATAAGGTGTTAGATTTAGGAGCTCACATTCAGGATTGGGTAGACACATCCACCCTGGAGCTGCTATTTACAGACCAAAAGTTCTGACAGTAAAGATTCACCCTTCCTGTTCTGCTCAGAGCGAAACCGCCTCCCCGAGAAGACGTAAACTTATGAACTTGTGTCTGCCTGTCTGCATGCGTGTGAGTGTGTTCGTGGTATTTCCTGTTTTTGTGTGTGCACTCACCTGAGGAAAGTCACTCAGCATGTGGTAGGCTCTGATGTACAGCTCATGCTGCAGGAAGGAGAAAGAGAGTTAAGAGTTAAACCGATTCTGGGTAGCGGTCTGATCACACCAGGACCAGACCCTCAACGGGCCTCGCAGCAGCACCAACAAGCCCTCACGTCGCTCTGAAGCACACAAAAATATAGATTTTTCTTTCCCTTTTAAAAAAAACTACATGCAAACAAATCTGCCTTCCAGCAGGTGGAACATAAAAAGGGATTTACTTCATGTAATTAGCACAAAACGCTCTGAGATGCCAGAGGAAGAAGAATGTGGGTGAAAGTTCATCAGCAACGGAACAACGGCTGTAACGGGCTCAGAGCGGTGCAGACTCAGCTGTTATGTCACAAAATGTTCTTTTGTTCCAGAGCGTCTAATCATGGGGATGGTTTTAGTAAGATCAGAGGAAGATCAGAGCGGTTCTGAAGAATTTGGTTTATTCGAAATGATGTTTGGATAAACTCAACACCAAAGGGCCTTGAAGAAAAACCTTTTCCCACTGATTCTACTGGACAAACAGAACTTCAGAAAACAAGTGTGAACTTTAAAAAAATGGATTAAGTGTAAATAGGATGGATTTCTAAGTCAGATCGGTGAGATTTGTGTGAAACAATCAGAGTATTTTGCCAGATTTTGGTTCAAATGTTGTGCAGGAGAACACGCGTGAGCTTCTCAGACAAAAGCAATCATGCATGCAGCAAAACTGGCCTCATGCCAGTTTCCAAAGGGAACGGAACAGTAAACACTGCCAGGAGTAATTAATCCACTTAGTTTTTTCTTCCATTCAGTCATTTATGCTGCTTTAAGACCAGCAGAGTGATGCGTCCGATGCTAAACCGCTGTCTGGACGCTTGAGTGACTTCACTTACTCTGCTGATCTTTGTGTTTCTGCTGATAAAATGCAGATAATTCTGCCAAAGTCACAGATTTCAGTGTCAGGTAAACCCAGGAGCGTGGGAGTGAACCGTCTTGTTTTTCTTTAGTGACACTAAGCCCTCCCTAGTGGAACCAGGAGCAGTGATGGTGGACTTAAGGGTTGTGTGAAATAATTAACCAACTCCTGCAAACACTTGTGGGAAAAATACAATCTACATTCTTTCCTAGTGCGGCTGTGGAAGGTATTTATCAGCTTCAGCTCCAATCGGCAGCGATTAAAACACCAAACAAGCACAGACACACTGATTTCAACTACGTAAGAAAGTGAATCTCAGACAGAATTTCTACTAAAGCAAACATCTTTGTCAACGCCTAGCTAGAAGAGATAAAAATCTGTCATGCAAAGTTTATTGAGGACTCCTGTGTTCTGTCCTGGAGCATGTTCCCAAGAATCTGCTGCAGGGGTTGTTTCCTTATAGCATCACATACCGCATAACCTGCTTGATCGTTCGCTTTTGTGTCCTTACCACTTGCAGGATGGTGGGATTACAGCCAATGATGAAGGGCAAACTCCGAAAGCCCTTAATGCGGTGGGCGATCCGCACAGGCAGCTCCTTGTGAAGGTACTTGGCACTGCTCTGAGATCAGACAGAAATAATAGTGAGCAAGGATTTGTGCTCTGCAGCGCTCTCAGAGTAGAGGAAGTGTTTACCAAGATGTGGTGTCCGTCAGGAGACTTCCCAGAATACAGGAGGGTTGCTAAGGTTAGTCGAACTGAAGCCTAGGGAGAGAAAAACACGTGAACAATTACAACTGCAATAAGCTATTTTGATCCAATTGTTGTTCTTAAACCTTAATTTATCTTAAAGCAACACTAAGGAGTTTTAACACTTTAAACTATTGCTTTCAAACTGGTTTTAGTAATTCTTGAGCCAGAAACCTGAGCAACTTCACACTGGACAGCATTCTGCAGACCAGGAGGGTCTCTAGCTTTACGGCAACAGTTGTTTAATGTGCTGGTAGCTAACAAAGGCTAGCAGCTAGCCTTTTCAGTTCAATGACTATCAATAAAATGTGCAATAACAAGAAGAATTTTGTTATTTTTGTCGGCATCATGGCGGAGCCTGGAAGCAAATGTAAGAGAGTAATGTCTTTGGAGGCGAAGCAAAGAGCTAAAACCAGAGTGAACGTCAGCGTGGCCTACATTCACTTGAGGGAGCTAAAGGAGGCTACGAAGTCACGGACTGATGGTGACCTGGCTTTGTTGCTACTGGAATTGTCCAACAGTGTGGGATTTTTACTTTGTGGCTTATATAGTATCATTTGGCTCATGTTAGCATTAGCTCATTGTTAGCGCTAGCTACAGCAGGATTGTTTATGACAGTTGTAATTTCGCTTTCAACCAGTGGGGGGACCGGGAAACTTATTAAATGATGATTTAAAAGCTGACAGAGAATATGTTACTATCTATTTAATTGATCATAGATTACTTTATTAAATAATTATCTTATCAAGTTAGTAAATTATGTTCAAATTGAGCAAAATCCAAATGGAAAGAGATGGGAAATGATGGGAATTCTACTAAATAGGAATCTCATGGAGCTGCAGTTGCATAAAATTACGGTCTCTGGGAAAGAAAGGAAATGTTATGAAACACAAACCGTGTTCAGCGTGGTGTAAAACAATACCTCTAATAACTGCACACTCGCTCTTCTCACAACAGTTCAATATGTAAATAACACTGAATACGATTAGATTTTACAAGTGCTCTCCTTTTATGAGCACGCTGATTGAAACTTAGATAAACAAGATTGGACCAGTCGGACCACATCAGCAGGTGATCTGCCTCAGACTTGGATTGGATCTCACCCTAATGTCAACAAACGAGCACACCTAAGTCACACAACGGGCAATTTTAAAGACTTTGTTTACCTTAATATAAAGTCGTAACAGAGAAAAGAGGTGTGTGATGTGAACCTTAAAATTACAAGTGAATGATGGAAAAGTTGACCCAATTCTTTCAGATCCACATGAGCACCAACCTAAATATGGCCCCTTATATTACCTCGTGAACTCAACCATAATAGGCAATGTTTCCAGAGAGTAATGGAAAACTGTCCCAGAAGGCTAATGTCCTGCTGATTTTAATCTACAAAGGTGCAGAGTCATGCACGTGCAGCTCTGAAGCAAAATGCACATTATATTCACACATTTCCCTACATAGCACAATGAGATTTATGATTTTTTTTAAGTTAAGATTGCAGAAGAAGTGTGATATTTGTGCAACTTAAATCAACATGAAGCGGCTGCTATGTCCTTCCTCTTTTCTTGCAGTCAAGAGCTACTTTGCACGTTCAGGATGACAAAAACTGCAAACAACAGGCGTCTGGGAAACACGTGACCAAAAAAAGCCATGACAAATGTTTCTAGTTTCTACCAGGAACAAAAACATCTGGCTTTGCCAATAGGAGAGGAGACAAAAGGTCTGAGCGTTTTCTATCAAAACTACTCATCTATAAAATGGTTTTTATAATAGATTTTTCTTAAATTAACAAATCTACTTGTTGGTTTTTATTGTTTATCAATAATAAAGATAGTAATGATTGTTTCATGCTCAAATGGGAAGAATCTGCAACAAAACATTCACATAAGTGGGTGAATTAAATACACATCGCTGAAAGTTCACCCATGAGCTGTTGATACGAGGTTGTTTTCACGCGTCAACACTTTTACTCTAATTACAGCTTTGCACTCACAGCTGTTTTTATGCATTTTCTACGGATGTGTGCTTGAGTTTGTTTTCAGGATGTTCAGTTAGCTAAACATTATGTTCTTTGCGATGCTGCGTTCAAGGTACCATAAAAGATAACGAAATTAGGAGTAGAACATAACGGCTCCATGATTATTACACAGAATATATTAAATATATAGTATATTTAAGTTTATTTAACATTTAATTATGTAAAGTAAGCAGGAAACGCTCTAGAGTTTAAATGTGGTGATTTTAATTTTATTTTGAAAACTGAAAATTTTGAAATAATTAAAAATATTTAGATGATCCGAATTTCGGTGACAAAATTCTTGTATTTGGAAAACTATGACGAGGTTAATTTTCTCATTTGGTCTGTGAGACTTGAACTTGATTTCCTTGTTTTAGGTGTTATTTAATCGAAGTAGCCTAGAAGAAATGCCATTTACTAACTTTCCTTCTACTCCATGACCGCAACCCCAACCATGCTAACAGCTAGCTTAGCTATCAAGCGTCGGCTAACTCACTCCCTGCTCCCCACAGATGCACGTTCACCTTTCAGGAGGAGAAAAACGGCATTAAAACCCAGTTCTTACCTTCTCTGCAGAAACATCGATTGCAGACTGGTTATAAAATGAAGTGACAGTCTTCGAGCGCTCTCTTGCCAGCTCTGAAAATCCCTGCGCCGAGGATGTCGAGCGAAATCTCTGACTACCGGCGCCCGACATCGGTGGTAATGTTTGGGTAGCGGGGAGCCGTAAGAGGCTATTGAGCCTCGGCCTGGCCAGGCTGGTGACACCGCTCAGCATCTCCGCCGCTATACCAGCAAGTCCCGGACGCATTTGGAGGCGAGCCGTGAGCGCGAACAGGGCTGGCCTGTTCTCCAAGATACAAAAATTCTACTGCTGCTATGAGGCCATTAGGGTCGTGTCGTTCTGTTGCACAAAGGCATGAATCTGAATACAGTAGCGAGGGGGTACAGAAAGGCCTTTGTGCGCATTGGCCAGTGGGACAGAGATCCAGGGAGACGACATGATGCTGAGCCAATCGGTCAGCCGGCTAGGGGCGGGGCGCTATTACAACCACGCCCCCACGCACCCCCCACGGCACAGACTGTACTGTACTCGGGAGGAATGAGCGCTCATTAGAAGCCTTTAATAGACTGATAGGAGTAATATCCAATAATAAGACAAATGAACTTATAAATCATCGAACTTATAAATAATCATATAGTACAAATATTGTATATTAATGTTACTGTGTGGTCATAATCAATAGTTCCCAAAGGTTAGTGTTGCAACCTCTAGGGAACTTGCAGTGATTGTTCCCTAATATTTCCCTGAAATATAACATTCAAAGCTGGAGCTAATTATTTCTGGAAGCCGCAAAAAACATTCAGTGTAACTTTTAGGGAACATTCCCTAAAGGTTTCTTCATAGTGTAACTCATAGACATGAATACGTAGATGCCCCATTGGGCGATGGAGCGCATAACAGCGTCGCCGCCATATTGGATGGTTCCCTCACTCTGCAAACCCAACTGGAGTCGATGCAGAGTGGGCAAGTACGGTATGCCCGTATTTTGTGCAGCCTACGGTTGCAACAGCCGGTGTACTATTGAAAACAGATCATGTGGGATTACTATTGATTTTTCTAGACTACCTGTTGAGATTTTATATTTAAATTTTTTTGGTTGATTAAATTTATATTTCAATTATCATGCCATACTAAATGCCTGACTTTGTGAAAAAGCATAATAAAATGTGTTTTTTAGTTGGGTAAGCAGCTTCCCAAGTAGAAATAAATGCACTGCGGGGCGAATGGAGACCTATCCAAGATGGCGGCCGGCCACTACGGCAGCGCCAGGAGCATCTACATATATGATGTCTGTGTTCTTAGGGAACGTTCCCTAAAGGTTTCTTCGTAGTGTAACTTTTAGGGAACGTTCCCTAAAGGTATATTTCATAATGTAACTTTTAGGGAACGTTCCTTGAAAGGTTTGTTTGTTGGGTTAACTAATTAAAGACAAACAAAAATTAAAGTTTCCTATGTCATTTTTTTACAAGAATTGTTTTTGTCTGTATTCTGTCTCACATAATTTTGCTTTATTTAATAAATCAGGAGCAACATTATGGTGTAGAATATAGAGTTACAATAAAAAAACAAAGTAAAATCTTAAAACTCAGCTCATTCAGCCCTCTATAAGACCCATTAATTAGTAACAGACTTCACATTATTTTCACATCGTTTATTTTTTAACCGTCTTTCAGACAGTGGGAGTAGCAGATTACATGATGGGGATTAATGTGTAAGCTGTCTGTTGGACATCCTGCAGACATGAAGATCATCAATTAAAGCAGCGTCAGCTCGCCGGGTTTTAGGAAAACAAGTGAATGATTTATCTGGCTTTCCGTAGATTTGGAATAAAATTTAGAAATACGCGTAAGCAAAATTAAGTCAAATGCCGTTACCATAGAAGAGATTGTGCACAATATTAAGAGTAGTCTGCTTTTTCTGCTGAGTAAAAATGTTTTTTTCTTTTATATGAAACAGAATTAGGACAAAAACGGCCAAATAACATGAAAAAAAGGACTTAGATTTAGAAAACTGGGGCTAATTTTAGCCTCATTCTGAAGCCCACTCAACAATAAACAGCTGACATTCTTATGTAGTAATGTAATAACGTCCTTTTAAAATTGATTCATTTTCAAACAATGAATATTATTTCCACAGCCCAAAAAATATCTTAAAAAATAGAAAAGGAATAAAATATGGAAATCAGAGTTTCAAGTCAAATTCCATCAAAAATAAAATAACAATTAAAAAAAAGCTGTCATTAATAAGTCTTTGATGCTGTTATATTTACTGACGTGGATCAACTCAGCAGCTGGAGAAAAGAAATATCCTCAAAATATAAAAAAATGACCTGATCCTTTGCAGGATTAATAAAATCTGAGTGAAATATGTCGTCCATAATGTGAAATAAAACGTCACATTTTCAGCTATTAATCTGATTACTATAGAAAATACCAACATTTGGTACTTTCAGCTCATTTCAGTCAGGACAAACATCACAGTCCGTGTCCCTCAGGATGACGCCTCTCTCCTCCATACGATCACCATATTTTTATCACTGAGAGCCACCAGGTAGCGAAGCTCTGGGTCCATTGCCACAGTGTTGATGGAGGGGCCCTCTATCCGGTCTAGGCCCTTCCTCACCGGGGACGGCCACTCCAACACCTGACACAAACACCAAGGAGCACGTTTCAGTAGAGGATTACGGCACTCAGAGGAAGACAAATGAGTTCTGTGTCAATACTGCAGACAATTTCTGAATTTTAATCCTAATCTATAGATTGGATTCATAATTTTGCTGCTTATTGTAACACTTTATTACTATAATAACAGTTTGGCCTTTATGTTTAAAACAAAACACTATAAATATCGTCTGTTGCATCAAAACCATCGCTGAGACTACAGCATGAAACTGAAACAGATGCCTGCAGCAGATGGTGACTTTGTTGATTTCTGGAGGTTTGTTTACATCCTGGTTGTTTACCTAACAACTACTCGCCTCCATCTGGCGGCTTTCCAGTAAACCGTGTTCTCACATGTCTACAATCAACTTAACGGTGTTGTGTTACGGTAAACAGCAAGTAAAGTTGTGCAACCAAGCAAACGCCTCGTCCTTTTTTCTTTTGCAACATTTTTTAGACGCAGAACTTTTTTTGTTTATAAGAAGAAAGAACCAAAATATTTAGACGAAGTAAACACCTGAGTGGGAGGAATGGGTTTTCCAGCCTGGAAGCTGTTTTTCTGGAGGTTGGTCATGTGATACGTCCATATTCGGCCTTTGTCATCGCCACACACTACGTAGGCCCGCCCTGCAAGGAAAACACATGCCGGGACAAAGAGCCCAACACGATTAATCATCTGGATCCAAACAAGAACAATAACTGTAGTGGTTTCAGGACAAGCCTCTTAAATTCTTTAAAAAATAAACATCTGCAGATGACTGATTTCTAGTGGCCAAAATTGCCAAATTAAAAGTACTGGAGGATCACAAAAATTCAATTTACTTTAATCAAAGACACACAAAAACTATTTTAATATGATTAGTTTGATTTACTTGCTCAATTATACAATAAGTATGCAATTGTTCGCTAGTTTCTTGGTCTTGAAAACAAACTTTAGTTAAGTTTCAGCAAAGAAACAGGATGTGGGTCATGCTTCCTTCACTAAAGCTGGCTGTGACTGGTCACAGGTTTGCTTTTTATTAAAGGTCTGTCAGCATTTGTGGTTCTATTTACTGGATTATTTAAAAAGCAAGAACAGCGCTGAGAGTTTGCACAGCGCCACCGTGTGGATGGTGTGGGACTTACCAGGGCAGGTGTTGAGAGCCAGGTAGGGGATATCCGTAGTGGCCCACTGCAGCTCAGCCAGAACCACCGCACACACCGATCTGCTCTCCCTGTCGGGCCGCTGAGACTTGGTCCTGCTCCAGCTCCACAGGTAAATGGATCCATGCATGTGGCTCTTAGAGGCTTTGGTTCAAAACATACAAATATAGTTTAACGTCAAATACACAGAAAAAAATGAGTTTACACTCTTAATTGGTTTGCTTTGCATAAATGTTAGAAAAGAAAAGCTTTGAACAGGGTCTCATTGATCCTTCAGAAGAAGAGGGGTTGGATCTCCCTGAGGGAAGCAGGGTGTGTTTTGTCTCCGTGTCCCGATAACCCTGCTGTTGTGAAGGTCCTGTAGAAGAGAAAGTAAAGCTTCCTCTCCTGCATGGTGCAGTGATGAAGCTGGTGGTGTCACTCTGTAGAGGTTAAAGACCAAGTTCACTCTTTTTTCAACACATCTGCAGTGGTCTCTAGTATAAATGAATCTCTGGCACTTCTGTTTCAGGAACTAGAAGTTAGCCAAAGGAGTGGGGAGCAGCCTCCAGGGTGTGCTATATCTTTGTGCTTTAAGCTACAGGACTTAAAACCATCTTGTATTTCATTTAAAGCCAATTTTGAGACTAAAATAAAACCAACCAGATCAATAACTAGATTTCCTAGCTGGATTACAGCGCCACCATGTGACCGTTTAATAAAACTGCTTCTGATTCAGTCAAGAGACGACGACGCCGGCTCTGGCTCGGACAGTCCAGGAACAGAACAACAACAGAACATAGAATATAACAGAAGAACCTCACGTACCAATTATGTCATCAGTAAGAAAACTCAGGCCGTCGATCGTGTGGTAGTCATGTTCTTTATCCTCCTCCTCGTAAATGGGAAACGTAATCTCCATTTCGTTTGACCTACTGAGAAAACAAGAAAGTGTTTCACTAAAACTATAAATAAAATCTGCACAAAGCTCCTAATTATCTATCCGTACAGAACCAGAGCATGGACATTTACACACACGGAATGCTTTTACCTCTTTGTGGAGCTGCTGGTACCGAGCTGTGTGTTGAAGCAGTGCAGACCGTCGTCGGAGGCGGTCAGCAGGTGCGTGCCGGGGGAAGTCGGGGGCAGGCAGATGTGCAGGGGAGTGGAGGTGACCTCCAACACCAGCAGCTGACTGGAGGAATGAGAAGATGAAACAGGAGTGGCAACAGAAAACATGATAAATTTAAAGAACTGATAGAAATCTGTCCCTGTTTTGGAACGCTGATGTCAGATAAAGATCCAAACTGGAAACTCACACGACTTTGAAGTTGTAACGACTGTCAACTCCTCCGATATCCCACATGAGTATCTTGTTGTCATAAGATCCGGCTGCAAGAGGACACAGGCCAACAGGTGAGGTGAGATACAGGTAGCGGAATCATCACACAAGCAGATGAATGTGTTTTATGTTGAAGGACGTCCGTTTTAAGGGTTTGATGCAGCAAGTGCATGCGTGTGATTAAAAACTCACTGAAGAGGAAGTTTTCCTGGTTGTGGTTGAAGCAGAGGACAGAGAGCGCCTTTTTGCTGGCTCTGAACTCGCCGTAGGCCACGTTGTTCCTGGGATGGATCAGTTTGACGAGTCCTCTCTTCCCACCGGCAGCGAGGATGCTGCAGGGCCGAACTGGAGCCTTTCCTCCTCGGGACATCAGCGCGGTGGACCAGGCCAGGGAGAAGAACTCCTGTGGCGAGGAGCGACAGACAAGAAGCAGCTTTTAACCAACTTTTAAACCTGCATTCTAGGTTTTACCTAAAGGGTATAAAACCTTAAAACCACAGAGCCGCTGTGCTCTGCAGTGATCAGAGTAAAGGGGACACACCTCTCCTGGAACTTTGTACTTCTTCATCACCATCCCCGTTTCACAGTCGATCACACAGAGAGAGTCTCCTCCACACGTAGCAACCAGACGGCTTTCACAGCCTGTCAAAGCAGGAGGTCAGCAGCTCCATTAACTCCAGTAAAGCTTTTAGCTATCAGTTTACAATCACAGCTGTTTGATTTAATCATGGAGGACTTGTTCTGATCAATCTGAGTGGATCAGGGGGGTTCATCAGTACCAGAGGAGCCTGACACAGGCTGGAAGGCGCAGGCCCACAGCTGGGTGGAGAAGTCCCTGGAGCTGTCCTGTTTACTGTGACACTGGAGCACATGGAGAGGCTTCAGATGCACCGGCTGCTGGAAGATCAAACCAGGAGAGACAGATGAGAGCAAATCTAGTGGAAAAATTCTAAATGTCAGCTAAACACCACTCGCTGGAACGCTGTTGGGTTGTTTTTGTCTTGTATGAAAGAAACGAGGCTGGAATAGTTTTTTGTGGTTCTAAAGCATTTCTTTACCTGACTCTTAGTACAAGTCTTTATTATAGGCAGGGTGTACTGATTCCTGTGTGGCTGTTTTCTTTTGCTGACTTCTTTCTTCTGTTCAACCCGAACTTCCTCCTCTTCGAGTTGCTGCGCTACAGAACTCTTCCTGGGTGTCTCTGTCCTGGTCTGTCTGGTGGGAGTAGAGACAGCCCGGTCTAGCTTGAGGGAGATCCTCCAGGATTTACGAGGGCTGTCTTCAGCTGGAGACTCTGGAGGGTCGGCTCGAAACTTCTTGCGAGGCGTCAAGATTATGTTATCTGTCACCGGTTTGGTTTGTTTCCTCTTGGAAGGCGATAAAATAACCTGAAGAAAAGAAGAAAGATTAAAAAGTTTGAACAGAAACATCAGGATTTAATATTTAAAGACACTTTTTGTGCCAAACGCAGTGATGTTTAATTAAAAAGGTGTTGATTTCTAGTCTTACACAGTTCTTTTCAGTCTCAACAGGCTCCTTGGGGACAAAGTCTTCTTTTGGTTGTGTCAGTGAGCGCAGATGCTCTTTAGCCAGAATCTCCACCTAAGAATCAGAAGGAGGTAAAGAAACTGTTAAAAAAGATGAAAATAAGCAAAAAAGACCCGCAGATCTTTGTAAATTCAGGACTTGCCCTCCATTTGGTGAAATCACTGACTGAACTGGGACCAAATTTGACTTGATGACGAGCGGCGCTCACAAAGTTCTTCTCCAAAGCGGACATTTGGCCGGCCGTGATGGGATCCGGGAGGCTGAAGCTCCGCTCCCAGACTGTGACGACCTGAAATCATAAGAAACCTCAGCAGCTGGATTGTTTTCTTTTAAAATGCAAAATTATATAGCAGAGCTAGAGGTGTGATGCAATCGAGAGCCACTGTCTGACTCAAAGACTAATAAATAATCATCGTGAATATTTTAAAATTAAAATATCAAAGGATTTTCATACCCTGGTCCTCAGGTTGTCGCTGAACACGTAGCGTAAGTGGCTGGCGGTGGTGCTGACATCTTTGTTGTTGTAAATCCTCAGTTTGGGCAGCAACACCATCAGCTTGTAGTCATCACTTATCTAAAAAATAACAGCGTCAGTAACTTATCACAGTTGTAAATAAGAATTTTAAAGTTTGAGACTAAAAAAGACAGGAATATTTAACAAAAAGGAAAAGCTGCAGCACTTTAGAGAGCAAATAGACGTGCTAATAAAACATCTACACCTTTTGAAGCAGATATCTGATCCTATCCTTTAGGTTATAACAGAGATGAAAAGCCGGGTCCTCACAGTGATATAAAAGTTGTCATCCATCTTGAGTTCTTCCAAGCTGCTCAGAGACTCTAAGGTGGTGACGTCCTCCATCTGGTTATCGCTGAGGTCCAGGCATCGAAGCGCAGGCAGCTTCAGGGTCTTAGGAAGCTCCTGCAGCCTGTTTCCGGATAGATCCCACCGCTCCAGGGACTGCAGACGGGACAGCAGCTTCACAGGAAGGTCCTCGTGCTTCAGCCCCATCTTGGACAGACTGAGTAAAAGAAAACCTCAAGTCAGAGATTCCACGCACGAGGATAATTTAATTTGACTATAATGCAATTACAGTCATTAACTGATAAATGCTCTGCAACGTCACCAGAACACAAAGAGAGGAGAAAGAACTTACTTCAGAGTTTTGATTTGCTCCAGTTTGTGGGTTTTTGGAGAACCTTTCTCCAGTAAAAGCTTCTCTGTTACTTTCTCCATAGCTTATCTGCTGGGACAAAACATTTAATATCTATCAGAAAGATAAAATGCTAAACTTTTATTCGGCCTCACTGATGAAATGATACATTTAGACGAATGTCTGAACTTAAATCATTTAAAATGAGTAAAATCTGTAGCACTTTTTCATTTAGTAAACAAAAGCTTTCGTCTAAGTGGATCTTTACTGAGGAAAAATGAAAAAGAACCAAATAAACTTTATACTTCAGCCAGAATTGCAGGTTTATACTAACGACGCTTTAAATATGCGAAGGTAAAAACTGAATTTATTAGTCAAGACGTTTGATCTCGACTAGCTTTACTTCAGCAGTAGCTAGCATGATAACCACGTTGAAACCACTGATTAATAAACCCTTTGCTAAGTTAGTAGTTGATAATATAACTGACTCTTCTTCTAGCCATCAGAATGAGCAACCATCTTTAATAACGTTTGACAATTTTCTTAGAGTTTTTTTTAAATATTACTTACCAACTCCTCTCAGCAACTTTTGTGTACGCTACAACAACACAACTGATCTTTCCCGGGGAAACTCCGTCTACATCCGGTGGGCGTGGTTTACCTAAAACTTTGGGCACAGTTTACCCTGCACATTGCCTGTAAGGCAAATCACTAAAATACGAGTTCCAATCATTATATTTCTTGTTAATCACATATATTCATTTGTTAATAAATATTCTTGACATATTTGGTTCTATCGAAATTTTCATGCGCGTTTACACTAATAAAACTGCGGCTGAACGGAAATAGGGGTAAGAAAAAATAAAATCTTACGCCTTCTGCTCCGCTCCGCTAGATGGCAGTGGAGCGATATTTTCCTAGTAGAAGAAGATGGAGCATGATGATGGTGGACTCTGACAACAGCGACGGCGTTGTTCCATGCGCTTGTAAAGGCGTCCGACGCTGTCTAGTCTGTGAAAGGTTTAAGGCTAATGTACAGTTTGAAAGAAGCGAGTCAAAGGTACGTGTATGGACTAAAAACTCAGTTTTAAGATGAGTTGTCGCGTCTATAAAACTTACTACGAAAGCCTTCACAGGACAAATTGTGTTATTTGTCAAAAATCAGTCCTTTTTGTGTGTATTATGACAATATTATGTTACCATGTTGTAAACTTTATATATATAAACTCTTTTTAAATACTGACAGCGTGTATCTTTATTTACAAATTGTTGTGAAATGGAATTGTATCATTAAAAATGTCACACAGCTTTTGTTTATTATTGTTCTCTCTTTGTTTTTGGTATGAAGATTGTGCATCATTTCCTCTACAATTCCAAGACGGGGCTCGCTGTCCGCAAAGATGAAGAAGGCTTTTCCTTCCCTTTTCCTGGTGTCTTCCTGTGGGAGAACTTTATATCAGAGGAGGAGGAGAAGGAGCTGATTAGTGCAATGGACCAGGATGTATGGAATCTTTCACAGTCTGGCCGAAGGAAACAGGTTGAACACATTTAATGAAAATGTACTTGTTGTGGGTTACGTATTTTTGTTTTGCACATTCAAATTTTGCATTTTTTTATGGTTGCAGGACTTTGGCCCAAAGGTAAACTTCAAGAAAAGAAAAGTGCGCGTCGCAGACTTTACTGGACTTCCTGCTTTAAGCCAAAAACTGGTGCTGCGGATGCAGCAGGATCCAAATCTTGCAGGCTTTCAACCAGTGGAGCAGTGCAATCTGGATTACGATCCGCAGAGAGGCTCAGCCATTGATCCGCACCTGGATGACTCCTGGCTGTGGGGGGAGCGGCTGGTCACCATCAACATGTTATCAGAAACTGTGCTCACCATGTCTCTTGAGCAGGGTCTGCCAGAGCTGGGACTATCAGAGGAAGTCCAGGTTGCTGTACGACTTCCTCGCAGATGTTTGGTTGTGTTATACGGCGAGGCGAGGCATAGATGGAAACATGCAATTCATAGAAATGATATTCATGAACGCAGGGTTTGCAGCACATACAGAGAGCTGTCTGCAGAGTTCCTTCTTGGAGGGAAGCAGGTGAAGCTGGGAGCTGAACTGCTGACTACTGCTTTAAGCTTCAGAGGAACTCCAATATAAACATATCAGACAGAGGCAGAAAAAGCTGGAAAAACTAGGAAAGTGTCATTGAAATTGTGCCACATCATCAGAGGAAGACAATTATGTGATATTTATAATTGTGTAGCATCCTCAACTCATGTTTTAGTGGTAGAGTATTCATGATGTCACTGGACAGCGACTCCACCATTCTGTTAAGACAGCAGCCATCCAACCAGGCTTTGTAAGGACGATGAGTTTATAATAAAGCACCAGCACAGTGGAATCTCCTGAATCAGTGTGGCTGTGAGTTATTTGAGATCTGCTGCAGGTTTCTAGAATATAACAACTACATCACCAAGTGAGGTACTACACAAGGTAACGTTATGAACCAATGTGCAATTTATTTTTTCCAAAATAATTATCTTTTAAGTCTGTGGCATAATGTAAATCAAGTAAATTTAAATATGATCAGGATAATTTCACTATATCATAAAATTAAAACCCTTTTCTGTTTCCTATGTGTACATGTTAATACATCCAGTAGATGGCGCTAAAGTGTAAAACACATCTAATACAAATGTTATGGCTTTTATGTCAGTTTTTTGTTGATAGCATGCATACGTTTTTTATTATTTTATGAAATAAGTATTTTAGATGAATTTGCTGATTTAGAATGAAGAATAATCTGGAAAAAATGGTAATAACAAAAATCCTAAAAAATTGTATTCATTTTTTTCGTCTTATAGTGCAAAATAAAGTACTGACCAAAAAGTGAGATTTCTCTCACGGTTAACAAGCCCTTGTGTTGAGCAAAACTGAGCTGTTATTTGCTCAATTTATTTTTTGTTCATTAATGACATAATATTTAACAAAATTGGTATAATCTGAGTCTAGCTAATCATGCACTTGACTATAATCATGTAAAATCCCCTTCTTTTTTAGGGAAATTGATCTTGGATTTTTTTTCTTTTTATAGTAATAGACTAAAAGTATAAAACTTACACTTGTGAAAGCATTCTTATATAAATATAAATTTGATATTTTTGCATCTCTATATTTAAAATAAATGGTCAATGAAAAAAGGATTAAAAATGCTACATATCAGAATAAAAATGTTCAGATTCTGAAGTACTTTTTTCATTGACCTTTTATTTTAAATATAGAGGTTCTATGGAAGCCTATTCCCGCCACTCAGATAAAAAAAATATTATCTCATAATTATGACTTAGCTACGTCATAATAATGAGATCCTATCTCATAATTATGACTTAGCTATCTCATAATTATGAGATAGCTAAGTCATAATAATGAGATACTAAGTCATAATTATGAGATAGCTAAGTCATAATGAGATACTAAGTCATAATTATGAGATAATTTTTTTATCTGAGTGGCGGGAATGGGCTTCCATAAGGGGCAAAAATATCCCATTTAAATTAAACAGTTTTTATTTAAAATGTTGCTGATGTTTGATTACATTGTAACAGACAAGTATTTGTTGACCGATACTTTTATTTTGAAAGTCTGACCGGACATCCGTGTTTACTTTAGCTGCTGCTCAACCTGTTTGTTGATCGCTCTATGTGGCTTATTAACGCCCAACTGTATTATAAGCCGGTTGATATCTCAGGGAGATTTTACTCACCGTCGCCAGGAGGAGTCAAGCCGCTTTTCTGACAGCAGTTACGACAAAACAACGGCTATGTCTCGGGCTTGAATTTGACGACGGAAATCCAACGGAGAGTCTTTTCTAATGTAGCTTGTTAGCTTGGCTGCGTTGCGTACAGTCAGTGTACACACAGCCTTTTTGTTCTGCTCTTAGACAGCCTCTGCATGACAAATCATCGCCCGTGTTCAGTACAGACAGGGCGGGTAAAACAGCGAGGGCTTTATTGAGAAACGTGTCCAGAAGAAACCCCCTGGTTTGTCAACCCCAACCCCGGGGCTAAACCCCGGTCATCGAGCGAATTAATGGCCGGAAATCCGAGGAGGGGCGCCGGTCTCATCGGTTTGATGAAGGACGCCTTTCAACCCCACCAGCAGCCTCTTCAGCCTCATCAACCCGCAGTGGTCGATAAGAAAATGGTGGAGAAATGCTGGAAACTCATGGATAAGGTACTGTCAGTGGCTTTGGGTTAGCAGATGTTGGAATAAAATCTGAAAACTTCATTTTTTCCCTGCCTTTAAACTCCTATGACCTGTCAGCTCATCATGTTAAATCTCACTTTCTTGTCCAACTTTGGGTCATCCTAAAGTTCATAACCTCCTAGAATCATGCATTTTCTTTGCACTGATATTTTAAAAAAGTAATTTAATTCCAACAATTTATGACACACAAATGTGTTTATTTTGCACATTTATACCTGTTGATTTGCTCCAAACTGGATGAGAAAACCAAACCCCTTCACATCAGAACACAATGGCGTCCCTGATGCATTATCTAATTAGGCTGATGTGAAGTGGGTCACACTAGTGTCCCCGTGAGAACAACCTATTTCCAGTATTGGATCAAAAGAGGTGTATATGTTGCATTTAAAAGGGGCCTGGTTCAGTTCATCCTCTGCTGCCACTCTGGTTTATCTCCCACCGTCGGCTTCGACTTAGATGGAGATAAGAGAAGAAAGCAGGGGGAGATGGCGAGACAAGACTTCAGAAGATATTAATTCAGGAGGGCTGTCTGGAGTAAAGGGGTCGCCTTCCACAGATAAGGCAGACTGTGGCGTGGGTGTGATGTGAAGCCTCACTTAAACCTACAGAGTGACATCCTTCTGGCACTTCCTCATCCCTGTTACCGTTACAGGTTATAAACCAGTAGATGAGTTCTTATTTATTTAGAAAATACACAACAATTAACAAGCTGGAAGAATTTGATTGCAGAAAATAGCTGGCTTTGCAAATCACTCCATGCATGATCTTTCATCTTACCCCAGATATGGACTTTAACTTAACTTGATACTCTAGTGCTAGACTTTACAGGAAATGCATTCTTAATATAAACATCGATTGTGTTTAACTGAGTTCTGTTGATGTGACAGAATCAGAATTGGGATTATTGCTGAGTTCATACAGATAAGAATTTGTTTTGGTGGGTTGGTGCAAAAGTGTGCATATGCAGTTTAAAGACACAAAAAACAAGCAATGATAAACAAAAGTGTCACAATGAAATATGTGCAAATACCTTTTTATTAGTGCACAATATTAAAAAAAATGTAATTTTCAGACTGCAATTATGCATGTTCTGGAAGTTTGTTGGGTTGAGGGGAAGGGATAGTGGTTCCCAACCCTGCCTCCCGGTGGTTGCTAGAAATTGCATGGGTGTGTGCTGAAGTTGTAAGGTTAACAAGATTATGAAGAATACATTTCTAAAATCCCAATAACACACCCGATGAGTTATAAGAGTTAGAACTCTGTATGTCTGTTTAAAGTTAGTAATTAATCACTTTTAATGTGTATATGTGATTATGAGTTGGGGTTGGGGGGGATCCTGGCTTGTCTTGGACACAGGCAAGTAGGTCCTCAAGGAAAAAATGGTTTGGAACAACTGGTCTAATAGAAGATTGTGATGAACCATAGCCAGCAACGAGAGGGGAGCGGCTCTGAAACATTATTTCTGGGGTCATCAACAATCATTTTGGCCCAAACCCAGGTCCTGGAGGGGTAATGCTCTGTCTTCTCAAACCGGTCGTGGCGGACAGCTGCTCATACTGATCCTGGTTCTGTTGGAGGTTTCTTCCTGTTAAAGGGGAGTTTTCCTCTCCACTGTCGCTACATGCTTGCTTAGTATGGAGATTGCTGTAAAGTCACTGACACAAGTCAGTGACTTCTTGCAACCTGCTGGGTTTCCTTACATAGGAAACTTTTAACTGTCGTAATGAACTGAACTCAGTGCACTGATAAGTGGGTTCAGTTGAAATGTTTACTTTGACTTGACACAACTCTTGTTGTGACTCGCCTCTGTCAGTGCGTCCCTGGACAGCTGTGGCTACACTGTAGCTCATCACCTCCAAGGTGTGAATGTGTGTGTGAATGGATGACTGATGCACTGTAGTGTAAAGCGCTTTGGAGTCCTCTGACTCCGAAAGGCGCTATACAAGTGCAGGTCATTTATCATTTGGTGCCATAAATAAACTGAATTGAATTGAAATGAATTAATGGCCTCTTCTGACAAAAGTGGGCGTGAAAAATTAGACAAATTGTCGTGATTTGATTTTTTAAGGTAAACACGAACTGATGAGCCTAGAAATCTAGACGGACAGCAGCAGAAGCAAAATGACTGACAGATATAGGATGGCTTACGAACTGATGACGAATGAGTAATCATCATTTCAGTATGAGAACTTGTTGTTGGCTCACTCCTCACTTTATTTATGCAACTTTCTGAAATACAGCACAACCTGAAAAGTAACACATTTGGGGTAAATTCCTGTAATGCAAATGTTTAGCATAATCTTTGGAAGTTGCTAAGACATTAAAATGATTTTGTAGTTACACTCTGCAACTTATTCTTATAGCAAAGAAGAAAAGACTGTCTGGTACCTTCAGCAAATGAAGTAAATAAGTTTTAAGGACATTTTAAATCAAATACCCAACATTGAAGTGCAGCTTAATGCTTTATTTTAAAGGGTTAGTTTACATGGTTTTCTAGAAATATATGAAGAATTAAAATAGCTAGCACATAGATTTTCTTTCCTTTTCCAAATAATAAAAACAAACTATAAAGTGTCACAATACAACCTAAGCTGTAGTTCATACCTATAGGTAGGTTGGAAGAATACAATGAAGGTTGAATATTATATATTTTTTTTACATTTTATTCATTTGTCAGCTGTAAATCCTACCAACACACACACACACACACAGAGATCTGCTTCTTCCTCATTAGGTTTTAAAATCTGTTTCTAGGCTTAATAATGACATGAAAATAATGCTGAAAGCCAATTATTTGCTAACGCTTGTAGCGTCCACCTCTGGTTTTCCTAAGCGGTAGGATTAACGACCCAAGTATAAAACCTTTTAAGATGATGAACGCCAGGAATTCCTCCACTTTGGCACATTTCATCACAGGGACCGAACCTGGTGTTTTGATGATCTCATCACCTTTTCTCCGGCGCCAAATCCAAAGCTGCTCACAAGGTCGTGCATCGATCTAGCTCGCAGCCCGTCGTGAAATGTGTGAGTCCAACGTAAGCTCCCAGGGGATTTCAGAGGATTTACCCTTTCCATGTGTTCGTGCTTTCATCCCTCTATCAACTTGCTTTAACCTGTTCAGTATCACACGGAGGCCGGAGATTATCCAAGCTGTCACCGAGAGACGACGTGCACCCCTCTGGACACGGCGCCAACCCATCGACACACACACACACTCAGTCACTGATAAACCTAATGGATGTTTTGTGAATTAGGTTTTGTTTCCTACAAGAGTCCCTGAGATCTTGTATTTCCCCTGCAGGTGGTGCGATTGTGCCAGAACCCCAAGGTGGCGCTGAAGAACAGCCCCCCCTACATCCTCGACCTGCTGCCGGACACCTACCAGCACTTACGCACCATCTTGTCCAGATACGAGGGCAAAATAGAAATTCTGGGGGAAAACGAGTATTTCCGCGTGGTCATCGACAACTTGACCAACAAGACCAAGCAGACCATGAGCCTTTTTAAGGAGGCCAAAGAGAGGATGTACGAGGAGAACTCCCAGCCCAGGTAAAAGGCTCCCGACCCGGTAAACTCTGGATCAACATAAGGAAGCAGCCCCGGGAATGTTTGGATAGACGGATGATTCAGAGCTAATTACTGTTTGTCTTGGCGTCCGATCAAATATGTTTTAAACCACGATTAAATCATCAGGTTATTGCTTATTGACCCGAGGTTTAATCATCTCTGTTTTGAAATGTAACTTTCACCGGTGAGTCTTTGCAGAACTGGTTGGTTTAAAACACATAAAGACATTTTCCAGATATCAGAACAGACTGGTTTAGTAATATTCTCAAAAGGCGACGGCCGTTTTTATCAACCCTTTACAAAAACAGCCTTCAAATAAAGTAAACAACTTAGATAAGAATGAGATTCTTGTGTCACAATCCCCTCTACTTCCTGTTTCTCAGAAAGCTGATTACCAAGAATCAGATCTTCCTTCCTCTGACACTGATTTTTATCAATCGCTTCCTCATAGATGCTCTGCAAATAAATGACTAGAGATTTTTTAGCGAGACCCGTGTTGATAACTGAGCCGTCAGAGCTGATGGTGGGTGTGTGGAGAGCCACATGACCTCACATGCTCTGAGATTATGCGCTTCTAAAACGCATCGGCATGAGTAATTTAATCAAATCATGAATGAAGAGATTAAAAACAGCCGGTTTCCCCTCGTGTCTTTGATGCATCTCAAACTAAATTGTCACTGTCTTTTGTTTTCTGTATGTCTTTCTGTTTCAGGCGTAACCTCACAAAGCTGTCTCTGATCTTCAGTCACATGCTAGCAGAGCTCAAAGCCATCTTCCCCAACGGCCTGTTTCAGGGCGACAACTTCAGGATCACCAAAGCTGATGCCGCTGAATTTTGGAGACGGTCGTTTGGAGACAAGTGAGTGGAAACCGTGGAAAAGTTGTTATTTTTGAAATATGATTGGTCACTCTGAGTTTCACATGCATGCTGAACGGGAAACTTTTTTTCAGCCATAATCACCTGCATTAGCTGCAGAAAGGAAAACCATCGGGTCTGGGAAAAAAGTCTCTTCTAGCCTAGAAATCTAGACAGACTGTAGCAAACGCAAAAGGATTTAGCTCCGTAGGTTGGTCTAGCCACGCCCCACTGGAGCCTCAGCAGGCCCGAACAGTCTTGTTTCATGCCAATAGCAGCACTCTATCGATTTGGTGGGCCAATAACAGCGCTCTATCGATTTGGTGGGCCAATCACAGCGCTCTATCGATTTGATGGGCCAATAACAGCGCTCTATCGATTTGATGGGCCAATAGCAGCGCTCTATCGGTTCGATGGGCCAATAGCAGCGCTCTATCGGTTCGATGGGCCAATAACAGCGCTCTGTTGGTTCGGTGGGCCAATCACAGCGCTCTATCGGTTTGATGGGCCAATAACAGCGCTCTATCGATTTGGTGGGCCAATCACAGCGCTCTATCGATTTGATGGGCCAATCACAGCGCTCTGTTGGTTTGGTGGGCCAATCGCAGCGCTCTATTGGTTTGGAGGGCCAATCACAGCGCTGTATCGGGTTGGAGGGCCAATCACAGCGCTCTATCGGTTTGGTGGGCCAATCACAGCGCTCTATCGGTTTGGAGGGCCAATCACAGCGCTCTATCGGTTTGGAGGGCCAATCATAGCGCTCTATCGGTTTGGAGGGCCAATCACAGCGCTCTATCGGTTTGGTGGGCCAAAGACGGCGACGGCTCGTTTGAAACAGCTTTGGCATCAACTTTGGACTATTTAGACTTGTGCTTTTCTTTGAGTCAAGAGCAGATAGAGGTACTTAAGTCTTTTATTTAGAAAAAGAATGTATTTGTGTCTTCTTCAATGGTGTATGGCCCACTGACATCTGTAGCGTAGAGTAGAGTACACCATGTTAGTCTTTGTCCAATAGCATGAGGAGACTTCATAGATTCCACCCCACGACTGAGCTCAGTCTATGGGTCGTGGCCAGATATATATTCACATATGCTGGATGGGTTGCCAGGCTAGGTCTTTTCTATTCACGTGGAAAATTAGCATTCATAGCCCCACCCACCTTGGTTTTTGACTGGAAGGAAAAAGCAGAGCACATCTCAGCTAGGAGAAGCTAACCATTAGCATTAGCAAATCCACAACATGGTGGAACACATTCAGGCTTGTGTCATTTGAGATAACCCATCGATGTGGCATTTTTCACCCAAGAAATAAAGAGCGAACAAAGGCAGCGGAAGAGTTGTGTTGCTGTTAGCCAATCAGAGGCGAGAGGTTCGCATATCATGACTATTAATGAGTAAGACTCCAAATCCTGCTGTTTTTCTACCCTCACTCCTCCGACTAACTTTGCTTCCTGAAACAGGAGCACCAGAACTTTTTCTACACAGAAAACGACTCACAAGGCATCTATTTATTTATAATAGACCACAGCAGATTTATTGAAAAAAAGAGTGAATGACCCCTTTAAGGCAGATATAAGCTCAGCTTTCTTCTTGTAAAAACGTTTCCTCGTTGCCTTTCTCCCTCCTTGCAGAACCATTGTGCCCTGGAGGATGTTTCGTCAGGCCCTCCATGAGTTTCACCCCATCAGTTCAGGCTTGGAGGCCATGGCGCTCAAATCCACCATCGACCTCACCTGCAACGATTACATCTCCGTTTTTGAGTTTGACATCTTCACCAGACTTTTCCAGGTGACTGTTCTAACTTCAGACCATTCTGAGCGTGTCTGAATATTAATTTATTCAAGAGTTTTAAAGAAAATGTGGCAGTTTTCAGGTTTTTATTGTTATTTTAGTCATTTCACTTTTAAATAGAATGTTTCTGCTTCAGAAAGGAAATATTTAGTTTCACGTCTGATTTGGTTTCAAATGCACTTTGGAAGAAAACCCATCATAAGTGAAACATGACTATAATTATTTTCTGTGTGTTGGTGCAGCCGTGGTCGTCTCTTTTAAGGAACTGGAACAGTCTGGCAGTCACGCATCCTGGTTACATGGCCTTCCTCACCTACGACGAGGTCAAGGCTCGGCTGCAGAGATTCATCCACAAACCTGGCAGGTACGGCCCCGGCGAGGGTTTTCAGACTGCACAGTGGAGTCTAAAATTCCCTACTTTAATCCATATTTTAGGATTTTAAATTCTCTTTTTTTTCAGCTACATCTTCAGGCTGAGCTGCACTCGACTGGGTCAGTGGGCTATCGGCTACGTGACGGCTGATGGGAACATCCTGCAGACCATCCCTCACAACAAACCACTCTTCCAAGCCCTTATTGATGGATATAGAGAGGGATTGTAAGTCACATATCACCATATTATCAATTTACCTGGAGTTTCTCTGTGTCAAACCACAATTACTCTACGACAGCAACAGTCTGAGATACTCCTCCTGTTGTGTAGTTTACTTTACTTCTTATATAGGTGATATTTCATCTCTAAACCCACTAATTGGTTTAGATTCAGTCAAAATTTCTTAATTTCTTGTGGAATATGTTGAATTAGACCTGAAATTTGCTGAGGGTTTACATATGGACTGTTTTCTACACCCATTAGTCTGGATTAGGGCTGGACAATAAATCAATAATGATATATACCGATCAATAGACGTGTAGTGCAATAGAAAAAAATGGATCAATAAAAAGTTTCCCTTCTTTTTCCATTATAACCTATCAGGTAGCTTCATACTATACACATTACTTACTCCCAGCCAATCAAAAACACAGACCCAGGCACGCTGTCACCAAGCCCTCCCTTCTCAAACCTAAAAAGAGCAAAATGTGACTTAAACAAGACGTTGCAGCAAGGAGAGGTGGAGGAAATTGTCCCGGAAAAAGGTCACAGTAGTTCACCAGTGTGGCAATAGTTCGATTTTGTCAAGTCTTATAAAAAAAACAAATGGTGGTTTGCAAAATTAGCAGAGAATCGATTAAAAATCAAGTCTGGTAACAAAAGCAACTTGTTTTATCATAAAGTAATGACATAAAATGGCCACTTAAAATATATTTTGTAAATTTTTTATGTAGTTTTCAATAGGGATGTGTATTCGTAAAATTCTGGCGATACGATACGTATCACGATACAAGGGAGACGATACGATATATCACGATATATTGCGATACATTCAGCCAGACGAAATTAGCGATTTTTTTAGACTGATTTTATTGTAGGAAAATTCAATAATCAGTCCAAACTGCTACGTAACGTGTTTAACATGAGGTATCTGAACGTAAAAGTAAAAAATAAATGGAGTAATTAATATCTGCACTATCAGAAGTCATTTCAAAATAAACAAAAAAGGCAGTCTCTGTAGAATCAAACACAAAAATATTTCAATTAAATATTCAGTCTTTTGTTTAACATGAAAAAATATGTAAACAATATCACTTTCAGTAGTTTCTGATTCTAAATACAAATCAAAAAGTGCTCTCCGCACCACAAAAGGCACTTTTTATTAAAAAGTGTTGCCTTTTGCGTCAGCGGCAACACTTTCTGCCAACTAGCGGCCGGCGTTTGAATTGCACCAAAAGTAAAGAAAGTACACAAATTTTTGCATGTAAATTCTTCCAAAAATTCAATACATGGCTTTTGAATAACGATAAAATATCGCAGGAAGTATCACGATATATTGCCATATCGATATTTTCTTACAACCCTAGTTTTCAATAATTATTGATATCGATCAACATTCTTTTTTTCTATATCATCCAGCCCTAGTCTGGATTCTCTCACTCGGGTTATTGGATGGAGCTTCGTTTTTAGACCTAAAGGCACCGTCACATGTTTCATTCACAAATAACTCACCAGAACTCACTGATTAGTTCTCTGGTGTTTGCTGCAGGTGAACAGGCTGTTATTAAACGATAAAGAATAATCACTCTTCTTTATATTTTATAGTTTTGCACCATTTCAAGTTTGGATTAGAGCTTCTATTTTTGTGTCTTTCACAAGACCGAAACACGGTGCACCACTTCCTCCTGAAACACCCAGTAAGAGGATGTGTGTCCAGCCGTCTCCAAGCACTAAACCTATTTAGCAATCATTTGTTTCTTTTGTTCTAAATGAACAAAAACACATTTCTCTACATTTGAATGACTTCTAATTATTCTTTAATTGTTTTTAAAAAAAACAGCTAAACAGGTTTGGATGGTATCTGTTCAGTATTAATATACGAAAATGTATTTCTTTATTTTTTTTAAGTCAGTATCTGATTGCAGTTTAGAAATTGCACGAAAATGTGTGAATTTTCAGTTGTAATCACACAGATTTTAGCACTTGGGACACTTTTTTTGCAATAAACTTTATACAAATAGCTGGGTTCATGTGGGGATGTGATACGCTGTGCAAATTTGCAAATTTTGATGTATTTAATTGGAATTTTGTAGCATTTTCCACACTTTTAGACTATTTTAAAAGACTCACAAATTGTTGTTCCAGCAACAAAACTACTAATATGAGGACATTTTGAAACTTTGCAAACGTTTCGAGACGCTTTGGCCCGTTGTTGTGAGTGAATTTGAAGGAAGCGGTGAAGATGAATAGATTAGATGTTCTGGTTGGATGTTTTTTTTAATGTGTGTTTATTTAGTACTTATGGGTTTCACCTGCAGCAGACGTCAATCTGCTTGATCTCTGTTAGAAGAATCATGGAGGAAGTTAAGCTAGCAGCTTCCTAGAAGAAGGACCCATTAAAGAGCACGTATCTATCTCCAACCCCAGCAGCCTCGTTTCTAGAAACCGTCTCTTTAAGCATCAAACGTGTTTGCAGATGACCTTTTGATTACACCTGTCTGGTGGTTTTTCTAGCTATCTTTTCCCAGACGGCCGAGCACAAAACCCAGACCTGACGGGTCTGTGTGAACCTTCTCCACAGGACCACATCAAAGTTACTCAGGTTGGTTTGGCTCTCATCTGCTGGATGATTCAGTCCAAATTACAGTTCAGTATTAAACATATAAACAAGCTGGTTTTTATTGTGCTACTAAGCAGAAAGCTCTCCTAACGTGTAGAACCGGTTGAATCGGTGATAATTAACGAGTAAAACTCTTGGTGCTGGTCCTGCAGGAGCAGTATGAGCTGTACTGTGAGATGGGCTCCACCTTCCAGCTTTGTAAGATCTGTGCAGAGAACGATAAAGACGTGAAGATCGAGCCCTGCAGACATCTGATGTGCACCTCCTGTCTGACTGCCTGGCAGGTGAGATTACGACCTTCACTCTTTATAAACCCGCTTTAGGAACGACCCCAGCCACAACGAGACGTGCTTTGATTTTACTTCCTGCTCTAAATATTTAATGTGGTTTTTTTAATGTTTATATTTGTCCCTTTAATTATCCAAAATGAGGTAAATGTGGGTTTTTTGACTATAAAGCTTAAAGGCTCCAAACTCATCTTCCTGTGGGTTTTTTATAGAAGCTTTCCTGTTTTTTTATTACTTATTTTAATAGATTAAATTTTGGTTCTGATATAAAAATGGTTCCTCCATGTTTCTATTTTTATTCCAACTGAAACTTGAGAACTTCCTGCTTTTTATGTTAGTGAAAACACGAGAGCCACCTACTCCACGTGTGTTCGTAAGATAAACAAAAATGATTATTTACTGATCGTAATGCAGCTATTAAATGATTATTTTGGCTCATCTTGACGTTTCTAAGTTTCCCTGTGAGTTTTTACCCTTTAGAGAAGAGAAAACATAACCAACGCCATCTTGATTCTGTGTTTGTGGCTGAAGGAGTCGGAGGGCCAGGGCTGCCCGTTCTGTCGCTGTGAGATTAAAGGCACGGAGCCCATCGTGGTGGACCCCTTCCACCCGAAGGCCAGCGGGGCTTCCTTTGCTGGGCTGCAGGGGTCCAGCAGAGCAGAAGCAGCTGGAAACGAGGATGATGAGGATGATCGGCTGGAGGAGCAGCATCTCGTCATGAGCGGGCTGACCTGCAGTAAGGTAAGGTCAGCGTGGGCTTAACGGCCTCGTTTTACCGGGCAGCAGCTTTAAATGTAATCGTGCTTTTGCAGGTTGAGCGTCCAGCTTCCCCCGTGTCTCAGCTGCCTCCGGTGCCTCCACGTCTGGACCTCCTGCAGCAGAGATCCTCGGGCTCACACCCCGCTCTGAGTCAGGGAGCCTCGGTCAAGGTACTTTAGCCTGCTTGTGTGACCGGACCTAAAGGGCAGCAATAGCGGAAGGTTGCAGGTTTGATCCCGGCTCCCACCAGAGAATGCTGCTGTTGTGTCCTTGGGCAAGACATTTAACCCGCCTTGCCTGCTGGTGGTGGTTGGAGGGACTGGTGGCGCCAGTGTACGGCAGGCCTGGTCTCTGTCAGTGCGCCCCAGGGCAGCTGTGGCTACAATGTAGCTCATCATCACCAGTGTGTGAATGGGTGATTGTGTTGTGAAGCGCCTTGGGGGGTTGTAGAACCCTAAGAAGGCGCTATACAGGCCGTTTACCATAATGTTTTTTCTTCCACAGTCAGCTGTAAAACTCACACGGCCTTGGGTGGATTTGCCTGGCAGCAGATCCTTTCTAATGAAATTCTAGTAGAAGGAGTTTGTGCAAACACGTTTCAGAGATGAAACGGTCTTTGTGTTACCGTCTGAACGAGGAAATGCAAAACCAAACGCATCCACACGATTTGACTGCAGGAAGTCGGGTCCTGAATCCGCCGTGAGCTCAGAAACACGTCGGCACAAGCGAGACGTTGTGGACGGCGTCCCACGTTTTTTATACTATGTGACGTTACGATGATTATTAACCAGTTTGTAAA
Source organism: Aphyosemion australe (assembly GCA_006937985.1). Lineage (NCBI taxonomy): Eukaryota > Metazoa > Chordata > Actinopteri > Cyprinodontiformes > Nothobranchiidae > Aphyosemion > Aphyosemion australe. Next base: position 1,978,947 of record SSNS01000029.1, on the reverse strand, counting down.
TGGACACCATTGATTCAGCTTTAAAACCCAAACCAGGGCTCTTACTGCTCAGCCAAACACAAGCGAACAACTGTTCCTCTAGGATTCATTCATCTTTGACCTGACTCCTGATTCCTGCTCTTTTCCATTCATCTGGTTTCTCTGATATTTTGAGCCTTGTGTCTGTAAAACTATAATTTAAACATGAACCATTTTCAGCAGAAGCTTCATCTCTAAAAGGTTTCAGTCTTTTTTATCGCTGCAAAGCAAAAAAATTAAAAAAGATGACATTCAAATGTTTTGTTGGCATGAGCAGCAGGTGGGATTTTCCACACGTGCTCTGCTTCGTTAACTTTTTATTAACTCGTAGGTCATGTTTTCAATAATTATGCAGTTTTAATTTCATGCATATCGTTTTAAAAGTGAAGCTTTTCTGCATTTTCTGCAGCAGCCGTGTGTTTCTGCTGCAGATTTTACGTTAAACATGACCTTATTAGGGTTTACGTAAACAGGAAGTGTTGTTTACACGGAGGTCGGTGTGCGTCTTCACATCTGTGCTGGTTTTACGTCCCAGATTGCCGCCACTCACCGAGACAAGCCCCTCCCGCCTCCCCCTGGCCTGAGAGAGTTGCCCCCTCCTCCCCCTCCCGAGCGGCCCTCCCTGGCAGGCCAGGACTCCAGATTCCAGAGGAGACCTCTGCCCTCCACCCCTGACCAGCCGGCCTGGGCTGCCAACTACATGGTCCCACGTCCTGCCACAAAGGCCCCGTCTGCACTGTCCTCTGTCCCTCAGAGCTCCACCAACGGAGAGGGGGCCAAGCCCCAAGCGGCCACCAACGCTGTGTACTGCCTGGCTGCAAGGTAGGAGTGCCGCTGGACCAGCGAGACGGAAACGACTTCTGACTTTTTTCTGTTTTCTAAAATCTACTAAAATCATTTTAGTTAGCACTGTTTGCTGCATAAATGTGTACTATTAGCTTCTTTTTTTTGGTGATTGCATTTGTTCAGGTCTCTACCGCCATCTCTGGTGTCGAGTGGCGAAAAGCTTTCATCAGACTCCGAGGAGAACGACTACATGAGTCCCACCTCCCTCCCGGTCTCCGGCTCTCCCTGGGTCATAACGGGCTCCTTGGTTCCCCCACCTCCAGCCCAGGCGAACAGCCACAATGACGTCAGGTAAACGTGGGGGGGATTAGGGCGGAGTCAGGGCTGCATTTAAACACGATGTTGCAACAATTCACGACAAGTGTGTTTTGCAAAAAATGCATAACAAAGGAAGAAAACAGGAAATATGTGTTACATGTTTTTTGCTACAAAAACAAAAAAATTGTTGTATTAAATACACCAACTGACAAAAACATTACACTAGGAGCTGTACGCCCTCTTTCATGCAAGCATAAGGTTGAGCTGCCTCATTCAGAACGCCCCAATTAGCATGTTTTGTTCTTTGGTGTCTCTAACAGGCGATTTTATGACAATAATAAATGAATCATCTTAATAGATTATCATTCCAAAATCAGAATAACCACCAGATTTATGTTTTGTGTAAAGAAATGATCATTAAGTGATAAATTAAAGTCAGATCAGCCTTAAAGTAACACAGAGGAGTTTCCTCCTCCTCCCCTACTGGTTGAAAGCGGAATTACAGCTACAGCAAACAACCTTGTAGCTAGCACTAACAACGAGCTAACACTAACATGAGCCAAGTCTTACTAAATAAACCACAAATAAAAAGAATCCACACTTATTACTTACAAGTCCAGTAGCAACAAAGCCAGGTCACCATCAGCCCGTGATTTCCCTCAAACTAGTGTAGGCCACATCTAGTTTTAGCTCTTTGCTTCACCTCCAAAGACATTCTTTTTTCTTCTTCTTGTGCTTTTTATTGACACTCGGCGAACTAAAAATGCTAACCACTAGCATTACAGCTAATAGCCATAAAGCAGGTATAAGAGCATCCCCTAGAGAACACCTACCCGCTCCCCAAAACTATGTAGTGCGGTTGTTTGGTCAGCAGAGTGGTGTCAGATATGAAACTGGTGATGTTTCTAAACCAGCAATCACTGAGATCAATGTTAAAGCGCTAGCTTAAAGTTTAAAAAACTATCTAGTGTTACTTTAAAGGATAAAAAAGTTAAGATGGCAGCAACACTCTTTACACTTGAGCTCTGTTGTTTTATTGACAATCAGCAAACTGGTTAAGCTAACTGCACAGATAATATCTAACAACTGTAGTGCAGGTATAAGAGCACCCCCTAGAACACCTACCCGCTCCACAAAACTGTTAAGTACAGTATCTGGCCAACAGAGTGGAGCAGAGTGGTGTCAGATATGAAACTTGTCAAGTTTCTAACCGAACAATTACTTTGATCAATGTTAAAGCTCTAGCTTAAAGTTTAAAAAACTATTTAGTGTTACTTTAAAAGGTTTGTTTTATTAGATAAGAGTGTAATTCTACTACAAGCTGGTGCAGAACTCAAAGTAGGAATAATTTTGCAAAATGCAAACCTATTAGGAGGTCTTCACTGAGCCAAAATGAGAAGATTTTACAGTTTACGACCACCAGGGGGCTCTAGAGTCTCACTTTAATTCCAAACCTCAGATCTTTCCTTCATTAATTTAAAGGAGATGAAGCAGATGCCGTTTTAAAAGATGAAGACGTTTTTTTTTCCTTTGATAAACCAGAATCTTTTACATTGAGATGAATAAAAATTTCTCCATGAGTGATGGAAAACTGAGCGCTGAATGTTTTAGTTGAGCTTGTATTTAATGAACCACATTTATTCATCAAAGCCGCACACAAAAAAGGTGACGCTGTGTTTATTTCCTGGCAGCGACCTGGACGACGCCGACTCAGAAGACCCTCAGGTGTACGAGTCCATGTTCAACATCCAGAGTCAGGCTGCTTCCTCTGAGACGACGCCGGCCTCTGACCTCGGTAACTTTCCTCACCTCAACATCACAAACCTTTATTACTCACTCCTTAATGGAGGCATTTGAGTGTAATTATCACTTTATTATCTGCACAAAAGCAGCAGTAAAACTTTCCTCTGATTAGCCCAAAAGTCACTTTGGATAGTTGTAATTTGTCCTCGAGCAATCAAGTTTTATTACTGATTACTTGCTGTAATTATAATTATTGTTTCAGTTACATAAAATTGGACCATTATTATTAATACTGCATGCAATCATAAGGAAATCAGCTCTTTTAAATTGAGCGTGCGTCTCTGTTTTCCATCATAAATGGTTTGTTTACGGGTTTGTTTGCCAGAGCTCCCCCAGCAGTCAGCTGTGGTTTCCCAGGAGAAGAAGGAGGACGCCAACATGGAGGACATTTATGGGTACGACTGTCCTCGGCCGGTCGCCCCGACCAGAAGAAACCTGGCTGACATCAGCTGTCCCGCTTCAGCCTTCAGCACTCTCAGCCTGGATGGTTCAGTAGAAACCGGTACGTTTGAGATTTTTGTAAAAATATTTGTCCCTGGCACCTCAAACTGGGGGGATCTCTCTGTTTTTTTCTAATTTTGTTTATGCAGTACCGCCACCAACGGTTACAGCACGCAAATCCTGATTTAACCGCATCGTTTTTTTTCTTTTCAAACCCACAGAACACAAAAAAGACATAACTCAAAACAGAAAAGTACATTTTAATGCGTACCCATTGGTACCCTTAATAAATCCACTCTCTCCTGTTTTTCAGGTACGTTTACACCTGGTGTTGAACTTGAACGTCCCCCCAAGCCTCTCCCTCGTCGAGCCAACTCTGACCGACGACCTCGACCCTTCAACCGCGACTACTCCGCTCCCTTGCCCGAGCTGCCCGGCCCCTCCTCCGCCTCTCCCCCTCCTCTCCCTCCCCCTCCTCCTCCCAATCCCGTTGGCGCCGCCGGTTCCGGAAGCCTGGCCTTGAACGGGGAGATCGAGTGCCTGATGTCCCAAGGCTACTCCATCCAGGACATCCAGAAAGCCCTGATGATCGCCCAGAACAACCTGGAGACGGCCAAGAACATCCTGCGTGAGTTTGTCTCCATCCCCTCCGCGGCCCACATCGCCACATAGGACTGCTCCTGTCCCGCTCGCCCTCCGTCTGTCTCGCCTGTTGTCTCCGCTCTGTGCCATGATCACGGATAGCACCTTTCCTGCAGGGCCACAAGTACTCACCAGAAGGATTTACTCCGAAGGAAAGCATCTCTTTCATTTCAGATCCGAACATCCAAAGTCAATTGTAATCAGCTGCGTTGTCAGGTGTTGTTTGCTTTTCTAAATGAATTTTGTTGTAAAAACAGATTATTTTGATTATGTTGGACAAGTGACTAACACTGAAGCCTCAAAATACTTCTAACACCCCAACTCTGAAGATGGAAGGCCTTGGCTAGCTAGCTAGCTTGCTTGCTAAGACATGGATAACCACGCTTAGCTCAACGTGACCTGAACGCAGCACACAAGGAGAGTGGAAAAGTCGTCCAAAGCCAAGTTTTGACTCTGCAACGTTTTTGCAAAGTGCCGTGGCACAACTGCCCCCCCCCCCCCCCCCCCCCCCCAGTCTAAGTGCATTCTCTCGTTAAGCTACATTGACTGTTCAGCAGAAAGGACCTGCAGATTGCTTCTCGCTGCTGTGGAGGATTTTCAGTTTGGTGCTTTATGGGCTTCTTTGCAGATTGTGGTCAGCGTGCGTGCCCGTGCTGATGAATGTGTCCGTTCAGTTGCAGTGCGTCGTTGCAGGGCTTCACGTTTTCGCCCTCGTTGCTCCGTTTTGATGGTATCAGACAGGTGGAGCTGAACTCCACCCTCCTCCCGGTTCGACTGTAGTTCTGTGATGAAATAACAACTCTAATGTTTCAGTACTCTCATAACGTGTCGTGATGTGTGTAGTACTAACGATGGCTGAGTTCAAGTTCTTCATCATTTCATTCCATGGTTTGCTTCCATTCTGTGAGGTGGTCTGACACCGAGGGCTGCTTTAAATCAGGAAAACAGGACGACAAAGTCCCAACTATTTATTACATTCAAGCCGTTTTCAAACTGTGACTGTTGGCGACTAGTTGGAGACACAAAATTGCAGGAACTACACACTCGCCTGCACACAATCGTGCTGATTTTTAAGTGTAACTAAATATTACAAAATGTACTCTGAAAATTAAGGTTTTAAAAGAGAGTTATATTATTAGAATTATTAGAATTCTTTAGGGATGTTTCTATTTTTTAACGAGAAAAAAGTCATTCATTAACATGGAGTGGGCGGGGTCTAAAACACATATTGCAACCGGCCACTAGAGGGCAATCTTTTGTTTAGCTTTTAAAGTGTGTAGTTTTTACCATTAATCTCTGGAAATATCCATCGAAATGATGAAAATTAATTAAATGATGTCCAGTCGTTGAAAAATATTGGCGGCTTCGTAACATATAACCATAAAAATCGGGTCTAAAATACATAGGGGGTGGGTCTAAGTCTCTGGGGGACACCATATTAGATGCCATGTTAACTTCTACGTGTGCCAGCTCGGGATCCTGCGCCTGCTGATGACATCACACTAGATGATTGGCTGGACTTACGACTTACAGAAGTTACGTTACCACGTTCTAAAACATTTAGATGGTAAGAAACATGAATTTAACAACAAAACTGCTAAACTCTTTCGAAAACCTATGTGAAAGAACAGAATCAAAAAAGAGATGCAAAATATTTTGGCCGAGTGGTATTGCCGTAGTGTGACATCATCAGCAGGCGCAGGACCCCGAGAAGATTCGAAACCTACACCGCCAGAAAACTAGCATCAGCATTGCATTCTCTCAATGGAATTAACTGAAGGACTATCAAAGTCTGAGGAATCACGCTCTAGGCGTGCTTTCTGCTCGACAGCTAACATTCACCGTAATGTTTTTTTTTAAATAGCGAAAGTCACGGCGATATGGTGTAAAACTACCCTGAAATGTACGAACTGCCCCCTATTGCCAGGAAACTACACACTGTCACTTTAACCTCCATGTTGTGTTACTGTGTTTAGTTAAATCATTCTTTTGTTTGTAACTAGTTTTCTAAATGGCTGCGCCACGTGAAGCGCGTGATAGAATTGCGAACAACTTTTCTTGTCGCGAGTTCGTCGCAAAGTGTCGTAGTTTGATCTGTTTTCACGATCATTTTAGTAACAATTTAGTTACCAACTCCCCATGAAGACGTCTCATTTCCGACTCACAGGAACCAAGTTGAGACGAGTTTCCGATGCCCAGGAGGACTATTTTGAGAGAAATTTATCGTACAGTTACGTTTTTTTAGTTAATTGACGTGATATGCCACAGAGAAGCTGAAAACCTTCACAAATGTTTTGACACACTTTTGAAAACCATCTTTCCAGTTTGTCGCCAACAGTCGCAGCCCAGCATGCTGTTTGTTTGAAAGCCGTACACCAGTCCCTGATTAACATGAAAGTATCCCAAACTAATCTACCTCACTGGCCCTGAGTCACCAAACGGATGAACTCTAAACCCAACAAGCATTTAGTCACCTGATGCACACGGACGCGTCTCTGAGGTGACAGCAGTGATCTCACACACAAATAAAGAAAAACTGGTTCTGATGGTGTCCCAGACTAACAACCACATCAAATATTGACCAACAGCTCCCAGTTTTCATGATCCAACATGGACACAAACAAGGAAAGCACACAGTTTTGTTTTTAAAATTGGTGAACGAATCAGAGAGCGACAAACCGGCACAAACGAAGCGGTTTGTCGTGTGGACTCAGGAAATAAAGCTGCTTGTGTTTAACAGAACCGGATGACGATAGAACAGCGTTCCAACATTTGTGCTGTCTGTTCTTGTTTTGTTTCTTTGCCTCCCTGAGCTCACTGACCCTCTGGATGTAGCTGTAGTTGCTCCCCAGAGCTGCAGACGGTACTCCGCTTCTAAATATCCCATTCAGGCTTTTAAGAGCTGCTGAGATTGTTCCCAAACAGACATGTTTGGGAACACCGCCCTGTTTTGGACACTTAAAGTCATTCCGTGTGAATGTGCAGCACGTTCCTTCTGCTTGGTTCTTCTATATTTTTGAGTTTATACAGTGAAGCATTCCGAAATGTCGGAGCCACTTGGGAATTGCTGGCATCAGATTTTTGGCTACAGGGGCAGAGGAATGCTCACAGTTTCTAACACTCCAAATATTTATGAAGTGATGCTGTTTGCAGGGATTTATTTAGATTTAATCTGAATAATTCACAGATTGTGTGAAAGTGGTTTCATATTTTGGATTTGGAAATAAGTTTTAAAAGATGGCGAACCCCGTGTTTATCTGTTTTACAACATAATTGATGTCTGATAAGGTTCTAAACCTAAACCTAAATTGTTACATTTCCTGTGCAGCAGTGACCCCTGCTGGTGGCCAGGTAGAATGCAGCGTATCCCCTAGTTGCTTTTTCAGAGTTTTCTTTTAGAATGTCCCTGTTGTTTTTTTTATTAGTTGCCCAGCGAGTTTCTGATGATTTAAAAAGTGACATTATTTTTTATCAGTGCAATATTAGTCCTGGATCGCTTACAGGAGGTGTGGACTCAGCTGAGATGTCCAAAAGTGTCCGTAGGTTTTCTCAAGCATTAAAAACAAAACTGAACGTTTCATCTCCGCCTCGAGTAGCGGGCGGCTGAAGTGTCCTTTAATACATTACTGCAAACGTCTTTTCCCTAAAGCCACTCTATCCATCCTGCACACTCACAGATGAACCAAAACTAAACTCTGACCTTGGATCAGTTTATTCACAAGTGTGACTCAGCAGGTTTTTATGAATGAGGGAGAAATAAAAACATGCCTGGAGTTATTTAAACACCCCAGGATGAACTGATGTGAGGGTTAGGGTTTTAATCGGCCCCAAAAACACCCAAACGCTGCAGCTGCTGTGTTTCTCCCCCCAGATCCTTGACTCCTGCAACAGCTGCACAGAGACAAGTTGTCCCGGAGCCTTTCCCCGCTGAGTCGCTGTAGTCTGGGCGGTCCAGTCGGTTCTGATCCGCTGACTAATCGTGTGTGTGTTGGTTTAACTGGCCTTTTCAAACGGAACTAGCCTACTAAAAAAGTCATTGCTTTGTTATTGCCTGTGTAGATATGATTTTATTTATTGTCTTTTTAATATCCTCTGCATTCATTGTGCTGCCATGTTTTCATGCCTAAGCCATTAAGATTTTTAATTAAACTGTATTTTCTGTAATGGTTTGATTGTGGTTTTTACACATTTTAGATCCAATAATCCAACTTTTGATTGAATTAGTAAGAGAAGTAAACTGTTTGTTTTTTGATTTCCTGGTTACCTGATCTAAATCCAGTGTTTCCCACAACTTCCTGGGAAAAACATCTGCTTCAAGCGTTAGCCGCCAACCGTCATGCAGAGATTACACGCAGGAAGATGGATTTTTTCCCACCTGCTTTTTTAGTTAGAAGTTATTTTAAGCTGTGTTTATGATGCTTCACAACAGATTAATTCTGCAGTTTATACAACAAGGAAGCCTAAATCCTTTAGATTGAACCAAAATAAGAATGAAAATCAACCAGGAGTTAGAAAGAGATTATTTTTTAAACATTTGAGTCAATCAGAAGCATTTAACCTGCTAAAAATAAAGTTTAGTTAACAAAACTTAGTAAGTTAAAGGTTTTCCATCTAAGTAAATGGCCTGTATTTGTATAGTGCCTTCTTAGGGTTCTACAACCCCCCAAGGCGCTTCACAACACAATCAGTCATCTACCCATTCACACGCTGGTGGTGATATCTAAACCAGCAGATTGCAGCGAGTCACTGACTTGTGTCAGAGACGTTACAGCAATCCCCAAACTAGGGGTGTGCAAAGCACTAGTATATTTGTATTTGAGTAAAACTCAAAATAGGTGTAAAAATCCATTTTTTTTTTGCGTTACACTTCTACACTATAACATAAATTAAAAGTGTAATGCAAAAAAAACTTATTTTTGCACCTATTTTGAGTTTTACTCGAATACATATACACATATAAATACTTTCCCCCCTCAATAAATACAAATACAGATACAAATACTGGCTGCTTTGCACACCCCTACCCCAAACTAAGCAAGCATGTAGCGACAGTGGAGAGGAAAAACTCCCCTTTAACAGGAAGAACCTGGCTCAGTATGAGCATCTGTCACGACTCACTGGGGGTTTGAGAAGACAGCATAAAAAACCTGATGAACTAGTAGTAGTACTTTCTACTTTAAAGAAAGTAAAACTTTATTCAACTAAATGTTGGCTCCTAAAAAAAGAGCGTGAGCGTATCAGTGTCCAGATGTTTCCTGGCCTAATTGTATACCTGAGTTTCTGCACAGAAACGGCAGCAGCACAGAACATTTTATGGTGTTTTGTTAAAAAAAAGACTTCCTTTTAGAATCAAATTACGTGCGTTATGGTTCGTTAAGGACAACTATCCGCCCAACGACACGTTCAAGCAACCAATGAAAATAAAATCTAACATTTTATTCAAGCCGAGCGCCTTAATTTCCGAGATTATCCCACTGTCATCACCTGGAGTTTAGGAGGATTTCCTTCAACCGACTGGAGAATGGCTGATTTGTTTTGCAGCTATGAATTCGTTGCAGATGTGAGCTGTTTTGTGTCCTGCCTCCCTCCGAAGTGAGAAATCCGAGCTACCGTCGGAGTCATTTCCAGTTCGTGCTGACAGCGGTTTGGAGGCTCCTTTCACCCTTCATGCTGTGGTACTGTGCACCACACACACACACACACACACACACACACACACCGCTGCTCGACTCAGATTCAGCCCCAAGGCTCTGACTCTGATTCCTAAAAACAGTAGAAGAAACCGCCGTTGTTTAAACAAAACTTTTATTTGGCATTATTTTTCTTGCAAAACAAAACATAAAAAAGAACACAAGCAAGCATCAAAGAATCACATGTACATGACTTAATTTACACACGTTTGGAAAAAAAAATCAGTTTCAAACTCAGTTTCTCATCACGGAAACAAAAAAACTCTAAATGAAACCAAACGAGGTGCAGATTCGTGGATCCGCTCAGAAGTCTTTGTGCTATGGCTTCATGTAGACAGCATCACTCTGCACACGGCGACACGTTTCAGCGTGCATGTGGATGGTCGAAAGGAAAACAATAAACAGCTACTTTAACGTTGCAAGTCATCAGGGCAGTGTAGCACTCTCAGGAACCAAAACAGTGAGGAATATTGACAATGCCGGCCTCTGAAGGGAGCCCAGCAGTGTTTTTGCAGGTTTTTCTGCCTGTTTTAGAATAAACTGGGTTTGTGGTTCATCCTCTATAATTAGTTTGGACTCACAGAGCTGAACAATCGCTTTTCTGAAACGTGAAGCTGGAAAACCCAGAAGGTCACCGAACGTACTTCCTGGTTTTCAGCACACATGTTCTAAAACACGGTTTGTTTTATTAGGCAGGCATAAAAAACGTAAATGCAAACAAAGATATTTTTATATTCGATTTTTTATCAAGTCTGGCTACAGTTTCTACTTATTTTTATGTATTATTATCCTCCTTTGGTCCAATAAAGCTCTCGATCTGTGATCAGGAAGGAAATGAACGTATATTTTCTTTTATTCCACATGAAATGAATCTCAAACTTGCCTGCTTTGATTCAGCTACCTTCATGTTTTTGTTCATTTTCTGTCCAAAACCAGATGTGAAACATGCAAAAACACTGGGACGCCTCTCCGGGCAGCGGCCTCTCAGTGGCAACGCAAAACAAAACAGATTCACGACAAACTTCAGTGTATGATGTCCAAAACCAGGCACAGCAGATCTCTACGTCTGACCCCTTCAGCCCTCCGTCCGAGGTCGCTAAACTACACGTATTTACAAACGATACAAGAACTCGACAGCAGTTTGGAAAAGAAGGCCGCCAGTGTGTCTCTTCCCATCCGTACAAACTACTGATTATCCTGCAGCTCAACTTCCGTGTCTCCTGATGCTCAAACACTCAAAATGTTGATTTTGATGGACAAAAAAAATGTAGTTTTGTAACTCTAACATCGGTTTCTAGAAATAACGGCATTCAAACTTACACACTTTGGAAATCTCTGGGAACGAGCGTTTGACCTCAAGAAGTCACTTCCTGTCTGAAATCTCATCTGGATTGATGAGCAACACGAGCCAGGTGCTGCTGTGAAATGAACGCGTGAGTGCCAAAATATCTTAAATAACAAAATATATAAAATATTTACACTTTGATAGAAAAAAATGACAATGATGCACATAAAACAGCATCAGACAGCAACCAAACAACGGCCAAGAAATGAACACAGCTGGAAATGAAGAAAAAAAACATCTGTACATACATACCTGTGAGTGTGTGTGTGCGTGCGTGTGTGTGTGTGTGTGTGTGTGTGTGTGTTAAATACTGCTGAGAACAAAGCATGATGGGAGGGAGGAATGTCCAGACTGTGAGGAGGTGTACGTCTGCAGGTCTCAGATCAGTGTGAGCGTCTGGAGCCTCCTCAGCCCAGACACACTCCGGCCGCCGCTTCAGGCGACCCGACGTCCATCGCGCCGCCGCCGAACCGCCGCGGTTTTACTGCAGAGGACAAACAAGTTCATCTGAACACTTTCAACGCATGACGGAAGTTTTAATCGCATTCAGATGTCAGAAGAATTCCATAAATGTTTAAAAAATCTCACTTCTAATTTATATTTAAGCATCTATTTAGAGAGAAAGTTGTTCAAAGATGAACAAAAAGTAAAACAAATTACATTTGATCATTTTAAGAAGACATCTTCTAACATTTTAAAATAAAATGTTCTTACTCTAAGCTTAAAAACGCGTTCTAGCAAACGGTTCAGATGCTCTCTGAACAGCCTCAGTTTGGAGAAACAGAGAATGCAATGTTTCTGTTTTCATAAAACATCTCTAATATCAAACATTTGCAATCTTTTACACCACTATGGTGGCATTGCCTTGCACTAGAAGGTTGCAGGTTCAAATCCCAGCTGCTACCTTTCTGTACAGAATTAGCATGTTCTCACTGTGCATGGTGGGTTTTAGGTTATGTAACTCTAAATTGACCCAAGGTGTGAGCCGAGGACGGGACTGGCTGTGTGTTCCTTTGAAGGACTGTCCAGTGTGTCCCCTGTCATCCACTTTACACCAAACCATAACTAGGATTCCATTTCCCAGCATTCCCCGCACCAGAATTCACTTCTTCACGTCATCACGCTCACCCTATATCAGGAAGTCCACCACAACAATCATCATCGTTTTCTGTCTGTAGCCTTGGCGTTCCCGTTTTGTGTCGGATTGAACGGCGTCTCGCTCTGTAGCGTTTTTAGCTTAATTTTCCAGCGCTTTGGCTCAATAGGTCATGCCGAGCGCATGGAGCTTCCACGCTCACCTCAGCCAAGCCCGTTCTTTTTACTTTCTGGAATGCTGCCACATCCTCGTTTCCCTTCGACATCTCCCAACGCTAGCACTTCCGCATTTGGGTCTTGCCACACGCTACAGCTCTACTCATTGTTCACCCCTTTGAGCCTGACATCCCCCGCCTCTCACCCAGTCACCATCTCCCCGCTCTCAGGAATACATTTAACATTGAAATCTGTGATTATTTGTTCTGAAAATTAGTCGCTAATTTAGTCAAATCTATAAATACCCAGTTATTTACCAATAAAATTTGTTTGACAACCCAGTTAAATTACTTTATTCCAACGAGTATTTTTTACAGTGTGCCAGGTAAAACCTCCCTTTGGCAAAATATCACAGTTTGTAAAAGTCTTTTACGAGCAGCTAGAAGTCTTTGGGTTGGTGTTTCGTCGTCTGTCTGCCCTCCTGTTTACAAGCTGCTTAATCAGGTTCTCTTTACACACTTCACTTTATCTGCAAACATCCTGCAAGGCTTCAAAATGTTTGCTCTTGCTAATTTAACCAGCCTCCCAACAGAGCTGTGATGGGAAATACAGTTAAAGTTCCCAGGCAAAAAATATTAAATGGTACCGGTGGAAACCAGTAGCAGTAGCAGTGGAAACAATCATTTAAATGTAGCGATGTCTGAGTCTCTCCAGACACAGATGAGGTCCGTGTTGGTTTTAATTTGCAGCTTCCTCTGGGAAAACTTCCCATAAAAGCCCAACATTTACTAGCAGTGAAGTCTGCAGCCTGCAGGGGACAGCGGAGGGTCTGCGGACTCTGAATTAAAACTATTCACTCACCACAACAGTTACCTGGTCATTAGGACCTTTCTTCTCTCCATTGACGCCCTTCAGGAGGACAGCTTCCTCGTTCTTTGTGTTGGTCTTCATCTCCACAACAATGTCATCTTTGGTGGTCTTCTCTTTGGTGCTGCTCAGAGGAAAAAAAAAAAAAAAAAAAGACAAATTGGTGTAAAAATTCTCAAAAGCCCAAATGACTCAGAACACAAGTTAATGTTTAACATCACTTTGTTGTGTTTTTGCATCCAGATTTTAGATTTAAGGCCCATCCATCCATCCATCCATCCATCCATCCATCCATCCATCCACCCACTTATCCGGGGTCGGGTCACGGGGGCAGCAGAGGTCTAGACTTCCCTCTCTCCAGCCACTTGGGCCAGCTCCTCCGGGGGAATCCCAAGGTGTTCCCTGGCCAGCCGAGAGACATAGTCCCTCCAGCGTGTCCTGGGTCTACCTTTGGGTCTCCTCCTTTGTGCATGAGCACAAACCACAGTCAGGACCTGTAAGCGGAGGGAGGCTACCCTCTCGTTCACCGGGGTAAACCCCAATGTACATGCACTAGGGTGGGGGTCAACAAGTATGCAAGTTCAACCCCTCTTGAGGTTCCTAGTCAGAACCTCTCAACCTCACACACCAACTCCAGCTCTTTCCCCACCAGAGAGGTGACATTCCACGATTCACGATAAGACCACTAAGGTCCCTGCCTTTGGCTACCACCCAACACACACTGCACCCACTCCTGTGGCCCCTCCCACAAGTGGACCCACGTCTCTTCTGCAGGCTGTGCCCGGCTAGGCTCCATGGGTGAAAGCCCGGCCACCAGGCGCTTGCCAAGGTGCCCCAACTCCAGGCCTGGCTCCGTGTCCAGGCGAGGGAACACTGTTTCCATATATGTTGTACATCATAAAGGGTCGCTGGGCTGCACTTTGTCTGATCCCTCACCTAGGACCTGTTTGCCATGGGTGACCCTACCAGAGACATAAAGCCTCAGACAACTTAGAATCATTGGGACACTCAAACCCCTCCGCCACGGTAAGGTGGCAGCCCAGGGAGGGGATTTTAAGGCCATTTCTGGTAAATCTGTTCGATTCTGATCGAGGACTGCAGTCGGGAGCTCCGGCCGGCGGCACCAGCTGGCTGGTAGCGCTGCTCAGCGGCAGCTAGAGTCCGCACGGCGTGCTGAGGTGTGTGAGGATACAAGGACCTCAGATAGAGACGAAAAAGCATCAATGACTGAGCGTTTTCCCAGTAAGAAAAACGCTCTCGTGATTCAGAACAGTCCCGATGTTGACTCTTGTTTGACTCCTAATGTGAACTGATTTTCTTTTTCTTATTTTAGCTCCATCAGATAAATGTTTTGTCTCTTCTGAGGCTCCGCCATGATAAACACGTCACAATAAACTCTAACCAGGTAGGCTCGTCTGTCCTGAGGTGTAAACACAGATTGCTGTAAAGTGTTACTGCTTCAGGGGACCGGCCCGGATACTCTGAAGTTGCAAGTGCGGTATTCTGGCCACAGGGGGAGGGGGCTGAGCGACGTGGCATTAACCCTGTAACGGGTCATGTTAGCACAAACTGGCTCAAGAACATGATTTAAAATATGAAAAACATGTAGTTTCCCTTTAAAATTGGTTCATGAGATTTTCTGCAAACATCTCAACCAATTCACCACCTGGTTTTCACCACACCAGTGAAAAATCAAGAGAAAAACTCACATTTCCTGTTTGCCAGAGCGTCCGCAGGGAAGCTTTCCCTTCTTGTGCAGGAAGTAGAAAACGCTGCCGAGGACGGCGAGCAGCAGCAGACACAGAATGATCACCACGATGATCACCCCGCTGCCCTCCACTGCAAACAGAGAACACAAACACGACTCACGCTCTACTCATCGTTTTGGTTTTTGTTGACAAATTCTGATTATTTAGCAGCATTCTTGTAATGTTTTAAAACCAGTTTATGAAATGAAAACAGATGTTTTTTATCTTCAGCCCAAGTGCCATATTTACGTTTTCTTATCAATTACAAATAATTAGCTGAGCATTAAATGATGTTTATTCCACCATCGTCTCTGTGCAAAAAGAAGCTGCAGAATAAAAGTCATTTATTTTGCTCACCCTCTGTGACCTGCAGCTTTTATAACCAGCTTCAGTTTAATTCAATTATGCATCAGGAATGTAAAAGAGTCATTACTGTGATCTGAAGCTGCTGAGTGAATAATAACTTAGTGAAAACTCAGAACTACTGAGGTCTGTTGATTCTCCTGAACATGTCAGGGTAGGTCTGCTACAACCACCAGTCACAGTAACATTACATGTTAACCCTAACCTAACAGTAACCTATGCAAGAAAATCCACCAGAACTCGGAAGGACGTTTTTTTAGGATTAGCGTTTTTTTGTTTGCTTTAAAAATTCTGGCATAAACAAATAATGTTTTGCCGCTGCAGCATGTTTGATCTGAGTATCCGTTTGACTGCTGGTGAGCTTGAAATTTGCTGCTGTTAAGATTTTTCTCTCGAAATCAAACAGAATATTTAATACAGCCAAAGGCCAGCCCAAAGACGTGCCAGCTAACTAAAGACGAGTTGCGGGGTGCAAAGCCTGTAAATAATGCATGTTCTTCTCCAAGCCTTCATTGTCGCACACAGACGTGAAAATCCCGAACATCTAGAGAGAAGATGGTGGAGGAGAGACGATCTTACCAGGAGAGAAGGACGTAGTCGTGGTGACTCTGGGAACTGCGAACAAGTAAAAAAAAACACTTGATCACAGATATTAACCAAACACACACACACAGCTTTTCTTTTATTTAGGAAACAGAAAACAAGTTCTTTGATTTAGTTTGATTCAAATGTTGCTGCAGAGGTTTATTTAGCTGCTCTTTATGTTTTTGCTGCAGCATTTTCTCTGCAGTCGGATGCAGAGAAGCACGATTCACTAAAGAAGCTGCAGGGTTTAAATGAGATCCTAGGTTTTCTCTCAGGTTTTGTATTTAGGATGCATCTTTCAGCTGAAACCTTCATAGTTAATCACACAGAGGTGTCACTGTGCACCAAAAACAGTTAAATAATGTGAAAATCATGTTTTTTCTGGTGTGTAAAACAGTAAAGTATCAACAAAGACTTTTAATTTATCCCTGTTTATTAATAATTAGTAATAAAAAACACAATAACTAAACAAAAATGTCCTTAAATCCTTAAAAATGAAAGTTTAAAGCACTTTGCAGCAACATCCTTAAATAAAAACCTGCTCTGGTGTGAAAAATACCATTAGACACAGAATAAAAAGCAAAAGTATTTGGTTTTTGATCGTTTAAAGGGATATTCCACCCAAAATGAAATTTTGTCTGTTGACATATTTCCCAGAGTTAGATAAGTGGGAAAAAGCATTTTGTAACCAGTGCAGTGATTCTCCTGATCTGGCAGCAGTCTGTCTGCTTTAGCTTAGCTTTAGCTTAGCATAAACAATGGAAGTGAATGGCAGGTACTAGCATGCTACAACAGACAAAATTTCCATTTTGGGTGGAATATCCCTTCAAGCTTTCATTTTGATGATAATTCACCTCAAACAGACTAAATATTACCTGCTATGAACCTTCTTGTGTCTTTAATAAAGTGATTGATTGATTGATTGATTGATTAAATGCAAGAGAAAGGGATTCTTACTGGCTTTGATGCTGAAAGCTTTCATGTCAGTGCCCATGTCGTTGGAGGCGTTGCACAGGGCGCTGGCGTCCGAGGTGACTAGGACCGACACCGTGCTGTGGGTCATGTGATCATTTGCTTTGCTCACCACTTCTTGCCAGTTCTACAGAGAAACAGTAATTATTATTTTTTTCTTTATTCAATTAAAATTCGCAACATCACTATGAGAAAAATCAAATCCAGTCCTTTAGGGCCGCTGTCCTGCATGTTTTCCTGCACAGGTGTGAGACAGGTGCAGGGAAACGCCTCAAACATGGAGGACGGTGGCCTTGGAGGACCAGATTTAGTGACAGGTCTAGAAGAATATGTGAGTCAGACCTGGAGGCCGATGATGTTCCAGGCGATGCTGGGAGGCGGATGTCCTTTAGCCTCGCAGCTCAGATTCACCATCCTACCGGTCACCTCCTCCAGCTGCACCTCCTCCACGCCCACCATCTGGGGACCACCTGCACCAAAGGGTTATCATTCTTATCTGCTCATGCTTTAGTCCTGGGCTTTTCTACTTGATGGTGCAACACGAGAGTCGCTGCAAACCTATTAAGAGGAACACCTCCTGTTCAAATATTTAGTTAGGATAGAAAGACTAAGTTCAGGTTTGCAGGAAGGCAACAGAAGTTCTTCTTTGGAGTCTTATGAGGATATTTGCTTCCCTGCACTATAATGTTTGATTTTGTCATCATTCTGGGACATTTGCTTGTGTTATCTATCTACATGATCTAGAGCTATAGCTGAGGATGCATTAGCTGGGTCAGGAAACGTGTTCACTGTCAAAGAGAGCAGTGGACAAGTGAAGGTGAACCTGCTGGACGGGTCCAGCTGCTGCTGACTGACCTTTGACGACGATGTGAACGGAGCCGCTGGTGCGCAGGGTGGGCAGGGTGAGGGCGGTCACCTCACAGATGTACTCTCCACTCGTTTCATAGGTGACCTTGTCCAGGTGCAGAGAGTTACCCTCACCCACCTTCCTCCCATCCTACACACACACACACACACACATTTTATTTTACTACCAAAACTCAAATTAATTGAACTTTTTTTATCATTAAATCAATAAATCAGGTGTTTACTTTTGCATTCATGCAGTAAAATTCACGGAGCTGAGCTACAGATGTTTATTCTGTGATAATAAACGGTTTTGCATTGATTCAATTATGCTTTCGCTTCACGTCGGCACAAACAAGTGAGCTCAGAAGATCCTTATCCATCAAGTCACAGCGCTCACCAGTGTTGACAGGATAAAGCTGCAATTTTACTCTCGTAAACAGGAGAAGAACACATTTATGCAGACGATGGCACCATCAGCTCACACAGAAGCGTTTACACTAAACCTACAACCCATAACGTTTCAATTTTACGATACGTACCTTGTACCAGATAGTTTTTGTTTTGAGGGAGGACAGAGCGTTACAGGTAGGAGCTATTTCCTCTCCTTTGAGCATGGTCTCTTTGTCTTTGGGCACCATAACAGCTGGGTCCAGATCTGAAACAAAACAGTTTGAAAACGGTTCTTCAATCCTAGAGGAGAAAACTTTTGTCGGTTTTATGTTAACAGAAAATACTTTCAAATTAGGAAATGTAGTCTTTATTTAGCCACGTACACCAGAGGAGGTGATGCAGAATTCTCATCACAACCTTTTATTTTAACGCAATAAAACTTCAACAGATTAAAAGTATCATTTAGAGAGATTTCTGTGTAGAAGCTGGAAGTAATTGCGATCTTATACGCTGTAGATAGCTGCTTTAGTGGCGTGTTTTTGCAAAAATGGTACATCTCATGGGATTGATGAGCTAACGGATAGACAGACAGGAAAAAAGTGCACTGCTGATGTCTTAAAACAGCTCAAATCTCCAAAATTTCATGCAAAAAATTCTTTAGGATGCCTAAAATCTCTCGAGTTGCTGCTGCTGTTGATGTTTACACTCATAAATAATACATTTAAATAATCCCGTAATGCAAAG
Source organism: Aphyosemion australe (assembly GCA_006937985.1). Taxonomy (NCBI): domain Eukaryota; kingdom Metazoa; phylum Chordata; class Actinopteri; order Cyprinodontiformes; family Nothobranchiidae; genus Aphyosemion; species Aphyosemion australe. The sequence continues at coordinate 1,960,135 of SSNS01000029.1, read as the reverse complement.
TTGACCACATCCCACAATTAGCTGTAAACGTTTTTAGACATTTTGCAAAAGAAATGCAAATGAAAAAGCATTGATTTAAGCTGTCTAATGTCGTTATAGAAGTGTGTGCTTTTCCTTACAGTTCACAGTGAGCTGCACTTCTCCTTTCACATTACTGCTGCCGACAGCGTCCAGCGGCTGACACCTGTAGAGGCCGCTGTCTTTTCTCGACACCGATGACAGGATCAACAAATTCCCGCTGCTCTCCAAGTCCTCATCCGGCTCCTGCAACAGATCCTCTCACATCAGATCAACCCATCCAAAAGAAACGGTGAAGAATTCCATCACAGGTCTTCATATTTTTATTCCACACACTCCCTGTTTATGCATTCATGGCTCCTAAAACAACTCTCTCATGTCATACAAACCGCTAACGAGGTGGGAGACTGGCCAATTAGGAAACAGCCAGACAGCAGTCAGCTGAGTTTTTGTGCTCTCAACACACAATGACTGCGTCTGACATGGGAATGAGTCCTGCTCATGATCCCCATCATTGTCGCCTCCGGTCTCAGAGCCGGGTCTGGGTGTGCGGGGTCAGAGCTGACAGACCCGGCCGCACACTCGTGTCTACATGGGGCCCTGTTAGCTCTGCATATCAAAAACATTCCCTACGCGTCTCCTGCGTGTCACTCATTCTCTCTCGGGGACTTTTAGGATGAGAAAAGACTCTCCATTCTTACTTGTTCTTTGGTGAAAATGAACGTCGGTGGGGGGTTGCCGTCGCCGTGGCAACGCAGCTGCACGGTATCCCCCTCTTTGACCAGGCCCTGGGGCAACTCTTTCCACAGCTCCACCATGGTGCTGGGGTCTGCACACACGCACACACACACACACACACGCACACGCACACACAGAGTCACGTCACATGGTCGTTTCTATAATGATGACAGCACACACTCTCCCAGCCAGCACACATAGGTGGGCCCCATATGGGATCTATATGGGCAAGCCATATGGGTCCCAACACCGGTTTCCATGGTGACCCCATGGGGATTTGCACAGAAAGATTTTTGCCCACATTGATTTTAACGGGCCCTACATGGGTTTTCAGAGGGTTTGACTCAAACACCGGCAAACCCCTGTGGGGCCACCATGGAAACTGCGGACTAACCCTGTTGGGACCCATACGGCTTGCCCATATAGATCCCATATGGGGCCCACCTATGTGTGCTGGCTGGGCTGTTCGGCTTTTCACACACATCTGTTGCAACATAAACAAAATATCATTTCAACTTTAGCTTCGTCTCTTACTTTGTTAAAAACATTCGTCACAAAAAAGCAAAACCCTTCTAAAAGTGATTTTAATTTGAAATTTAAGAGTTCCTACTCAGGATGTCTGAAGTATTTTGGGAGCGTTTCTGCGTTAAAGTTTTAAATCATTCTTATCCCACCTGTTCATGAATGGCCTACGTTTGGAGAAAAAGAGTTTGATGAGTTAAAGGAACACTGGGCAGTTTTAGCTTGCTTTTAGCACCCCCTAGTGTCCGTTAGCAAAAGTGAAACTTATCTCCTCGCTGTGCGTTGGTCTTTTTAACACCTTAATCTAACAGCTGAAACGTCTCCTCAGCCTTCATTAGTGTCTACAGGAGCGGTTCATCACTAAATCAAACAAATCAGCTGTGTTCATGATCTAAAACATGCAGGAAACATGCTGGAAGCAGACTGCAGCACCAGGCATGTCAGCTCCACTTTACTAAGTCCAACAGGGACCGGACCGCCACTCTGAAGTTGCAAGTGTGGTATTCTGACCCCAGAGGGCGGTGGGGGTCTGAGTGACATTTCATTAACCCTGTAAAGGTCATTTTAGCACAAACTGGCTCAAGAACATGATTTAATAATATGAAATGTTTCCATATATGGCTTTAACACCTAGCCAGAGCAAAGCCAGAACCAAACTGTGTTGCATTTTGTTACATTTCATGTCAAGCAACATTATTTTCTAAACCTTTACACAACCATAGCTTCTTAGTATTTCTGCCAAACTAATGAAATAACCTTGTTAAGAGCTGCTGTAAAGTTTTAGAGGTTGGAGCTGTACGCTTTGGTCTTAGCTGCACTCGTGTAAGATCAGCTCAAGGTCGTTCAGGAAGCGATTACAACAAGTTACTAACTATTTATATTTTCTACTAAGAAAATGCCTAAAATATCCCCTTTAAGAGCTTAACTTTAATCCTTTTCTCATCCTAATTATTTCTAGCTTAATATTTCTTGTGAAGAGGGGCCAACCTTCACATGCACGACTTGCAGAGGAGCTTTTTTAAATATTCAAATAAAAACAAACCAGCAGGAAACAAGCAATTCAAGATGAAACGGCCGTGACATCCTCCAGTGACGACTAACAATCGGAACCTTTAACTTCTATCTGGCATCGTTTTGCAGGAGTGAGGATGTGCTGCTGCTTATGGCGTTTCCAACGTGGGTGTTTAATGAATATTCCAGTTACAGTAGCATCTGTTAAACAATAACAGGCTCCGTCGGAGAAGCATGCAATCAGCTGCTTAAATGAAAAACGTAGGGATTCATGTGTGCATGAAAACATGTAGAGATAATAAAACTCATTAATAATGCACACACCTGGTTAAGGACTCCTAAAAGTAATCCAGCTCCCCCCAAAATCGAGCATAACAACCTTAAAATGAACAAACGGCGTTAGGAGGCAGAAAACTCACAGTGAACGGTGACGTTGATGCTGTGGGACTCCATCGTCCTGATGGCTCCCGGGACAGAAAAGACGACCTCGCAGGAGAAATGCGAGTCCTTGTCCTCCTTAACAACGTTGTACTCCAGCGTGCTCTGAACTGAGTAGAAGCCACTGGACTCCCGGGTCACCAGAGTCAGAACATTAACATCTGCAGCAGAGGAAGCTTAATGTAAATGAAGACCACGACTAGCCTAAAAGGTTCTGCTTGAGCAGCCTGTCAGAATGCTAACATCCTCCTCTTGCATGCATTAATCAAATCTGACTTCATTTACCGTCTTGATGTGATAGAATTATAAATCCTAAAACTCTGCAGCTAAGATGTTTTTACTCTGATAAAAAAAAAAACCAATATTAAAGAAATAAAATAGTTTTACAAATGGAGGCTCAGATTTTCCTGTCAAACAGCAGCGGATGATGGGTAGATTATTCTGTCAATTATAGTGGATTATTAATCTTAATTTTAACATTTTAATGAATTTCCCCACTGTGGGATCAATAAAGTCTATTCTATTGTATTCCTATTAGAAAATGAATATTTTAAATAAACCATTTTATTATCTATGGTCAGATTATCAACATAAATATAATATAATATAATATATGTATTATTTACATAATATTATAATAAATATATTATATATTAATGTCAAGTTTTTTACTAGAAATGTTTTTATCACATAAAAAAACATTTAACATAAATGATCTATGACTCTATTATTTATTAATAGCAAGAAATTTGCAATCTCCTGGCTGCAGGTCTGCACTGATTATGTTACAAACCACAAAGCATTCTGGGAAAGTGGGAGAAAGACCCAGGACCTTCTTGAACCACACGAGTAAATAAACAGTGTGTGTGTGTGTGTGTGTGTGTGTGTGTGTGTGTGTGAGTAAAGCTGTTTAACTCTAACCCCAAACAGATGTTATTAGACTTAGCAGCAGCAGAAACATAATAGTGGCTGAACACCACCAGTATAGATAGTTTTCCATATGACCAAAATATTAATGACACACATTTGACTCCTTATTTTATCATTTATATCCTGAGATTTTTATTCTTTATTAGTGGGGACACATTTCAACGTAACACCAGCTTAAAACATCTGTACTTCCTGTGATCGTTCATTAAAAAATGTCATTTTCGGACAACCTGGCACAATAAATCACTAAAACACCCTTTTTCATGCACTTTTGCGTCGTAGGTCAAGCAGCCCTCGAGTATTTGTTGATACTCACATCCTGACGTAGGCGTCAGCGGCTCACCGTTCCGGTACCAGGTGATGTTGGGTTTTGGGAAACCATTTCGAGCCTCACATGATGCCACCTGGAAAGAGGTTATGTTCATGAATGTTGATGTTCTCATCTCATCTAGAGTAATCTGGATTAACTGGGCCCACCTTGGATGGAACTGTGTTGGTCACTGATATTCCCGTAAGGACGCCCTCGATGACCGGAGCCGCTGGAGGAGCTGAATCGGGAAAATTCCACTTTAGTGATTTATAATAAATGATTACCGGGACTGTGTGTGTATTTTGTTGGAAGCCTCACCAAACACTCTCAGGTGGGTTTTCCTCTCAGCATTCCCAGCTGCCAGTCCGTTAACCTGGCAGAAGAATTCCCTCTCGTCAGAGAGCAGGGCGTTCTTAATGGTGAGGACGGTTCCCTTCTGGTCTGAAGTCACATTAATGCGGCTGCTGTAGTCTGTGTTGTTATCGATGATCTGCTGGCTGCCGTCGCCGTAGAAGATCCTCATCCGTGTGGTGTTCCCTGCAGCTCTCTGCAGAAGGACGCACAATCAGGACACACGTGATGTTTCTGCAGCTTCAGACAGACGCCCAGCCTCGACCCCTAAAGGGTTGGTGGAGATAATGTGGGCATCTATGCTCCTGACAGGTGTGATGTTTGAGAGTGCAGATGAGTTTCCTGCTTCCACAGTAACGTAACAAGCAGAGTTAGGAAAGTTTCACTTGTTCTGGGTGTCCGACCACCGGTGGACAACTACGTGGGCTGTAGGACAACCCTTTGAGAAGACAAGAAGAGCCAGATTCTCTTTATCATTTTTGGGATAAAGCATCTCATTTTTGAGAAAAGAAACACTGCAGCAGCGGGAATGTCTAACCTCAGACAGTAAGAGACAGCATTTATTTATTTATTTGTTAGTTTACAAGTGCACGTGTGTCACATCATCACCTTTCCCTGCATAAATACTCCTGGTTTCTTCAGATCCTACTGGGTCATTCATTGTTCTCCATTTCTGCTGCCAGCCTCGTCTACCTGCTCCATGTTTCCTGCACTGATCCTGTCAGAGGTTTTGTGAACGTTTCTGTGCATCACCAGCTTTTTTTCTGCCTTTTCTGTTTTAATCTTTTATATTTATTCAGTTTCCCTCTTTGTTTCTGCAGTTTTGGGGTCTGCAACAATTTTATTTTAAAGGGGACTTATTATGCAAAACCTTACATCCTTTTGTGCTGCCATGTGGGTGTCTACTGCCTCTATAAACACTCCAAATGTAAAAAAAATAGTCCATCTGTTATTTCAATGTTTGATTTTAAGAATTATGTGCCTAAAACAAGCCGTGTCAAAAAATCCCTGTTTGTGACATCACAAACGGGGAAATTAACAAACAACTCCCTCACACCTCTCAAGGCTAGGGGAGCAGCGGGACTACTCCAAGCTCTTCTCAGACCTCAGAGCTTCTCACTTTATAGCAGCCAATCAGGAAATGTGTGGGCGTGGCCAGCAACAGTTTGTTATCTTAGAGCTCTCGTTCATTCGTTTTTTTTATACATTTGCAGTCTCTGTTATAAATGAATGTCGTGTGAGTATCTTTTAGTGGACAAAACCTCTGGTGCTCCTGGTTCAGGAAGTAGGAGTTAGCTGGAGGAGTGAGAGGCAGAAAATTACTTTATTTATTTTCTATTATTCATATTTGAACATCTTGCCTCTGATTGGCCAACAGCAACGTGACTTTTCCACTGCCTCCGTTTGCGCTGCAGCGTTGATGTTTTATCTCCACAAATAACACAAGCCTGAAGGAGTTCTGCCATGTTTTGGAGTTGCTAATGCTAACACCTAGCTAGCTGAGACATGCTCTGCTCGCTCCTGGACGCTAAGTCAACACAGCCTTCCTCGAGCCTAAAGCCTGCCGCACACGAGAGCAATCTGCTGAGCTAACGGTTATTCGCGGGCGTTTGCTCAGCAGATTCCTCGCTGTGTGCGCCTATTTTTCACTGAGTTTTCTGCCTCACATGACGCTGAGGTGAAAATCAAACCGGTTTGATATTATTCGCCTCGCGGGGAGCAGAAAATCGCCGTGTGCGCAAATGATCGTTAGCTCAGCAGTTTGCTCTCGTGTGCGTCAGGCTTAAGGTGTGCAAATTTTCAGTGTGACATAAATCTGTGTTGTTTTTCTAATCTGAGCATTTCTTGTCAATTTTCTATTAGGAAAGAAAACTATTTCCACGTTCAGCCAGCTTGTGAAACTCGACTGTATTTAAAATGAACAGGTAAAAAACGGTTTCTCAGTGAACTTGCTCTTTAAAGTGCTTATTCTGAAAATGTCAACAATAAAACTGCTGAGATAGCTTTATGTGAGACTGGTTTTGTGCAAAGAAACGTGTTTATAAACCATAAAACTAAAAAGATGTCATAATATATCTCTTTTTAATGTCCCACGTAACAGCCTAATGAAACTGTATGGTGTCACAGCTGAACTAGAGACTCTGAGGGGTCTGAAACATGAACATTTTGGCAGATCCAGCGTGTCGGATCTCAGTGTCCAGCTTCACTCACCACAAACCACTGGATCATGACAAAGCTGGGTTCTTTGTCTGCACCGGTGAAGCTGTAATGGCAGGGGATCTCCGCTGAGTCACTCAGATACACCTCCAGGTTGTCATTCATATTCAGCTCCACTTTGCCCCATGCTGGAAGACACATTGAAATGCACATAAATCACAAACGCTTGTTATTCAGAAACCACGCAGAGGCATAAATAAAAATTCACCAAATCAAACATTTCACTGTAGCTGCGTTCCTCCCAAATTTGACCTTTGACTTTAATCCTTAACGCATCCTGCACGGCAGATGACAGTCTTCTCAGGCCAATCTGGAGACAAGCTGCCATGTTAGCCGGGAGAAAGAATAAAAAGGCTTCTTGTCCACATGGCATCATTTTCATCTTCCTTCTGCCTGGCTGACTGTGACCACAAAACCACAGCTTGGCCAGAAAACCAGTTCCCTTGGCATCGTTGGGAGAATGCAGGCAAGGGAAGTGGAGCCAGTTTGACACTAGGCTGTTGATCCAGACTGCCAAGAGCTTTTTCAGCCGTGTTGAACTTGGCTGCAGCTCTTGAGGGGCCCATTCACACAAAGACAAACGAAAACAAGGATGGCACCAAAAAAGAGGTCTGATTCCTTTGTTTAATGTAATTTAGAGGACGGTATAGAATGCTCCACTTTCTGCCCGCTTCTCAAGCTGATGCTGTCAGATGTTGTTATGGGAGGCTCAGTGTAGTGGAACCTAATTTCATCTAGTCACGAGCCACCGGGACTTTGTTCACATGTACAGTAAAACAAAGCATTAGCATAAAATCAGCTATGAACCCTTTAAAGCCTGGAATATCAATTTAAAAATCTAAATTTAATGGCTTATGTTGGTTTAACAACAATATAAAAGTAATCTTTCTTTATTATGTAATTATATGCCAATAATAAAGAAATAAAATTGGCCCTTGCCACCTGTAGATCCTCCACCAGAGGGCAGTAGACCTGTATAGAACTGAAAATGGCAGGTTTTATTACATGAAAAGATTCTTTACATATGCTAAGTGTAAAAAACAAAATTAAAAGGTACCAGTAGACCAATGGCAAAAGGCACCAGCGCCATCCTAAACTACCGCTAATCATTTTAACAGATGCTTGAATAGCAGCCAATCAGAGATGAGAAGTTAAAAAGAAATTTACACATGTATAGAATCACAAAGCTGCAGAATAACAAACCAAAACCTTAAATAAAAAACAAGACTCTTATTTTTCTGCAGCATCAATAAAGTGTTTAATTTCTAACAGGAGGGAACTCAATTAGGAAACCAGGAAACAGAATATGTAGGGTTAGATGATTATTCATTCCAAAGTCAAACCTAAACTGGTTAATTTAACCCAGAAACAGATAAAAGATGAAGAAAATGTTTTTATCTGAACTGTATCTTTTAATAAGACAAGTGAATAAAACCTTAATTGTAAAATTTCATTATTATATTTATTCTTTTTGGCAAAAATTCAGCAAAAACGTTTAGTTGAACAGAACATTTAATGAATTATTAAGCTGCAAACTCAAATTAGAGGAAAGAAACAACTTCATTTTGTAAAATGAAAGCAAATATTTAATAATGTTACATAAAACATAGAGTAAATGTGTGGTTTTACATTACAGTTGTGTCCTATTTGACTCATTGAGGATAGTGATGTTCCAGACTTTTATTTTTTAAAAACTCAGATCTTGTGAGGATGTTGCCTAGTGCAACCACCAGCAGCTCCTTCCTCTCTATTTTGGTCAAACACAGTAGGTAGTAGATAGGTTTTGGTAGAATTTATTACGTTATACAGCTCTGCTGTAAACACTGTTTAGTGTTGACTGTGTAACTGCTAGAGGCCTGCAGCGCGCCTTTTATCCTCAGCTCTGCCTCTTTCAGATCAGCCTATTTATACAGTTCAAAATGAACAAAAAAAAGAACCACAACACAAAAATTTAATTTAATTGCACTTAAAGAAAATAAAAGCCCTCTTTTCTGTTCCTTACTTCAAAATAAAAGCCTGAAAGTCTCTTGGAGGACTTGGATGATGTAAAATGTTTAACTCCGCCCTTTGAATTGTGCTTCACAAATGAATGTAGGTCAATTTACAACTGTTACCCACTAAATGTGTGTGTGTGTGTGTGTGTGTGTGGGGGGGGGGGGGGGGGGGGGGTAATTAACCACAGGTTACAGCTTTTGTTTTGGGCTAATATTCTAAATTATAAAGGAAAACTAGTGGGCAGACCTTCGTGTCCCGTGTGTGTCTTCAGCGTTGAAGCGGTTGAAGCAGATCAAGCATGAAAAGAGCTTTAGGAGTCCAGTCGCCACCCTGCTGCCTCCATTCAGCCTCTTTACCCCCCCCCCCCCACCACCAATAATTTTCTCCCCTCTTTTTTTTTTTTTTTGCTCAGCCAACCATTGCTTTAAGACAACGGGCCTGGCATTGTTCCCCCACCTGGGTGGAACAACCCCCCCTCATACACACATGCACCCCCACCCACCAGTCGTCCCATGTAGAGGTTAGATCCAGTTCACCATTCTCTGAATTTCTTGTTTACGGCCACAGAGAAGACGTGAAGCGGCTTTGAGACAAGGAGCAGATTACGGAGGCTGAAGAAGAAAAATATGTCGCAAAAGTCAGAGTAAAAAATGTTGTGTCTCTTTGGGGCCGCGCTGCTAACTTTTCAGTTAATCCGATTAGCTCTGGGGGGCTGCTGCGGATTTGGCTTCCAAAGCCAACCTGGGACCGGTCTTATCTGTTCCTGTTGTGACTTCATGCAGCTCAAGCACACATGACCCACGATCTACAGACCCTCACTACCAAAACGGCTGCCTGTGGGTGTGCTCCTGCATACATTTGTCTGTCTGGCTCTGAGTGATACAGAGTCAAATATATTCAGGCCTGTTGGACAAGAGGCCGAACCACTTTATTCAGCAGATCTGTGACATCATTTTTATTTTTAAGGTAGTACAACAGATTGTTATTTAATAAACGTTCTTTTGCAAATATGTTCTTAAATAAGAACGGGTGAACATTGATCAAGAGAACGCTGCAGGTATCCACAGGAATACGGTTTTTTGTTCAAGGTTGTTGTTAGTCAGATAATGAGGCAATAATTGTGAGACGTGATCAAAGAGCTGTGTAGAGATATGTTAAAATAAAGGCATGATGCTTTTATTTTGTAAATGAATTATTCAAATGATTCGATTAATCACCTCAGATCCAGGAGCAGGGGTGGGCGATCTGGCAATCATAACATGATGTGATTTTTGCTTTACTGTGAAATCTCAATCATGATTTATCAATTAATTATTTGTTAATTTGTAGAACTTTTTACTAACCCATTAACCACAATAACTCCATGTGTTAAAAACAGCCCTAAAGAACCAAATAGCATAGGTAACCATTAGCTGTCTTATGCTAGCATGTTTTACCACAGCTGGTAATCAAAGCTGCTATAGCAAATTTGGAAAACAAATTAGCTTAAAACATTTTTTCATGCCTCATAACGTTCTAATATAGTATAGCTATAAATATCTTGTGCAGATAAAAAAAATGAATAAAGTGGTTCTCTCGCATTTGTCTTAAAACCTCCACCAATAACACGTTTCAGATCACAACCAACCATTGGACCATCCGGTTGTCGGTCTCACCGAACCGCCGCTCTTCCCTGGGTCCTCCACTCATCACACACTCACGTATTTAGCAACAGAACACCACTGGTGTGAGAGGTTCTCCGCTCAATATTATCAGAGAAACTGCTACCACTTCAACTTTAGGACAAACTACCAGAGTCCCCCAAAAAAGAAAAAAAAAACACCATTAGAAGTCACGGACAACAAAAGATGTTTGGACCTAGAAAACAGGGACTAGTGTTTGGCGCGCTCTCGTTTCCTCTGGCAATGCGGGTTTCCGGGAAGAGCCTCTCAGGGATGATCCCTGAGAGGAGGAGTGAGTGTTCCGTGACCGTGTTTGCATCCAAAACCTAGCTTGTTTGCAGATTTAGCCAGATTGAACCTAAACAACTCACTGTCATAGTTGAGTTTCTTTCTTTTTTTAACAAGTCAGATGACAGAGAAGGCTAAACGTGTTTCGACTATTTCCGCTAAGGAAGGCTAGCCAAAATAGCCAAAACATGTCAAGATGACCAAATAAAACCTTTTTTCTGTCCTGTAAAAAAAGCAGCTTATCCATCAAAACATTCATAGTAACTCACATGTAAACAGACACATCTTTAGTATTACTTTAACAAATATTCACTAAAGCGATCAGGCGTAGAGTGTGTCACGTCTAAATCGATCCGGGCGGAAACAATAATCCAAGCTCAATCGTTCTGACAGATAAACCGTGACGATTCTACAATCTCTGCTTTTGCATCTCATCAATGTGTCAAAAGTCGTCACAATCTAATAGGGCTGAGCCATTTATCGTTATCAAAATTCCTGACACTAACCGATGTCATTTCTCCCATGTCAATAAATTCGGTAATAAAAAAATGGAAAGATGTGTGTAGGTTGGTGACGTTCGTGTCCCTTTAAGAAGCGGTACCACCTCGAGTCACATGACAACGTGACTCAACGTAATACACGCGACAGCCCCATCTAGTGGACAACTTTTGCACATACATGTAGTTATCGTCCATTTATCGTTATTGAGGTGAACTCCTCAGTATACCGTGATACTGATTTCAGGCCATATCGCCCAGCCCTACTCTACTATCCCTTTATAACCTACCGCTACTAAAGACTTTCCAAAGCATCATAAAACATTTGCAAATGTGTGAATCACATGGCTTTACTCCTGTTGCTTGTTCATGACACGTTTTCTTTTAAAAAGGACATTAATTTTAGTTTGACCAAATCAGAAATTTGAGACCGCTCTGGGAGGCATTGGTGAGTCTACATTTAGACATTCTGTAACTGACCTGGGTTAACAAAACTCGCACAAATCACAGGCGTAACCTTCCTTTGATGTCAGTTATATTCATGCATCATCGCCACCTATTTGGGTTAAAATAAAGTTTATTCTTCTCCTTTCCTGTCCTATAATAAATGTCCTACAATACTAATCCAGCATAATGAGGGGTGTGCTTCCAGCCCAGCCTTTGCATACAGTCACCATTATGCACCAAACAGACAGACAATACCCTCAGATGCTAACTAAAGTGGTCACCATTATTGGCTTTCCCATTCCATTAAGGCTGTCAGCTTAGGCCTCCAGTAGATCTGCAGCTCTGCAGCTGATAAGAGTCCAAATCACCTCTGACACAACAAACCGGCCTCATTTACTCACTTTAATCTCTCACAGGCTTGGTGAAGCATGAAATGAGACCCAATGCTTCTAAGAACATAAAAATGTCATCTTAAAAATGCTCATTTTCTCTGTCCGGATCAAGCTGATTGCTGCAGATAGGAGGAGAAATTAGGAAGACGGGGGGCACGTTTCATTTAATAAAACACCAGGGCCACAAAAGTCAGGCTGTCTGGGGTCTGAATGTCACTAAAGTCACTGTGTGGATTCATGTAGAGTTAAAGACCATCAAAACTTACATTTCATTGGATGCACTGATTTCTCAGGGGAAAAAAAGTGCATTTTTGACGTTTCTAGATCCTGCAGATTGAGTAAAAGATGTCCTCCAACAGTTGAGTCCCTCAGAGAGAGGAGGGTGTAAAAAGCTAGCATTTAATGACAAGGAGGAGTGTTTCTCAATACACGGGCCTGATGTGGTGCTGAACACCTGGGGGACACCGTCTACTGGCTGACATCAAAGGCCACAGAGACACAACCCTACAGTCCACCTGACGTGCTTTCAGAGGCAGCATCTGGCACAAATCTCCCTGCAGCCTAAAGGCTGGAGCTTTATTCTTCCACACAGTGATAAGGAAGTGCATAAATCTCCTCTTTATGCACGTTCGGGCCTCTTTTTTCACGCAGCGGAGCAAATCACAGATCCAGGTCAGGACCTCTATGATCGGTGGAAATAAAAGACCACACAAATGGAGATTTTACTCCTTTTATGTAAAGAATCTCCCAAGAGTTGAAAAAAGTCTGAACTTTTTAACAATACTGTCAAATGCTACTAAATTATGAAAAAGCAGCATAAACATAGAAGATGTATACCACATAAGGTTTCTAAAGATGTGTTTAAACAGGAATAGTCTGCATTTATAATTTTATACATGTCAAAAACAAAAATTAGTAAAAACTTTCTGACCATCAACCAGCAAAATGTTTATATAACAGAATCGAGGAAACAAAATCAGAGTTTCAGTTAAATAAATGCAAAAAACTTTAAAAAACACGACCAGGCTGATGAACGCTCCTCGTGTTTCAGATCATTTTCAAAAATCTCAACAAAAAAAAAAAATCTGCAATCTGTGGCTTTGAGAGAATTGTTAATCATTCCCTCTGGTTTGCAACTTCTTCAGCAGCTGCATAAATGTTTCATCATCACACCCGGTGGGTGAGACTTCATTAAAGGAGCAACATGAATGTTTTATTTATGCTTGTATCTGATGTTCTACAGTGAGTGAGGCTTGTTCCTCTACATCCACTCAATAACCCCCCCCTACGGAGCTGCTGGGCTCAGGCATGCAGGTTGCTCCGCTGCCACAGGATGGATAATTAAAGGTCAACAGGCTAAACACTATCAACATCATGGGGGAGCAGAGGAAATCAGCCTGACAGTAACAAAGTCCCTGTAAGATAACATTAAAGTGGTTGAGTACTAAATTATAAGAAAGTCCTGGAAATGCGACGTAAATGAAATTATAGTCATCTCTCTTACCAAACACAGGCAGGGATGAATCACGACATGGGACCAGAATAAAAACCAGTGAAGAAAATCTTCCAAATAATTTTATTTAGCCTCCTTTGTATATTAAATCTCCAAAGCCCTGAAGTGGATTTCCTTCACCGGAATGGCGTTTAGATAAAACAACCACAAGTATGGACGCGCCTCTCCGTCTAAACGTACATTTAACCAAATACGGGAAACGCTCTGAGTTATGGCTTTCTCTAATGTTGTGGTCTCAACCAATAAAAGCACTAAGGCACCAAACTCATACATGTTTATAAGAGTCATGAAAATAAAAACGGAATTTATTCAGATTGGAGCATTTGGTCCCGGGTCGGGTGCTTGCTGGTACCACAGCCTGCTCTAAACCCACCATCATGCAGGTCACTAACCCTCACATCGGAGGTCTCTAAACACTTTGAACGAGGCCGCTGAACACATCTCTTTCAAGCCTCGACCCCATCTATAGACCACTGACATCGCCCTCACACCTGCAGGAGAAAGGTTCATATGTGGATTAGCTCATCACCAAAACGCGTCACCGTGGCGTCAGCTAGCATCTTTGTGAGTGGCTCTTTGACCTTTTCAGCAAACAGACATGAACGTCAGCAAGGATCTTAAATGATCTGTGAACCATTGTTGTAAAAAAGGCTCAACAGAGGCGTCACTTCCTCCGAATTCTAAGGAAAGCCCGCCTCCTACCGCAGCTCTGTCCCCACCTATGAGAAAAGGGTTAGCATTAGCACAGAAGATCCCTCTGCACCCTCTGGGTGTCTTCTAGCGCCCTGTGAAAGATTTTTCTCACCCAGTAACTGGTTGTTTACTCTGCTGCCCTCTGGTTAACAGTTCATGTCACTTAGAACACTCGGATTCTCCAAAAGCACCAATAAAGGCTCTAAATTCTCTCTTCTTAGCCGGCCCATCTGACAGTAACAACTAATTGCACTATTGTGCAACATTGCACTTTTATTGCACTTGTGTGATGCACAAAGGCATTCAATGCAATTTGAAAGATCAGATAAAACCAGGAGGAAGGAGAAGTGAGACGTGGTGCTCGAGCCCTCATTCTGCCCACATCGACGCCCTTATCTTCCTTCTTGTAAGTCAGAATCAAAAAGCCAAAACTAGGACGAAGAGTCCGATAGAAAACAAAATGCATCGTTAGTTTCTAAGCGTAGATTTTAACGGCACCGTCAGTGGCTGTTTTGCAAAGTCTACGCAAGTCTTTTCTCTTAACGCATCCCAACTCTCAGTACCAGCATCCCGTCAGATCCAATATTCTCTGGAGGGAATTTCTGCTTTGCAGTAGAATGTTTCTTGAAGCTCAGATTACAGGATTTTATCTCTCCAGGCACATTTCTCACTTGTTTGATAAAACAGAGCGGAGCCTCATCTGCCAGCAGCCTCATTGACCATAACAGAACTGACTCATCACTCCATAAAAAAGAAAAGATGACGCGGCGCTGCTGGACGGATCGACAGGTCGGTTTCTGTTAGAGAAAATTAAAAGCTACAGTCTGGGTCAGAATATGAACCGGTGTGATCCCACTTTGGTAAAGGTGTAGAAATCTGACATTTTGATGAAGAAGGTGACGGTGATGCCTCCTTCATCTTTATTAGAAAGTGTGAATGAAGAGACGTTAGGTAGGTATGAGGTTTTGGCCATCGTTCCATCTCTATAAATAGACGACCTTTTTCCAATCAAACGTCTGACGACAGCACAGGACCGGTCCAACAAAGGCCTTCTTATTCCAGCCGCCGCCGTCATCATCAACCTGCTGAATATCCTTGAAAAACACAAACTAGGTGCCAAAATACTCAGCTTTGCCTCCAGCAGAAACTAATTCAGTCTCATTATATTTGAGAAGAGATCCAAGAATTAGGAAGGGCAAACTAATGAATCAAGTTCATCTGACACAACAAGAGAATTATGATACAAATCTGGAATATAAATCCTCAAAAAAGGCTAAATCAGTCACAAAAACAAGACCGATGACTCCTGCCATCACTAAAAAATGAACTTTTACCCAACGAACATGAAACATAAATGTTACTTCTGTAACTCGATCCAGTTTCTTTGCAAACAGAAACAGACAATTAAACTAAAATTAATCTAAAAGTGTATTTAATTTTACTAATATGCATTATTTTTGGGTTCTTTTTACAATTATAATACAGGTGAAACTCAAAAAATGAGAATATGGTGCAAAAGTAATCCAGCTTAGACTGAGAGACCACCTAAAGGCTCAGGAACCCTTTGCAGGTGTTCTGGGTTCATCAGCTGATTAGAGTGTGACACTTTGAGTCTAGAATATTGAACCTTTTCACAATATTCTGATTATCTGAGATTTTAAATGTGGGGTTTTCATCAGCTGTAGCCATAATCATCACAATTATAACAAATAAAGGCTGAAATATCTGGCTTTGCATGGAATGAGTCTGTCTCATGTATTCGTTTCACCTTTTAGGTTGAATTACTGACATAAATGAACTTTTGCACCAGATTCTGATTTGTCTGGTTGCACCTGTAACTACTTTTCTCCAATTTTTTCTGCAATCATAATTTTGTACCAGCGTAGCATCTTTCTGCAAAAGATTTTCATAATTTTTCTCATCTTGGTTGAATTCACCCACAGGCAGCTTCCAGTTAAAAGCAACCATCCAGAATTTACCTGCTGGTTTCAACCAAATTACAGAGATAATTACTTTCTCCTTATCTCTTGGTTTAGGTTTTTTATTTATGTGCAGCCCTGCTGTTGTGCTTTATAAATGAATGAGGTATGTTATTTTATCCCATTCATTAAAGCAGCTGTCCGGAGTATTTCTTTTATCTGATGGCACCATCTAGTGGCTGACAAGCGTATCACACCAAGAGTCGATTCGGTTATTTAAGATGGCGACTGCATGTTTCTTGTTTATGAATGTGCTTCTGTAGCCGTCAAACAGTTAAAACACGTTGTTTTACAATTATTATTCTCATGTCATGTTGTGTTTTCATATATTTATATTTTAAAGACTTACTTGTCCGTGAAAAGTTCATCAACTCTGCTTCAGCTGAGGTACTTCCTTAAATCTGAAGCACGTAAGCGGTAGTCTAACGCTATTGGTTAGTTCTGACCAGCGCTCAGTTTCCTATTGCACGGAGCTCTACGGGGCAGGGGGAGGGCTTAGGAAAAAAAAAAGACGTATCGCTTACGTTATATCACACTACATGTTACGGATTTCTGAAAAATCATACATAATTCCTGAAAGGGGAAAACTCTGGACAGCCGCTTTAATTGCATTTATACCTATTATAAAAGGTGTTTCACTTGCAAAAAGTCCCACAAACCAAGTCTATTTAATAAATAGTTTGTAGTCTTTTTGTAAAAAGGCTCCGTGCAGCTGCATAGCAGAAAAACACAAACAACAAAGTCTGAAAAACAAAACGAAGATGATTAATTCTGCTCATTTACATACACAGCCACACAATCAATCATGCAAACAAACTGAATACATTTACTGGGATGTTATCTGGTAGTCTCGTTTTGCACGTGATGAGTCTCGCAGCATAAAGAATGAGCTTTAACAACATCTCCATCAGAGACACACCCAGACGCCTCTGACAGCGTTTAACTTCCTCTGAACCTCTCCGGGACCGTTTCTTTCTACTGGAACCTTTTTACAGCTGATTTTTTTTTGTGTTTGTATTCAAGCAGCGTCTGCCCCGCAACAAAGGCTTATTAGTGCCCTCGCTCTGCTTTTATCCCATCCAGCAGACATGAGGCGAGCTGTCGGGTAAGCGTGCCACACCCAATTCACCGGGATCAAAATGCTGAACCCCAGCCCCCCGCAAATCCCCGCTGAGAACCCTAATGCTCTCAAAGAGAATACGGGAGTGATCACAGGTGCACTGCTGCGTTAATGAGGAGGAGAGGCCACTGCGTGTGCCCAGGCCAGTCCTACCTGCAACCCCCGACACACACGCACACGCACACACACGCGCACACACACACACACACACACACACACACACACACACACACACACACACACACACGTATCAGACGCAGAATAATATATAACTTCTTAAACCACAACTATTGGATCCTAGACGTTTAATCTGTTAAATCAAAAGGTGTTTGTCTCTTTTTTTGTTTGATTTAGACAAAAGCAACTGGACTTCTTGATTTTGAAATTTTGCAGAGCCGTGGCGTACAGTGGTGGAGGCAAAGTTGGCAGCTCTGTTGCCTCACAGCAAGAAGGTCAAATCTCTGCAGCAGCCTTTGTGCATGGCGTTAGCGTGTCCTCCTCATGCATACATGAGGTTTCTCCAGGTGCCGCAGTTTCCTCCCACCAGCCAAAAACATGCATGTAAAACCTGGTTCACACGGCAGGATAATCACACCGATTCTTGAATTGCTCCTCCACACATCACGTGATCAGGAAGCGGAAAATCAATGGATTACGAGTTTGTTTTGGGCCGCTGCTGTGAAAAAAACGATGCGCCGAACCGGAAATGCTTCTGCAGCAGCGCTTGGGCCCCAGATTGTGAAAGAACGGATAACGCTAGAAATACGGCGATTCTTCCTGATGTAAGAAGTGAGTCTACTCTTTCTTTTGGTAGTTTTGGCGTTTACATGATCATAGAGCACAATGTTCTGTGACTCTTCAAAAAACAGGAAAAACGCTCAAAAACGCTGGCAGTCAGGGGCTTTCTGATCAGAAAACGGCTGGCAGTGAATGAGTTAAATGTGACCAATCAGAAAGCGAGGTGATGGAACCGCAGAGCACGCTGCTCCTCCGCCATGTTTGTTTACTTCAAAGTCCCGTTATATCTCAGCAGATTCCTCATTTGAGGAAGGACCTTGAGTGAAATTGTTGCATGTGGTGTGTAGTTTTTTCACACGCTGTAGAACAAAAACGGGTAAATCATGTGGGGTCTCTCATGCTCAGAAAATCATCCGATTTAAAAATCCTGCCGTGTGAACATCTCAGTCACTTTGGTTAAACATGTCTGCCTAATGAAAACATAAACATAGTTGTAGCATCTCACGTGCAAGCCAAGAATAATCCCAACAACCCTCAGGAGGGACGGTAGGTGTGAGTTAAATAGCACTAATGGTGAATTTGGTGCTTTGCTATTTTCTATTTAAATCAAGTGCATCAGTTGTGCAAAACAACTTTAACACCCAGAAAAGGCTGATTTTATTTCAACCTACAAGGATCCCTCACCTGCTGACTGCCTCTTTAGTCAAAAACATTATTTTAGATCAGAAAAGCTTCGTGTTAATACATTTATTTCTGGTAAAATGCAAAACCTCATTCAATCGATCTGGTTTTCTTTGGTAATCAACAAAAATCAGCTTGACTGAAGTAGTTTTGTTGAGCAGGGCTTCAGAGAGAGCTGACTGGACTCATGTAAGAGGAAGCTTTTCATGTTTTAGCAGCTTTAGCCTCTGCAAGCATCCTGAGGTTGAAAGTTCCAAATTACTATTTTATGCTCTTGGTGCTCATTCAGATTTTTTTTAGTGCATGCACTGAATTTTAAAATTCATAGTTTTTGTACTCTTATTGGACTGGTAGATGCCGTTTCCAGAAGCTTCTTAGATTATTCTGATCAGCGGTGTTTGGTGGGAATCGGTCCTGATTACTGCTTTAAATGCAAAACCACATTAAACCCGTTTTCTTTGCTGAAAGATGGAAAATGAAAAGATCAAAAGGAGTTGTGGTTTCCCATCCTGGAATCTAATCAGCCACATCTCCTCGGCACGCCGTAGCTGCTAAACCGCAGCGGGATCACAGAAGACTCACGTCCCAATAGAAAACAAGACTTCCCCTTCAGAGTGAAACTTCCTGAGGTAAATGTTTTGTCTGGTTAATCAGTAAACGCATTGTTCGGTTAGGAAGAATGAAGACCTGGAGGTGGTGGGGGTCGGCTGTAACACGTGTCCAAATTAGACACCGTTTACCTGTCATAGGTACACGGCTGCACCGGTCCAAGGACACAACCTAACTGCATTTATGAATGAATGAATGTTTTTCTGGGTGTTCGTGCAAACAACCAGGTAGAGTCACAGGTACAAACATCCTGGGGGGTTATTCAGAGGTCTCTATTTACACAACAAACTCCTCTTGTATTTCAGGTCAAAACACGGTCCTCACCTCCAAGGGGCTACAACTTTCTCCCTCCGCTCCACCACAGATCACCCGCCCGCCTTCGGTCAGACACAATGAAATATCTGTGTTCAGAACTCATAACCAGCTGCATTGTTTGATATGAGCGCAGCTAAGCCCAGACTTTATCTTGATCTCCAGACTGGGAGACTCCAGTTCTCAGGGCTCGGAAGACAATATCCTCCACTTGTTTGACTCACTGGGCCGCAGCGTGCCAAAACCTTGAGCCGGGGCCGTGGTTATGACTGGATTCTCAGTCGTCGGGTGGCACGGTGTCCCGCTGGGACGGGGAGGACGGAGGAGGTGGGGTTCACGTTGACACGAGCAGCTGTGCAAAATACGAGAGCCGTTCCCATGCAGCCGGGATGGGGAGGGGAGGCAGAAACACCTGTGGGTGACCCATTTGTCAAGTGATTTGTGGGAAGAAGTGTTGAAGCAGTGAGAAGAGAGGGCAACGAGGGTGTGTGTGTGTGTACTAGAGTGTTATCACAAGACCACACACAATGAAATCCTTGTTGATTTTCTTCTTCACACACACCTGTGCAGCTATAAAAAAAGGATCAGCACTTCCTCTACCACTTCCCTCATCTGCTGCCTAAAGCCAGAACATCTCAGATCAACATGATCCTGAACCATCACACAAACAAGTCCCCACGCCAAGGAAGAGACGTGCAGCTAGGAAATCAAACGAGCCATTTTCTGAACAGGATCGTCATGCATCTCTACACACGTTTATTTCTTTCTGCAGGAACTAAAAATCACCCGTGGCTAAACTGCAGTGAACTTCCAGCTGTAATAAAACACCAGAAAAGTGGAGCATTAGACTGAGCTGGTGCACGTGCTGGGGAGTGTTCAACAACACTTGCATTAACAGAAAACAGGAAGACAAGAGGTGAGATGTTTCCAGAACGATCCCGAGATGCATGTTCTCACAAGGCAAAAGCCAGATAACCCAGATTTGTGCTGAAACACGCATAAATGAAGTCCCCCAGACGAGCGCACCGGGAAAATCCTTTGCTCTAAACACCGCTCTTTGATTTAGCGGTTGATCTTTTAACAGCGTCCAATATGAAGGATGAGGGAGTGGGAGGAGGATTTGATATTCAAGCGTCTCTTTATCCTCTCCCTTTTGAAACGTCAAGTTCAAAGATCCAGACCAGCGGCCTTGATCTGTGAGCTAAGACGACCCGGAGAATCACCCGGTTCCTCCTAACCTCCGTGTCGAGACACGGCGCGGCACACAAGGAGTGTTATTAACCCTGATTCTATTAAAACCTGTAAACAGGCTTTTGATGTTTGTTCCTGTCAGACCTGACTAATCGAATCAGAGTGGAGAGTTTTCTTCCTCTAATGAAATGCTCTTTGAGCCTTTTCTAACTGAATTGAACTGATCTGATTAGGAGACTTTCTCAGCCTGTCTGGTTAGAGTCTCCTCTGGGTTAGCTCGTTTACGTCCAGTGTCTTTTCAATCTACCAGACACCTGAGATAAGACCAACGACCCCTTCAGCTCAGTTCCGGTAACATTTTGTTCTGTGAACCACTTGAGAATAAATCCAGCTCTGTTTAGCGACGGCAGGACCAATCACACCACCAGATTAGGCGATCAAATGCTTGAAGCGAATGCTTCTCGCTGCCCAGGAGGAGAACATCATCTCAAGTCTAAAAAATCTGAATAAAGTGGAAAAATGAAATATTAAACCTATTCAATAACATTTAAAACGTTCCGAACTACATTAAAGTTGATTCAAGAGTCAGCTCTTTTTTTTTTTTTTGTAACTTCTGAGTTTCCAGCTTCAGTCGCCGTGACCTTGTCAGCACTTTTTCACAGCATGATTGCCTCTACCTGACTGGAACTGAGCTTGGTGGTTATATTTAGATGTGTGCGGCTCACTGGCCGGGGGACTTGAGACGCCTCCAAAAAAAGGAGAAAAAAAATGACATGGTGTAAAACTGGGCTGTTGCCACAGAAAGACCAGTCAGATAGATGGAACATGTGGAATGCTGTGATTTTAGAGACTCGAACAAGAAACTACAAATCAGAATATCCCATAATCCACAGGGAAGATCTTGTTTGTAGCCATCTCTTTTCAGCCCCCAAACGTCACACAAGTAACACAATAAACTAAACTGAACATAATTAAAACCTTGTACATGTATAACCTCCTATTTTCAGCCAGTAACAGCATTTATCAGCAGTTTCATCAGTGCAGCCAGTTTTAAACCTCACCACTATGGTCTAAAAGCACTAGAAATAAATCAATATAACAAACTGATGTGCTCATGCTGGTAAAACCAGTATCTCACTGGACTGTGACCAGTTAGGAAACACAAAGCTTTGAGGAAAATGTGCAAATTTACACATGGAACCACATCGAGTTGTTGCACACTTTGATGAGAGGCTAAGTTCCCACTCATCCAGGGTGTGGTGATCCTATTACAGTGACAATGTGTAGCTTGCGTTGATTTGAAGCGTCGTCTGTGCGTGTCCCCTGAAATTAACGCGACGCGCCCAAACGCTGTAACATACGAGCAACCGGTAGGTGGAGTTGACAAAACGAGCGAGACACACTCACCATGGTGACTCCGTCTTTGGTTTAGAGGTCTTTCTCACCATCTATGATACCGCTGCTGTCTTTTTTCTGCCGTGATCTCAAAATTAACCAGTTACTGATCTCTTTTATTGACGCCATGTTTGTTTTGGTTGTACCGGCTCTCTATCCGGTCTGAGTACTCTCGTTTGCCCCCTAGTGGAACACCCCGGTACTACATGTAGTGCAGCGCCATGTAGCAGCAAGTATTTGAACAAAGGCGCAGCCTGCGCCAACGCGAGGTTAAACTGCAAGTATATTCCGGCCCTAAGTCTCTGTGCGAAATACTTCAGCTACTAGGACCTTTGCAGGAAGTTTTATTGATGCCTGAATCCCACGGGGAGAATAACATAATAAACAAACATGTGCGTAATGCTAGTTTCGATCAGATGCATAAGCATCTTGTAATGTAACAGACGCGGTTTCTGGCGGTAGCGACACGTCCCCTCCCAGTGGGAGCGTTTCAAATGTGCATCGGCTTCGAAAGAATTCCCTGCAGCTGGTCTCACAAGGTCACAAGATCACAGGAGAATTGCAAGATCACGTGTGATTTGGAAAGTTCACATGATAACAAGATGGCAGCATGTAACCAAAAGGTCTGTGGTTTATTTTCTGTTCTGGTTACCTCGGCCATAGAAGTGCCACAGGTAATTAATTTTTTTAAATAGTTAAGCAAATGGAAATCTGCACATGTATTTTATTTTGAAAGTTCCCAGGTGTTTTACACTGCACTCATGTTTGACTTCCTGTAGTCCGATCCGAACTGCTGAGCTTGACACGTTCTGGAAGCGTAGCGCGTAAAAAATAGACCCAAATCATAAATGTAGCGGACCAATGTGACACGACATTTCTGGGATGCGTCCAAAACGTAAAGCTTCGTACCTGGTGGAAACGCACCCATTGACTATAATGGTGGCTGTTGGCTCCATACTATACTTCACGCAATCGTATAGTTGCCAACCCCTTCCAGGGCATTTCCTGTCCTTCCTGACTCATGGAAACCAAAAGGAGAAGGGTTTGAGACTGATTCCATATGCCTGCAACGACTGACTTTGTCTCTTCCAAATGTTTTCAATACGTACAAAATTCCATCGTAATCCGACCCAGGCCGTGTGACTCAAGGGAAAACACTGAGAATGTTTCCTGACATTTACGAAACTCCCTCATGAAACTCAGTAGTTGCAGCACAGACTTTGCTAATGACACACAATGTGTTAAAGCCTCAATGTTCCAATGCCCAAAGTCCTGAGATAAATAATAAAGGTATAAGGGTGAGTCCAGGGATGTATAATGATAATAAAACACTAAACCTTTAATACACGCCCGTTTTAAAACTCACCAATATAAATGGCTGTCACAACAGGAAGTGTGAGACAAGACCTTCCTTGTAGCTACTTGAAATCTTCTACCTGCCATTTGTTATGCACCCTTTAGCAAGCATCCGTGTGTTATTTTAGCCTCGTCGATATCGGTGTTCCTGGTCTCTGCTGGGCAGCAGATGCCAAACTGGTTGGAGGTGGAGGAAGCCCCTGGCGTCACGGCTCCTCCAGCCCTGCAGGGGGCTTTTACAGAGTCACATTTTGTCAGCAGGCTTGTCAGAATCTATTGCCTAACGCTCACCCAGCTACGCTGACGTTACATTTATTGATGCATTTTATGTTTTTGAAGAGGACCTCGACCCGAATCGAGCATCCGAGGACAGCGATGCGCGTGAGGAGCCATCATTTATTAAATGTGAGTCGGGATGGGGTCTGTTTCATCAATAAGACTGCATATTATATAAACATGTAGCTAATCCCGCCTCCATAGGGGTCTTAAAGCTGAACCGACATGTTTTTGTGGAAAAAATGAGCTGTGAGAAAAATAAATAGTTTCAAATCATAAAACAAAGACGTCCTCATGTTGTTACATGTCAGGTGAAGTATCCGCACCAGCGTGTAAAAAGCTTCTTCATGTGAAGTAGGTGAGGCAGAAATGTTCCTGTATATAAAAACTAAAATATTAAACAATTATGGATTCAAACAGGGATCAAATGTGGCTCAGAAACTGATTTTTAAACCAAGTCAAGTGGTCTGAGTGGCCCCACCAGATGTCCAGTCCACCTTAAATGACTCCTCTCAGTTCAACACTGGGGCTCTGCTGCTGTTCCATGTTAATGGAACTACAAGGAGACTCGGTCTAAAACAAGATTTGTGTTCTCATCTCCACCTCCAGGGAGAGTAAACAGTTTAGTTGTTGTTCAGTCTCCTGTTACAGAGACGAATGCTTTTACCGTAGCCTGACAAGGTCATTTTAAGGACCAACAAGGCCAGTATTAAATCTTTCAGTAGTTAGAAAGTCCAGAATCACTCACGCTAACCTGGTTTTTCCTTTTTTTGCCACATCATTGCACCACTCGAGTCTAAAGTGTTCGTTTGCTTTGTGTTTCATCATCGCCTGCTTCTGAAAAACGGGCAACAATGAGGAAGAAACTTTAGATTCAACCAAGCCTGTCGGTTAGCAAAGTATCTGATGAACCACCGGTTAGACTACAATGAAACTCACATATTGGGATCACTAGATGTTAGCTGCTACCAAGCAGGGGCGCACCAAGAAAATTTTAATAAGAGTGGCCAGACGGGGCCAAAGAAATTTTTGGGGTGGCACGCCAAATTGGTCCTTGTGGTAACTCTGGGAGAGTTTAGCATGTGGCGGTGCATTGATCCTTTTAAAATGTATCCAAGACACTTAACTCAAATAAAAAAAAACACAAAAATATCATAAAAATACATTTCAAACTGTTATTTATTTCAAAATTGATTTTAGAATTTTTATTTTTTGTTTAATTCGCCTGTTGCTGTCTTCACAGAAAAACTATGGCGATATAAACTTTTTTTTAATGGTGAGCAGCAGAAAGATATATACATGGTGTTTTAAATTCTGATTATTTCTTTACTCATTAACTGTATAATTTTTTATTGGGTTTTACATTCCACGTGCCTAGAGCTAGCTTGCACATGAGAGGAGCCAGTTGAGGTGGCTCGGGCATCTGGTTAGGATGCCTCCTGGATGCCTCCCTGGTGAGGTTTTCCGGGCACGTCCAACCGGGAGGAGACCCAAAGGAAGACCCAGGACACGCTGGAGGGATTATGTCTCTCGGCTGGCCAGGGAACGCTTTGGGATTCCCTCGGAAGAGCTGGCCCAAGTGGCTGAGGAGAGGGAAGTCTGGGCCTCTCTCCTTAGGCTGCTGCCCCTGCGACCCGAC
Source organism: Aphyosemion australe (assembly GCA_006937985.1). Classification (NCBI taxonomy): domain Eukaryota; kingdom Metazoa; phylum Chordata; class Actinopteri; order Cyprinodontiformes; family Nothobranchiidae; genus Aphyosemion; species Aphyosemion australe. The sequence continues at coordinate 1,934,818 of SSNS01000029.1, read as the reverse complement.
ACCGGATAAGCAGAAGAAAATGGATGGATGGGTTTTACATTTATATCTTGATTAAATAAGATGAATTTATAGTTTGAGTGAACATTAATATGACTTATTAACACTGGTCTTCCCTGGGAGCCCTAGCAATTTCTAGGGGTGGCCATGGCCACCCCTGGCCACCCCTTGGGGGCGCCACTGCTTCCAAGATGGCCACCACAGCTAATAAACTTTAGCAAAACATAAAAATGGCCATAAGCCAATAAATTATAAAGATACAGTTAGAATTTGGTGTGAAGGTAGCTAAGAGTTATGCATAACACGTACTTCCATGTTTGTCATTATCACAATTTGCCCCAAAAATTACTCAAAAAAACATGATTTTTGTTTAAAACTCTAGCATTGAAGGTGACACATGGTATGCATTCCCTAAAGGAATTATTGGCTTTTAATTCTGTGGCAAAAACAACCTCAATCCAAAACTTTTCGTATTGGTGAATCAAAAGCACGAGCAGAAAACGGCACGTTTTAGGACTTGTGGCTAACCAGAACATCTGGATAACAGATTGATATGAAAACTAATAAACTATTGAAACTTATTTACTATTTAGATGAATGTACCAAAACCAGCCCAAGCTCCATTGGGCAATAAAACACAACCAATAAAAAAACCTTCCAAAACAACATCTACACCCAGCACATGCTGAAAATTAAAACCCGCTATAATTAAATGGATAGATTGGTTGCAGTTTGCCTCTGATAAGAAAAGTTTTAATTGAAGTCTGTCCTGCTGTCACAGCGGTGTGCACGAGCTACTCAATTTGGTTTTCAGTCAACTTTTTAATAAATTGAGAATTTTCCAGCCACTAAATTAATCCCGACTAATTCAGCAAATTTTCCTGTAAAATGTTGCAACTTATAATAAATCACAGACCAGAGACCTTAAAATCATCTTATTTCTGGATTTAAAGTCAGATAAATCCACCCAGAGGATTTCAATAAGATGCCAACAGTTAACCACTGGGTTTATCTTTTAGATCCTGAACTAATCACAGCTGATAATTCAGAGGCTTTAGTCCAGTCTTCTCAGCGCCTGGGATAATGTTAGCTTTGGGCATCGACGCTGCTTTATTCCTAAATTGCAGTTGTGGCCGAAGCCCCCCGGGGGCAGATCCCAGCCCCCTAAACTTGAGCTGAAGAGGAAGATCGTGTTACAGCTTTCATCAGACACTTCTTCAAAAGGCGCGGGTCGAGTCTGGCAACCACTAAATTGCCCTAAAAGTCAACTCTGCACCATGGCTACCTAACAAATCCTTTGACATCACCACTCAGTGCCTGATTCTTATCTGTGAACAAAGCCTGTTATCAGCGTCCATGTCAAGACTTGTGACATCCCCCAACAAAGAGCACACCCTGCTTTAACTCCAGCTCCTGTTATCCAATCTGCATTTTGTGGAGGAATTTGTATTCACTTAGAAAATGGCACACTTCTTTGATCTTATATCATTTAAATTCAGCTCCACTAACTTAACGCTGCGAGGAATCTAACTTTCCTCCCACGCATCCACCCTGTGACTCCTCATAGCCGAGCAGAAAGTGACAAAATGCATTCAGATTATTACTTTATTTGCGTGGATCGCTTCCTTATTCGTGCAAACCTTGTACTTTTTCAGTTTGTTCAATCAGGTTTGAGCTGTCACAACTTTGACACCGATAACAGCACGAAGGAGAGCAGGTTGTCACAAATTTGGCTAAAAAACCTCACTGGAGCCAGAGAAAATATTAGTATTTCTCAATCATATTAAACGGTTGTATCAACCATGCAACTGATGCAACAAACTGACTCCAGGAAAGCAACTGTTTCTTGAAATGTGCTTTGATTTGTCTTTGTTGTCTTTGCTGATGCATCAGACGTTGCTCCAGGCTTGGCTTTCTTCGTCCTCATTGTCCTTTCTAGTTGAGTCAGCCTGGATGGGTGAAGCTGCTCGCTGTGAGGGAGCGGGACATGTGCGTGTGGGCGTGTGCACACAAACATCACAAGCACACCATAGCTGACAGCGGCTGATTGTTAGTGAAGTGTTTATTTGTTGTTGCACCTTGGGTTTACACAACAGTTAGGGCTTTTAAATGCAAAGGTGTCCAGTAACCAAGTACAAATACTTAGTTACCCTACATTTGGGTTTCTATACTCTATTAGCCAACATTTTACTTCTACTCCTAATTACAATTTCACACTATTATCTGTACTTTTTACTCCTTACGTTGTAAAAATAGCCTCGTTACCCTTTAGTTTGTTATTGTTAAATAAAAACTATCCAGATAAATTTTGTCCTGATAGTGAATTTTAATGCAGTTGAATAATAATTTCAAATATTGGTAGTGCTGTGGTGCTTAAGAAGTACTTTTACTTTAAGTAGTTATGAAACCAGTACTTTTTTACTTTTACTTAAGTAAAGATTTTGAGTTGATACCTCTAAAGAAGTCTTGTTAAACCCTAGTATCTAAACCTGAGTAATGAATGTAAATACTGTTGAAGCATCTGTTAAAATGTGAAGAATACTTTTCGTCTCGTTTTAGGGGGAATATTACTATTACTACTGAGTAAAACTAGCCATGTAGAGTCATTAATATCACATTTATCTGAATTTATTATATTTTCCTTATTTGTTGATTTAGCCTCCATCCCACTGGTTTGTGATAGTTTGCAACACGTTGGAGACATATTTGCAAACGTCAAAACTGTGAATGCCATTCCTGCGAATATCATCATAAAGTGTCCTAATTATGTCTTCCTGATGGGTTCAGAAATAAATGCAAATGGATTTAATTCCCATGTAGATGTTTTGCTTCTAATCAAGGAGCTTCATGCATTTAAACAGTGGAGGGATATTTGTTAAGGCGAGCTACTTCACTAATCAATCCCCTGATCCTCCCTCCTCTTTAGGGTCTTTGTTGTCCTGGTCCACCTGCAAGATGTTCTGATAGAGGTCGATCAGTATTGGTTTTTCTATTACCGATGGCGATAGGAGATATGGTCAGCCAATGGCCAATATGTACTGCCAATGTTTATGTATGTAAAAATGTATATCTAGATATTTCCACCTTATTTTCATGCTAAAATGTCACTAATAACATCAGTGGATGCAAAATGAACTGTTGAATCTTAATTTTGTGCACTTCTCAGTGTTAAAGTCTAAATCTAAATAAAGTTAATTTAGCGTATTTATTATGTTATGAGTGAACAAAAAATACATGTAAATTAAATTCTGCAACAGCACTGGGCTGCCCGAGGATGTGCCTGACTTTAAATCGGCTTTAATCAGGACAAATATCGGCCAATCCATCCATCCATCCATCCATCCATCCATCCATATTCTTCCACTTATCCGGAGTCGGGTCGTGGGGGCATCAGCCTAAGCAGGGAGGCCCAGACTTCCCTCTCCCCAGCCACTTGGGCCAGCTCCTCCGGGGGAATCCCAAGGCGTTCCCTGGCCAGCCGAGAGACATAATCCCTCCAGCGTGTCCTGGGTCTTCCTTTGGGTCTCCTCCTGGTTGGACGTGCCCAGAAAACCTCACCAGGGAGGCGTCCTAACCAGATGCCTGAGCCACCTCAACTGGCTCCTCTCGATGTGGAGGAGCAGCAGGTCTACTCCAAGCCCCTCCTGGATGACCGAGCTTCTCACCCTATCTCTGAGGGAGAACCCAGACACCCGCTTGTATCTACGATCTCGTTCTTTCGGTCACTACCCAAAGCTCGTGACCATAGGTGATGGTAGGAACGTAGATCGACCGGTAAATCGAGAGCTTTGCCTTCCAGCTCAGCTCTCTCTTCACCACGACAGACCGGTACAACGCCCGCATCACTGCAGACGCAGCACCAATCCGCGGAAATATTGGCTGATGCCAATGTATAAAAAAACGGTAAATATCGGCCCAATACATCGGTCTCCCCCTATTCTGATCACATTCCTGAGGTTCTGGATTTCTCCTAAACTAGCTAGAGATTAGATTATGATCTGGAGGATCTCTTTGGTCTTTAAGAGGATGTTAGATTTGACTTTTCCTTTTTCTGTCTACAAAAAGTTAGGTCACCAACCCCACCCAAAATTGTCCCTGACTCATGGAAACTAAGATGTGAAGGTTTGGGTTAAACTCCAGACATCCAGAGTACCTCTGGGTCTATTTGTGACTATTAAGAACTTTTCTAACATTGCAAATTTCAGCAACACGAGAGCAAAATTCCCTCACAGGTGGAAACCTTGCAAACATTTTTGAAACTTCCTTAGATCCGTCACCTTAAGCTGCAGCTTATCAGAAAACCAGATTTATTGATTTCAACCCTTGTTTTCTACTTGTGTAATAATGATGAAACAGACTAAAAATATTCCAGACAAATTCCATCGTCCAATCAACAGTTGCTGCTGAACTCTCCAGCAGACTCGTTTTCTGCTCCTGAGGGACACTTAAACAAAGAGATCAGCCCTCTGGGGGAAGCCGCCAAACGAATGCCCTGCAACCACTAACTAAACATCAGAAAAGACAAAAATAATTACCCTACACTGAATCAGTTGAAGACAGGAATCCCATTCAAAGCATGAAATACGAGTTTAATCCAGCCCTCTGCTGATGAATGTTGAGCCTCGGGGGCTGGAATAACATTTACAGACAGAAATGACACCCAACTTTGTAATTGGGCTCCTGTTTTATACACAATATAAAGCTATTAAAAATGTTTGCATAAAACACAATGCTGAGGGTGCTTTCATGCAGATTTCACGCTCCAAATTTACCAAAAAAGCATGAAAAAGTTAGAAAAGGCTGGTTAACTTCTCCATGTTTTATAGGGAAAAACAACAGAGGCAGACGAGCGCCACATTCGTAGCGTGGCACATCCCATTAGCAGGAGACAAACACCAACGAGCGAGGGTCTGGCGAGCCCCAGGGTCGTCATGAATATTCATGTGCACATGCACACGCTCAACACAGAGGTTGTCTTTTCACCATCAAAGTCAGCCTGGATTCAAACAGATTTCATTTTAATTCAGCAGATGTGACTGCAAGTTTATGTGGCAGGCGACTGGAGCGGTGCCAGGCTCAATGAGCGCCGGGTTTTCATCTGGAGGCGCCGGAAGGGGAAATAAATCTCAACTAATAACTATATAAAAAGACTTTGACAATCTGATAATTCAGCGTTAGTTAACCAAACATAAAACGTGACTTTTCTCTTTGGAAAAAAAGCACAAAACCAAACAGAAATATTGATAATAAATGACGACGGAAGTGGTCTGGAAAATATTTAACTCCTTTGTTAGTCGTCAGAACTAATCAGCCTCTGCTCTCTTTGACCCCTAAGATGCAGAGAAAACTTGTTTGTTCCATTCATCATATATGCTCATGATATCAATTTGCAACTTAACCCCGGAGATGGATTACATGCTGCAAAAGTCCATTTCTGCAGGCTCTTTGGGCTACTTTTCAAGGTGAAGCCGACTCGTCGCTCCGTTTGTCAGTCTGACACGAACCCCGACCACAAAAGAAATCAGAGAAGTCAACATTCCTCCAAACAATGGCGTGGCCTGGGGGGAAGCTTAGAGCAAACACCGAAGACGATCCGTGGCATCTGCATTGTTCTGAGAGGAAATATATCTTCTATCCGTTTCAATAGAACATGCTTGAAGGTACACGTGTAAGCTCGGAGTGATGACACCGAGTTTTGGTCACATTTCACGCATGCCTGAAGGGTGTAGAGTGGTGGAGAATGTTTTTATTCAACAGCCTTCCTGATTAATGACTAACTTTATTCTATGGGATGCTGCACTCCAGGTGGGACATTGCATGGATTCAGGACAATCCTAAGGAAGCATGATGCTTCTCCTCATCCCAAATGCTAGTATAAGCAGCAGCAGTAACTATAAAGACACATCTCATTTACCTAAACTAGAAAAAGTAACATTTCCAAATGAGATCAAACAAACAGCTTTCCTTGGAATCACTTTCAGCCTCCAAAGTCCACTCCTAATAAGAACTTCCCGCTTTTCTTCTTCCTAAAGCATCCCTCTTCATCAAACGTATTTTATTCTGCACATCCCAGATATCCCTGGTTATTAAAATGCCAAAGAAAAAATCAGAGCCAAAAATACTCCTCTGAATTCTAATTAATAATCCGGAAAAAATACAATATTCCATCTCCAGGAAACTAATCTTGGTTAGGCTCTCCATGTGGGCGGTGTGTTATTTCTAGCTTTATGTGCCAACCTAACTGATTTGCTTGAATATTACTCTAACTCTTGTTACCATTCAACAAATCTAGTTTGTTAAAAAATTACAGCTCTGTGCCACAACGCATTGAGTTTTTATCTGCTCGGTGTTTCAGAAACAAAAACTGTTGACAACGAGAGCAAAGTAAATATTCCCAGGCTCTGTCCGCTGCACTCCAAAAGACAAAAAAGAAAAAACGACAAAGACGTGGGGCATGAGAGAGGTGCGGGAGGAGAAGCAGTGTGGGGGAGACGTCTCGGAAAGAAGCGGGAAGGAGGCAAAGACCTTTTGTGGTGTACAATTTCTTTGTAATGTGAGCCCATGCGTGCCCCCCCGCCTGCAGAAGGAAGCTTGTCCGACGTGTCGGGCGTCAGGTGTGTGCAGCTGCTGCTTGAAGCTGTGTTTGCAGACCAAAGAGGGACAGAAGTAGGAAAACGAAGGAAGAAACAGCTTCTCACTGGAGGGTGTTTTTATTTCCTGTCTCTTTGGCATCGACGGGGCGGTTGCCAGGACTTGGACTGTGGCCCAGGAGAGTGCCATGTGTCCCACAGATGGGCTTTCTAAATATGAAGGGACGTCATGTACAGATGGCCAAATTTGCCTGGGCAGAGTTCAGAGACAAATCGCCAAACCTACCGAAGACTGAATCACTTAATGAACATCTTGTTTCAAAACACAAGAAAGGACAGAATTACCTTCAGTATTCTCACAATCTTTCCTAATAAATCAGATTTTTAGATGCATGAAATAGTGAAATTTCATTTTTTTGACGATTATTTGCACATCTACTGTTAGCATTACATTTTTACTAAATGCAAATTTAATTTCTTAAATTGACAACGTGTCGTTTTTACCATTAATCTCTGGAAATATCCATTGATATGTTGAAAATGAATTAAATGATGTCCAGTTGTTGAAAAATATCGGTGGCTTCGTAACATATATCCATTAAAACTGGGTCTAAAATACATCGGCACGAGTCTAATGGGCTCGACACATGGGAGGCGACATCGCCTCTCGTCCATTCATTTTCAATGAAACATGCACAACAAAGCGATAATCGCGAGTCTCCCTCCTGCTAAGCCACACGTGAAAAACGTGCATGTGAAATTTTGCGCTCGTGCATGTGTCGTGCACAGGCAAAAATACCGCTTGCTTGCAATGACTTACGTATGTACTGCCTCCTATCGCCAGGGAAAATACACACAGTCACTTCAAACATCTCCTCTTTGGGTTTAGAGCAACACAATTGTAAATTCTTCCATAGTAACAGACGTAAAACACTTTCATTATCTGTAATCATGCGGCTAACTGTGCAGACTTGATTAAACAGCACAAATAAGTTGCCCAAGTGGGCAAAAACATGCATCTAAATCCTTCAAATCACTCTTACAGTACCGCACACAAATAATCAATCCTGCAAGCTGTGCAGCCAAATCCGATATCTGTGATTCATACGCAGACCTCTAAGCACTCTGCCAGAATAAAATAAGGAAAAACAAATTAATATAAATATCTTTTATGTTGCTGGAGACATTAAACACATACTAGAACAACTCCATGCCAGCCTTTTTATGTTCCACTTCTTAATTAAGTTTGCTTAAACAACTCGAGCTCGTGAACGAGGTCTTATCAGATTTATCACTGGGAATGTGCTTTGAATAACGCACAAGGCAAAGATGTTTTCAGGCAGCAGAAAGGTAGTCAATAAAGGAGAAATTCCCTCCCAGAAGGCCGGGGATCAAACTACAGAAGCAGCTGCTGGGTATAAAACCCCAGTCAGACATCAAACCTCCACTACACATGCAAGACAAGGCCTTGAAAGCTCTTCAACTTAGGCGTAACGGTGGTTGTCAGTTCAGCTCCTGCCAGCTAAAAACTCTTACTTTGATTTTTCTAAAACACACCTTGGAACATCAGATGATGCGTTGGCTTCAAACCACTGGAACAACAAACACCAAAGCATGCTGAAGATATTTTTTTGGTTTGTTTCTTTTGTGTCTATGAGTGTGTGTGCATATGTGTGTATTCTGATAAATGATCAGATGCTCTCATAGCAAAGGAAATGAAGCCTGTGATGTGGGCGTACTCCTCCTACGTGCAACAAAATCTGGCAACATTTAGAGTAGCAGTTATTTTAAATGATAAATTTGATGGCCAATAACGTCCATCGGACAAAGATCAAGATTGTTGTTAAATACTTTCTTTGTTCACTCCTTTATGTCCTCGTATCTGGGTCAGGGTCGCAGGGGAATCAGCCCCAGCAGAGAAGCCCAACTCATCCTTTTCTCAGCAACCTCCACCACTTCCACCAGTGGGACCCCAAGGTGTTCCCAGGCCAGCCTTGAGGTAAAATCCTTACAGAATGGCCTCTGGCTGGCAGGACATATCCAAAACACCTCTCAAAGGAGGCATCCAAGAGGCATCCTGACCAAATGCCCAAACCACCTCTGCTGGCTCTTCTCGATGTGAAGGAGCAGCAGCTCTACTCCGATACCTGAACCCTCCCCTTCCCTCCAACCAGGGCCTCCCGGATGCGTAAACGGTGCATGCATCCCTTCTCATCAGGAGTGTTTCAGAAACAAATCAGCAGCATAAGCGTTCCTCGTAGCTGCTTCTGCAAATTCAAGGGAGAAATGCAACGGAGACACACAACGCCATTATCCGTCATTGCAAGGGCTCTCCAACAGGCTCGCAAGTCAGGCTCACTTTTCTAAACTTCAGTTGAGCGAGACGGAGAGTGCAAGCTTGTCGTGATGCTAGCAGCTTGAAGAATACCTCGCGGAAAAGCTCCGAAAAAACGTTTATTCACCCGTGACTGGAGGAGTAGAAAGATACGCAGCAAACGGTTTATTCATGGACAGAAATGACAGGAAATGTGGGTTTAGAGGTGGCGAGCGCATGAAGAGGTGGAGGAGAATGAGGGAAAAATACACCTCGCGTATTCTTGCCAGGTGTTGATTTCTTTTCATTGACAAAGGTCTTGGTTTGCTGTTGTAGGTTTATTTTGTTTTTTGACGAGGAAAAAACACCATAACTGTGTAAAGGTGAGAAGGCGGGACTTCCAGCTCTACATCCTGGGTGGTCAAACTCAGGTCCCAGCATGGCAGCACCCAAAAACCTTAAATCGTAGCTTCACCTGTTTTTAAACTAACAAAACCCATTTTTTTAATTCAGCTTCAACCATCTGAAGCAAAGAAAACACGGGGCGAGTTCCAACCCCTCATTTTTCAGCTCGCTGCTTCCTGTTTAGCACATTTACAACAAACACTCTTAAAATAATTAGTTGGATTGCAGCAGGAGGGGCCTGACTGCTCACCACGCTGACCTTTCTGTTAGCTGAATTAGCTTACATATGCCTACAGTAGGGCAGCATTATTACACTACGGGGATCAAACGGGGCACTCTCTTTAATGAAAACAATGAGCCAATACATTAGATTATATGGCTGTCATGACCGGCTATCACTCAGGCAAATGCACTAATCCCACATGAACAACTGGAGCCAGCAGCTGCACGCTTCCTCCTGCATGCAGACAAGCCCACGAGAGGAGTGTGGGCATTCCCAGGCATCCAGACACAAACATGGCTAAAAGGAGCCCAGCCTTTATCTGCTATGGGACACTGGCTCACTGGGAAAACGTGTGAATCATTTCCTTTGTGCTTCCACCTAAAAGTTCCCCATAACACATCTTATCTATGATGTCACATCTGATTATCAGACAAGGAAGTGGAAAAACTATACTTGAATTTTGTGTTAGATGGATTTATCAGACACAGAGCTCTTTATAGAGGATCCAAGAATGTTTTCATACGCTTCAGATAGGAGGAAATGGAGTTGTGGACGAAAAGGAAAATTTGTCCCAGCGTTGTTTGTTTTGATCTGAGTCCAAAAGCATGACGTAATTCGTCCTGCATGTCTTTAGACCGGCGACCTGTCCAAGGTGTACCCTACCTCCCACCCAGAAGCCTCCCCTGCAATCCAAAACATGATGAAATGATTAAATGAATGACTGAGTGACGGCTTTAGAATATGACCTTCCTGTCAGCGATGAGTTTAGAACAGAAACAAATGATTGACGGAGTCGTTTAAAAATGCGTGGTGCTCTGAAGATTTATTTCAGCTGTTATCCAGATTGTTTTTGTTTTATTGGTTGTCTCAATATAAACCAATGATCCTGGTAAATATTGGAGAAAGGAATAAGGGCTTGTGTTTGAAACAATGATTGGTTTGAGTTAACCTGACTAATGAAAAATGACATTTTTTAAAGTCCGTCCATCCAGTTTCTTCCACTTATCTGGAGGTAACAGGTACAGGAAAAACGGCCAGATGTCCCTTCTCCCAGCTCTATTTTGTGGATTCAATAGTGTTCCTGGGTTAGAGAGGATAAATAATCTATCCAACAAGTTCTGGGTCTACTTGGAGGGTGTCCTCCCAGTGGGACACACCTGGGAGACCTCCAGAGGGAGGTGACCAGGAGGCATTCTAATCAGAACCACCTCAGATAACTCTTCTCAATGCAGAGGAGGTCCTCCCACATGACCGAGCTCCTCACCTTATCTCTAAGGTCGTGTACACACATCAGCCGTGTTCCCACAGTAGGAGTTCCGGGAAATTTCTGGGACTGGGAAAATTGACCAGGAGATATGATGACTCGGCCCTCAGCCCTTTGCTGACGTTACCGCTTCAGCAGTGAGTGACATCACTGATCAGCGCCAAAAGTTGTCCACGGACATTAATAACATTAAAACAGTCAAAGTAATTTCACTAAATTGAGGGAAGAGGTGAGCGGCTGTGTGATGTAAGATGTGGCGTTCAATGACCAGAAGACACGCCGTTTTTTATGTTGCTCTGTGACCACGACGCAATTTTAAAGCAGCCTTTTCTTCCACTTTTACGAATCTCGGTTGTTTTGGCAACATTTGCCGATATTCCCTACTGAGTCACAACCAATCAGCACGAGTTAACCACAAGTCCAGCTCAGCGACTCTACCGAGTCCCTAAACGTGTTCAGGAGCTTCGCTGGTTCCTGAAATGTCCTGGAAAATGGTTCGGTTGCCGTGAAGGGCCGGTAAAATTACCCTGAAGTTCCGATAGTGGAAACGACCTTATAGCTGGGTTTTTGTAAAACCACATATCCTCCACTGCCCTTCTAGGAAAAAAAATAGATCCACTCCACCTTGTTTTCAGTAAAAAAAAAAAAAAAAGAAGTCCAGCGCTTTGTGAAGCACATCATGCCAAGCCTGTAGGTGGCAGTAATTCCTCAAATCTCTCTGCCAAAAAACAATCCTTAGCTGTGGAATAACTAAGTGGCAGGCAATAACCGTCCTTAACGTCGTCCTTCGCCTGTGGTCTTCTACATACAGACGTATTTGACCTTTTAAAACAAACAGCTTGTAAAAACACGTCGCACATGTGTCGTCAGAGCATTTTTGTCGTAGGCATTGACGTTGCAAAACCTAAAACTCCAGTTGCTGACAAGAATTCGCAAATCTCCACCTTGATCGGAGGCTTTTAAAAGAATCGTGTTTGGTGCCGTATATCTTCACTTTTACATGGATGACAGAACAAACCGTAGAAAAATATCTTCACTATGAGGGATACCCTATGTGTGCACAGGGTTTGAAGCTCAACGCAGTTACTCTGCGGAGGACGCTCATTATAGCCGCTCATATCCACAATCCCATTGTTTTTGTCATGATCCACATTAGATAGGGCTGGGCGATATGGCCTAAAATCAACATCACGATATATTGAGGAGTTCACCTTGATAACGATAAATGGACGATAACTACGTGTATGCGCAAAAACACAAGTTGTCCACTAGATGGGGCTGTCACGTGTATTACGTTGAGTCACGTTGTCATGTGACTCGAGGTGGTACAGCTTCTTAAAGGGACATGAACGTCGCCAACCTACACACATCTTTTCATTTTTTTATTACTGAATTTATTGAAATGGGAGAAATGATATCGGTTAGTCAGAAATTTCAATAACGATAAATTTTTGATTTATCGCCCAGCCCTAATCCACATCTTATTCCTTTGTGTTGAATTATCGTTTCACCAAATGAACGTAAATCTGCTGTTTTGTTCCACACTGCAGCTAAAATGACTTCCGTCACAATCAGAAAACTGATAATTTCTCACAGAAACAACCTTTTCCATCTATATGTTATCAACTTCTCAGCTGCCACCGGAGGTAACAAACTCAATTCATCTAGAGGTGCTACAAACGCTCCACTTCTCATAGAAAGAATTATTAAAACAAACAAACTCAACCATGGATTCAACTTCTCTTCCGATGAAGTTGATCTTTGCAAATTTCAAACTAAATGTCAGCATCCCCACATACCTGTGTCGGTATACATCTACATGAAGCTGATGTTAAATCCGCTGAAATACTCTTTTTATATAAAGGAACAATCCATGTAGGGAAAAACGTTAATTTATGATTGCTGCAGCAGCCGAGGCTTCCCATTTCCATAAAAAGAATAACCTGTCAGTGTTCTGATAACAGAAGAGATTTTACAAACAAAGAAACTGGTTTCATTGATTCTGCACAGCCTGGTTAAAGAAGACAGCCTGGTTTTACCAGGAACATTACAACACGGCATAAAAAAAACATCCACCATGTCTACTTTCTGCTCTGTAAATGTCATTTTGAGAGCTTTGCCATCAGATTTACTGCACGGTTCACTCACCCATTCATTCAACACAACCCGACCATCACGCTGATGAACACAGGACTCTGAAATCAATAGAGGTTTGTGTACAATGCCTCTACCGAGCTAAATGTTTGGGCTTCTCCTCATACACAGGATGGGTTCATTTCCATGCAGGAGAAATGCTTTCAGCCACAAATTGTGTTTGAGTAAGTGCCCTTCAAGGCCCATTAGGGAGTAGGTCAGTTTAGATTTAGATGTTCTTTAGAGGAACGAGGGTCCCTATGAGCAACCCTCCGACCTAATCCCAAAACAGACAGCTTACGCCGTCTCCAGAGGAGGTAGAGGGGAGATGAGGATTAAATAGAGGTAACCCAATTAAGACAAGGCTGCTGGGGTAAAAACAGGGGTTTAAGAGGAAAAAAGCAGGATCAGGGCAGGACTGAGTGAGTGTTGTCCTGTTGTGATGCAGCAAAGAGACGGAAGGTTTCACCTGGAAATAAGATTTGTTATTCTTATCTTTAATTAAGTGTAACAGTGCTGCATTCAAATGCTGATTTAGCCCAACTTTTAACTCATTTTAAATCAAAACAACACAATAACTGATGTTTTTGACCTATTTGAGGTGCGTGGTGGTGTTTTTTTCTCTTAGGTCATGAGAACTTTCGGCAAAAATCAATCTCAATTTAATTTATTTATATTATTATTTCCTCAGTGGCACCTCAAAAATGTGAAGACCATACAATACATGGAGTTCTGCGCTTCACCTAAATGCACTCATGGTACAGAAGATCTGACCAGAAGCCAGAGAACCAGGGAGCTTTTAAACTGTGGGATGATGATGATTACAAAATGAGACCAGGTGATCCAGGTTAACCGATGAGGTGCAGGTGTAGAGCGTTTGATGGGGAGCTGCTGCATGTTTCAATGCTTTGATGTACAAAAACACCCTATACAATTCTTTAAATATTAAAAAAGCATATAAAAAATCCCCAAAACATTTGATTTCTCTTTTTTTAACCAAAGGTAAAATCTGATTTTTGGCAGAAGTAGTTCTACTTGAATGTTTACTTGAACTTTTCAGAACCTTTTGAATGGCAACGTAAGGATAAGTTGGGAAATTTGTATTTTATTTAGGAATGAGTCCAACAAGAAGTCATCATGGGGTCTTCTAGTTCATTCTCAGAGTATTTGTTGCAAATTAGAGATTTGAACTAAATTGATCAAAACCAACAAGCCAACGAACCTCAACAAGGCAATTTTCCTTCCTGTGAAAACGAGTGGTGCCAGTAAAAGAGTGTGATGAAGCATAATATCAGAGGAAGGACACCAAATTAGAGAGAAGGCAGAGCTGCCAGATGCGTCCTTTCCATAGGTTACAAAAATAAACCGCAATTTACATAAATGTGCTGCAAAAAACTCTATCCATGCATACATTCATAGATCCATACTAAATGTTTGAGTCCCATTAGTCTCCAGAATCTTCCCCAACTCCCATTCGAGAGAGTCACCAGCCGTTCTCCGGCCAGCCCGGATAAATAATCCCTACAGGGAGCCCCGGATCAACCCTGGGGCCTCCACCCAGCTGACCATACCCATTAAACCACTATAGGGAGGCAATCTTATCAGATGTCCTGAACAAAAAAAGTCAACAGAAATATGTCAGCTCAACTTGTTTCTCCTTGATTGGAGTGTTTCATTAAACATGAAACAACTCAAAACACATATTTGAAGGATAACTCTCAGGACTGAGCTGTGAAACGATTAGAAAATACCCCAAAACAAAACAGTATTAACTTAAAGGGACACTAGTCAGTTTTGGCTTGTTTTTAGCACCCCCTAGTGTTCGTTGGTAAAACCGAAAGTAAAACTCACGGTATCTCTCCTCGCTGTGCGTTCATCTTTTCTAACTGCTGAAATGTCTCCTCAGCCTTCATTAGTGTCTACGGGAGCGGTTCATCACTAAATCAAACACATCAGCTGTGTTCATGATCTAAAACATGCTGAAGCCAGACTGCAGAGCCAGGTAGGTCAAGCTGAAATTTTTTTAAGTCCCAACAGACCAGACCGGCAACTGTGAAGTTGCAAGTGGAATATTCTGGCCACAGGGGGCGACAGGGGCTGGGTGGCCTTTCATTAACCCTGTAAAGGGTCATTTTAGCACAAACTGGCTCAAGAAAACAATTTAAAAATATTAAAAAGCTGCAAAGTGTCCCTTTAAATGCAACTCTGTCTATGCATAAATCCTATTTATGCACGGAGACTTTCCCTACACTCTTCTTCTACTGCCGTTCCTGTAGCTGTATTTTTGTCCCTTTCTCGACCTCTACTGGTTAAGAGAGTTAGTGCAGGTAAACAGTTTTTAATAGCATGATAAAATTAGCAAAACTCTGTCAAATCTATCTGCACCACTTGTTTTGCCCTTGCATTTGTGCAGTGGCCATCAGTTGCAGAACCACAGCTGGCATTAAGGTGATAAGCAGAAAAACAGAACTTTTAAAAGATCATATTGATTCTGTTAACATTCTAGGTGATATTTTGGTGCTCTAGGAGTGTTATAAACCTTTTGTTCAAAGAGGTATCTTGTTTAAATCACTTTGTTCTGTGATCTAAAGATGCGACAAAACAATCATTTGTTTGTTGAATCTTACAAAACATATATTAGAACCCCTTCATCTACATGCTGTACTACAACATTAACTGGTTATGAACTACATTTGTAATTCAGATGGTTATAGTTAAATGATTTATTAAAACTGCCGATAAGCTGCTTTTTCCCTGTTTTAATCACTGCCAACTGAATACCTTGAATACCTAGATCTTAGCCCAGACAAAGCAACACATCTGTACGTGACCTTGAACTGTGTGAAACTATGCTGAATGGATGTCTCTGTTGGAACTATTTATAAATTAATCCTGGGAAGTACTGTGAATCTAACTGTAGGAACTCAAAAACTCAATGGTTCAATGAGTCTTAACTTTACAGAAATAGGGGCTGAAGTGGGGGAGTTGTGCAGGCATGCACACAGACAAAAACACATGCATTATTCCTGTCCTGAGCCTAAAACCAGTCCCTACCTTCACACTGATGTTAGAGTTTAAATCTTTACCAAGAACCCCCAATAATGACCTGATATAGGGTATTTCAGTGAGTCAAATTTGTAAAAGTTGGTCTCTAGATGCTCATAAAGCTGTAATAACTTATCCAGACTCTGGTCCACCTTGTTTTTAATACACACACCACTACCCTGTGTGTGCGTGAGCTTCAACTCACTTTTATCTGCGCCAGACAGGAGCCGGAAGGTTAATTAGCAGCGTCAATTACGCAGTAATTAATTACACCTTTCAGCGTTTCACAACGGCGACACTTTAGACCAAAAACAATTAAATGTAGCAACGAGCCTACATTTAAAGTTAGGCAAATATGCATGTGGGTCATTTTATGGTTTAGAAAGAAGACAAAAGACTAAATTAGGCGAATTAATCGCAATTTGCGCAAATTGCGCAAAAAGTTTACAAATGGCAAAATATCAAGAGCATCCAAAAAAGGCACATTTCTGTATAGACTCGTCGTTGTTTATTTTGCATTAAAGTTTTCTGTTTAAAAAGCGCTAAATGCGCGTGTTGGATTAACTCACCGCTCCAGTTTAGCGCACAGAGATGAAGAAAGTGCAGCAAAAACGCTCTTCGGAGGAAAGCCATGGCTCTGCTGCTTCTCGTATCCAGTCCAACATAAACTGAACACGAGTGGAGAAGTTCGCCAGCAGCCCGGAGGAGACGGGGGAGAGGAGGTGGGAGAGATGGGGAGGGGAGGGAGAGATGGGGAGGGGAGGGGGGAGGAGAGGGGAGCTGCAATTAAAGTCTCAGTCTGGTGGGGTCCTCCTCTCCTCCTCCTATTGAGAGGCTTTATTCGTGTGCTAAAAGCAGCTTATCGGTGTTTTCTGCTACAAATTCACACAGATTCCATTTCTACTTGGTAGAAAGTCCTCAAGGTTACGATTAAATATGCCAACCTTATCACGCCTCCGCACCTTTCTGCTAGCTGTTGGGCGGGATTCAGCTTAACTCTGACAACTTATTTGCACCAAAATTGGTTGGAAGTTACAAGTCCATTTAGATTCATTCTAAATTTAATTTTGCAGGTGCAAGACTTTCTGGAAAAGGCGCTAAGCTGTTGAGATGTGGCTGATATCTTGTATCTACAGCTGGCAGGCAAGTTAGCTTAGGTCTGCATAACAAAAATGGTGGATGGATCTGTCCAAAACACGCTAAAATGCTTTAAAATGCATTATCGTACAACTTTGGTTGTGCTCATTATATTGTCTGTACAAAATGAACTAAAAAATAAAATTTAAATGAATTTTTTTTTATTGTTGTTGCTTATTTCTAGACTAAGTGACAGCTGGACAATGTAGCTAACCCTAAATTAGCTTATTGTCACCCAAGCCTAAAACTGAGGTTTTGTTAAAATGTTTGCATTTATGCACCTGTTTTTATTTGTTTGTGTTGTTTGTTTGTTGTTTTTTTTAACTAAATCTCTCTCTTAACTAAATATCTCTTTAAACAGAGAAAGTACGCCTACAGCTGATTACCTTTTAGAGTCAACCTGATCCAATATGGCCACCACATTTAAAGTACACTGACAAACACAAACATAGCTAAAGACTAACTGTAAATTTTACACATATTCATATAAAATTGTGCGTACTTGTAGTAAAGGGGCATCCCCAACATAGTTCTAGCACTCCACATTGAGTAAGATATTTGCTCAAATTGTTCACATTAGCTCTAAGAGTTAGCTTGATCCAGTTTGAATTGGCAAACACAAGCATGGCTATAACTAAATCAATTTTACATTTATTCAGGTAACATTTGGTGTACTTGTTGTAAAGAGTCAGCCCCAACACATAGTTCAAGCACTCCACATTGAGGCCCTGTCCACATGTAGCCACTTTTCTTTAAAAACGAATATCCGCCCTCCCAAAAAATAGCGTCCACACCACCTCGTTTTTAGAAAAAAACTCCATCCGCACGTAACCGCATATGTGCATTGTGAAGCACATTCATAGGCATGCCAGACCTGTAGGTGGCAGTAGTTCCCCCAAATCCATTCCATTTTGTCTTCCTGCTCAACTTCAACAAAACATGAAACATGGCGCCTAGCTCGCTTGTGTGGACCAATAAGGAGGTAGAATTGCTCTTAAATGTAGTTTTGGAGTATAAAGTCAATGAGCGTCAAAAAGCGCTTGGACGATTGATAACGCGAGCACAGCTCTGAGGGCATCCGTGTTGTAGCGTAAACACAGGTCGCACATGAGCCGTCAGCATTTTTGTCGCAGACAGTGACGTAAAACCTAAAACTGCGGTTATTTCTGTCCACACGCTTAAAATGGAGAAAACGCAAATCTTCACTTTGGCCGGAGTTTTTAAAAATATTCGTTTTTGTTGCGGAAATCTGCGTTTTCGTGTGGATGACAGGCTGAATCGTAGAAAAATATCTTGGTTATGGGAGCTACGTGTGGACAGGGCCTCAGTATACTTTAACTCTATCTGTTAGTAAAATGTCATGAACCACTGGATGAAATTTTATGGAAAAAAAAGTACTTCTTTGAAAATGGTACTTTTGGTAATATGCGTGGTTGTAATTCATGCATCAGTTCTGTTTAGGAACCTGTACACATGTAGCCAGCTGACACGTTTCCAACAGCACCAGTTCGCAGGTCCAGTTCGATCAGAAGAAAACAGTTGTTGGGATTTTGTAAAAGTCATGGCGGATGGCTGCTCATACTGAGTCCGGATCCTCTGGAGATTTCTTCCTGTTAAAAGGGAGTTTTCCTCTCCACTGTCGCTACATGCTTGCTTAGTATGAGGATTGCTGAATAGACAGTGACACTAGTCAGTGTCTTGATGCAATCTGCTGGGTTCCTTATATAGGAAACTTTTTACTGATTGGCTTTAAATGAACTGAACTGTATTGGAATGTTTACTTTGTGAAGTGCCTTGAGACGACTCTTGTCATGATTTGGCGCTATAGAAATAAACTGAATTGAATTGAATTAAATCTTTGAACCTAGTTGGTTCTAGTTTCTCAGTTTGAGGGTTCACAGTCAAAAAGGCTTTCTGCAAACCCAGGTTTTCCATCATGATCATGTACTTTTTATTTGGTTATTAATTGGACTGTGAACGAACTCCAAAACCAGTGATATGTCTATTTTTTATTTTCCCATTTACTCTGCATCTGGGGGATTTGTGGGCTGCATGGCACATCTGAAAGCCTCTCACTTAGCATGAACTCAGTGAGCCAAGAAATTGACATGCACAACCTGGTATCTCACTGTGTAACTGACTGCCCTAATCAGTAGTATTCCCAGGCTCAGGCTAATCATTTGCACTCCAACAGCGCATTAAGAGACTCCCAAGTATATGCTCAGAGAATTTAAAAATCTTAGACTCTTCTACTGACTCCCTTAAAAAAACTTTTTTTTAAGTATTTTGTAAAGAGAAATAGGTTCTACAATGTCAAAACTAAGAATCCAAAGAAGTACAACTCATTCATGGTTACAAACATAATTTTACTTTTGCATCCTGTGCCTCAAATGTCTGTTGGAAGTCCCGGTGAACCCCTGAGAACCACTTGATCTAAAGGTTAGTCTGCAAAGAAGTGTTGATGACGATCTGTGAGATACCACCATCTTGTTGTTGTCGCATCTGTGGATGAATTTGTTTACACCTGATTGTGACTGTTGAGCCTAGTTTTTGTTTGCTCGTTACCTCACACAGTCAGAGCAGCCCTTGCTGTAGCTTTCTTTTGAATAACCGGTGCAACAGCTAAATAACATAAAACAAAGAGGTATTTATAGAAGCAAGTCCCACTGCCAAACGCTGCAAAAAGTTATCCAGATCTTCTTTTTGGCATTGCACGACTTCCCATCTGTCAAATCCTCAAGAAATGTATTGTTTCTGCAAGATCTGGCTCACAAAAATCTAAAAATACCACATTTTGGATTGATACCAGCCATTGTTATTCTAAACCCCATTTTCCACTAATCGGTAATTAGAGCTTATATTAAGATTTTATATCGACTGACTGCTTTCATGACAGCAGATCCCTCTCACAGACATCCATAATCATGTGTTTATCTAACATTTGCAGGAATTTAACTCTTATATAACACTCTACAATAAGAAATTATATGCATGAATCATATTATCCCCTCCTTAGGATGTGTGGATATTGCAAACATAATAAAATCAGCTCAAGGGTTCTTAAACGTCTTTAGTGGGAGAATTAAAATGTGTTATTTGTTCATGCAGCCGCTAAAACATGACACTTCTTTGGCCTAATTACACGTCTTTGATGTGAACATGTTTTAGGTTACGATTTGCCAGAAGGACTTTGTAATCCTGATTTATTTATCAGTTTATCTCCCAAAGATGCAACAGCAAAAAGGCTGCTTTAGACTTTAAACTTTAGTCACAGGAAACTATTTTTTATCACCTTATCATCTTTACATTAGGAAAAGATTTGTTATAGTTGCCCAAACGATCAGAAAAAAGCAGTCTCAGCAAGAATGTAGATATCACTTTCCCTAAACTTCAGCTTACTTGCCTATCTGTCCCAGAAAAATCCATCAAATAGATGGATTTCTGACCCCAGAGAACAAAAATATCATTAATAATACATTTTTCAGCGCAGAACAGATGAGGATTAAATAAACTGCGGCGACATAAAGAAAATACAAGGCTGGACTGGGCTGAGGCTCGACAGAATGGACCCTTTCCAGTAACGTGAGCTGGTTTCTGCTGTTTTTATCAGAGACTGTGAGGTCAACTTGGATAACAGCTGCAGGAGAAACCTCTGAAGTTCATCACCCGGCTGTCCGGCTCCCATCACACAGAATAGAGCTCTGGACAAAACATTAGACTAAAGTGGAGGAACAACCAGCACATTTGCAAAGAAGTCAATAAATAATGTAGGTTTTTGCAGATTTTTGCAAATTTGCAGCATCATGCAGAAAAGGGATTTGTGGCTTTCTTTACATCTTCTCAAAATTAATCAGAATTTTAAAGCTGATAATAAAGAAAAGGGTTCAATATCTGTA
This sequence comes from Aphyosemion australe, assembly GCA_006937985.1. Lineage (NCBI taxonomy): Eukaryota > Metazoa > Chordata > Actinopteri > Cyprinodontiformes > Nothobranchiidae > Aphyosemion > Aphyosemion australe. The sequence continues at coordinate 1,913,814 of SSNS01000029.1, read as the reverse complement.
TAAGTTTAGAATAAAGCTCTAAAATCTAAGCTTTTGCCATAAATTATGCAATTTAATCTAATATCTTTCAGCGATTTCACCATGATTGATGAAAATTGCCTATGTGCTCCCCTAAAAGGCCAACCCCCACCTCCTGATTGTATATGAGGGTTACACCTATTATTCAATCAGCCTTCGTCCACCCAAAAGAAACCTAAAACACGGTGCGCCTCCAGCTGAAAAAGGAAGTCAGCAGCCACACATGTGCAAAAGTTTATCTTTCACCTCATATGAGGGAATATTTGGTTTGGAAATAAGCCAGCTTCTCTGCAGGAAACCATCTTGCACTTCTATCTACCTCGTACTCATGAGATGATTTTAACCAGGCTTCTCTGAAAAGAGCTTTTTCAGACCCTCTGCCCACACATTCTCTCTTTTGTTAAAACCGCAAGCTTTCTATCCACCAGCTCTAAACCTCGCCCTGCTACCAAAGATAAGCCTACCTCCTTTTATGTTAAAAAATCCATTGATCCTTTAGAGATATTTTCTGTTTCATTTCAGTCTAATCTAAAGATTTGAGGGCTGCAGCAACCTCTATAAACTTTTTTCTGCTTCTGTGTTCAGACAGGAAGTCAGATTCATTTTCCTCTTGGATAATTTGCATGAAGTTGCATCACAAAGCGTCTGCATCTCAACATCCTTTTAAAAAATAACATTCAGTTTTAAATCCATTCATGGTTGTATTTTTAATGCAGCAGCCTCCACGTCTGTGTGGACACATCTGCAGCTTTTGACTGCTGTGATGCTTTTAAGGAAAACAAAGTCTCTCCAGCATGATTACTCACATGTCCTCCAACACACAGTCTGGTGTTTTAATCATGCAGCCATTCAAGCCACAAACAATGGAAACACAATAGAATCCAATTAGTCAAAGTAATCATTTGGTGTCTGTCCAAACGATTACTAAATGTACACATTTTGTTTGCTTTCAGCTCAGCCTTGTTCTGTAATCCTGCAGCTCTTGCATTGTTGAACGATAAAAAACTGATGAAAGTTTTAAAAAATGTTGATTTTTTTAACAGAAAGAAGTTACAAGATCATTTAATGTCAACATTTTGCACAAAAGGGTAACGTCATGCTTTTTACACTGCAAAAAATGATTTCTAAGAAAGTTTTTAAAAATCTAATTTTTTTTACATTTTGTCTTATTTTTAGTCTAAAAAGAAAATAAATTCTTCTCTAGAAAATTATCATTACTTAAGATAAGGTAAATATTCTGCTAGAAAACTAGCAAAATAATCTAATTTTAGGTTTATTAGCTAGTTTTACGATTTCTAGCCAAACAACTTTTGCTTACCCCATTGGCAGATTTTTTACTCAAAACAAGTAAATTTGGATCATATTTAAGAATATTTACTTTATTTTTAGACATTTTATCTAATTTTACTAAAAATAAGATAAAATGTCTAAAAATTTAGATTTTTAAACTTTCTTAGAAATCAGTTTTTACAGTGTATGTGATTTAATAAAGAACTACCTGATTGAAATTTGCTCTAATTTACTCTAAATAAGCTACTTTTTCAGTGTTTTCTCTAACATTGGACAACATTTAACATCCATGCATCCATGGATCCAAGGTTAGGTGGCAGAGGTAACTCCAGGAAGGAATCCCAGACATTCCAAGGCCTGAAAGGATGCATAATTCATGCAATGAGTCTCCTTGCAGCCTGGAAAACCTCGAGAGGGAGGCAACCAGGAAGCTTCATAATCCGATACTCAAACCACCTCAGTTAACTCCTGTCACTGAGGAGGAGCAGCGACTCCGCTCTGAGCTTCCCCTAAATGAAGGAGCTTCTTACTTCATGTTGGCACACTTTGGATGAAGATTGTTGCTTTTGTCTTGTTCTTTTGGTCATGATCCAAATCTCATGAGGAGCGGATCATGGATCAACCAGGAAATCTAGATCTTTCACTCCTCAGACCCAACTGCTTCACACCACCCCAGCAGACGTCGGAGGTCATGGCTTAAAGACGCCAAAAGATTCTCTGCAAAAAGAGATCCTTGAGATCGTGAACACAACAAACAGGATCAGGATGGAGCAGCTCTGGCAGAATCCAACCTGCACCAGGGAAAAACTCGATTTAGTGCCCAGAATGTGGACGCAGCTCTCAGTTTGGTGGATCAGAGACCAGATAGTCCTTTAGTGTGACCCCATCACCCCCCACAAGGCCTCAGGAGACACGGTTGTAAGTCTTTTATAGATCCACAAAACACATGTGCTACTCTGGAACCCCCGCTGAGTCCACCGTTTTCCTGAGCCTTTCTTGAAAACTTCAAGACCTCGAGTCTTTAGGGAGCAAGAGGTCAAAATGAGTCAACAGCTGGTCAGAAACAGGAAGTGAAGAGAAATCACCTGTCATAGTTGAGTCTTTTATCCCCTCCGTGGAGAGGAACACCTCTCATACCAACGTATGAGTCAGAACGTCAGCAGTGTTGTGGGTTTCTGGCTCATCACCCAACTCTGTTTTGATTTTCTGCACCACAGTTGGTTTCAGACTCAGTTTCTCTGGGAAAGGTGCGGACGGGCATGTGCTGCGACAGATGGCACGAGCGCTCGCTTGTCCTCACCTGCTGTAGCAGAAGAGCTTCACCAGGAGAGCATAACAAACTGGATGTTCTCACTATCAGCCCCCCTCTGTGCAGGCGCCTCCACCAGCCATGTGCTCCCATAATTCAACTCTGACTCCATTTTTCAGTCGGAACTCCACAGCTTGATAAATACATGCTTGTTTTTTTTCATGGATCTCTTTTTTAAATCATTGTTATCAGTTTGACTAAATATCAAATAATCTGGTTTAATAAGGAAAGTAAGTTGGTTTTATGTAAACAAAACTACGACAACGTTAAAATAAGTTGATGCTGAGTGCAGCACTAAAAGTCAGAAAGTGTGCAGCCTTTATGATTTAAAGAGAAACTTCTATATTTGTGCTTTTAATCCTTCGACATGAAGGGGACGGCCGCACAAATTACTCCAGCCCTTGGAAGTGAAATCTGTTTTATATAAAAGTGAAAAGAAAGCCAGAGACTTGTGTGAAACGGTCTTTGAAGTGGGCAGAAATCCCAAACCTCATCTGAAATTCCTCTTTTTCCCCCTCGTAATAAAGCTTGGGAAGAAGGAAGAGAGAACGACAATTCCCCCACTGCCGAATCTCTCTCCTCTCTCCTGCTCCAGTTTGAATCGACTGGGCTTCTTTGTTAAATTCCCGGCCCTCACCTCTTTTTATTTCCACCATCTCTGGTGTTGCTGATTAGATTGAGAGTGAAACGGGGAAGAAGCAGAGGATGAGGATGTGTTAAAGTGTCACATGAAGGATTTAAAGTTTCCTGAACGTAACTCATCATTTTCCTGTCACCTCTCCACAGATGAGATCTACCTAACAGATATAAAGATACAGACTTACTGATGATGAAATGATAATATTCCGGCGCTGCAGTGACTTGTTCTGTTTTTTTAACCCTTATATGCTCCTAGAGCATTTTTATGTGCAGACAGGTGTGTTTTTGTGATTAATTTTGGCTATGCTAAAGGGATTTTAATAAATCCCTTATTCCATTTAATATAATGCTAAAATTATTTTATAGCGTTCCTGCTCCTTTTTCATTTTTTTGTGCCATTGACTCCCATGAAAATATTTTTTTTCTAATAAGCCTAAATATTAGCATATATATTTTTATTATTATATCTGTGTTCCTATAAATAAATATATTTTTATGCCCATTTGTGACACTCCAAGGTGTTGAAAATTCATCCCCAAAACAAATCCTCTGGACATAACACAAAAAACTATGTACTTGTTTCATTTGTTTACATTTCTGGTTTTGATCATACACCTCGCAATAAAGAAGGCAATAAAGGGGTTAAATTTCAGAAACACACAAATATTTTATTATATTTTGTGAGAACAGAAGCCAAGGATGAAATTCATGTAAAAAATTGAGACTTATGAAATATTATATGAGGAAGTTTTGTTTCAGCATTTTTTTGTGCACAAAGACTAAAATCGTGACTTTTTCAGAAAATATGACATTATGCAAAATCTACAAAAAATATTTTTATGCCCATTTGTGACACTCTATGGCAGCTACAATTCACCCCCAAAACAGGTCCTCTGGACATAACACAGAAAAAAATTATTTGATTTTTCCATTTTTTTATTTTTTACATTTTTTCACAGTTCTGGTTTTGATCATAAACCTGGCAATAAAGGGGTTAAATCTCAGAAGCACACACATACTTTATTATATTTTGTTAGTGCTTAAGCTACGGATGAAATTCATGTAAAAAAATTGGGACTTGAAATATTATATAATATTTCTATAGGAAGTTTGTTTCAGCATTTTTTGTGCACGAGTAGAAATGCTACAAAATTCAAGGGTTATGAGGAACAGGAAAGAAAAGAAGTTTTTGTAGAAACTGCTCACTTTCTCTCTCATCTATGGAACTCTGAAGTACAACCAGAAAGGACTGAAGGACAGCCTCATATCCTTTTGATTTTATAACAGACGGCCCAATGTATCTGTGAAAGGCTATATTAATGGAAACTGTTCCATCATCTTTCAGAGAATTCAGCTCTTTCTTATCATGGCTGCCTCTTTATATCTCACTGGGCTGTGACCGTGGTATCAAATTGCAAATGTTTGCAAGAGGAGTCTTCTCAACATCTCAGAACAAATTCTTTGCATGGGTGGCAGGAACTTGGTCTCAGTTGGCTGGAATTTTGCAAATTTAAAAGATTTTCTAGAGAAATCTTTCAAGTGTTGTGAAGAATGTGAGATAACTTTGCAATGAGGTTGGCAACTGATGAAGCTAAGTTGTAAATAAAAAATTGATTAAGATGCAGTATGACTGAAGGACGACGAAAGAACTGACTGAGTTTTGCACAAATGTGTGTGTTTTATCTGACTAGGGGTCTTAGTAGGGGTTTTGATGGATGCAAACGTGCTGTAAATCCCTGATTTCGTGGCAACAACTGGTCACCAAAGTGAAAAGCTGGTTAAAAGGCACACTTTGCAGTTTTGGCTTGCTTTGAGCACCCCCTAGTGTCCATTAGTGAAAGCAAAAGTAAAACTTATCTCCTCACTGTGCGTTCGTCTTTTTAACACCTTAATCTAACAGCTGAAACGTCTCCTCAGCCTTCATTAGTGTCTACAGGAGCGGTTCATCACTAAATCAAACACATCAGCTGTGTTCATGATCTAAAACATGCAGGAAACATGCTGGAAGCAGACTGCAGCACCAGGCATGTCAGCTCCACTTTACTAAGTCCAACAGGGACCGGACCGCCACTCTGAAGTTGCAAATGCGGTATTCTGGCCACAGAGGGCGGTGGGGGTCTGAGTGACATTTCATTAACCCTGTAAAGGTCATTTTAGCACAAACTGGCTCAAGAAAATGATTTAAAATATGAAAAGTTGCGTAGTATGGCTTTATGAGAATAGCACATCCAGAAGTTTCCAAAAGCTCACAAATCTTTTGCGATGGTTTTCAACGTTCTTGCATGGCTGTAGGGTCTCGTTCTTGTGTTGCAGGAAAACTAATTTTCTCTCAAAATGCTCACAGATTCATTGTGAGTGTCTGGAACTCATCTCAATTTAGAATTCTTGGTTTTATCAGACAAGAAAAGCCTCAAAAATTCCCACCTTTGTTTGCATTGGTTCACTTTTATATGGCGCTTTTAAAAGCGGGCCAGACTGCTTGGACAATGTCACACAGTAACAGCAGCTGCTTGTTTGGGATGGTGTTGCCTGAAACGAGCCCTGACCAGGAAGGAAAAGATCTGGGTCATTGGCTGGCCAGGAGTCAAATACAAATCTTTACAAAAAAGTTAAAATCACTGAGCATCAATAGGCCTATGCACCTCCTCCATGTTTATTCCTCGTCTACCTCTGCTTCTTCAGATCTGTGCTGTTGGCTTGATGCTCTGTTCTCTACATCACTTCCTCTCTTCGGTTGACTGGAAGGTCCTTTTATATTTCACGCTTGAAGCGAACTGAATCAGGGTTCATTTGCAGGCAAGTTGAAAACCACATTTTCAGAGTTTTTGTTTAGTTTGGATGAGCTTTACCGACCCAGATGAAGAGGAGTTTCCAAAGAAATGGGCTGTGATCCGTTTAAAGCAGTCCAAACAGCGATGATGTAAAAACAAAAAATATTTTCACGAGTTAGAAACTGCAAGTAATATGAGACGACAAAGGTAGAGGTTGGTGACTAAATTACAGATAAAATAAGACATAATGAAGCAGCTTTGTGACTAGAAAAGCTGCTGAGATCCTAACAAGGATGCAGGAGGAAGATGTGAGGAATAACCGCAGGGATGAAGGAGTTCAAACCGCCAAACAATGACAACCTGGTTCCTTTTCGTTCGTCCAAAGTGATGTTAAAATGTGTGCCACTGCACACGAGGAAAGCCAGGATTTTTATGTCACGCCACTCAACAAGAGACTTCCTCTTTGAAAGCGTTTTCTCACTTTGAGAAGCTGCAGAAACCTTTTTGATTGACGTACATTTCAGGGATTGATGCATCTTTGAACATAGCAGAGACGAGAAACGATTTCTTGGTCACAGCGGGAGAGGAGATGGAAGGAACCTATGAGGCTCACGCTTTCCTTTAATTGCAGAAACCAATGCACCTTTCAGGGTGGCGTGCTGGGATCGAATTTCAGGTGACAAGCTGGTGAGAGAAGTGGTGCACAAATGAGCGAAAATCCTAAAGTGCAGCATTCATTTAATCATAATGCAATAATAAAATATAAGAATTTTAAATATTTTTTCTATTTATACAATTTTAATATTAATATTTTTTAGCATAATATTAATATTTGATCGCTAAAATGTTTACGTCTTGAACAAATTAATAAAAATAAAAGTGACTTCATGTCCCAGGGTTGACTTGACTTTATGTTAGTTTTCTTTGCATCTAAAGTAAACCCAAATGTTCCCTTTCACTAAAAAAATTCAGTAAAAAACACAGTTAAAATGTCTTTATTCAAATTTGTCTTCAGAACAAGATGTTAAGTTAAGTTCCATAAAGATTTGTGCTGCAGAGGCTTTAGTGGTTAAATCATGGAGCCGTGCAACAACATCATCCAACGGTGAAGCGAGAAGGATCCCAGAAGGAGTCAGGATACTGTAGTTCATCATCATCATGAGTCTGTAGCCGGAGGTGAGGCCACACACTCGCTGCTCTGCTCACACAGATTTGGGGGCAGAGCGTTTCACCGCAGGAGTGCCAGACAGAGTCAGGGGCTGATGGTCGGAACAGACTCCGACAGAGGGAGGGGTGGGAAGGAGAGAAAAGACACCATTCACAAAAATAAAAGGCTGAGGGGCTTCTGGTGCATGCTCCCTGGACAGACTCAAAAAGTTATGTCTTAAAGGAAATTACAGCAGTTATAATAACAAACTTTCAACTGGGAACAAGAGGACGGCTCTGCCAGAAGCTCCAGGCTTCAGTTTGTTGGCCAAAGAAGTTTAAAATGCTGCTTTAAAAGGAGCTCATTAAAGATCTGTGATTTTTTTGGGAATCAGTAAGTCCTAAAAACAAATCTGGAATATATTTCTGTTTATTTTACTCTATTTTGCTATTTTGAGTTGTTTGTTTTCCTCTGCTCTACGAGTTTTACTCATCCATTCATCCCGTTCTTAATCATCATCACTTTTACTCATACAGTGCAGAAGGGTGACCCAGTGACAAAACTAAGTTAGCATAAAAACAGATAACTTAGTGAGGGAGGATATTCGGTTTTACAAAAACCCGGCTACGTGTGTCCATGGCCTTCATCACTTTTATTGTGCACGAATGCATCTATCAGAACATGTGGCTCTCAAGACTAAGGAACCCTGATCCTGGAAAATCCACTTGACTCAATCATGAAACGATGCTCAAACAAAGCACATTGTAACAGAGTACAGTCAGATTCAATTACCAGAAAAACTACATAAAAACATGAAGCCATGTGCCTTTACCTTCCATTAGTATGGATGATTTCTGCTGGACTGGAGGTTTACTGGAACTATACAACCCAGAACCTCCAATCAGATTACAGACGGAGCTTTTTACGTCGAGAATCTATGCGTTTGTGCACTTTTGTGATGCTTTCTGTAAACCTAAGTGGGTTACGGAACCTCTAGATGTTTTTTTTTTTATGGTGGAGGGGCGTAACTCTTTTAGCCTCCTGCCATTGCTCAGATCCCATGACAACATTTGCCCTGAAGGAGGCTGTCATGTTATCGGTGACCCCTCGGAAAGATTGTTGCCATGGCCACAAGACGCTTTAATGAACTAATGAATCACTCTGGCACACCTCAGCTCAGACACATCAGCGCTTCCATGATTGCACCAAGGGAGGGAAGCCGGGGGATGGGAGGGGTCAGCGCGTTACGCACACACAATACAGGGTTTGGTTAAAGCGGCGTTGGGACCCAGGTGGCAGATTGTTCCCAAATGCAGTGAATCAAAATTTGTTCAGGGCAGCTCTTAATCATCTGCAGGCAGCACACTCCTCATTCATCCGTCTCTGATTACAAGAGCTGCTCCTTCCATAAAACCCTTTTTGACTTTTGCAGATTGTATTACAGCGTGTAGGAAATCTTCATTAATATTTCACAATCAAGGCACAGACTCCATGCATGAGATGACACTGTGTGGGAGCTTCAGACGGTTATCGGACAGGATTGTCAGCTCATTATGCTCCATTTCCATCACGCATCTGCCGCCACTCCAACCCATTTCCGCAGAGAAGGAAATTCAATTGTCACAAACAAATCACTGGAAATTGGAGCACAGCTTGACAACACCTCGAAGAGTTCCCACCAACTGGATTTGACCAGTTTATCAGCCAGACGAGGTGATGAAACAAGCGAACGGATTTGATCCTCTAAAATGAGGCAACGTTATCCTGGTTTATTATTAAGAGCAGGAGCAAACAACTAGAAAGTCTCAAAGTCACTGGTGGAACATTCCCAATTTCCGGATCTCTCGAGAGGAGGCGGGATGTTGCTGCTGCCTGCTCCATCCTACACTGACACCTACCAAAAGCACACCTACCGGCCCTAGAACACACCATTGTGCTTTTACTTGAGAAAGGCAGTTAGTGAGAGATGAGGGTGGGAAAGTGGAGTGAGGTTTACTAAAGAGGTAGAGCTGGGTGTCATCTGCAAAACAGTGGAAGTGGATGTTAAGTTTATAAAAATGATTAACAAAGGAGAGGTTGTAGATGATAAAGAGAAGAGCATTTGCTTCATTTGTCAAGGATTTAATGACCAGATAGAGTATCAGGATTTGCACCTTCACCAGAAAGCTACCATATCCAGTCATGTCTACTGCCCTCTGGTGGAGGACCTATGTAGAGGCATGTATTTGCAAAAATATGGCGATAGATATACATCACAGTACAAGCGAGAAGATATATTTCAATATTTGCAATTTTTAAGGTGGAATTCAGTTGGAAAACTCAGGCCAGACATTTAAAAACACTACAGGCTGATCCAACTTTGATGTAAAGTCCTTAAAACAAGTCAAGGTGAGGCTCAGTAGTGGGTGTGGCCTCCACGTGCCTGTATGACCTCCCTAAAACGCCTGAGCATGCTCCTGATGAGGTGACGGATGGTCTCCTGCAGGATCTCCTCCCAGACCTGGACTAAAGCATCTGCCAACTCCTGGACAGTTTGTGGTGCAACGTGGCGTTGGTGGATGGAGTGAGACATGATGTCCCAGATGTGCTCAATTGGATTCAGGTCTGGGGAACGGGCGGGCCAGTCCATAGCATCAGTGCCTTCATCTTGCAGGAGCTGCTGACACACTCTAGCCACATGAGGTCTAGCATTGTCTTGCATTAGGAGGAACCCAGGGCCAACCGCACCAGCATATGGTCTCACAAGGGGTCATCTCGGTACCTATGGCAGTCAGGCTACCTCTGGTGAGCACATGAAGGTGTGTGCGGCCCCCCAAAGAAATGCCACCGAACACCAGCACATTTGTATAATAAATTAAAACACAAATATTTGTTATATTAACATTAAACAATATTATTAATCCATATTTTAGACTTTAAGCTGTTGAAAGCCATTTAGACGAGAAAACCTGAGACAAGGGAAACTTTCTTTTCCTGCTCTTTCCTTCAGTTTCTCACCAACCAAACCTGAATTAACAAAATGTAAACGTCTCCAGCAGAGGTGCTGACAGAACTCAAACACTCTGAGATTCAGTTTCTTGTTCATGCTCCAAAAGCCGTGCTGCTGGGACAAAACCAGTCACACGAAACTGCCCCCCCACCCTTCCTGGGAGGTGACTGACAGCTCCAAGTGCAGCGGCTAACACCATTAACCCCAGACCATTAAATGAAGCAATCACATTAAAAAGTCAGGAGTGCTGTATTCCCAGATGTGTTGCCTAGTGGTGGAAATCACGCGTGCAGCTTTTTAAATAGGGTCATTTCAGGTTAGGGTTTGTTGGTTTCATCCTCCTCTTAATGGTCCTTATTAATAAACACAGATTCTCATAAACTCCTTCTTGTTTGGATTCCTGAAAACCATCTTCCTGTTGCTACTCCACGTGCACTGAGAGTCCTGTGCTGTTTTCCTGTTTCGTTGTGCCCCACAGACAGCTGCAGCAGCAGCCTGTGGTTTGCATTGTCCAGCCTGACTTTTATAGTGGCGTGCTTTGCAGCTGCCTGCCATTTACCGTTTTCTCATTTCAGGCTGACTAATGCTTTCGCTGCAAATGTGTAATTTAACATCATTTGGCAGCACCGCCCAAAATCTGCAATAAAGAAGTTAAATAAAATTTAGTTTTGTAGACTTTGTTAAGCAAAGTAGAAACTAATGAGGTGGAGACACGGAAGCGTGAAATTACAGCTGGACTTTTCACTGACTGATGCGTTTCTTTCCCCAATCTTAAAGAGTTTAAACAGTGTTTTCCTTTTCCTCAATAAGGCCCCGTCCTGCACACAAAGCTAAGAAATTCAAGATTATTCAACGCTGATGTCCTTGGATACCAGGAACAATAACCCGTTCTTCCTCCCTCTTGTCCTGCGCAGGTTAACTCAGCAAATATTGACTTTGGTACCAATGAGATTGCTGGAATAATCACATTTTTATAACAAGCAAACCATGTTTGTGGTGAACTCTCCTGACCTGCCCTCAAGGCAAAAATCACTCGTGCAATAAATTATAACTCAATAATTATTTAAACATGACGAGGAGATAGAAATTATTTTTTCATATTTAAGGCAAAAAAGATGCATTTTATTAGAACTCAGAAAACAACATAAAATAAAGTTTAATATTTTAAAATAAAGTTAAATTAAAGTACAGGTATTTCTAAGTTTCTGGGACCTCTTTAACAAATAATTCCAAGTTTTCTGATTTGCACCAACAAAATAAAAGCTGCATGAACTCATGACAGAAACATTTGCTGTTTATATTATAGAAGCATTGCTAATCTGACATTTAAAAAAAAAACTATAATATTTTCATTTATTTATGTATATTATTATTTTTGTAACAGTTAAGGCAAAATATGTGAGAGGTTTTCTCAGGACCCAACTTCTTGTTTTAGGACCCACGTTTGGGTCCTGACCCTTACTTTTGGAAACCACAACTTTGGTAGGATTATTGCCAAAAACCTCCTTTATCAACTCCCTTTCATGACATCTGTCTTCTAGTTGTGGATCTGAGTACTGCAGGTAGCAAGTGCCAATTATATTTCTTATTATTGATGTACCGGTATGTCATACAGTTACATAATAAAACATATTTGGTTTGTTAAGCACTTTGGTCAGCTTTCATGCTGTTGTAAAGCGCTTTATAAATAAAGTTGACTTCACTAAACATGTCCACTACCCTCTGGTGGTCTTTATTACTATTGTAATGTTATGTAACTCCATGATAAAATAAAACATACTGTTCTATTAAAGGTTGAATATGGAACAAAAACACCAAAGCAACATCTAAGGGGCGATGGTGGCAGAGGGAGTTAAGTGGCCACTTTGCAATCAGAAGGTTGCAGGTTCGTGTCCCGCTCAGTCTGCACTTGTGTCCTTGGGCAAGACAATTAACCCGCCTTACCTGCTGGTGGTGGTCAGAGAAACTGGTGGCGCCAGTGTAAGGCAGCCTCACCTCTGTCAGTGCGCCCCAGGGCAGCTGTAGCTACGATGTAGCTCATCCCCACCAGCGTGTGAATGTGTGGATGACTGATTGTGTTGTGAAGCACCTTGGGGGGTTGTAGAACCCTAAGATGGCGCTATACAAATACAGGCCATTTACCATCTAGTGTGTGGCGGTTGTAGTTGCAACAATAGAACAAGGTTTCCAGCCGTCGGGATGCCAGGTTCTCTGCCGATATGTGAAGTGACCATCCAGCGCCGTGTCCAGTGACAACCTAAACTCACTCTGGTTTTAGTTCTTTTATGGTCGCTCCACTTCTGAGAAGGATAACGACATCTTCTGGGCTCAGAAGAAGCTGCTTGACTTGCTGAGGCCACCATTTTCCACAGAGCCAGCCTCACTGTGCTGAGCGGACTGTCTACCGTATTTGGCAACCCACAACACTGCCCGCTAGTGGCTGGTAGATGTAAACATAAACCCAGTGTCATGCCCGTCAAAATAAATATTTGATTATTTTTAAATTAAAATATAGCTTTTAAAGGAAATACTGTAGCTTCATTCTGCACACCTCCAAACGCCCCGTGGAGGGATTATTATTTTAAACACAGCTTTTTATTAAATTGTTCCATATTCAACCTTTAACATTAGACAAATTGTTCCATTTTTAAAATGAGATTTTATTACTTCCTGTTTCAGGCTTTAAAGGATAAAAAAGTTAAGATGGCAGCAACACGCTTTACTCTTGTCTGCACTAGCTGTTAGCTCATCAGTCCTGTAGGACATGAGCTCTGTTTCTCCAAACAGAGGCTATTTATTAAGGTCTCTTTAAGTCCTGAACTCTTTCTGGAGGATAAACCAAAAACATTTAAAATTTATCTTGAAATTTAAATATAAACAATAATGTTTCTGTTATGTTTGATGCCTTTTGTCGTCTTTCTGACCCAAACGTGTTCCACAGAGGCAAGAGTCAAATCTGCAGGTTGGACACATCTAATTTCAGTCTGATTTAGAGCGTCTGTTTGCAGCTCTACGTCCAACAGCAGCTTTGTTTTATTTGCTTGTTTACAACTCAGCTCGGTGTGGGATCATGGTGGTTTAAAAGTGAAACGGTAACCAGGGGAAACTGGAAAAAGCAGTGACCAGCAGGCATCGACAATGGCAGCAGTAAAAGTAACAATGAGCGCTGAGGCAACTGGAGGTTGCAGACGCCTTCTCGTTGAGGAAAAAAAGGATGGAAACAAAGGCAATAAACCAGACACTGGAAAGAAAACCTCTTCAACAGTGATATTTCAAATCAGTCACACGAACAATGTGAGGGTTTCAGCCCTCTGGCCTCTGGTAAACCTGGAGCGTCTTGTTTGGCTCTGAGGATGAGAATGGGTCAGCGTCTCAGCTTCAGTCCACTGAAAAGCATCAGATCCATCAATATCAGGGAATCCAGACGTGTGAAGGGCTCCGGTCTCCCTGAATCCCTGCAGGGTCCAGTCGTCTATTTTATCTTTGGGAAAATTAGTTTAATGGCTTTAGGACAGCATTACATTACGCAAAAAGAATGTGCTGACAGCAAAGTCATGCAGACGGATTTCACAGTCTTTAGGCAAAAACTATTAACTTTAATTAGATTTTAATGAAGTCCCCCGCCAGAGCTGTATTCCTGGCAGAGCAGAGATAGCTTTAAATAAGGATTTAAACCATCGGCAGGAAAAATTCATTTACAGAAACTGGAATCCATGAATTAAACGAATGAATAGGAGGAGAAAATAACAGCAACAACAGCAGATTTACTGAAGTCAGTTCAAACGAAAAGTCTAAAAACTCCTGGTGAAAATAAATGACATGTTTAAGATAAGTTAGAAAAAATGAATTAAACAAAAGACGAACAATGAGAGGAAATCCTCCAGCGGGTCGCAGCCGACCGCTGAGTGTGTAATTGTACAATGAACATGCTGCACCTGAATGCACCACGGGAGGTGTTTATTCAGCACAGTGCAGGGTGGCTGCGTTCACTCAGAGGGAGGACAAGATGTGTGGTGATTAATTTTTCCTTGGTTCAAACCAAATTGGCCATCTGGAAGTAACAGTGTGTGGAGGAGGGAACCTCCTGACCCACTTCATTGTTCATCCTGTGGCCCTGCAGGGCCACGTATCTCATACATGTGGGTCAAGGACTCTGTGGGATGAGATTGTGATTGATGGTGTGAACTTCTCATGCTGGCAGGTGTCAAAAAATAGATGTGATGAGCAGCAATATTCAGCTAGAACATCTTCAGTGAATTTGGAGTTGATTCTGTAAGTATGAAAAAGAGAAATGGAAGAACAAATATTTCCAAGAGATGATCCCACCCACTGACCGAGATGTACCAGATCACTAGCCTGGCAAGCCATCCTATATATGTGTATATATAAACAAACTCTGCAAAGCAAGAATTGGTCTAGTTCACTAGGCTACCAGATCACCATAATTCCTCTAAAAGTAATCTTATCCAATTTTCCTGTCATGTGTGATGTCTTAAGACCATTCTAATCTACTCAGAAGCATGTTGGGACCACTTTGATCTTGATTTTGCGATATTAAAAGATTGTCTTGGTCAGATGTCGAGGACAAACAAGCTGCTTCCTATTGAATGGGACTTGTAGCCAATCAGAAACACACCGCATGGACCTCCTCTGCCATGTTTGTTTATCCAAAGTCACGTCTGGTCTTGAGAGGTATTACGAGATTCCCCTTCTGACCCCAGGAGTGTCCATGTTTGGCATCGGTTCATGTGAGGTGTGTAGATTTTGCTGTGTGGCCGTGCACCCCACACTTGTGGACCAACACTGTAACATCACGTGTGGTCTCTCATGTTTTGAAAATTGCCCAACAAATTAAAAATCCTGCCGTGTGAACTGGGCCGTAGAGATATGGTTAGGAGCTCTATCATCCGGTGGAAGCTCAGAGTAGAGCTGCTGAGTTAGCTGAGGTGGCTCGGGCATCTGATTAGGATGCCTCCTGGTCACCTCCCTCTGGACGTTTTCCTGGCTCATCCAATTGGAAGGGGACGCCTTAAAAACCCACAATTTGCTTAAGGATCACTATCCTCTCTGGCCTTGGAACGCCTTTGGAACCCCCAGAGGGAGATGGGGAGTGGAGAGTCTGGGCTTCCCTCCTGGACCTGTCACCAACCTTGGATAAGCAGAGGTTAATGGATGGATGGATGGATGGATGGATGGATGGATGGATGGATGGATGGATGGATGGATGGATGGATGGATGGATGGATGGATGGATGGATGGATGGATGGATAGGTGGATGGATAGGTGGACGGATGGATGGATGGATGGATGGATGGATGGATGGATGGATGGATGGATGGATGGATAGGTGGACGGATGGATGGATGGATGATGGATGGATGGATGGATGGATGGATGGATGGATGGATGGATGGATGGATGGATAGGTGGACGGATGGATGAAGGATGGATGGATGGGTGGATGGATGGATGGATGGATGATGGATGGATGGATGGATGGATGGATGATGGATGGATGGATGGATGGATGGATGGGTGGATGGATGGATGGATGGATGATGGATGGATGGATGGATGAATGGATGATGGATAGGTGGATGGATAGGTGGATGGATAGATGGATGGATGGTGGATGGATAGGTGGACGGATGGATGAAGGATGGATGGATGGGTGGATGGATGATGGATGGATGGATGGATGATGGATAGATGGATAGATGGATGGATGAATGGATGGATGGATGGATGGATGGATGGATGGATAGGTGGACGGATGGATGGATGTATGATGGATAGATGGATGGATGGATGGATGGGTGGATGGATGGATGATGGATGGATGGATGGATGGATGGATGGATGGATGGATGGATGGATGGATGGATGATGGATAGATGGATGGATGATATGGATGGGTGGATGGATAGGTGGACGGATGGATGGATGATGGATAGGATGGATGGATGGATGGATGGATGGATGGATGGATGGATGGATGGATGGATGAATGGATGGATGGATGGGTGGATGGATGGATGGATGATGGATGGATGGATGGATGAATGGATGATGGATAGGTGGATGGATGAATGGATGGATTGATTGGTGGATGGATGAATGGGTGGATTTAATGAGTTGTTGATGTACATCAGATGTCAATCAATACAGTTCAAGATGGCCACCACAGTGAACCGACTTTAGAGAACACAACAATGGCAATAACTCAATAAGCCTTGAAGGTATTAAGCTAAAATTTGCAGTCCTAGCTGCAAGTGTTGTCCAGCAAATACTCTAAGTATTCACACAAGATTTTCTAATATTGTACAAGATCAAAATAACATGTTTTACCTCAAAGTTCAACCAGAATTCCACCATTTCTAAATATCTGCCTTTGAAACCTTGACATAAAATAGTGAAATGAGTAGTTTTAGAGATTGTGGTGTAAAGGATGTTGCTCTGTCTGAGATTATTGCCGTACTCGATCATCAATCACCACTGTCATCCTGGAGAATAAAACATCTCTAGAGCATCCCTGCATGACCACACTGACCTATGTGAGGAAACGGATTTATCGTGTCTGATTCTAATATCTCTTCATGTGTAACTTTTCTCAGCAAGCATGCAGAACCAACCAGCTTAAGAAATTAAATATTCCAGCCTAGTAAATAATGTTTAAGTGCAAACTGGGTGCTGGTATTTTCTATATGTGTGTGTTACTGCTGGCTGTAAATCAAACTGTCCCTCAGTGGTCATAAAGGTACCTCAACAAGCATAGAAGGGTCATCATCGCCCTGATTTACAGGGACTCTTCTATCTAAGGTTACAAGTGAACCCAGAGCATGTCAGCAAAGTGTCTCTAACATCCTAACTGTTGACTCTGCAGAGAAGGACGGAGGAAAAATGACGACTTAGAATGCAGCATGCTTTATGGTTGTGTGTTAATGCTCCTTGAAAAAAACTATAGCTGCACAGTTTTACAGTTCTCGGGTGCACAGGAGCAAGATACAGTCAGGTATAAAAAGCATTTCTTACATTTGGTTTGTTTTTTCCCTCAGCTTGACTTTACAGAAAGCAAAGTGACGCCAAGTCTTCCTTATAGAGAAAATGACACAAACTGATCTCCTCGTTACAACAACCGTCTGCACAAAGTTGTGGTTTGGGGAGTTTTTTATGTTTTGTGCTTGGTCCAAACCAACAGAGCTGTTTGTGTAGCATCTCTAGAACTTTTGTTTAATCTGCTGGAGGTTGGTTTTATGCACAGGCAGAACCAGAGGTACACAACAGCTGCAGCTCTGCACAGAGGTACAGGTGGGAGGATGAATGTTTGGTCTGTGGACATCTCCACACTTATGCATGATCCCCAACTATAGAAAACTCCTATAGATAGATATTGATGATCCAGTCTAATCAACAATCAGAATTTTCTCCAGAATCAGACATTTCTGTGGAGGTTTTAAGTAGGGATGTTCAATATTATCGCTCTAACATTAATATCAGCCGATATCGGAATTAAAATGTAATATCTGAAATTATCGGTATTGGTTTTCAGTCCTTTAATGACCCGACT
The DNA here is from genome assembly GCA_006937985.1 of Aphyosemion australe. Classification (NCBI taxonomy): domain Eukaryota; kingdom Metazoa; phylum Chordata; class Actinopteri; order Cyprinodontiformes; family Nothobranchiidae; genus Aphyosemion; species Aphyosemion australe. The sequence continues at coordinate 1,896,083 of SSNS01000029.1, read as the reverse complement.
TTTACATACCATACACATATTATACATCAAACTCTTCAGCTTCATCTCCTCTCTTTCAAAATGTCACAATATGACAGGTCTGAGGCCAAGTTTTTGAGATATTTTGGTTTATTTGGCATAACTTGTTAAGTAGAAATTTGCCCCGTGTAGTGAATGTACGCTGTCCTCACAGCATGTAGCTATGTGTAGCTAACAAACGGCTAAGAGAGGGGGACGCAGCATATATCGGTATCGGGAATTAAGAGTCAGACACAATCGGTGTATCGATAAAAAAAGCCAAAAAGTCCCTAGTTTTAAGAAGATTGTCAGAAATATTTGGTTCCTGCTCACTCCTTCCTCTCCCTTTGGATGAATCTCAGTGCAGCTCAGGGTGTCCAAGATGAGTCCAGCAGGTCATTTATGGCCCTCAGAGAAATTTTATGTGATCCACAATTACAGTTCCATAGTGGTATCATTTTAGCTTTGCTGCACAATCAGATGAAGCATTTTGAAATCATATTATATATTGATTTTTTTATGTAGAGTGGACCTATAAAAATCTAAGTATTATTGCATTTACTTTCATTTAATGCTAAAAAAAAAAACACAAGCTTGCTGCTTTTTCAAATATGCATCTAAAATCTGATGCTCACCAGGAGAACTGTGACAGAATACAAAGATAAATCCATCTTGGCGATCCTATCTAAATGAATGAAGTGTAACTCAGAAATCTTGAGTTACAGAAAAAACCTGCAATACATTAATGAAGAAATGCATAAAACAGAATTTTCTATAAAAGCAATAATTTCTGAGCTGTGCATCAGTTACTATAAAGTTCTGACTTCAATCTAACAAAGAAAGGCTTTGAGCTGAAGAAGCCACTTGGCAGCACATGGTCTGCTCCAAAATGCTGTTTGATGGTTCGAGTGGTGGTAAGGGCGAGTGCCAAGCCAGTCTACTATACAGTCTGCTTTTTTTTGTGGTTGCCATAGAAACCCACGGTATAAAAACCCAGAAAAAAAGGCAGAATGCGTATGATCGGCTCTGCAGAGTGGGGGGAAGTCCTGCCAGGGTTCCTCCCAAAGAACCGCGTTGAAGTAAAAATGAATTCTCTTTTTTCCTTCGAACTCTGCATGCCACGACGCTCTGCCTCTCAGATTTCCTCTTTTAACAAGTGGATGTAATCATGTTCCTGTGTGATTAAATATGCATGTTTAATTTGTATCCGAGCTCATATTTCAGGAGGTGAAGGAGTTGCTGTCATGGGACTTCCTCTACAAACGATGAAGGGAAGAGATCTGAAACAGCATGAGCGGTAGCCGTGGTTCCTATGGCAACTTTATTTTGTTTAATCATTTACTTAAAAGTGCACGCCATACTGGAGGAGCGTGCATCAAGCAAACTGATAAACGGTCCTGTTTGGATTTGGAGAGTCTCTGCAGAAATATGTCTTCCTTTTGTTTCACAGCTTTTCTTCACATCTTCAGACTTGCCTGATTTGTCCAAATCTCAGAATTTCACATTAAACTTGAAGAAGTGCGGTAAAGAAAGAGTGTGAAAAACCATTTTAAATAAACCATCTGTGCAAGAAGTTCCTCTTTAATTTAGGAGATCTTACCAAGGTTGTTTTGCAAACTGAAATATGCTTTTAAATGAGTTGCTGCAGGAGTTCAACCAAACTCCTTTAAATTAGCATTTTTAGGATGATGTGAAATACAGATTTAGTCTAAAGTTGCATAAACCAACGAGCATCCAGGTTTAGCCGTGTGCAGCCTACAGCCAGCACGTTTATCCATGCATCACAGAGATATAGGTCTTGGGGGAGCTCTAACAACAATCCAGGCAAAGATAAACTCAATTTTCCTAAATAATGTATCTGTAGATCAAAATCCAGTGTGTGAGTTGCCTTTTAGACTGAAATGTTTGGAGAGTCATGAAACAAAAGATCTAAAAAGCTAGCAAGGAGCTAAAATAACATAAAAAAACAGGAATTTAGAAGATATTTTACACGTAAAAACCAAAAACATTTGTCTTCCCAAATCAAAAACGGTTGCAGAATGTTGCTAAAAGATGCGGTGATGCAACCCGGTGGTAAACAAGTCCCTAAACACAGACTACTGCTAAATATGTATGAATAATACAAACATAAGAGTAGGAGAAGTAAAACTGTGCTCTTTGAATCCAAATGAGAGACTCATAAAAAGTCAGGTTTCCAGTCAGACCCACACCTGTCCGGTGCTGCTTCAGCCTCTTTACTTCAGAATCACCTCTTTTCTGTGAGCTACTTCCTCTCTCATAATCACTCTGTCCCATATGGAGGCTCTTCACATCTGCTCCCCTCTTTCATATCCACTCTGTGACAAAAACAGGGTTGTGTGTTTGAAACCTACTCAACCATAGAAGCCCCCTCCGCCTGCCTGCAGCTGCTGGAGTCGCTCTCCGGCCGGGAGAGAAGGTGTGCACAGATAAGAGGCCTTTATGGGGGGAGGCAGGTTAAGTTTAAGGTGAAGGTTTGACATGGTGGCTCGTCTAACTTGCTTTGGCTGCTCCCTCCCTCCTCCTGATGCGAGGCTGAGGCTCGGTCCCCGGCCTCCATGTCCCTGGGCTCATTCTTGACGGCCCCCACTGCTCCTGCTTTAATGAGAAAGATGAAAGGTGCAGGCTGAGAGAATAACCCAGCCCTCCTCCCGCTCTGCTCGTACCAGCCGATTCACTTTGCTCCTCATCCTCGCCCACCCCCGCGCTCTCTGGCCCTCCAGCACTACCTCATCCAACACTTTCAGCTGCAGTGGGGGGTTCTACTGTAATAAATTGGGACCGAATCAGGCTTCTATTCTGAATTTTTCAGGTATTATTCCTTCTGATCTTCTGTGAAACTTGTCTTTCTTTATGTCCTGGTTTGTCGCTTTATGATTAAATCATTAAGGACATTGCTCTCTGGCATCTTTTCTTTCTTCTTCCAGTTGGTCAGTTAGAATTTAACACTGATGATGATGATGATGGTTCAGGAAGAGTTTTTTCATTTTAACATGCAGCTGCAGTGACTTTTACCTTCACAAAAGACCAAATCTTGGTCTTTTAAGAGACAAGACCTGAACTGAATCCATTCCTTTGGACTTTGTCTCAGTCGTGAGTGAAGAGTGGAACTAAGTCGGTCTTCTTTGCTTTAGCTTAGTTACTGACTTCTGAAAACTGCAGCTTTTTTCCCCTGAAACAGCATCTGAGCAGCAATCCCTTCAGTTCCACACCTCATTATGTCTGAGGAGATGATGTGAAAAAATCCACAAGTATTGTAATCTATGTCCCAGAATAACCATCAAACCACAATATATATATTTTTTTTTGGGGGGGGGGGGGGGGGGCACGTAAAAGATCAAACAAGTCTTTAGTAGATGAATTCTGATGTTTTCACATAACCAATAAAATTTAGAGCAAAACAGAATCAAATTTTCAGCTACGATAACTCAATACTCCCACCTTGTGGTCAATCTATATATCACAAATCTATCCACTACAAAGCAAAACTAAGTTTTAGTTGCTATGATTTGTATTTAATACATGTTGGGTCAAGTTTTGTAGGCAATCAATGCAACACAAATGTGATTAAGTGAATAAAATATGCATATTTTACTTCAACTGGTCAGAATTAACATAATAAAACCAGCTCAGTGGCCTAGTGCCCTGAGACTGGGAGTTCATGGGTTCAGACTTTAAACAAATGTTACCCAATGTCTCCCTGCTTGACACTCAGCAGCAAGGGGTTCAATTGGCGAGTTAAACCACCAACTAGCTCCCAAGTGTGGCTGTGTCTGCAGCTCACCGCTCCCACAGGGGATGCAAGAGTAAAGAACTAATTTCACCAGAGTGTGACGACTACTAATGGGACTTTGACTTTAATCAGAAGGGTTTTATTGCCATATGTGCGAGAAATCACAAGATTAAGAAATTGCTGTACTTTGTGCAAAAAAAAAAAAAAAAAAGAGATAAGCAAATATAAGAAGTAATAATATACTCATGATAAAATAATTAATATAAAAAGTGGCAATAATTAGAGAAGCAGCTACTATATACACAGTGCGGGTACTAATCAGAGTGGATCAGCTCAGGTACAAACACAACATTGAGTCATGTGACTGGGACCAAGCGACTGGAGTGGGCAGCCCTAGGATTGACATTCAAGAGTCCAACAGCAGAGGGGAAGAAACTGTTCTTGTGGCAAGAGGTTCTGGTCCGAATGGATCTGAACCTCCTGCCAGATGGGAGCGGGTCAAAGAGACAGTGTCCAGGGTGACACGGGTCAGCTGTGAGCCGACCTGCACGCCTCAATGTCCTGGAGGTGTACAGGTCCTGTATGGAGGGGAGTTAATAATAAAAAGCCAAAAGCACCAGTTCATTGAATGGTTTTATTCAGCTGAGCGTTTTCTGCAGAGCAGCTCCTGAACAAATTACAGATCTGAAATAAATATGATCCCAGTAACATCAACCAGTCAGAAACACATCCCATAGACAATCACAATAAAACCGTTCTAGAGACAACGCCAAAGCTACCTGATGATTGTTTTTTTTTTTTTACAATCAGCATACATACGTATTAATAGCTTATTAGATCAGAATTTACACAAACATGAAATAAAGATTTGAAATCAAAAGTTCATTTGGAAAGGCGATGGTCCCCACAGACAGCAATCATGGTGGATAAAAACAACAAATCTAGAGTTTGCACTTTTCCTATTCTGTAAACAAGAGGTCTTTTTGGTGATTTTGCTGCTTATTCGGTCTCACAGGCGTTTGGACTTGTCCTGGTTGTTCTTGTATTTCTGGTAGACCACTCTCAGTGTGGTGTACAAGTTTCCCATGAAGAGCACCATGTAGGAGCAGCCACACATCAAAACCTAGGCGACAAAATACTAGACATAAACAACTTCAGGCTGCAGATTCATTCTCAGTGAACGAGTTTTAAGGTGAGTCGGTTTAATTAATCAAAGTATCATTTATTATAAACTGGTCAACCTTCAAGATTAAACCATTTCAACTGAAAAGAATAAAATTAAGCATATTGATGATTTATGATGATATTTAGGGTGATCATGACTAACCTGCCATTCTTTACACTCCGGGAGCTGAAACATCTTAAAGAGTGTTATGCTGTTGTAAAGCTGCCAAAACTGTAGTGAAGCAAAAGTCAACAGTCAAAAAAAAAAAGACCAAAAGAGACGACTTTTTTAAATGTGTAGTTTTAAAACAGTAAATTAAACTAATTGTTCATTTTTAATAGAAACATCCAAAGTTTAGTTACAAAACTACACAGTTGACAGTTTAATACCACAGTACATACGTGGCCAAAGAACAAGACAGGAAGCAGGAAGCTCAGGCCTCTCCACATCCAAGACTGGAATCCCTCTGTGTGACATCACAATTTTAATACCCTCCCCTCTAAAATGCTGTTGCACCACTTTAAGCTCTGATTACGACAGAAGCTGCTGCCTGAACTCACCGACTGTGAGGTCCATGTTGTGTCTTTCTCCCAGCGCTCTGAGTCTGTACAAACAGCCACTCTGGTAGTAGTACTGCAGAAACTGGACAAAGCCTAAAAACAGAGTTTAAAAATACCTGAAATTCAACCTAAAAACACAATTTCCAATAACATTTTAATACAAATCATCTGAGTAAAAGCATTCATGTAAAATTCTATGAAAAAGAAAGATAAAACTTATTTGAAGATTTAAAGGGTGCAGTCTTGGCTTGCTTTTAGCACCCCCTAGTGTCCGTTTAGTAGAACTAAAAGTAAAACTTGTCTCCTCGCTGTGCGTTCGTCTTTTTAACACCTTAATCTAACAGCTGAAATGTCTCCTGAGCCTTCATTAGTGTCTACAGGAGCGGTTCATCACTAAATCAAACACATCAGCTGTGTTCATGATCTAAAACATGCAGGAAACATGCTGGAAGCAGACTGCAGCACCAGGTATGCAAGTGCGGTATTCTGGCCACAGAGGGCGGTGGGGGTCTGAGTGACATGTCATTAACCCTGTAAAGGGTCATTTTAGTGCAAATTGGCTCAAGAAAATGATTTAAAACATGAAAAAGTTGCATAGTGTGACTTTAAAAAGCTATTTTATGCTAGTTTATGGAATGAGGCTCTAGAACAAAAAATAATAATAAAGATGCACAGATGTTGGTTTAAGCTCCAAAACAGATTTCTAATTGTTTTACAGCTCTGACCTACAGATGGTAAAAAACACACACTGAATCTTTTCAACTCATAATAAAAAGCCCTCAGTGACAGAACAGAAATCAGACTGCACCTCTTACTTTGGTAAAGATTGTAAGATAGAAACTGGTTTCTAAACATCTGGTAGAGCGCTCCATCAGGCCTGTGAACGGAAAGGACATCAGGTCAAACTGGAAACAAAGTTCCAACCTTTAAATGTGTAAAAGCAGAAGCAGGTCTCACCAAGTGAGCATGACTCCAGACAGAAAAGTCGACACATAATGGTGGAAAACCCACCAACCTTTGATCCTGAAATGACACACTCACATTACAGGAAGCAGAATAATAACATCATAAATTCTGCTGCTTCGTCAGCTGTGGATAAAAGTCACACATTGACAGAAAAACAGAGGATTTCTGTGAAAACTAAAAGCCACAAGTTCCTTTAACAAAAATTTCCGGACCTTGAGCCGTTGCTGATGAGGATACTCTCCCGGATGGTGAGTGTGCAGTAATACCACACCAACAGGAAATTGAACAGAGCGTCCAGGACTCTGAAACAAAAGAAATGTTCAGCGTTACATTTCAGAATTCAAATAACAGAGTTGCACAAATGTTAAAGAGCCACATTTATCTTAGAAATCATAATCTAATCATACACTGTCTTAATTTACTTAAATCTAAATGTGTGTTCATTAAGGATTTAAGGTGTTTGTGCAGCGTAGGCCAACATAAACAGTGTAGTGAAATTTTACCTGTAGCTGAACAAAAAGCGACACGTGAAGGAAAACACGAAGAGGATGACAGTGAGGACAAGTTTAAACTTCTCATATTCGTCCTTGTATGCAAACCTTTGTGATGAAAACAGAGAGAACTGTTAATGCGGCAGTGATGCAACAACACAGCGAGAAATGTTTTTCTGGCAGCATGAAAACCAGCGCAGACGTGTCTTACTTTGCCTGTTTGTTCAGCAGCGTCATGTTGATGTTTCCTAAGACAAGATTGAGGTACAGCCTACACAAGAGGATGCAAAATTAAGTCATACAGATGAAAGAGTGAACAATTTATACTCAAATACCAGAATTATACCCATTCTTCTTTGGAAGAAACGCTTCCATCTCAAAGAAAGCATTAGTTTTGTCTTTGATGGACTCTTTAATCTCAGCGATGGAATCTTTCTCCTTTGGGCTTAGTTTGGATTCTTGGTTGTTTTCTTTGCATCTGATTGTGGGAAAAATATGACGCATTAATACCCTAATAAACACCTTATGCATAGACTCATGTCACATGGATTGAGGTTTCTTCTTGTGTCATAATGTGAAACAATGACAATATGCCCATAAATACAATTATAAACAATACTTACTCCTTCAATGACAAAGTGAGCTCTTTCAGTTTCTTCCTCTGACGTGCAATAGCACTGGAGCAGCTGTTCTGGAGTTTGGTCACTTCTTCAAGCTTCTGTTTGTACAGACGATGTGTGTCCTTAAGCAAAAGCAGAAACAACACACACATTTTAAACTCACATGTGCAAATCTGAACAAAGCTTTTCAAAAACAGAACAATATTATGAAATACATTTGGAATCTTCATTTAAGCAGAAATCACTTTCACACTGTTGGGTAAGGCAAACACATCAATTTGCCAACAGGCCTTAACATTAAAAAAATATTTGGTAATCTTGGCAAATAGAAGCATTGGTACATTGACTTTGGCAGACACCTCTAATAAAATGCATGAGCATTTACACCAGACGATAACTTGTTGTATATCTAATACTTTTCTGAGTATTTATAGAAATTATTGTAGTTTTCAAAGCACTTTCCAACAGTGTTGGTCAGAGAATAGCCTGTTTATGTTTTTAGCTAACAAAACCACAACAAGCTGTATACGTCGTGTTGAAACAACAGTTCCTTTGTGTTCGACAACTAATATTCACGATTTAATCCTTACATTTTTTTCGCTTACCCTTAGTTGTCACAAGAGAATTATCCTAAGGGTGGATGCCATTGTCGCCTGTCTTCTCACTCACACCGACAGACAGTTAGCTTACCGGGGCAGGGAGTATTTGCGGTTCAAAACTAAATACACGGATAAGCTTACCTGAATTTGTTGGTAGTCTTTCTCTAAATCGTCCCATTCCCGTAAGCATTCGGATATGTTTGTTGGACTGAACAACATTTTAGTGTACCATTTGGAAACCTCCCGGAGTTGAGAAATAACCAAGACCCGCTAATGCAACAGTTGTAGCCATAGACATTATAATTGATAGACCCCCTATTGGCCGCTCTGGCGCAGGAAATGCGGCCGCCATCTTAGGTCGGTCGGGCTTCCGGCAGACTCGAACAATAACAATAGCAGTAAACATGATGCCTGAGCTCGGTGCGGTTTATTCTTGCTCTAATCGGCGGACTATTGAGACATGGCTCGGGGGATAACTTTCACAAGTAAGTTCGAGCATTTTTGTTGTTTGTATTTTGTAAATATAACTTTGTTGTACTATATTTGTGTCCACCAGCAACACTTCCTTGTTAGCTAACGTTAGCTACATGTTTACTGCTGGTGCTCCCCTGACAATGAAGGCTAAATGAGACTATTAATCATTTATTCCAAAACACTGACTTAGGTTACAGCTGACACAAGAATGCTGCTGTAGAAATCAAACAAATCTTCCTGGTATCAGATATAGCTCATGTCTCAGACCCTCCCCTCTGACTGGAGAATAGTTAGCTAACATGCTAAAGAGGATTGCTGTGCAGAACTTTGTTCTGGTTTTACCCTTTGAGGAGTTTTAGTTCATTATCAATAGAAATGCAGTTTTTAGGTTAAAGAAAGGTTCTAAGAAATCTTAAAGAAGTAAACAGAATAGTAGTAATAACACAAGATGAATTAAGAAAATAGCATTGACCTCCTTTGTACAATATTGGTAGACACTAATCTGCAAATTGCATGTTTTTGTTTTCTAGGTTTTCCCACAAAAGATGGGAAGAAGAAGTGTGAGGCTTCCTGCAGCTGATTTATTATGATTAGAACTGGGCTGTGTCAGATGGAGTTTGTTTCATCTTCAGCTTCCTGGTTCTCCTTCAAACAGTAAGTGTATCATAAGGCCATCAGCATTCATAAATGTACATATCCTTTTATCAATCACAAGGCAGAGTGTAATACTTATCCCCACATACCTTGTCTTGATAATATTTGTCAAAAATTAATTTATTTTAATAAACGTCCTAAGAATCATGTCTAGGTGCCCCAGAGTTTTCACAGCACCAGAGACCCCCTGACGTAAACTGAGAACCACAGGTGTGTACTATAAACAGTATATTATTGTCAAACATTATGCTTGTTTGTGTGAACCAGAAAAGTGCAGAACTACATCCAGAAGAGCCAAAGAGAGCCTAGCCTGTCTGTGACCTCCCAACATTCCCCAGTGACTCTAACCTCAGCCTGATGATGTGAGTATTTAAACATCATAACACTAACCCTAACCTAAACCAAAAGCGTATTCACACCATACCTCTAAAACCATGTTTTAGGGTATTTTGTCATTGTGATGCCCAGCCAAATGTCCCCACAATGTGGAAATATCCACACACTACACACTTAAAATTTGTTCACTTCAGCATATAAAAACAAGTAACTCAGAGAGACTCTATTTTTGCCCCTCCCACTCCACACACAATACAAAGCAAATCTTAATGTTGTCCAATTTTTGAAAATTACTTATGCAAATATATTAAATATGTTTCTATTCCTTTACAGGAGGCTGTGATTGGTGGATGATGAGGCTGGGCTGGGCCAGAAAAACCAAACTAAACACAGATGTGTAGCTGTCATGCTGGATGCCACGGCCGTCAGACTTGATCTCATTGGTTGAGTCTGTGGTTCTGAAGAGAAGGCTGCACCACGTGGCCAAACTCACCTCTCTTGAACTGCAGAAGGGGAGCTCCAGATAAAAGTTCTACAAAGCAGTTCTCTTCCAGGGGTTTTAGCTCATGTAAAGCTTTCAATTACTATTTTAAAACATTCTCAACACAAGTAACAGATAAATTAAGACAAAAAAATATATAAAATTAACTCAATTAAGCAGTTAGTTCTTTTTTTCTCTCTCTTTCTGCCCGTGTGCTGTTCGGCTGTAAAGTAATCAGAATTGATGTCTGAGTATTGAAAACAAGCCTTACAATTTTATTCTCACAGGTGGAGCGTTATAGGTTCAGCTACACACAAATATACAACAGAACCAGAATATCACTAAGCAGTCAGTTCTGACAGATGGTTTGTCGATTTCTTGTCATTCAGACTTTGTTTTAGTTGTTGTCTCTCTCACCCTCTCTTTGAGTTATATTGGTACTATATGTATATGAAACACTCATTTATTTAAATTGTTATCTATAAGAATTATATTATATATATTAATTGTTTATTAAAATGGCTGAGTAGTACTTTCTGCTTCTCTTTCATATATTAAGTGTGTTTTTTATAAATACCTACCACAGATCTCACACTTGGTATATAGTCCTTTTTGAATTATTTTGATTCTCATTGTTTGACTGATTTTTATGTGTTTGATCCTTTTTTCTATAGGTTTTGTCACTAGGCAGTGGATAAGAGTCCCATATGTACCCACAGCAAACCCATTATGTATTAAAAACGCTCAAACATGTGTCCTGTATCAGAGCTACATGTGTGAAGTTTACAGAGAAAAAAACCGCATCAAAATCGGTTCAGCATTCAAGGAGTTATGGTTGATTTAACATGCTGACACTTCAATGTCTCTGCAAAGGGAGGGGGGGCGCGACCGATCCAAGATGGCGGCACCACCGCTCGTCAGCGCTCATAGGCAATAGCGGTCGCGAGGGGTCTATCAATGTCTATGGTTGTAGCGCCGTCGATGTCAAAGCAGTAACAACAAAGGAGTAGGACTTCCTGTACGGGCCTTCAGAATAAAAGCCTAGCATATTTATAGTAATTTTGTTCAATGTTGTTAATCAACAATTTTCTTACTTTTTAAAAAATTCAAAGATACTGTTGCAAGAAACGTCATTATTTCCGCTAGTTTCAGAACGGGTCTTTATATGTATGGTCTAAAAATGTAGCGTTATTTTATTTTTAAATTTTATCCGTCTTTTCACGGTTGCGTCCGTGCGTCATGCTTGTGCGACTGTCCAATCAGACACCGCGCTCGTGATACATTATCAGGTTTCAGCCAATCAGCCGCCCCGCTTGTGCATCCCTGATATGCTTCCCTTAATGATCCCTCCTGAAAGTTTCCTTTTATCAATATATAATCCAAAACATTTACCAAACATATATTTTGTTATTATTGCAGTGTTCTCAATTTCCGCAAATTCCAAATGTATTTCAAAATATTGTTGAAACAATGCAATGCAATAAATAAAGCGTCAAATAATCTGCCCCCCAGCTTTATTAATGTACAACAACTTATCCTTAAGTGTCAATAAACTTTTTATTTGGTGAGGTGGTGTGAATTTGGTATTCTCATATTTCTTGCTTGTTTTGTTAAAATAGAGCATTGGACAAATCAGTCAGTTTCTTTCCTATGATGTGAAGCTCCCAGTCTGACAGCTGCTGTACAAACCCTGTGTTGGGCCTCATGGTAGATTTACATTTGATCATGTACCTCCAAGCCTTCTGAAATGAAATAAAAGAAGTTTTTAGCACTTTTTTCCAATTTAGGAATAATTTCTTTATTCTTTAATCTTGTAGGGTATAAAATTGATTTCAAATGAAACCATGTAAGCTTTCGTAATTTTGATATAGATTGATACTTGTTTATAGAGTGTAATGACACTTTTTAGCAGTCATAGGACAACAGTTTATGTTTACTTGCCTCCAGTGTGTATTTGAAGTGATGCATAAGGAAGGCAATGGCCACTGTACTACAGCGGCTTCTGCCCTGCCTGGAAACAACCAGGACACGAGATCTAACCTTGATATGTAAATCTGAAATAAAGAGACAGAAAAGTAAATGACTAAATAAACAAAAAGCCCTGTACACCATACAACGTTAACAGCACAAGTAAGGTAAAAGGAATGAAATAATGAATGTTAAATTAAACCAGAAATAGAGCAATCACACCATAAGACGTAAGCAAATCAGATTATTGCATTGTTTATAAACTTCTGTTTCAAAATCAGTTTGATTTTCAATTTGATAAACATATACACGTTTCATAAGATAATAGTATATGGCTTTATTTACCAATAAAACTGCAGATCTCTTGGAAATGTGAGTAGAAATCAGAATCTACAGCATCAGTCACATGGAGGTTGAGGATGGTCTGGTTCCCACCTAGAAACCTGAATATATCAGAAATAAAAACAGAAACTTGTGTAGAACAAATTAGACATTTTCTCTGCTGACTTAATATGAGATTTTGTCTTACTCCAAGGAGTCACTCTGTGTAAAATCGGAAGTGTTGACAACAGCACTGATTTTTAGGTCCTTGAGGACACTCATGTCCTGGCTTTGTTTCTGGTCACCCATGAAAAGCAGTCCTGGTACAATCTCCACGGGGTAAATCTTCAGATTTTCAAGCTCCTTTGATGAATCCACAAATATACTTGTTGAGTTTTAAGCAGCAATGCGATATACCTTTAATTATTAAGTTATTAGTAAATAAATCTCTCCTGTCCTTATTTTTGTCAGTTTTGATTGACACACAATGTGCATTCTAGTAAAACAAAGACTTAAATATTTCCATGTCATCAGGTATTTAAAAACTGTTTCAGTGATGATTTTAATATATTATAATATCTTGAGGTGTACTAAATACATAATACATTTAATTTAGATCATGTATGCCATGACACTGTGCAACAAATTGTCTTAATTTGTGTGATATGAGCATTCACACCACGGACTCTGGATAGATAATTTTTCTTTATATTTCAAATTTAAAAAGTAATTTCTACATTAATAATGCATGTGAAAAAAAGAAGTGTGTTTTTATACCGTGGTAGTGTAAAGGACCTTCTCACTCCTCAAGAAAGGGTAGAGAGCTGAGAACCTCCTGAAGCCTCCTTTGACTATGTTAACTGGATAGAGGCTGAATTTGGCCAGAACCTGGGCACAGTCAACGGCCCTGCCTAAAACCACAGAGAGACAATCAATGAGCATAAATAAGCAATAGAATGTCAAGAAAAAGGTATGATGTGACATATGAGATGTTTGATTAAAGGAACACACCGTGTTCTTGTAAACAGCTTGTGTTGCAGTCGTAGACCACAATGCGCTGCATGGTGTCAACATCAACAGCCTGTGGCACGTGGAATGCTCCATCTGAATCCTGGAATGATTTATTCAAAATATTTAGATTTTTTTTTTGTTGGGTTAATATGTTGCATATCCAACCTCTGACATGTTTACAAAAGCATTGGTGCCGTCACTGCTGCTTAAAGACTCACTTTGGTCATCAAATTTTTAAAAAGTATCTGTTCGTATACCACTGGATTACAAAAAATTAAATGAAAGAATCCACAACAGTGACTCAATGCACATGTTTTTCTCTCTCAGTATACATAAATATATAAATATATATAATATTCATACCATTTTTACATTTTTAGCTGTTAAAATGTGACCTGTGTAGAACTCTTGGGTTTCACGGGAATCTAAGAAAAGAAAGTTTTATATTGTTATAATAGTTTAGGACTCAATTTTTTTTAAATCAATCAGAACAAAGATTAATATTTAACAAGAATGAAAATTAAAGCAGCACAACTTATACCAATTAAGCAGAGGTAGTTGATCTCTGCCAACCTCGGCACACCTCGAACCTGGTTGAGAAGGTTGTAGAGCTCAAAAGGTTCACACATGCTGATTTCTGCCATTACAGGACAAAAATACATATAAGGTACTTATTACAAAAAAGGAAAGTAAAATATAAAGTTGGTAATATGCAGAATGTAACATCTACAAGTAAAAGTGCTCTGTTGTGGGAACATTTGTTTGAGTGGGATCAGTTACTAAGCAACACTGAGTACCATCTCATTGGTGGATGAAGATGACTCAGTCTTAAAGCCACAACAACCCATTAAAATAGGAATTATAATTTATTAAGTGGACTACAGAAACCTGTCAAGGGTGTCCACCACATCTCAGCGATGAGGAAAAGGCACGTGCTCATTGTAAGTGAAATAAGGGGTGATTGAGAAAAATCTTTTAAAAAATAAATTTGACTTGAAATACCTGCAATAAAAAAACAGAAATTGTTCATGAAAGTATGATAGGATTCAAAAGAATAAAAATTCCTTTTTGTGATGTATTGCTAAGCTGTATAACTGTTACAATATTACTTAGTAAAGTACTCTTTGCTGTAGCTGCAGCACCCGTTGTTTGAATCCAGATCACGGCACATGATAACTTAGACGCTCCTTTTGGTGATGTCGCCTTCAGGAGCAATTTTGTTAAGATAAAAAACAAAATCATGGTTAGAATGCAAAGACTTGAAAGCATTAACAAAACATGGAGAAGAAGAAGAAGAAGAAGAAACAACTTTTTGTATAGCGCCTTAATATATATATTAAGAATTTTAAAAAATAGTGTAAAGAAAAGACTGAGAAATGTACTTTGAACGTTTACTCTAAATATCTAGGCATCTTTAGGTTTGGAACAAGATCAGAATATCAAAGAAAAAGTTGCAATCAAGAGTACAGTGCTCTAAAAATAACTGTGTAAAGTTTCAGAAAATGAACTGTTGAAGAACTCCACCACCACCCTGCGATAGCTCAGTTGGTAGAGCGGAGGACTGTAGAAACCACAGTAGAGACATCCTTAGGTCGCTGGTTCAAATCCGGCTCGAAGGATTACACTTTTACTCTTACTTGCTAATCTTTAGCGCTTCTCGATTTGTCGTGTTCACTTTGGTTATTTCAAAGCTGATCATCACAACATACAGATGGAGCTAAGGAAAGACGCCGTGATCGTATAGTGGTTAGTACTCTGCGTTGTGGCCGCAGCAACCCCGGTTCGAATCCGGGTCACGGCAGATTTTCCTTTAGATGCTGCTTTTGATGATGTCAGAAGCACTTTTGCTAAGCTGAAAACCGAAAAAATGGAACGGAATGGCTCGAATGGATTCATAAAACAGGAACGAGGTGTTGGATGACACACTTGTGTAACAACTTCTGAAACCCTATGTACTTTGCGTATTTGTGTAACGTCCTTTTGGGGTGGAAACTCTAATGGTCAGTGAGTCAACAACATCGATGGAAGATTTGCCCAATTTACTAGATAGAATATGGGATCCTCTTGTAATGTGTACAGACTGAGAAATGTACTTTGAAGGTTTACTCTAAATATCTAGGCACCTTTAGGTTTGGAACAAGATCAGAATATCAAAGAAAAAGTTGCAATCAAGAGCACAGTGCTCTAAGTAAAAATGACTGTGTAAAGTTTCAGAAAATGAACTGTTGAAGAGCTCCACCACCACCCTTCGATAGCTCATTTGGTAGAGCGGAGGACTGTAGAAACAGCAGTGAAGTCATCCTTAGGTCACTGGTTCAAATCCGGCTCGAAGGATTACACTTTTACTCTTACTTGCTAATCTTTAGCGCTTCTCGATTTGTCGTGTTCACTTTGGTTATTTCAAAGCCAATCATCACAACATACAGATGGAGCTAGAGAAATGTACTGTGATCGTATAGTGGTTAGTACTCTGCGTTGTGGCCGCAGCAACCCCGGTTCGAATCCGGGTCACGGCAGATTCTCCTTTAGATGCTGCTTTTGATGATGTCAGAAGCACTTTTGCTAAGCTGAAAACCGAAAAAATGGAACGCAATGGCTCGAACGGATTCATAAAACAGGAACGAGGTGTTGGATGACACACTTGTGTAACAACTTCTGAAACCCTATGTAGATTGCGTATTTGTGTAACGTCCTTTTGGGGGGAGAAACTCCAATGGCCAGTGAGTCGACAACATCGATGGAAGATTTGCCCAATTTAAAAGATCGAATATGGGATCCTCTTGTAGTGTGTAGAGACTGAGAAATGTACTTTGAAGGTTTACTCTAAATATCTAGGCACCTTTAAGTTTGGAACAAGATCAGAATGTCAAAGAAAAAGTTGCAATCAAAAGCACAGTGCTCTAAGTAAAAATGACTGTGTAAAGTTTCAGAAAATGAACTGTTGAAAAGCTCCACAGCCACCCTTCGATAGCTCAGTTGGTAGAGCGGAGGACTGTAGAAACAGCAGTAAAGTCATCCTTAGGTCGCTGGTTCAAATCCGGCTCGAAGGATTACACTTTTACTCTTACTTGCTAATCTTTAGCGCTTCTCGATTTGTCGTGTTCACTTTGGTTATTTCAAAGCTGACCATCACAACATACAGATGGAGCTAAGGAAAGACGCCGTGATCGTATAGTGGTTAGTACTCTGCGTTGTGGCCGCAGCAACCCCGGTTCGAATCCGGGTCACGGTAGATTTTCCTTTAGATGCTGCTTTTGATGATGTCAGAAGCACTTTTGCTAAGCTGAAAACCGAAAAAATGGAACGCAATGGCTCGAACGGATTCATAAAACAGGAACGAGGTGTTGGATGACACACTTGTGTAACAACTACTGAAACCCTATGTAGATTGCGTATTTGTGTAACGTCCTTTTGGGGGGGGGAACTCCAATGGCCAGTGAGTCGACAACATCGATGGAAGATTTGCCCAATTTAATAGATAGAATATGGGATCCTCTTGTAGTGTGTAGAGACTGAGAAATGTACTTTGAACGTTTACTCTAAATATCTAGGCACCTTTAGGTTTGGAACAAGATCAGAATATCAAAGAAAAAGTTGCAATCAAAAGCACAGTGCTCTAAGTAAAAATGACTGTGTAAAGTTTCAGAAAATGAACTGTTGAAGAGCTCCACCACCACCCTTCGGTAGCTCAGTTGGTTGAGTGGAGGACTGTAGAAACAGCAGTAAAGTCATCCTTAGGTCGCTGGTTCAAATCCGGCTCGAAGGATTACACTTTTACTCTTACTTGCTAATCTTTAGCGCTTCTCGATTTGTCATGTTCACTTTGGTTATTTCAAAGCTGATCATCACAACATACAGATTGAGCTAAGGAAATGTGCTGTGATCGTATAGTGGTTAGTACTCTGCGTTGTGGCCGCAGCAACCCCGGTTCGAATCCGGGTCACGGCAGATTCTCCTTTAGATGCTGCTTTTGATGATGTCAGAAGCACTTTTGCTAAGCTGAAAATCGAAAAAATGGAACGGAATGGCTCGAATGGATTCATAAAACAGGAACGAGGTGTTGGATGACACACTTGTGTAACAACTACTGAAACCCTATGTAGTTTGCGTATTTGTGTAACGTCCTTTTGGGGGGGGGAAACTCCAATGGCCAGTGAGTCGACAACATCGATGGAAGATTTGCCCAATTTAATAGATAGAATATGGGATCCTCTTGTAGTGTGTAGAGACTGAGAAATGTACTTTGAACGTTTACTCTAAATATCTAGGCACCTTTAGGTTTGGAACAAGATCAGAATATCAAAGAAAAAGTTGCAATCAAGAGCACAGTGCTCTAAGTAAAAATGACTGTGTAAAGTTTCAGAAAATGAACTGTTAAAGAGCTCCACCACCACCCTTCGATAGCTCAGTTGGTAGAGCGGAGGACTGTAGAAACCACAGTGAAGTCATCCTTAGGTCGCTGGTTCAAATCCGGCTCGAAGGATTACACTCTTACTTGCTAATCTTTAGCGCTTCTCGATTTGTCGTGTTCACTTTGGTTATTTCAAAGCTGATCATCACAACATACAGATGGAGCTAAGGAAATGTGCTGTGATCGTATAGTGGTTAGTACTCTGCGTTGTGGCCGCAGCAACCACGGTTCGAATCCGGGTCACGGCAGATTTTCCTTTAGATGCTGCTTTTGATGATGTCAGAAGCACTTTTGCTAAGCTGAAAACCGAAAAAATGCTTGGAACGCAATGGCTCGAACGGATTCATAAAACAGGAACGAGGTGTTGGATCTGTCTCTTAT